>CM059230.1:5022514-6222514 GCA_030347435.1 Clarias fuscus | reverse complement strand
CATTATGTCTACATTATGCATCATAATATTAAGGTATATGTCACATAAAATGACATAAATAGGGATGCTTTTATTGTGATTCTTTATTTTCTTTATAATTCCATAAAAACTTTATATAGGAAGGAAAATGAGGTCAAACGAAAGGAAATACAGTTTCCAAAATAGATTTGAGCCTCCAGTTGGCTATTTGATACTATGAGAAACTAATATTTACAGCATTAATACCTTCTATACTGATAATAATACTAAAGATATCAAAGGACCTGGATTAAAACTATGTCAACCAGTTTTTGTTTTGAAGCAGAAGGGCTGTTTGTAGATGAAGTCCAATTTCAGCATAATGTCTGCATAGTGACAACATACTTGCTGGTGTAAAATACTGCTCTGAAGAAGAAAGGAAGCACAAGATGCTACTTGACACTGTAGGTGGCACTTATTTGTTGCAGACAGAAGGGAATTGTCGAGGACTTGCTTGCTTTGTGCCACAGACCGCTCAGACCAACAATGAGAGGAAGAAAAATGAGTCATGTCCAGGTGCAATAAAGAAGAGAATCAGTGTTTCAAAGCAGAATGAGCATCATGAGTAGGCGCTGGTCTGGGTTAGGCACAAGCTGAGGAAAACAGCAGGTGTTTCTGGATGTGTCAGGCTGTGTTTATCACACAATCATTCGACATAAACTTCTGCATGCTTGGTATACACACACACACACACACACACACACACACACACACACACACACACACACACACACACACACACACACACACACACACACAGACACACACACACACACACACAGACACACACACACACACACACGCACACACACACACACCCACACACACACATGCGAGCGCTAGAGCTACCACTATGTCTGCACCAGTTGTCCAAAAGATGACCACTACAAACAAAAAGTTGTGTTCAGAGCAAACATTTTATTACAGGAAATATGATCGCTTAGCAGGTTCTTGGAGGCTGATTAAAAATTCGGCTGTTATTCATTTATTTAGTTAGTTAGTTAGTTTTAGTTTATCAGAAACACGAACTTCAGAAAGAAGGATCCCAATAAACTGAATATGAATATCCAAAACCTATAGTTCTGTCATGCATCATGGACAATTTAAAATGTAAACTTGTTTATTTCTTTCCCATAGAAAACCATGCTTCTTAAAGATGATAAAGTGCATTCTTCTTTAAACCAGTGGCCTAGTACATGATTCTCCGTTTAAACTACCTTTACTGACCAGAAAAGCATTCCATTTCCTGACTCCTCAGTGCTGATATGAAACACGTCAACGATCAGAGGATAAACAAACTTGATCTGTATCGCAAAAATAAAACACCAATGAGTTAAATTACATTGATGAAATCAACAATTCAAGTAAATAATTCTAATGTGTCTACGATAATCAGAAACAGTGTAGGGTTATGGATGAACTGTACTATAATAACAAAAGTATTCGGCCAGTCCTGCAACGGCATTGTATCCAAATACATATACTTCAATGTGGAGTTGGTCCCCCTTTTGCAGCTGTCACAGCTTCCACTCGTCGTGGAAGGCTGTCCATAAGATTTGGGAGTGTTTCTGTGGGAATTCGTGCACATTCATTCTGTAGAGCATTTATGAGGTCAGGCCCTGATGTTGGACGAGAAGGCCTGGCTCGCAATTTCAGTTCCAGTTCATCCCAAAGGTGCTCTCGATAGGGTTGAGGTCACAGGGTTCTGTGTTAGGGCCAGTCGAGTTCTTCCACAGCAAACTCATCAAACCATGTCTTTATACTCCTTGCTTTGTGCACTGGGGCACAGTCATGTTGGAATAGAAAAAGGGCTTTCCCCAAACTGTTGCCACAAAGTTTGTCATACAGTACCAAGATGTCTTGACATGCTGAAGCATTAAGATTGCCCTTCACTGGGGATAAGGGGCCTGATTGAAACACCTGAATTCAATAATTAACAGGTTTGGCCAAATACTTTTGCTCCATTTACTTAAATAGATTTCCTCATATATTTCTCCTAAAGTGATCTTATGGTTCCTGTCGTAAGTGTAAGTCAAGTATAAGTAAGGAATAAAACACAACAAATGATGCTGTTTTATGATTTAAACAATCCTGACAGGTTGGTGTGATGCATTTTCACCCTGGGACATTTTCCTAAAACAGGATAATTTATTCCTCTTACAACCAGAATTTGTCAGCAATAACAAACATTAGATTTTTTTTTTTGTCGTTATAAGAACGACACATTGCATATTGTATAGTTTTTTGGAACATTATTTCACAACATATGTTATAACAGTCGTTCCTTTACTGAAAAAACAACAACAACAAAAAAAACGTAGCTTATCCTGTCACAGAGAATGCGCAAAGCCCTCCATCGTGAGGTCTTGCCATATACCGTAAAGTTTTATGGGGGTTAACTTTACCAGATTTTCAAAAAATCATAGACAGAAAAACCATATCAGGAGTTAAACCCATTTTAAATCCAGTTATGTCAATCATCCATCATACAGTAGAAGCCCTTGTATAAGTTCTTACTATAGAAATGATAGCATATTAGAATGAGTGTTTTAATGTAAACCTGTGATTTGTAAAAATGATTTAGCACTTACTGACCAAACAGAATGAAGATGTGAGCATTGCTGTGTTAAATATAAACCACATTGTTTCTTGCATATTTTTGAGCATTCTTGCATCTTTAAACGGCCTTCTGTAGATTGCACAGCTTTTCAGTAGAATTGAAATAATGGTTGTCCAGGAAGAAAGACAAACTTTACTGTCTTTAGGCATATACACATACAGTATTTATACAGTCAACTATTTTGTCTTTGCACTTCCCTAGGCGCAGTCAGTACTCAGGGTCGGCCACGGCTCAGCGCTTCCGCCGTGCTCGGATGAGGGTTTTCTGTTGGTATGACGTTCGCTGTTTGTTTTGTGTACATACTCCAAAGGATCCAACAGTTATTCTTCTACAGAAGAAGTTTTTGAGCCAAGCTTAGTATTTTCTTTCCACCGGTATTGTTTGTGGGCTGATGAAAGCACAGGAAGTCCTTTTGAAAGCTTTAACCATGTTTCCTCTGACATCCTATACAAAGTTTTTTTTTTTGGCAAGGCTGGTCAACCGCACACCTGCGATCAGTAATTCTACATCAGATCTTGTTACCCATTATCGTGGAGGCTCACATACTTCTTCATCAATAAGACCTGATAATGTAAACCTTTTAATGTAATCTGATCTTACTGATTGTTGGGATGTTTATAGATCACCATATATGAGCTTTCTATTCATAAATACAAACAATTTCAGTGGGCAATAAGCATATTAAATGTAATGAGTAGACAATAAAAGCAGAAACCCTGAGTTTATGGGTTTAGCGCAAACTACTAATAAATCATTACTCGTATTAATTTTCATAATTAAACAAATAGACTCTCTGTCAGCTAAACATTAATATATTTTCTATACAGCTTATTCTGTTCAGGAAGCCTGGAGCCTATACCAGGAGACTTCAGGCATAAGGCGGGGTACACCCTAGCTGGGGTGATAATCGTAGGACACACAAACACTCACTATGGGCAACTTGGGAATGCCTAATCTGCATGTCTTTGGACTGTGGGAAGAAACCCATCAAGCTTGGGGAGAACATGCGAACTCCACGCAGGAGCCTGCAGACCCGAGGGCGGAATCGAATCCCCGACCACGGAGGCGCAGGGCCACGGCGCTAACCACTATGCCACCATGCCGCCGCCAATCAGATGAACAAACTATTAAAATAAATTTTATAACAATTTCCAAAAATGTAATCACTGATAATAGTAGTCTTCTAATCTGTGTCCATTTTTAAATGATTTGATGGGAAAAGAAAAGTGTGTTACACAAAAGGTAAACTTTGAGTTATGTAGCGGCAGAAAATCTTTGGGTGTGTAGTACACTGAGGTTGGTTTGATTAAGAAATTGTCTTAAAGAGCAACAAAGCAGGCTGAAGGCCACTATGACAAGAGCTGAATGCTCAAACTTACCACACAGGCAATCCAGCTGCAGCTCCAAGAACAGGCAGGAGATGGAGCTATAGGCATTGCTTTGGTGTCTGTATGCACGTGTGAGGTCTGATCTCCCACCCTGTGTCATCGGTCTTTCTCACATGCTGAGACATTAACAGTCACTGACAGGGGAAGTGTAAACTAGTGAAAATTTTCCAGTCTTTTTTTTATTTATTTATTTTTTATGCACTTTTGAGGGAGCACCGTTCTCTCCCGTTAGGTGCCCGCTAGTTAAGGCTGTGGTGAAGCAGGTGGCGTGGTATTAGGTGGCGTAAGAAGAATTCCTCCATTGGGTGCTGTGTGCTGCTGCTTCGTGGGGCTAGTTTTGGGTGTTTTCCTTTCTGCTGTTCTCCTCTGACGTCTCCTCTTAGCTTTGCGCAGTGCAGCCTTTTGCAATTCAGGCCTGTCCAGGAGCGGGTCCAGGTGAAGCTTGCCGCTAACAGCATCTGAGGACTCATCAATATAGGCTAGGTTTTCTCCAAAGTAATCCAGTGGTTGTGAGAATGTGGGGTCTGTTTTTTCTTTCTTCTTTCCGACCATGTCTGGCACCTGCTCCGTCTGGGTTGCATCTGAGCCCGTCTCAGATTCCGAGTCTGATTCGTTGGATGTGTAGGAGTATGAGGAGGATCCAGATTCAGATTGGCCATCATAATATCCATCCTCTCGTCTCCTACCTTCTCCTGGGCCGCCATTACCTGGACCACTTTGGCTGGTTCCATGACTTCTTTGACCGTGGCGTCGTTTTCTGCGTCGCCGCTTAAACGGGTCGTCTAGTTTGCCAGACATGCGGAAGTCCACCGACATGTTCTGAATGTTCTGGGTCCAGTCAGTGGCGTGTGCTCTGAGCCCTTCCATCTAAGAAAGGGGAACAGATTTACAGATGTTTTTATTCTATGATGATTTATTTTATGTAGAAAATTTAGCACCATTCAGGATGAGGTCTGGTCAGATTGATCTGGAAGAAGTCCAAAGTGAGTGGTAAATTCCATCTGAGGTACATACTGGCATAAGATCAATCATTTACCATAGGTACCATAAGAGGAAAGTTGTAGGCTGCAAGTGAGTGAAAATTAATTTAATTTGTTTGCATTTAATTACATATTATCTTTAGGCAAGTAAAAAATATTTTTATATTACTATACTTTAAATATTTTATATAGTTCTATATGTTTATATAGAAATCTATGTTGACAGATTTATATAGTGCTTTGCATAAGTACTAACCCTCTATTAAAATTTGCCAAAATATTGTACTGTTACAACCTGGTATTGAAATGGACTTAATTTGGATTAAATATGAATTAGGATTACTAATATTAATCATCATTTACTCAGTCATTGTCTATACCGCTTTATACAGGGTTTGCATGGGGGCCTGGACACTATTCCAGGAGACTTAGGGCACAAAGCAGGGTACATCCTGGGTGGAGTGCCAATCCATCTCAAGAAACACACACACATAAAGACACACACTCACATACTCATTCACACACTATGGGCAATTTGGGAACGCCAATCAGCCTAATCAGCAGTCCTTGGACTGTGGGAGGAAAACAGAGCATTCAGAGGGAGTCGAACCCAGACACTGGAGGGGCAAGGCAACACTGCTAACCACTAACCATTATTTAAATATGATTCATATGAATTTACACAAAATTGCCCATAATTTAGTGACTGTGTAAATTGAACCCGACAAAAAAAAAAAGAACTCTTAACTGTATTAAGAAATAAAAAGTAAAATCATCATATGTATATTGTGTTTAGAAGTATTTATCCCAAATTAAATAAAGGCCCTAAACTAATTCTGGCGCAACCAGATGCCCTTAAAAGTCACATAATTAGTTGAACGAAGTCCATCTGAGTGCAGTTAAAGTGTCAAATGTTCTCAATATGAGTACACAGCATCGTGAACTCTATGGAGCTATCAAAACAAGTCTAGGACAAAGAATCGGTCAGGGTTTGATTATAAATAATATCTCAAATTCTGAATGTCGTACGGAGGACCATTAAGTCCGTTAATAAAAACATAGATATAATTATGCAACCAGTACTCTACTCAGGCTAAGAGGGGATTACTCAGTGAATTCATGTCATTGGCAGCAACAGAGAGTGAACTCGGATTCAATCGCAACGTTTAAATATATCACAAAATACAAATAAAGAAAGTCGGTTTGTATACTTTTATCATTCTTTTGATATGATGGACCAGTCCGTATGTGAAGCAAAGCACACGGAAGAAATGTTAAAGGGAGTGAATACTTATTCAAGGCAGTGTATGTGGCAAACCCTGGTGAGCTTTGGACTGTGCAAAGAATTCCAGTTGTTTCAATAAGCTATTATTTGCCATTCTTACTAAAGTGAAGAATAACACAAAATCTGTAACCAAATTCCAAAAAACAAAAAGCTGATATAGTATGGAAATTTGCAGTACAAACAAAAAAGGATTAATCTGTAAAAATCTCTTCTCCTTGCACTATTGAAAACTCGACACCACTCATAATTTGATGATTTACCATGTGAATTCAATTGTTTGTTGAAATATAGCTTCCTCTCTGGCCACATAAGAATCTGGTGGCTGCAACGGTCTTCAAAAAAGTTGGGACAGGGCCAATTTAAGACAAATAACAATGTGACAAGTAGAAATGACAAGGTGATGGGAAACAAGTGCTCTTATCAATTATGTTATAGTATACAAGGAGTTTCAAAGAAAGTCCTTCTAGAGCAAGGATGGGACGAGGCCAAGAGATGCACCAGAACATGATCCAATACTTTACACCATACTGTACACCATATCACAATGCATAAAGGGCAGGGCCAAAAAGCACTTCTATGTGTGATCTCCAATCCCTTAGACGTCACTGTCTTAAAAAAACGTCATTCTTCTGTAGTGGATATCATGATGTGGACTTTGGTAAAACTTTATCCAGTAACACCATTTGTCGCAGCATTTACAAATGCAATTTAAGGCTTAAGAAAACCATACGGTGATACTGTACAGAGGCATCAACTACTTCTTTGGGCTCTGTATCATTTGAGATGGACAGTGGAACCCTGGAAATACGTTTTGGGGTCTGATGAGTCACCTTTCAAAAGCAGCTGTCACGTTCCCTGGGCCAAAAGAAAAAATGAACATCTAAGCTGTTGTCGGCATCAGGTCCAAAAGCCACCAGCAATCATGGTATGAGGATGTGCCAGTGCCTGTGGCATGGGTAAATTGCATATCTCTAGACAGCACCGTTGATGCAAAAAAAAAAATAATAATCTTTTTGGAGCAACATATGCTGCCTTCCAAACACCATCTTTTTCAGAGACATCCTGTATTTTCCAGAAGGACAACATCAGGCCAAAGAGTACAGGTGATAGACTGCCTTGCTTGATCCAATTGACAGTGTGTGGTGCAATTGCACAGCTAAAGACCTGAATAATGGAAGAATTTGGGAAACTCCCGCCAGCTAAACTTCACCAACTGGTGTGTTCAGTCCCCTGAGTGCTTAAAAAATATTATTAACGGAAAATGGCGATGTTACACATTGGTAAAGAGTCAACTGTTCCAACTTCTTGAAACAGATTTGAAAGGAGTGCATATTCTCAAGAAAGTATAAAATTCACAAGGGAAATCATCAAATTATAAATTGATGTAGAGATTTAAAAATAGTAAAAGTTGAAGAGACTTTACTCCTTTTTGGTTTTGTTGCCAATTTCAATTCTGTCCCAGCGTTTTCGGAATTGGTGTTGTAAAAGGAAGTATTGAGATGTCAGTGAACAACATTCTGTCTGTAAAGTACCTCAGCACGGGTTTTTCTCGACAGGACTCGTAGCCAATTCCCAATCATGGTAAGGATGGAGGCAAAGTAGGCCAATCCAAGTAGGATCCAGAACCACACCAGAGGTTTATACAATTGGAATTTGTCGTCATTCTCTCCATCACCTAAGCAAGAAGTATGAAAGCAATTAAATGACTTACACTAGGCTAAATATGCTAACAGCCGGCCACTGAAGAATTAGCTGTTGATAACCGTAGTCATCCAGAGCAAAATCTGACAACCAGATACGGCTTGTGACTATACATTTAAAAGAAATAGGATTAAAAATTTTTTTTAAATCTAACCTCAAGAAAAATATTTTGAAAGGCTGTCACAATTAACTTATGCTATAGGCTAACTTATGCTAAGCAGGCATTATTCATTCCACAATCCGCCTTTCCCTTGGCCAATTATTGCAATACACTATGTCCAATAGAATAGAAATGTGTACATTATAGATAATAATTGTCGGTTTTATCACTTTCTCTTTATTTGTGGATATATATTGGAAACACACTGAAGAATCTGCATGGAATTGGGTAAAGAAATGTCCAATACATTTTTTTAAACCCGGAAGGTTGGAAGAAGGTCTTCTACTGTTGGAAGAAATGAACCGTGCTTCAGACCGAAGAACTGCACTTTGTGGAAGAAAAATGAATTAATGACCATAATTAATGACCATTAATATTTAATGACCACATGATCTCTTTAAATGCTTGGTAGAAAATCAGCATTAAAAACCATAGCTTTGGTTAATAGTGAGCGACTCCACATACGCATACAGTACAAAAGGAGAAAACAACTTGCTAGTGAGTAGAATTAAAAAAAGGTTTCAGTTTGCTATGGAGCATATTGATTGGAGTTAGGTGCAATGAAAAAAGGTTGTGTGGGCTGATGAGTCCAGATTGACAGTTTTCCAGAGCGATGGGTTGGTCAGGACAAGAAGAAAAGCGCACGAAGCGATGTACCCATCATGTTTAGCGCCCACAGTGTGATTATGGATTCAGTGTAGGATTTATTGTAGATAAATGGCCAGGTTATACCACGAATGGATTTCTGTTTCTTGATGGCACGGACGTATTGCAGGAGTCATATTGTGAAAGAGTGGTTCTGGGAGCATGAGGAATCATTTCCACACATGCATTTGTCACCACTCTGATAATAGCAAGATCTTTGAAGTTGCTGAGTGTTTTGAAACCAATGCCCAGATTAACTGTCCTGTCGGCAGCCAGAACGACAGAAGTACTGCTTTAAAATAAACAATGGTGACTTCCACCTCACTAATTTCCCCTCACTTAAAATAATATTAGCTGAACCATTATAAATCATTTTGCAAGAGAATAAACTTTAGGCTTTTAAAGTAAAAAATGTAAATAAACAATGGATACAAATGGAATATTATATTGTTTTATCATTGTATATTGAAGTTCATAGCAGATTCTCAAATCATATGTGTAATATTATGTATAATGGACGCAAATGAGGCTTTGATGTATACCTGCTACGTAATCCCCAAAGCCCACAGTGGTGAGAGTGATGACCACAAAGTAGGCGGATTCCAGCAAAGACCATTCCTCCAGTCTCTGGAAGATCAGTGTGGGCACAAAGACGAAGAGCACGCATCCCAGCAGGATGGACAGCACAGCGGAGATGACCCGAACAATAGTCGGACTCACTTTCCACTTCTGTCAGCATCAGAAAAACAGAAAACCATGGAAAAGTTTGAGGATTTTTAAAATATCCATAAAATTCATACAAGGTTTGTAATAAAATATTTGCCGGAGGAAAGGTTTAATTAGTCAGTAATGCTTGTTATCATCGTTATCATGATATTCTCAGTCTCTCACCAGGAAGAGCATCTCTATCTTAGTAACAGCATTTCTCAGCCCAGTTCCTAAATGGTCCCCTACTCCAGCTAGCAGGAACCCAAACATGGGGATCCCCAGCAGAGCATAGCAGATACAGAACAGTTGTCCCCACTCTGTCTTTGGAGAGATGTTCCCATAACCTGGAGCCCACAGGAAAGCACTATGTGATTTAAGGCCCTGATATTTATAGAGTAAGTTACAGGGTGAACAATCCACACAATGCATGATACAGGCCAGTGCCTCCGAGTTACACAGGAGCAGGGCTCATGCAGCATTGTGGGGATGCCATACCAATGGTGGTGATGATCGTGCCAGAGAAGAAGAAAGCACTCGCGAGGTCCCAGCTGCTGCTGAACGTGTTGTTCTTCTTCGCTGGGTCGATACCCGCCCCGATGGCATCTGTAACCTTCTGCGGAGGCATAAAGAATAATAGTTTAGACGGTTGGTATGTTTAGACAGCAACCAAGTACACACCAGGCTGGCATTCTTTCCACTCGATGAGATTACCGCGTAAAAGGCGTCATCCCTTTAACCGCATGCTGAAATCGTGGCTATGAAAATATCTCCACTCATCAGTTTACTTTTACTTTGTTCTATTTAGCTTAGGACAAATGTCATGGATGTAACAATGAGAGCTGGCTGCCAATTTAAAATAAACCTAACAGCAGGTGATTCCTCTCACTCTGTACACTGTATGTACAGTCATCTTGCATGTGTGTATACTGGCCATTTTATTAGGTAGACCTGATATATTCTGTACGGTGGAGTAAAACACAAAGTAAAACCACAAGACTGGAGCACCTGATAAAAAAAAAAAAAATCTGTGGTGAATGGTGCGTTGTGGTGGTCTCTCTTCAAAGAGAAACAGGATAAATGGAGGCTGCTATTTAACTTCCTCTCACATACTGTTTGGAACAAACATTTCTGGTGCAGACATCAAAATGTTTTCACTATAAACTAGATTTGTATTTATTTGATTATTTTATGAGAGTATTTGTTGCATAGAGTCAGCCGTTATTTTATTACATTTTGACGTGTTGGCATTTTAGACTGGCATTCTGGCTGGTTTCGGATTTGGACGGATGCCGCTCAGAGTGTTTTTCTTTAATGAAATTCTCCTGGTTGTTGGGAAGCAAGATGAGCAAATTGGTCAGTGAAAATATATTTTTGGCCCTTATTGTGCCAACATTCTGCTTGTACAATGTTGAACATATTCTTTCATTACACACGATGGGACAAGACAACGTCTATGCAGATGTGATTCGGTAGTAACAAATACAATGAAATGATAAAAAGATTTTTTTAAAAATAATTGTCTTGTGAAAATTGATGCAGGTTCATGTTTTAAGTGGTACAATGAGTGTTCAAGTCAAACTGGGACGATGAATTTCTTGTGACAGAAGGCTTCGAGCACAGTACGATGATGGATCTCTTAGCCGCTTTAAAACATTTGAATGATGTAAACAAGGCCGTATGTCAGTGAATGACAATCCCGGCCAAGGTGGCTCTGACCCCACTGAAATCAATCTATTAAACATTCACTGAGTGGAATGACTGATCCTTGAAAATCGGCGGATAACTTTTCGCCAACTTGCAGAAGAGACACATCTGTCTGTGGGCACTGTACACACCACCAACACCACTTGCACATTACAGGAACTTGTCTGGGATTTTTCGCCACATCCCCCGCACAGTCTTGACTTCGGTCCAAGCCACATGTTTGGACCATTAAAGTAGTTCAATGGAGTCCAGCATTTCAGACAAGAAGCAGGCAGTTCGATCATGGCTTTGGCATACTAAAAAGACATTCTGCTTTGATAAAATCCAGGGACTAGTAAACCACTGCAATAAGTGGATTAATGCAAAAAAAAAAAAGTCCAGGTTTGACTCAAACGCCATCATATGGAACACCAACGTAGATATCACTAAAACCAAGCATTTGACAATATACTGTATATCTGCAAACATTTCGTATTCCATTTAGACATAAAAGGACAAACTACACACTTGGATCACACATAGCCACACTTAATTTAATCAGAATTACTGCTTTTTTTTTTGTTTCCTGTACCTTTATCAGTGTTTGGAGTGTTTCAGGGCTCACGCAGGTATAATTGTCAAGGAATTCCTGTCGTGTGGCCAGAAGCCTGATGTAGATTCCTTCCTCATACGGGGCCTCTAGGTAGTGGAACACCAGCGCTCCCATGATCAGGTAGGCCAGCACAGATGTCAGGATGCACAATAACGTGGAGCAGCGCATGGCTGTTCTTCCGTTCAGGCCAGAGGGCACCTGCCTCCTACCCCTGCTGGCAGTGCTGCTCCTGTCTATACCAGGCCTGAGCGAGAATCAACAACACACTCAAAAACAAATCCAAAGAAAAGATCTTTGCCCTTTTTTTGTTATATCATCAGCATAGTCAGTCAATAATGACTGATAGTCCAATTAGCTCATTAATGGATTTTATATTTTACTCAGTGTTTTTTTTTTTTTTTACTCACAAAAGGAGAGCAGAGTAGACAAGTCATTTGATTATTACATTGACACACAAAGATGGATCATGAATCAGACAAAGTCTCATTTTTCTCTTGTTTCTTTTGTCATTTAATACGCCAATCTGCCTAAATCTTTCCCTGATATTGTACAGACTAAAGAAAGAAATGAGGCTGTCTATGTGTACCGTCTATTTGCAGTCCTAACAGTAGATTTCTATAGTGTCTATTTATTCTGCATTTTATTATAGATTTACCATTAGTCTGATGTCTATCCATGCTTAATGTTTAATACGTGAATATTTGTACTTTTTAATATATTTAAATATAATACATAAATGAATTTATGTATTCAACTTATCAAATTTTTAAAAAGTTTTTTGCATATACATAAAATAAGTCATATGAAAAAAGCCAGAAGTATTACAGAATATTAAGCTACACAAATGTATGTGGAGTGTGTAATAGTCACGTGATTACCCTCTTTCAAACTGCTGTCCTACATGATCACTACTTTTAATGAAAAATGTTTTGTGCCACTTCATGTTTTCTCTGTTGCAGAATCTGTTACTTGCATATTTTTCTTTTCAGCCATGTTTCATCCTCAGATATTATAACGAGCCCTAGCCCTGTGACTAAGTACGCCTTTTGGAAATGTTACTTATCACATATTTTGTTCGGATTTATCATGGTATGCATGACAGCCCTTTAGAGTACTTGTTACAGACCTTGAAGGTCTCTTCTAGAGATGGGAGAAAAATTCAATTCAGTTATGAATCGTGTTTCTTTTGTTTACTATTTTGTTAGATTTTTTTTAGATCTAACATTTATACTAGAGATGCTCTGGTCAACCAGCCAGTGACCATAACTAGCTAGTTGTCATCTTGATCAGTCATGACGATAATCCATTCATATAACCGATTCTGTGCTGAGTGCACGAGCTTCCAAATGGCGGAAAGACATTTTTTATAGAGTTACATGATCAAATATTGCACGCAAAAAATAAATAAATAAAAAAGTAAAATGTCAGACCAACTCATTGCACATGCTTACTCAAAATACCTCAAGTGCTAATTAATCTTGAAAAATGCATGCTTGCAACTGCTCAACATACGCTCAAGACTTTGGAGGCATTTAAGGTGGTAGAACATGACTGTTTCTTTGTATTCTTTTTTATTTTTACATATCGGCATCTCATGTCTCTAGGCGTGAAGTATTTGCTAAGTTTGTTTAGAAATAATAATTAAGGCAAATGTGTGCTGTTTAGTAAAATTGCATTTTTTTTGTTTAATTTAAAATCAAGTTAAATGTTAAATTCTTGTATTTGAACTAATTTTGTATCGTTTAAATGCTGCACTTGGTTTTTGAGTGAGAAAGCTAAAAATGTTTAATTCAGTTGAGGAATTGACGCTGAGGAATAAAGCTATAGGAATAGCTGAGGAATAAGGTTAAAAAAAACTTTTGAGTTTTGGCAATTTCCTGTGTTTTTTTTAAGGTTCAAGGTCTTAAAATTATAACCAAATTTGAAAAAATGTGTATTATTGAATTGAGAATTTATAAAATTGTGATATCCAATCTCAATATTAATTGAATCGGCACCTACAGTAGGTATCATGATAATATCGTATCGGGTGGTGACTGGTGATTTCCATCCCTAGTCTCTTCTCTCATCCAGTCAATAACTGTAGGCTGTATACAGTATCAGGATACTTCTCATCTTATTTACTTTTTAGTGCAGAAAGAACTATGAAGAACTTGCTCATCTGTGGTACACATGATCAGAGGTGGAATTTAACTAA
This sequence comes from Clarias fuscus, assembly GCA_030347435.1. Classification (NCBI taxonomy): domain Eukaryota; kingdom Metazoa; phylum Chordata; class Actinopteri; order Siluriformes; family Clariidae; genus Clarias; species Clarias fuscus. Next base: position 6,208,516 of record CM059230.1, on the reverse strand, counting down.
ATTGGAGGAGATGGTGGAGAGGTGGAATTTAGGTAAATTTACTGTGTTACTGTACATATGTACATATTTTTCGAATTGCTCACTCGTAACACATTTGGAGGACAGCGCTATCCGCTCCTTCCGCTTGCGTGAGCTCACAGACGCCCCTGATTGGCTGTAGAGCCGTGATTAATGTGGGAGCACTAAGTACCTCTCATCCCTCCCTTCTGAGAGAGCTCGGCCAATCAGCTCTCTCTAGACCTCCGGCTGCGAGAGGTTACAGCATCACCCGGGAATCGAACTAGCGATCTCCGGATGATAGGGCGAGCACTTTACCACTGCGCCACTCGGAGGCCTAAGCTGAATACTTTTGTACTTTTACTCAAGTTACATATATGTAAATAGAGAATGTCTACTTATACTTGAGTAACATTTGACCTAGGGTATCTCTACCTTTACTTAAGTACAGGATTTGTCCACTTTCCCCCATCGCTGCTCATGCAACTCAGTGTAGTTAGAGGTATAACTAGGAATAAGTCAATGTGGATCCTGAGGATGAGGATGCAGGAGTAATTAAATGCTTGCATAAATCTTTTTTTTTTTTTTCAACAGCATCTACAGTAAGTTGAAAAAGCATGCTGAGGTAAGTCTTGCTGATTCAATAGGTTTCACTAATGATAACAAGGATTTATAATGGAATAAAAACTAAACTTGACAGAGGTTCTCTCATGCATTCAATTCCCTTTCTGACACTAATCTCTCTTTTTTTAATCTTGCCTTGGGAGCAGCACTAAGGATGCTCTGCAACCAGTGGCTGGGTTTGGGCCATTGGCTGGGAATCCAGGCCTTCTGCATGGCAGGTGAAGTAACCGCTTACTGATATACTGTGAGTGCACTTGGAAATTACATGTAACCATATAATTACTCCATTGCTGGAAGGGTGGCTAAAACTACATAATAATAGCCTCGGTAAGACTTTGACATATGATACCAGTGCCTTTAATAATGTGTTAATGTTGTAGATATGGATTTTCCTTTAGTTTTTAGAAATAGTTTTAAAAAGACGATTTTCCTTCATGATGGTAGGTTAGCACGATCACTCTGCACCTCCTTGGTTCGTGGTATGAATCTCGCCCCTGGTTTGTGTTCGTGGTGTGTGCATGCTCTCCACTTGTTAGTTGGGTTTCCTCAGGGTATTCCGGTTTCCGTCTACAGTGCAAAGGCATGCAGCTGGCTGTTTGGTTTTTCTAAATTGCCCGTAATATATGATTGTGAGTTGGTGTGTGTGCTTGTGCCCCATCCAGAGTGTACCCCGCCTTGTGCCCTAAGTTCCCTGGGATAGGCTCCAGGCCCCCCACGACCCTGCACAGGATAAGCAGTATTCTGTTAATCATCCATCCATACATATAAACATTTCATCTGCACTCAATAATGATGACAACTGAAAAGGCTGGGAATAATGCACATACCTATCTTTTCTTTTCTGCTTTCTCCAGCTGGTTTTGTGGCTGAGGATGGAATCCCGGGAGCCGTAATTGACAGGGAAATCCTCGCAGTCAGACCGGGGAGACACTAATGACAAAGAAATAAAAACACGTCATAAAATAAAAGCATGAGTTAATAGATCTGTAAGTTATATGGAGAGAGAGAGAAAAAAAAACTTTGCGTGGGCTTGATGTTGTAACATCTTTTCATGAAATACATTGGAAACTATTTACACAATAATCCTACCCTTTGTCCCACCCCTATGCATGGGTGGCAATAAAGCTGTGTATTTTTGTCTTTTTAATTCGTGGTCAGGCGTCTCTGAGACCGCTGTACTCGGCGTGCTTGACACCTCTTTAGAGAGTCATGTTTTGGAACAGCATTCATTGTGCAGGAACAACCGTAGATGCACCTGTGATAAATTGTAAGGCGTATGAACCATATGTCATTCAGCAGAATCCAACGAGAAAGGTTAACCATTCTTTAGAATAAAAGCATTTCAGCAGCTCTGGAGAGAGAGAGTCAGAAGAGGCATGCAAAGTTAATCGATCACGTAGTGACGGAAAAGTCACGTCAGCTCGGCATAAATAATTACCCAAAACTCGAAGAATGGGAATAGCATTTTAACAGATTAACAACTCTGGAGGTCCATAAAGGAATAAGCTCGGGGTTCATGTGATGGTCTGTCACTGGGACACGGAGTATCTCGCTCGAGCGATGATGATGATGTTACTAATGTTGCACAAATAAATGATCTGACAACCCACACGTTGTAATCAGATTTCACAGAGGGACAAAGATTTAAGTGGTAAGCCTACACCCGATAAATGATATGGGAATGGTGTGTAGTGGTCTGTTTGGAGCTTTATGTGTGTGTGTGATGGTCTAGATGCCAGAGGTGGAGGAACACATTTGTGTGACAGTTTAATAGGCTTGAGCTAATTCAGATAGCAGGAGTTGCTGCTGACTCTACAGCTGCAAGATCAACATAAAAACCCGAACTGCGCGGTACACATCATTTTATTGCACGTATCCCATTACCCCAAGGGTGATTACACTATCCCTATGGAATGGCATCGGTGCATGTTCGAGAGCTATACCGATGTGTTTACTCACAAGTTTATTATATCTATGCCCATTTGTTATTAAGAGCTGTACGCAAGCTTGCACATATACAGTTTGCACATGTTCTAATGCACAGCATAAAAAAGTGGTCTAAAGTATACAACATACACAGTTACAAGCAAAACAGTTGCACAGTTGCAAGCAAATCTTATACATGAACATGACTACTACAACCTCCACGGCTAGCGTACGCCGAAACCAGGATACAAACATGCACATTGGCCACTTACGCCGTGATGCTCACATCTGTGTCCATCTCCTACCTCAGAGTAAATGGTCCATGGAATTCAAAGAGGCAACCACAAACTGTAGGACTCTATCCAGATAGACAGTGCGTGTCGCTGGCTGGGTGTGTGTGTGTGTGTGTGTGTGTGTGTGTGTGTGTGTCTGAGAGAGACTTTGCTGAGTGCCCAAGAAATAAAAAGATACTCAATCAAATTGCCTTCAAGTTTTAAGAGAGTGGTGCACCGGGTGTGTTTCCGTGAAAGAGGGTGGGCCAGACAGGGAACTAGAGAGGGGAGAAATGAGTAGGTGCTACCGTGAGGGTAAAATAGAGAGATACAAAGAGTGAGAGAGCAAGAGAGAAATATAGGGAGGGGTCGATGCAGATATTCTCAGGCTGACCAAGCTAGCTGTGTTTCTGTCTTGCTTTCTTTCTTCTTTTGGTATTTCACTGCTCCTCCAGTGGACGTGGGCAGGGCTGTTTTTCGGAGACATTCTATGAAATATTTACCGAGATAGAAACAGGGACCAGTCATCCCTCTTACCATGTGTAAAACCTCCACTCTGTCGAAAGCACATGCAATTAAGTTGTGATTTAGAATCTCACTAAACCGTTAAATATGGGATGTGTTCAATTCAATTTTATTTATATAGCGCTTTTAGCAATATTTATTGTCACGAAGCAGCTTTACAGAATAAAAGATCTAAAATGAGGAAAATGAGCATTACTGTAAATGTGTGGGAAAATATGTATAAATCAAAATGATCAGATTGTCCCTGATGTGCAAGCTAAGGATAATGGCGGCAAAGGAAGAAATTTTATATTTTATATATAGATAAGATAACGTGATATACTGATATACAGTACTGTTCAAAAGTCTTGAGCCACCCCTCATTTCTTCACATTTTGCTTCTAAAGATCCAGGCGTTCTTGTTTTTTTAAATTTTTTATATGTACATTTTTATTAGTCTTAAGTAATAGTTCTCCAGGCTTTCTGTTTCTGTTTTGTTTGTTCAGCCACACAGTGACCTATGAATCATTTAAGCACTGAGTATAAGGAATAGGTGCAGGTGATGACGGATGATCAGGCTGGTGATTAGTAGTACAGTATACTGGTGAATCTGAATGCTGAGTGGTTGGAAGAGACGAGAGGGGAAATGAGGTTGCTGCTGAGGTTGTTACATAAATCAACCAATTTTAAAAAAGTATCTTTAGACAATTTGCAGCCTGTCGCAGTGAAACACTTGTTCCATTTTTTTTGTGCAAAAGTTTTACATTAAATAAAATTATACGGATTAAAATAAACGAATTGGAACAAGTGTTTATTATATATTATTATAAGTGTTTGTTATATATTATATTGAACATTATTTTAAAAGAAACATCACAATGTTACACATGATTGTTTATATTAAAAATTACATGAAAAGAAAAACAAACCTGAATTTTTAAAATGCACATCAATATGAACAGAGGATAAGATGGGTGGTTTTAGTGTAACGGCAAAATATAAAGAGAAAATACATATACAATAAATTAAGAATTAAGGGTGGTTCATCATTTCATGTAATGTCTGAGTATAACTGCTTTTTAAAATATATATATATATTACATATTTTACACTGTTTTCTAATATAAATAATATATAATAATAATAATAATAATAATAATAATAATAATAAATGATTACTTATTTAAACACTCAATAATAAAAAAAAAATCTAATATCTTTATGGCACTAGACTTTACGTTTATTGTAAGAGCATATAGTTATCTACACCTAAAAAAATCAGTAAAACAAACAACATAAATAATCTTACTTTATGAATAATATCAATCATAAATTTGACACTTTTCATTGCCACCTTCGCATTACTGCATAGTCTCTTTATCCCGCTTCTCTCACTATGCCCTTCTCTGTATTTAATGTATATTTAGACTATATATACACACTATACTATTTTACAGTTTATGTGTGGGTGGCAGTGTTACTTTCAACTCAGCATACCTGTGGTAACTTTTTTTTTTGTGCCAGACATGCTTCTGTCATGCCAGACGTAAGTCCTTAAACCTGGAGTCATATTGCAATCTGCTACATACTGATCTGAGCATACCAGCATTAGCCACCTGATTTAAAAGCCATCTGGTAGCTTGTGTCACAACAACCTCCCTGCAGACCTTCTAATCACTCTTGTTCCTGGGTTGACAGACTGATGTTGTTTCAAGCAAGCCTCACATTTCAAAGCACATTTTATATTTTAATTGAGTCGTTCTCTAATGAGCATGCTAAAATAGCCACAATTTCACCACAAATAAGTAAACGTGACACCTTTGTTCAAGTTTACTTTACTATTTTTGAAACAACATTTCTTTTAATCATTTGCTGCCTTAAATGTCATCTTTGTGCACCTTCGAATTGATCTAATCTTTAGACATGATGATCGTTTACTTTGGAAAGTTTAATCCCAAGGTATCATGGTGGCAGAATGATTGGCACTTTGGCCTTGCACCTCCAGGGTCAGGGGTTTGATTCCCACCTTCGAGAATGTCTGTGTGGCGTTCGCATGGTGGAGTTTCTCTGGTTTCCACCCTCAGACCAAAGACCTGCAGATTAGCCTAATTAGTGTTTCCAGATCTCCCGTCCCATGTGAGCATTTACTCCACCAAGTAACCCGAGTCCCCTGGGATATGCTTCAGGCCTCCAGCAACCTTGTACAGAAGAAATGGCCGTGTGGGTTTCGTTCCAACCGAGCAGAAAGTACACCTGATAGTCCACTGAAAGCCAAGAATTAAACAGGCGTGGTTGGAATGAAAGCCTTCACATCAAGTCGTTAAAGCTATGAACTGCAGTTCTGATGTTATCTACAGTAGCTATGTCCATGAGCCTGGCCAATTAAGAGTATGGGCATACTAATATATTAATTTGGATATATGCAGTTTTATTTGGTCAATGATTCGGTAATTTGACCGAATGGCCTGCTTTGAGTGTTTCATAAATTAATAGATTTTCTGGACAATAGTCGAGAGTTAAAAGATACTGTTTCTATTGTGTGCATTGTGACCTCTGATTGTTTTTCTTCGTCGACATGTGCCAGATGTTGTTTTTTGCTGTTATAGCCTTAAGGTTCGACATGTTCTGAGTTCACAGATGCTCATCTGCTCACCATGGTTGTAAAAAGTGGTTATTTGAGTTACGGTAGCCATTCTGTCAGATGTCAGATGTTGTGCATGAAAATGAGTGAGTGTGAGATCACTTACAGTATACACTGCCTAAACCACTTTTATCGAGGGTAGCAGGACAATTCTGAGAACACCAATCAAAAAACGGGAATGGAACCCGGACACTGGAGGTGCAAGGCTACCCATTATGCCACCTAAGAGATCACCAATTTCTAAAATAATCAAACTAGCCCATCTGGCACCAACACTCATTCCCATAATGATCAAAGTCTCGTAGATCACTTTCCCCAAATTCTTATGTTCAATTAATTTGACATGTACCTGAACTGTATCTGTATGATTTAAGGGTTAATGCACACTGTAACTGCATGAATGACCAGCTGTACATCTCTTCCCGTTTAAAGTGACCAGTGAATGTAAACTTTATAACTTTCAACGCTTAGTGACACAATAGCTGTCCTATATGGGAGTCATTTAAAGCATCTAGAGGCAATGTTCTTAGAAGAATTTTTGATACCCCGACAATGGGAGACAGAGAAATCACACACTGATAGATTAAACTGAATACTGTTGCAGCATTGTAACATCGTGTACTGTATTGTAACCATATTAATGGATGTTGGTTCAAGAACATCTCTGTCTGGTTCAATTCAGCAGCTTCACAAATGAGGCAAGATCTACATCACATTACCCAAAGCAAGTAGGGAAGAAGGAGATAAAAACATTGCAGACCACCCACACTCTAATCCAGCATTTGACTCGGTGGCTTTAAGCCCTACCCCAGCTTCTTTCCCAAGGCGGCGATCCTATGAAACAAGAACCATTTCCACATCCCTCCACTCTGATGTAATGTGTAACATGTTACTACACAAAACGCCCACTTCTCAGACCAGAACAGTTTCTTCTTTATCAATATAAGTGATTAAATTGCACTGTTTTTGTTAGTGACCGGACGTCCTACAGTACCATGGTTGTAAAAATAGGAATAAATACAGTGGTAATCAGCCTTGGCCTCCATGTTGGACGACAGACATCCCTAGATGGATGGATGGATGGATGGATGATTTTTGTTATTGTTCAAAACTTAGTAGTAACAATAGCCATTGCATCATTTGTAAAAAATGTTTTTGGATGTACAGTACTACTTGAAAAAAGAAAATCACATTCATCAATCAAAATCAATTATTTTTGTTAAATAGGTTTTTTATAACAAAAAATGAAGGTAAATGAAACAGATGTAGTAAAACAATCCATAGCAGTCGGCAGCCTTCCATCAATTACACTTCAAAACCGTGAGTACATCAGTGATGCTCTATTATTCATGATGATGTACCACTACACTTCCATGACTACAGAAATTACTGCATCATCTACTTTCCATACTTGTGATCTTCTTTACATAGTACAATCGTCTTTCTCCGCTGTTTAAATAGCTCACCTTGAAGTGGGGACAGCTGCCCTGGGACAATCTTAACCACAACTGGGGATACAAATCCTCTTGTAATAGAGAGCAAACCAGTTGGAGATGATGGACGAATGGCCTACAGTAATACTCCTGAGAGGGTTTGACTGTAACCACAGCATCTTATCTTTCCATAAATGAAAGTAAACAACAACAGTTGCCTCAGTCTATTTTAACCAACTGGAAAGTGGTCACATGCTTTCTGGGCACATATAAAGACTCATCCTTTTTTTTCTCTCGTTGTGCTGGTTATGTACAACGGTGATAGACTGATTAAATGTATTGTATTGTGGCACTTTATTTGACCAACTGTGTTTGTAATTAACTGATGTATTGCCATGCTCCTTATACTGGGCTCGGTGCCATTTTCAGTAAAAATGAAATATGCGCAGTGCCTGGTGGTTTTACTAAGGTGCTTCAGTAGTTCGCTAAATATCCCAAAGGTATTGTTGCTGTCTGTAAAAAAGATGGAAATGGAAATTGCCCTGACACTACTCAGAAATGTCATTCATCAATCATATACAATCTTAGGCAGACCTTCTGTAGAATATAAATAAAAAAAAAGTCAATCCAAGTTCGATCCAAATAAATGAGTCATGCATGTTCGAAACTGAAATCAGTGATCGTATGTACAGTATCTGCTTGCATCCTGAAGTGTTCCGCACAACGTCCATTTGCAGCTTGATTCAGTTTGTTGTGAACTTTTATGCCCACTTTGCTCTTTCAATGCAATTTGTGTGAGAGTCTCTAGCTCTCTTCTCTTCCAGGCTTTAGATGTGATTCAACAGCTGTTAAACAGGAGTCTTATTACTCACAGGGGAGACAGCGGTAAATCACTGTTGTCTCGCGAGCTGATTCACAGGTCGCCTAAATGTAAAAACTATAAAAATTGATCAGTGGTAGGACGTGATGATTTGCTCATGTAGGAAGAGTGAGATAACAAAAGTAGTTTTGAATGAGGAAAGGGAATGCGATATGCTAGAAAAGATATGCTTGGTCTATAGACTGGATGTGGAACTGTACTGGCGGTCTATGGAACCATGTGGATCAAAGCATGAGCGCCGAAGAGGTGTCGTTCACTGAAATAAACCTTGAAGTTAGAATTTCCTTCGGCGATTGATCCCGCACCCCTATGTACCTGGCCTGTACATATCCTGTCAGTGCACAAACAGCACGAATAAACATCACCTGCCACTGAAGGACCGATAGCAATATGCGCTCGGACATTAATCGGACAACCTCCGCAAGATGACCTCATGCGCTTCCCAAATATCAGGCAATGCATTAGCATAGACATTGCAGGGCCGAGCGCTGAAATCGACACGGGTACAAGTGCATAGTGGAGATGCAAGGATATGTCATCCGCGCCTTTAACAAGTGTCATTATAGCCCAGTGTGAAAGATCACTCGGGACGTCTATAATTAGATCTACTTGAGGTTTTGGCCAGAGCAGTAATTCTTCACATAAAAGCTGAGAATGATGTCTCGTCTGTCAAAGTGGTTATGATTTTGTAACACAATGTAATTCCATGTTTGAGACAAAAAAAATAATCATCAATAAACAATACTTGATGCTTTTTTTTTTACAAACACACACAAACACATTCACTCATCACGCACAGACTGACACACCCACACATCTCTCACACATGCACACTGGCTTTTTGGAGGTCTTAACATAAAATTCCCACTATTCTACACACTCACATCTCTTTCTCTTTCTCTCACACACACACATCACAAATGTTAACACACACACTCACAGACGTCACATGTCTCAAACACATACGCATCACACGCATACTAACACACAAATGTTAACACACACACAAATGTTATCACACCGACGCACATACCACACACAAACAAACACACTATCACACTCAACAAATACTGTACTTAGGGCCCAAGCTGATATCTTCCCTATATAGTGTGTGAAGTGTGGCTTTTTGGAGATTTATAGGAGGAAGACACCCTGGACAGGGTGTCAATCCATCGCAGGGCGCACACACACCCATACACAGTACACACACTATGGCCAATTTGGGAACGCCAGTTAACCTAACCTACATGTCTTTGGACTGTGGGAGGAAACCAAAGCACCCGGAGAAAACCCACCAAGCACGGGGAGAACATGCAAACTCCACGCACACAGAGACGGGAATCGACCCCGGACTCTGGAGGTGCAAGGCGACAGTGCTGACCACTACACCACCGTGCCGCCCAAAAACAGAACTGAAAGATAATAAAAAGTTTTAAACATCCAAAACACCAAGAACTTTTAAGGAAGGTTCTTTTAAGGATGCTCCACAGGTTCTCAATAAGATTAAGATCAGGGGACAAAGGGTGCTGCACTATGTTTTTTTTTTTCTCTCTTCTTTTTTATGCCGATAGAAGTCAACTGTTTGTTTGTTTTTTCAGCATGAGATGGTGCATTGTTCTGGATGGCATTTCTTATTTTTACATAATTTAGAAACACTCATATCTTACAGAGATCATTTTGACATCTTCAGGACCACAGAAGCCTTGTTGGAAAAGGGTGGCTAGTTACCAAACATCCAGAACTCCATCCATCTGGACCATACTTTGTAGCCTGGCATTGAATAAAGCTACGTGAAAATTAGCCTTCTTTCTATGTAGGTCTTTTGTAGATTATGGGTGCTAAAATATAGCAAGATGCACAACTTGCAGTCTCTTTTGGATCCTGCATTGAGAAGTTCTTGGGGGTCCAGAGACACCAGCAGCTTGTTTGCTGATCAGCAGTGGCTTTTCATTTATAGCTGCCTTTTTAATATCATCAATTTGTCTGACAGAAAGTTTCCTTAATAAGCATTCCTCCAGCAAAATATGTCCGTCCTCTGAATCCATCACAAATCGTTTCACAGTGTGATCATCTCTATACCAATATACACAATGTGGGTAAATTTCCATGATATCCAGTGTAAACAAGTGAAATATGGCGGGAGATAATGAAGCAGAAAATCAGAGATTATTATTTCAGGAAATTGTTGTTAATATTGTCTTGATATGCTGCAGTCATGGGGTTTTTACTAATGTGTAGGTTGATTATATTATGATCATTATGAATATAGGATTCAAACATTGGTAACACATTTACTGTTTTCAACTTAATAAATGATAATTAAACCTATAGTACTAATATCAGATTTGAAAATGTTATATTCTTTTGAAATTCTCATTTCTAGGGTCTAATGTGTACGCTTGCCTCGATTTTTATTTTTTTTTAAAGCGGAATCCATTTGACTATGTTTCTTATGTCAAGTTTTTAGCATTGTTTTGTGGCAATACAAGACATATTAAAAGAAGTCCTAATAAAGGATTTATTACAATTACACTTTGCATAATTCAATAAAATCTGATTTTCAAAAAGTTTGTAAAATATCTAGTTAACTGTAGTCGAAAAGCAACCATCACTAATGAAAATATTTTACAATTTAACCCGGCAAATCCAGAAGCTCTTTTATGAAGAAAAAAAAAACTGCATTATGTGTAAGTCCGTCTTCTCCAGCTGGAGTGAATTTCAAGAAGATCTTCACGTACGACACAACTCTTCAGTTTTGCAACAACGTTTTGCGATGTATTGTCCAATGCTAGAATGCTCAAAAAGGAGACGGAAAATGAGCAAGCCTTACTTGCTGTTCAGTGTTTTTTTGTAAGGGATTCCTCAAGTCATACTGTAGCACCAAAAATTTCCCTTGTTCTTGTGCCTGTTTTTTTTTCTTGACAGAGAGCTTCAGGCCAAATATATGAGCTTTAAAGAAGAGATTTAAAGATTTTCCAGATCTGGGCCAATCTAGACTACAACTACGAGCTAGCAGCTCATGATGCGCCCATCCTGCTCCAGCCTCAGGCATGCCAAATAAGATAAAATGAGATGCCTTGCCATCTCCTCTTTCAACCCTTCTCCTTATTTCTCAGATTGCACATTTTTCTCACCATACATTGATCACGTCATAGGCACTGCCATAACATGGACAGTGTAAACAAAATACCTTTCGCTCCTTGCTGATTATTTTCCATTCATTGCCGAAAGACTGAAGAATGCATTAAGAACTGACAGGCATCCTTCCTGCAAAATCCTTCCACAGAGATCAATATGTCTTTTCTTTTGATCTGAATGAAGGTAAATTGTTATACCTGAAAGTTCATGTTGTCAGGGGCGGATCTAGAAAATTATTCATGGGGTGGCATTAAAATTATGAGGGGTGTCAACACTGAAGCAAGCATGCTTGCATGGTTTTTGTGGATTCAAGGAAGGCTATTCTTATTTGGTGTATACATTTTTACATTGTCCTATAAAAATGAAATAAAGGCTGACGTGTGATTGAATTGAACCTCTGGATTGGAACGTCAGATAAATAAAAAAAAACTCTTTTATTTTTAGAACTCTAGGACACTAGTGCTGGGGTGGCAAATGGGGTGGCAAGGCTTTTTCTTAGGGTGACAACTGCCACCCCGTGCCACCCCAGTAGATCCACCCCTGCATGTTGTCTCTCTTTTTAACCTTAATTGATAATATGCAGTCAAGTTGTTGGTATTTTATGGTGAAGGATTCTACCATAAAAAACGTTATATAAAAAAAAAAGTGTCACATAAGCAACCAGCATAAAATGAAACTTTTCTTGTATCGTTGCCTTACAGTGAAGAAATACACTGGAAAAAATAGCGTCTTAGTAACTGGACTAAAATGATAATATTTAGAATTAAAATATACACTCACCGGCCACTTCATTAGGTAAACCTTGCTAATAACGAGTTGGATCCTGTTTTTGCCTTCAGACCTGCCTTAATTCTTCAAGACATAGATTCAACAAGGTGCTGGAAACATTCCTTAGAGACTTTGGTCCATATTGAGATGATCAGATCAGGTACTGTAGTTCCTGTGGATTTGTCGGCTGCACATCCACAGCGCGAATCTCCCGTTCCAGCACATCCCAAATGTGCTCTACTGGGCTGAGATCTGGTAACTGTGGAGGCCATTTGAGTACTGTGAACTCATTGTCATGTTCAACAAAACAACTTTGAGATCATTTTAGCTTTGCGACATAATGCGTTATAACAAAATATTTCCTACAACGTTAAACCAGCAGCAGGCTTAATTGTTGATACAAGGAAGGATGGATCTATGCTTTCATGTTTACACCAAATTTTGGCCCTACCGTCAGGAGAAATCAAGATTCATCAGACCAGGCAACGCTTTCCCATCTTCTATTGTCCAATTTTGTTGCAACTCAGTTTCTGGTTCTTAGCTGACAGGAGTGGCAAGGGGTGCGGTATTCTGCTGCTGTAGATCATCTACGTCAAAGTTTGATGTGTTGTGAGTTTAGAGATGCTCTTCATTATACCTCTGTTTTAATGAGATGCTATTTGAGTTACTGTTGCCTTTCTATCAGCTCAAACCAGTCTGTCCATTCTCCTCCGCTTTCTGGCATCAACTACCACTCTCTTGATATTTTTTCTTTGTAATCCCTAGAGATGGTCCTGAATGAAAATCCCAGTAGATCGGCAGTTTCGGAAATACTCAGCCCAGCCCTTCTGGCACCAACAACAATGCCACGTTCAGAGTCACTTAAATCACCTTTCTTCCACAGTCTAATGCTCGGTTTGAACTTCGGTAGATTGTCTAGACCATGTCTACATGCCAAAATGCTTTGATTTGAAGCAATGTGATTGGTTGATTAGATATTTGCAGTAACAAGCAGTTAAACAGGTGTACCTAATAAAGTGGCCATTGAGTGTTTCTAGGATGCTACAGTATTTCCTGTAACAAGGTTGCAAAATAAGATTTCTAAATTTATTTAAATTATTATTTTTATTTTATTTTATTTGTTTCACTCATTTCAAGCTTGAAATATATTACCCCTAATTTTAAATGTAAAAGATATAGATATTTCTAGACAAAAGCAAAATAAAAAAACATCCTTAAAATCTTTTATTAGCCAAATGATGAGTAAATTCAATATTTTTTTGCATCTTAAATTTTCTGTCAAAATAAATAAATAAATAAATAAATAAATCCTACTATACATATACTATACAAGACATTGTTACATTACATTACAGCACAAAATAATAATTCCCCCCCCCCCCCCCAAAACAGAAAACTTACTCATTCAGTTCATTGGTGATGCAGGATGCAGGTGGCAGGTTGGTTTTCCTTCAATTTGCCTCAGATCGTATATGCACGTTCGCTCCAGGTCAAAACCAAAAAGCGTAGTATAAAAAAGCGAGAAAATGCTACGCTCCGGTGAAGACGTCCTGACGGGCTGAAGAGCGAATGTGAGAACCAGCTCGGTAACAAAGACAAAACTTTTGAATTGATTAAACACTAATGCCTGTGTTTATCTCCCACTTTACAAGCATCTTCAATTAAGCCCCCTTTGTGCAATTTTTTTTGATGATGCATGGACTTCCGGGGCCACAAATTGATCTGTTTGCAAACGTGTGCAATTTTACTCCATTTCACCCAGGACAAAGCAGAACTGCCAGACAACTTGCAAAAGCACAATTCTAACACAATTTCCGCCCACTTGAACAGATTTTTAAAGAAAATGTGCTGTGAAATACTATAAAAGACCATTAACTCACAGCATGTATTTATAAACAATCTCGTCAGTTATCATATTCAATAGTGAGTGTTTAAAGTTTGCAACATGTTCTATGCTCAGTGAAATGCATGATGAGTGACAGATGGATGAGGGCATCGGTAAGCTTTCCTCCTCATTCCTGATGGGAAGTAGCCCGGACAGACACCTCCAAAGAAGCAGCACTCACTTGCACTTGATCAATATTTGAAGAACTCTTACATTACACGTTAATCTAATAATCTAATCTAGCTCTGGCAGGCTTTTAACATAAGAACTGAGAGGGGAAGCTGTCGAGGAGGGAAGAACAGTGAGAAGTTCAAAGATCACCAGCACTGAAGTTTGCATTTAAATCTAGTTTTCTACACACATGAAATAAAAGCTTTGTGGTCTTATATCATTCCGATCATTCATCAAAATATTTTTTATTCCAAAAGTCAAACCATTATATCATCACTAGGGCAAGATGTCCAGCTATACAGCAACTATGTCCAGCTTCTGTAAGACTATGTACAGTATGTTGCATAAATATTCAGCCCCCCTGAATTGTTCCAAATTTTTAGTCCTGACTAAAAATTTAGCTTAGGGTGTGTTCCATGGCGCCTCTTGTTGTGTGCTGTGGTGTCTGGTCCCAGGATGTTAGCAGCTGATCCTTTGGGTGCTGTGGGTTGTGGGGTGGGGCCTCTATTGATCAGGCTTGTTTGTCTGGTACATCCCATGGGTGCTTGATTGGATTAAGATCTGGGGCTTGGAGGAGTCAAAAACTCAAACTCTTTGCCTGCTGGGCTCTGTGTACAGCGAAATGTGAGGCACTGGGTTTCCTGGTGTCTTTGTGTCCGGGCCAGCATTGAGATTTTTTGGTAGTTTGTAGTGCATTTGGCTTTTCCATGGGATTGGACAGGGCAGGGAAGCCTTTGATCCATACAGGCGTAGATGGGTGTTGAGTGTCACCTCTCTTTCAATCTCTATTCCGCTTTATTCGGTATACAGGGTTTTGGGGGCCCAGATCCTATCCCAGGAGACTTAGGACATTTCGGACAGAGTGCTAATCCATCGCAGGAAAGGCACACACACACACACAACAACAACAATTAGCCTAATCTGTATGCCACGAGGGGAACATTCAAACTCCATGCGCACAGACCCCAAGGCAGGATTCAAACCCTCAGTGCTAACCACTACGCCACCATGTTGTCCACATTTTTTTTGCAAATAAACTGAAAAAAAAAAAAAAAAACATTATTTCATCACTGGATCAATACTTCATAGATCCACCTGAAATCAGAGCTGGATGAAAGCTGCCTTTTATCGGCTTTGCACATCTCGATCCTGATATTTTCCTCTTCTTCATGACAAAATCGCATAAATTCTGTTCGACTGGATGGAGTCTGTTGATAAACAGTTATTTTTAAGTCTTGTGAATTGGTTTGAGTTGGTTGGAATTGGTTTTGAAACGGATCTGGGCTTTGACTTGATAACCTATTCCAATTTGACTTTTGTAAATTGGAACAGGTTATTTTGGATTGCAAAATAAAAAGAATATATTTAATTGTGCTTTGCAAGATGTTCAAAATGTTTTGACAGCTCTTTGGTCTTCAGAATACCTTTTGTTTGAGCTTGTTCTCTAACAAACTCATCTCCTGAACAGGTCTCCTGGCAGTTTAATGTCGCACAGGTCCACTCGGAAGTCAAACAGTGAAAAAGTAATTTGCCCATTACAGTTTTTTTTGCATATTTGTCACACTTATTTTATTACGCAAAGATATCCAGAGTAAACACAAAATTAAATGATGACTTTGTTTATTAGGGGGGGAAAAAACTGTCCCAGGACATATGTGAAAAAAGTTACTGTTCCCTAAACACTGGTTGTGCCGCACTTAGCAACAACAAAAACTGCAATCAAACTTTTGCGGAATGAGTCTTTAACATCACTGTGGAGGAATTTTGGCCCACTCTTCTTTGCAGAATTGTTTTAATTCAGCCATTCATGTTTGTGTTTTCCAGATTGTTTAATGATCTCAATCAGATTTAAAATTGGACTTTGACTAGGTCACTCCAAAACCTATAAAATGTATTTTTTTCTTTCTTTGTTGGTTCTATTTAAACGATTTCTTGATTCAAGACGTCTGGCTGTAATCTTGGCTGGGTGTGGCAAAGTAGATTTAGCTCAGCTTTCCAAAAATCACAGTTCATTAATGTTTTCAGTTCAATTTAACTTGTATAGCACTTTTAACAATGATCATTTCGCAAAGCAGCTTTACACAATCCAAATTATGTAAGTTTGTATGAAATGTGAATGTGTACGAATCAAAATGATCACATTGTCCCTGATGAGCAAGCCGAGGGCGACGATGGCAATGGCAGTAGGAAGAAACGTTGAGAGGAACCAGACTCATTTGGGTGATAACGGATAACAGGGATTGTTCTGCAGTCATACAGTGTGTTAAGGTCTGGAAGTTCAATATAACAGTTGATGTCTTTAAGTTAATATGGAGTCAGATTCGTTATTGGAGGCTCAGGTAGACAGTAGAAAACTCCAGTCCTGAACTATCGAGCGACTGCAGTCACAAGTCCACAGAGAACAGCTGTCTGCATCAGCTGAGGCCAGGACCGTCTTCATGTTAAAGTAGACCGTCCCCAGTCACCACACTCATCCCAGACAGACCACATGGGGCATCCATGCGACGAGATCTCCAAGTAGAAGTGAGGTACCAGGACGAGTCAACGGGCACAGAGGGCAGAGGGGGTCTGGCATCTGTGAAGTTTTTTGATCACTGGCAGTTCATGTGTAGCTGGACAGAGAGACAGGGAGAGAGAGAGACAGAGACAGCAGAAGAGAAGGAGAGATAACAGTAAAGTATGGTCACAGTCACATAATGTATAAGGTGAATGTATATTTAGTGCAGAGTGCCTGAGTGATCAATGAGAGTGAGTTTTAATAGCAGGTTTCAATTACTTAGGGTTTGGACCGTTAGCTTCCTCTAATAAATGAAAAAACTGCATTTTGTATCTACTGTATGACCATCTTCAAACTATGGTCATTTCCTCCCACTTTATAATATAATATTATGTATTATATTATTGTATAGCCTTATGACATATAATCAAAATTAATTCAATTTCAATTTTAGGTTGTAAAACTACAAAATGAAAAGTTCAAGAGAGGTGAATACTTATGTAAGCCACTGTATACATTCAGCCCTCCTGTATCTCACAGACAAGACGCTAATCTAATTTCATACAACACAATACCCACAAGGATATTGAGAGTATATTAATGATATATGTTTATAGATTTGGAAATGCCCTACTTCTGGTTGGAGTTTATATCATTTGGAGATCACTTACTTCTGCCAACAATGGCCCCATATGGTCTGCTTGAAGATACATGAGACTACTGAAGATGGTTTCATTTTAAAACCATGAAGATGGCCTTGAAGCGCACTGATACAAACAGTTCCACTATGATGGCTTGTGACTGCAGGCATTCCAACACATTAAAATTGTGTCTCTCAACAAGGTGGACTTCATGTTAACGAAGATATTAATTTATGGTCACACTACCCCAGACCACCCAAATGAGGAGGGGTTCTCTTTTTGAGTCTGGTTCCTCCCAAGGTTTCTGCCTTATGTCATCTAAGGTAGTTCTTCCTTGGCACAATCACCTGCTGTTTGCTCATTAGGTATAACCTGAGAGATCTATAAACTTCATATACAAATAAAATAAAATTGAAATACATTGAGATAACTTTACTAAACTGCATGAACAACAAGGCCACAGCTTGGTTTTATTGGTTTTTATCTGCCCAAAGTGCTGAAGCATTAAAATCCAGTCTAAAAGTACTCTGTAGTAATAACGGATTAACATTTATCCTCAGCCCATTATCTTGTGTTGACAGGAAAGAGGTTATAATCCACTCGGCAGCCATGCACGACAGATTGGTGCCAGGATCTTACAAATATGTTTGGCTCATTGGATGACAACAAGAGTGGACTCTAGTATCTAGTACACATTGTGCTGGGTTTAAGGTAAGATCTGGTTTTGTATAAGCTGCAGTTTGGACAACGTGTCACTGTATTCAGTGATTGTTAGTTTTCCGACACTCATACTTTAAGCTGTAAATACAGCAGTGATATACCTGTGTAAACACCACAATTAGCTTATGCTATTCGGTAAAGTTTTGTTACAAACATTACCCACTCAACAATCCAGCTGCCAATCTTCGCAATATACTGTCTTACAATAGAAATCTGTACATCATAGATATTACACTGTCTATATTAGCTTTGCCTTAGCTTGTAGTGCTTAATAGTGAAAGTGAGATCATTTATACATGCCCACAGTGCAATGAAAACTCACTGAATTGGGACTAAACAGCTGTGTATCCATAAGAAAACCGCTGGTGAGTGAGACAACTCGGGAAAAAATGCTTCAATCGAGGCTTCAAAGTGCCTAAAGCTTGAATTTTGGAGAAACAGAAAAGGGTCAGGTTGTCTGCTGAGTCCAGACCGACACTATTCCAGAGCGATGGTGCATCAGGGTAAGACGGGAAATGCATGAAGTGATAGTGCTCATGATAAAATCCTGGGGTTGCTTGATTTTTTTTTATGTCCAAAACTCAGCAATGTTATGTGGTAATAAAATGAAGTCAGGTGACAACCTGAGTATATTGAATGACCAGATTATCACATATTCCAGGAATCAAATTGTTAAAGAGTTCTTCTGGAAACATGAATAATTTTTTTCGCTCATGAATTAGGCACCATATCGAACACTGTAATCAAGACAAACTAAAACATTACTATGTGCAACTTTTTTTTTGGCCAGACAGTGTATGTGCGGATCTGAAATAAAAAAAGAGCCCTAAATCTTTCTGTTCAAAAATGCACAGCAATGTTTCTTTACCATATGAGATCATTCTTAAGAAAGGTTTCTACCCTTGAGTCTATTTTGTGTTTAAAAGTCAACTGCAGGATATTATGTCCTGTGCTCTATTCATCAGATGTTTCCTTGGTCTGGAAAATTTTCTCTGGAGCCCCCGCGTCCTAGTCAGTGCTCGCCTGCAGAGATGGTCACCCGTACACTCATGCAGGAGTTGGGCTCTTTGCTGAAGCGCACCGAACGCTTATGTCAGGAAAGGGCAGCCGAGATTCGCAGACGCAGTTCCTGTGTAGACTACAGCTGGCTGGTGGCAACACAGCAGAAGCCCTCTTATGAGATCACGCCTGGAGAGCTGCTGGAACTTCAAGAACTCTGCTTAAAGATCCCTCCCTCTCAGTGTGGCCCTGTCATTCTCAGGTGGGGCATCAAGTGGTAGAAGGATTTGTGATTGTGATGTGATGGACGAAGATGATAAAAATAAGGCAGGCTCGAAATGCAATCTCTCCCTAAATGGATGGTCAAAATGAGAATGGGAAATTTAACTGTATTACAAAATGATGCTGTTGTAAGATTCAGAAGAACATACTGATGGATGAGATTCGGAAGGACCAAAGTGGGGAGAAAATTGGGAAAAATCCATTTTTTTTCCTCATATTGGACAACTTCTGGGGACAAATATATAGTACTGTCAAAAAATAGTTTATCCTCACCTTATTTCTTCATATTTTGCTTCCAAAAAGTCAGACATTCTTGATTTTTTTATGTAGTCTTGAGGAATAGTTCGCCAGTCCTTTCCCTGACCAGTTTCAGATGACTGCATTTTTGTTTGCTGTACCACACAGTGATCTACACTATGAATCCTTCAAGCATAAAAAAATCCAACTTAAGGCTTGAAGCAGTGAGAAACAGGTGCAGATGATAACATGATCATTGCAGCGAGAGGAGAAATGAGGTCGCTGCTGAGGTTGTAACATAAACAACCAATTTTGTATTCGTATCTTTAGGTATTTTGCAGCCTGTCGCAGTAAAACATTTGTTCCCATTTCTTTAATTTAATCTACATCATTTAATGTTATTTAATATGGGAGTCTCAAGACATTTGCACGCTACTGTATTGTACAGTAGTTCCAAAATCTGGTTAAATTGTACAGAAAAGTCATCACTTAAGAGGAAAGCTACCTTAATGCAATTATAAATTTAAAGATCTATTTAAATGTTCTTTTTTGTGAGTGTTGCAACATTTCACAACACTCAACTATAGATGAACACACAATAGGATTAAGCATAAACGTATATACTGTATATGTCTTGTCATCCCAATCTTTCTATGCTGATATTTTATGACCTCAATGATCTTCGTGTTCTTCTGTTTTGCGCAGACTAAGGAAGTTGGTGACAGAGTTGGAACCAGAGGTGACGGAAGTGCCACGGCTCTTCCGCCTGGTACTCTGTGACTGTCTGGATGAGCAGAATGAAGACTTAACCTTCAGGGACAGATCTCTTCAGGCTCGAGCTATCTTGTGGAGCCAGCATCGTAGTAAGAGCGCCTTCTCAATTGGCCTCTCAAAGCACAAGTACTTCAAAAACCGCTGGGGCAGAGGAGCAACAGGGAAGAATAAAGAGACATTGTGTGAAGAGGATGAGGCCTGGGCCAAGGACGAAGAGCTCGGAGTGTTGGTCCCACTTCAGCGGAGAGTCAAGAGCATGCCTGATTTTAGTTCCACAGAGGAGAGGGCACAAATCTGAGAACCTACATGAAACTTGAACAAAGAAAAGAAAAAAAAGTAGGCAAACTAGACAAAAAGAACTTTGTGTATTGGAGACGTATTCATATCTGCCCACATATCCTTGGCATAGCAAGCATTAATATACACTGCCAGGTCTAAAAGAAAATAGTGATCACTTCAGTAGGGTCAAATTATTGGCCTGCATCAAGTACCAAAATCAACTGAGGAGATCTGAAATTACTGAAATGAATTCAATTATTGAAAGCTGTAAGGTCTGTGCTGAAACTTCAGCTTTGTGGAAGAAGAAACTTGTTTGGAAAAAAAAAATCATGCATTTAGCTTACTTTAACGCTTAGTAAAGATGCATGCTAAAAACTAACAGTAGAAGTCATACCCATGTTTAATAGTGGAAGTAAGAATGTGAGACTAATCAGAAAAAAAAAAAAACATTTAAATTTGCTAGGAAGCATAAATATCATACTTTGGAGCAATGCAAAATTCTGTCACTTTATCTATGCTATTATGCATTCAATAAATGCCATATGACGTTCATGATAATGGGAATTAGCATCCTGTTTATTTGTGCCCATATTCCATGATTCAAATAGGTAAAGTGTGGTTCAGGGGGCAAAAAAAATCGGGTAGCACGGTTGTAGTAAGCAAGTTCTAGTTTTAAACCTAGCTTTTTCCCATATTAAAATAACAGTTTGAACCAAATAGGTATTAACATGCTTTTAGTAGTATTAATACACACTGTATATTGTGTAAATGCTATAATAATTAAATGTTTAGCACTGTTGGCTGCTCAATCTGTTAACATAAATCGTCTCAGCATTAAACAGCCAGCCACAGTCGCTCTCCTGCTCATTTCTGCCTACCAAACAGATCAGATGTTAACTTACCTTGGTCTGATCGAAAGGCGTGGGATTGAAATGCCTTACTCTATAAAAACATGAGTTCGATTAAGATTGTGCTGGACAACAATCAATAAACAAAAGCATAAATCAAAATGAGCATAAACACTTATGACTTTTTCTTATGACTTATTATTTTTAATGACTTACTCTTACATTTAGAATTCATATGTCCAGTCACATAAAAGGCAATGACCAACAGTAAGTTTATTTTCACATAAATAATTTAAGATATTCATCATTACATCAAATTTACTGTTAGAACGAAAGATAGATAAAGAACGAACAGATTTTTTTTTCAATTTGGAATCTGTCAAAAAATGACTAAGCAGTATAAAGAAGCCATGAGAAGTTATCACTCTCATCATGAAAAGTTATCAGCTGCAACCGTTAAGAAGAAATTGGCCGTATAGAAAGTGGACATTTCCACATGAAGACTAACATGGCAGAGTAGATAGAAAACAAGATATGACAGTTATACTAACTATCTGTTCAGGCCACCTGGTTTATCTGCTGGATTTGTATTCCCTGGTTCAAAGTATAGCTGAACAGTTTAAGACAGTGAGTTGCATCCTCAAATTGTAAACCTTAAAATTGCACTTTATGATATGAATCAGATGGGCTTTATCTATGCTACTACCGTATTCAATAAAATGCAATAACTGCAATAACTTTCATGATAATAGGAATTAGTATCCCGTGTATCACTTGCTAAACACAACCTTCATTAAGTCCATGAAGACAATTGGCTGTCCAGCAATATGAGCTTATTTCTTTAATATTCCTGAGGCAAATATCATGTCAAATCTTCTTAATTTAGAGTGTTTAATTAACTAAACTGACAGTCAATATTTCTTCCAATTTTGGCCAACTGCACACATTTCCCTTCTAGACTTCTGTTTGATTACTTTTGGCCTGTACCCCAATATGGTCTTGCTAATACCCCCCCCCCCCCCCCCCCCACTAGCAAACCCTCTCACTAATCACACAACAGCTTCCAACCATAAAGTAGAAAAAGGCATGTGAAGGTATCCTATAAATTTGCATACAGACAGAAGTTCTTGATTTGCTAGTGTTGCTGTGATTCACATGGGACGGTAAATATGCCATTTACTCAATCAAACATTGCTCTATTCGCATCGTCAGGATCTGAACTCATGTTCTTCTGAATAGGCTAGATTTAAATGAGGCAAAGCTGGCACAGTGCCTTGTTCAGGAGTTTGCCCAAATCTAGATATCTCTCGGTCTCACCATAAACATGGCTTCTGAATCTGAAGCACCAGTTACACAAGATTAATCATATCTTTAAAGCCTAATGATCATTAAAAGGAGTAATGAAACATTAAGTTATTTACAGCTATACCGGTGTAACTACCCTGTCCTCCAATCTAAAGAAATGGAATGAGAATATATTTCTGTGCATAAAATTACTCAATAGTTAAAACCAAAATCATTTGGCCACAAAAAAAAATAACTTCCTGCCAGTTACTTTAGAATTATCAAATAACACTGCTCAAAAGCCAAAGGTGCAGACTCTGCAAAGTCACATTATTTAAGGACACTCTACTGTAGAGCCTCTTGCCACACACAAGCTGAAGGATCCTTGCTTTATTTTACATTTTAACTCCCTACTTGTTCCCTCCTGAAGAAATACTTCTACTTAGTGATTCAGTCCTGGAATAATCACGCTGTCCACAGATTTCAGGCCAAGAAGACGACAAAGATGAAGAAGAAAATGATGAGGATGAGGAAGATTTTGATGAGCAACCAGCGGTTGTTGGAGACGGACTGAAAGTACTTGAGGATTTCCGTATGTGCGAGGTCCACGTTGAGCTGAGTGTCTTCCACGTTGGCGTCAATCCTGTGCCGAGGAGGATAAAACACTGAATTAAAGTGCATAAAAGTGAACAAAACAACTAGCCGTCTTCCAGATTTAGCATGTGTCACTGGGTTTCTTCTTGCTTTCCTGATATTATTACCTGTGAACCGTCTCTTCCTGTTCTTTCACCATGTGGGCCAACTGCTGGAAAATAGATCCCAGCTCTACGATAGTAGTCTCTATGTTTTGCATAGTGTTTGCTCGATCCTGAATAAAAGAGTCCTAAGAATACACACACGTATTATAATAAACAAAAAAAAAAAGGACAAGATTAATTACGTGAAAACTATCAAGTAGTAACATTTGCAACCTTATAATAAATAAACTATGACACTTTAAATTACCTTCTCATTAAGGAGAAGCATCTGCTGGCTGGAGCGAAGATCCATGTCTATCGAGATATCTGCTTTACTGGTACTATCCTGCATCAACAGTGAATTGCCTGTTGTGAAATAAAAAATTAATAAAGCTGAAAGCAACGAGTGGCAGATCTGAGCACTGAAGGATGTATCAATATCTTTGGCAAGTTAAATACTGCATATGAGGAACACGAGCAGTGTAATATCAGCTCTGTTACATAAAGGGATTGTACATAATTAGGAAAACTTTTTTCAACCAGTGTTATATATTTAAATTAATAAAAAAATATTCCGGTTGTCAGGGTATATATGCTGTGACCTTTCTTATGCCTCTATGGCGATAAAACAATCCCTTAATTGTGCTTCCTGATTCCTTATAGGGTAACACATCCTATAGCCCATGTTCTGACAAATATACTTACAAATAGCTGGTGTCTGCTGAAAACCATTTATTTAACTGGAAAATGCTGATGTATTTGTTATCGTCTGTCTGCCTTCGGGTCTCTCGATGACTTACGTGTTAATGACTGGTTCTTTTGATGTACGGGATGTGTGTGACAGAAGGCACCTGGCCCAAAGGTTAAATATGATCTCTTTGCTGATAATAAACAGACACATTATGCATGTATGTGTATTTGTCCTACTTTCTCTCCGTTTGGGCACGGCTGGTAAGCGTGCCGAGGTTAGTTAACAACTTCTTAAGCACTCTTCTTAAATCAAACATTTATAAACCAAACATCTATAATTATTATTCTTTTATAAAAAACACCTGTTATTTAGTTAGTTAGTGGCACTTGGACAATGTGTTAGTATGGCCGTGTAGATGTTATTACATCTATACAGTATATAAAAACAGAAATTCTGTGTGGCTGGTGGCCGATGTTTTTGTCCTTGCACAGCAAATTCTGTGAAAGGTGTGTGACAGATGTTTCTCATCAAATGTCACAGAAGGCAACACTATCAGTTTATTAAGAGAAAAGTTATGCTTCACTCAGCAACGGGGACGGATAATGAGATGCTGTGGGGACTTTCGGATGAGGAGCAATGGGAATTTTTAAAGCTGGATTTCCATTTGAAAAGTATTTTAGAAAATAGAGAAAGAGTACTTGGAAGAAAGAATTTGGTGGGTTTCTTAAGGGCAATGGGAATAAAAAAAAGGATTTGAGGAAGATGAGACCAGGAGGTGGCGGTAATGCTACATAGTGGATGCCAACTGCTAGTAAACACAGAGAATTAGTCACTCAGCAACGAATACAGCAGGTATTTGAGGCAAAAGTAAGCACTGGCAAGAAATTGGAGCAGCATGAGGAGCTGCTGTTAGTTGACTGCACACTCCATTCACAGGTAATGGTAGCATGCAGGCGTCAACACCTTCTCTTTAAAGAGTATTTAAACTCATTTGTGCTTTAACAACAGAAATGCTACTGCATTACTCTAATTAACCCTCTACACAGAGTATAAAATGTTCTTCGTGCCGCACTAGAACAGCAAATCAGTATGTAACCAGGCTTCCTCATTTAACACAATCATTCAGAATCTGATTAAATATCTAGGTAGAGTATTGAAAATAAGCATCACATTATGATGCTATGACAAAGAATCACTTGGGGCATGTCCATGTGCTTGTGCCCCATTATTAGATGCACATGTTTGCATGGCCGTCAGGTTGACTGATTCGACTGCCATGGAAACAACAGGGAATTCCTGCCATCACAGTGTCTAAATTTGTCATGAACTGGACAAACAATTTCGGAGTGTTTAAAAATGTGGTAACTTTCAAAACAACCCAAATTAATTAATATTAACACGGGCCTCCGAGTGGCGCACTGGTAAAGTGCTCGCCCTATCATCCGGAGATCGCCAGTTCGAATCCTGGGTGATCCTGTAACCTCTCGCAGCCGGAGGTCTAGAGAGAGCTGATTGGCTGAGCTCTCTCAGAGGGGAGGGATGAGAGGTACTTAGTGCTCCCACATTAATCACGGCTCTACAGCCAATCAGGGGCATCTGTGAGCTCGCGCAACAGAAGGAGTGTCCTCCAAGTGTATTACGCCGCCCCCCATGATGCGTGAGCGAGCAGTTCGAAAAGATGTGGTCGGCTGGCTACAGGATAGTCAAGTGTAAGGTTGAAACTTACTAAGGCTGGAGTTGTGGAGGGGTGAAGCGGAGGCTGGCGACTGAGAGAACTGCTCTTGTCTGCTTCTCTGTTGCTTCAGGTTCTGCAAAAGTAATTTAGTCACTTATTATAAAGGACCTATTCCTCAAACTATTTAAATACATTTTTTGTATTAAGTTTTACCTCTGTTCTTACTTCCAGAACTGACTTGAAGTCACTTGACATTGATGCCAGTTTTGACTGGAAAAGATTTCATGTATAAAAAAAAAAGCATTAAATGTTATCTTACTTTGCAAGAAAGAAAGAAAGAAGTTTGGGATATGTCCATACCTGTAGCGATACAACAATAGTATTGGAATGAGTTTGAAGATGTCTACTGTTTTGACCATTTCCGGATCGTACAAACTCCTGGAGCTGAGCTATTTGCTTATTTAGGCTGTTAATATCCTGAGCAAAGAAAAAAATACAGACATGTGTAAAGTGTAGAACTTAAAAAAAAAAAAGAAAAAAAAAAGAGCACATATGCATTTACGACCTTACATATCTGTACCTGTTTCACAATATACGTCAACTCATCAATCTCTGTTGCTTTATCATCGAAGAGGGATTTCCGTTTGGCCACTGTGTTCAAAAGAATAAAATGTCACAAACCTCGACATAGAACAACAATTGGACTATAATTGGACAAGTGGCTTGACGTGCTATCTTGACACTTACACACAGTCAGCTTTTCCAACTTTGCAAAAGTGTTGGTAAGATCCCTGCCAATTCTCCTGGAAAATAAAAAATAATCAGTCAGATTTGAAAAATGTTAGTAAAGCCAACTAAAGGAGCAACTTGTTGATTTTAGCCATTAGGATGCCATCATATTAGTTGAAGGAAAAAATCCTCGAACTCACTTTGCCATGAGTGTGAAGTCACTTCTTTGTCTGACAACATTGTGAACTGGGGTAATCCCCTGCGATCCATTCTATGGGTTAAAAAAATCAGGTTGTCAATTTTAGAGCTCTTTGTTGTCTGCAAGTTGAATAAAAAAGAAAACAAGCAAGCCTTGCCCATCACCCTAAAACCTATACCTCATAATGAGTTACCTTTTAATAAAATAAGGCTCACATTACAAGCCAAATAGTTTTTTTTTGTTTTGTTTTTTTGGTGAAATCAGTTGCCTGTCATGCTAAATGACATTTATGTTGACTAGTCAATGAGGACAAGTCAATCCTCTGAAAAGGCACGCATGCCCACATCCATGAGTCTTTGGTCCCGCCATCTCTGTTTAAAAACGTCATATTTGTGAGACCACTCATTCATTTCAAACACTGGATGCAATTTTACATTGGTAATATATGATCATTTTATGGCAGAAAATACATTTAATAACTACATACTACATATTAATTCTTTATTCTCTTAAGCTCTCTATCCAGCTCTATAAATTCTGATTAATAATACATAGTGCTGAATTGTTGCACAGCATTCTGGATGCTTGACTCTAATTTTGTGATCTTCACTACTTCTAGAGTACCAGTCCAAAGTTTGGATTTAATTTCTAGAACAATACTAAATTTTCTTTTTTCAAAACTATGAAAAAACACATATGGCATTAGGTAAATAAGTTAAGACAACAACACTCAGCGGTCAGCGGTTCTGGAACAGTTCTTGAAAGGACAGTACTGTCAAGTCCAATTGCAAAACCCATCAAGCACCAAGTTGAAGCTGGCTCCCATGAAGACCAAAACTTACCTCTGCCGCAGAGAAAAAGTTCAATTAGAGTTTCTAGGCTCAAAAATTAAAGCCGTTCTGAAGGCTTTACAGAGTTATAACCTATATGTAGCAAACACATCTCAATATCAACTGTTCAATGAGAAAAATATCACAGATCTAAAACATGACAATCAATGTTGCTTCTGAATACAAAAGAACATTTTATGTCATGTTAATAACAAGTTATTTTGTTTTCAGAAGCAACATTGATTGTCATGTTTGAGATCTGTGATATTTTTCTCTTATTAAACGCTGCTGTAATATGGCACTAGCAAGGCAACATCAGTGTCTCATACGACTCCTAACTTCTTAATATGGAACAAAAGACACCAAACAAAAACAACTGATGCATTAATTGTGCGCTATGATGCCAGAATGCTACAACGTATACCACAGATGATCCAACGGTAATTCTGTGTACCTGTCTCCCCAGCAGCGACTTGCACACAGACTGAAACTCGGTGGTGCGGTCTCGGCAGGACATACTGATGGAGTCTACGGGAGGAGCAAAGGGAAGAGGTACAGACAGAGGGGTCTCCAGCGGCTGGACCAGCTGGGTCTGGGTCTGTGAGGGGCCATTGTAAACCCCTTCCTGGTTGCTCCTAGGAGTGTGGCGCCGGCGGGTATTCATGAGTGCTGATACACATCAGATACCTGAGAAAGGGACAGGACAAGACAATCAACAGGTGAAAAGATTAGTGATAGCGCAATAAAAATAAAAATTACATGTAGGGATTACTATAATGTTAAGGAAACATAACTAAACACATTGATCAGCCATAGCATTATGACCACTCGTCTCATATTGAGTAGGAAGCAGAAAAAATGAGAAAGCATGAGGATTTGTGTGACTTTGACAAGTGCCAAAATGTGGTGTCTAGTGGACTGGATCAGAGGGCTATTCTTGGTCTGCAGTGGTCAGGACATACAAAAAGTGATCCAAGAAAGGAAAACCCATGAACTGGCGACTCGGTCATGGGCAGCCAAAGTTCACTGATGCACATGAAGAGCAAAGGCTGGCCTGCGTAGCCCGATACAATGTAAGCGCTAGTGTACCAATAGAAAGTACCAATGGAAAGGTGTCAGAAATCATAGTGCATCACGGTTATATGGTGGTAAAGGGGGGACCTAGTCAATAATAGGCAGGTGGTCATAATCTTATGGCTGATCAGTGTAAAAAATGAAAAATAAAAAAAGCATGTCTTTAAACTGTCTCTAATAATCTATAAGATCCAGTAATATAAATCTGAGCTGTACAGTTGGCTGAGCTAACCAACAGGTATTTACCAACAAACAACATTACTTAGCTAACTCTTCTCTCTCACCAGCTTTCTGTTATATTTTTTATAAATTTTATATCAATAAAACTTTACAAAGAATAACGATTTCCTCAAACAGAGCAAATCAGGAACAGAAATAAAAACCTTCATACAGTACTGAGCTAGCTTACTAATCTTACATATATACAGTACAAGCTAGCTTGCTTTCTTGCTAAAGACAGTCGGCTACTTAAATTTCTAACAGCTATTGTCTCTGAACAAATATTCAACACGCATATATGAACAATTTTAGAAATGACAATATGAACATGGGGATTATAACAAATATTATACCGTACAGACCAGATACTTCTCCTTTTATTTATGGCTTGTATTTAGCTGCGATATTAGCCGTGATCATCCGGGTTCTGGCAAACAGCGTGACGTCATTGCCACGTCTTCTTACAGGTCTCATTAGCTGTTTCTTGGGGATTTTTTTTTAAAGACAAAAAACATTTATCCACACTTTATTCAAAGAAAAAAAAATCTAGAAAAATAGTATAATGTATATCAATATAATATTAATATAATATTAATAATAGTAACATAAATATCAATATATAACATACAGCAATAAATTTTGTATTAAAATATTTATACAAGTTTTTCTTTTTTCTTTGTGTGTGTGTGTGTGTATATATATACTTTATTGATCCCAACAGAAATGTATTTCAAAACATTTATGCATTTATATAAACTTTAAATGTCAGAGCAAAATAACTTTTTAAATAATGTCAACCAACAGTGTATAATTCACAAATTTCCCACAATATATCACCCATCCAGGGTGTACCGCGCATCGTATAGACAATGAGTGAGTAAGATAGATAGATAGATAGATAGATAGATAGATAGATAGATTTAGAATTTAATATAGATTCACTTTATTGATCTGAAAGGTAATAATAATAAAAAAAACATTCATAACATTCAATGTCAGACTAAAATAACATTTTAAATAATATCAACCAACAGTGAATAATTCACAAATCTGCCCACAATATGTAATTAAAAATGGATGAATATAGAGCATATAAGAGTAGTTGTTTTAAATATATGGCGGCAAAGTGGCTTAGTGGTTAGCACTGTTGCTTTGCATCTCCGGGGTCCAAGTTTGATTTCCGCCTTGGGTGCATGGAGTTTTCATGTTCTCCTAGTGCTTGGTAAGTTTCCTCCGGGTACGCCGGTTTCCTTCCACAGTCCACAGACATGCAGATTAGGGTAGTATTTGGCATTCCCAAATTTCACACAGACCCAAGGGAGGAATCGAACCCTGGAGGTGCAAGGCAACAGTGTTAAATATCTAGATGATAATCTCTGCTAAGTATCTGCTAATGAAAATGATAACAAAAATAAGCATATCGTGTACAAATAACTACAAAATGAATTCGTAAACTACTGTTTTTTTATTTTATGATAAGCAGCAGGGGGCGACAATCAGCATCAGTTTTTTTTTTTTTTGAGGGGTGGTTTGTTTCTACGCATGTGCAGAACAGCTTGGTAGGAGGTTCTGGTCATGTATTCATTCATACAAAGTGGAACAAGCAATAAAATTTATTTTACACCATGAATAAAGATAAATAAAACACAGATACTGCGGTAAGTTAGTTACTGTTTGGCGTTGCACAGCACACTCCCATAGACTCTATGCAGTGCAGTACACAGGTAACAGAATTGAACGGTTCTCAACTGGTCTTCTAGTCCCAAGTCTTTCGTTCTTTTTTTCACGTGACTCCCATAGACGCTATGTAGTCAACAGATTCAAAAGAATGAATGACTCGGACTATAAGATATGAGAGGTGAGCGATTCATTCTGTTTATCACGGTATGTCCTTAGCTGCATTGTAATATAACTGGAACTATAGTCAATATTTGCGTATGTAGACGTGTTTCGTGTCTGTTTATTGAAAATGTAACATTTTATTTCTGATAAAAAACGAATTGAACCAAATGACTCAAATAATATTTGTTCATTTTGATGAGATTTAAAGAACCGAGTCACTAAAATTACTAAAACCTTTAATCACTACTAGGTAGTTTATGTATAAAAACTTACTTCCACCCAAATTTACAAAACCATGTACTATAAATATACCGACTCTTATTAACATAATCTACAGCCTTTCCTTATTTTAACTAACATCACAACCAGAAAGCACAACTCAAGTTATATTTTTATACTGAGAAAAGAAGCTCCACACGTATGTGAAGCTGCAAAAAATTAATTTATACTCATAGTGTTCCTCTCCACGGAAATCTTTAGTAAAAGGCGAAAGATTTATACGATATGAAGAGAAACAAGAGTGATTACCTACCGACCGCTTTCGTCTCATTTTATACCATGGACAACATACTAATCGAAAATGGTAAGTAAACAGTAACTAACTGATTAGGTTTAGCAAGAGACCTTATATAAAAACAATCAAAATCTATGATACATACCAGCAGCAATTTCTTTAAAAAAAAAGAAAAACTTTATTAATTTTAAACAAACGCAATGCACTATGGGATGCATGTCATTAGCCCCGCCCCTAAAGTATCTCTTAGCTAATTTCGGGTAGGAAGAACCGTTTACTTATGACACCCGTTTTAATTCGGTTCTTATTACCTACTAGTGGTGGGTCGTTCATGAACGATTCGTTCTTTTTGAACGAATCTTTAACATGACTCAGAAGAACAAGTAGTCTCGGAGAGTGGTTCCTTCATTTTCTACTGGGCGCGCATGCGCAAAGCATCGCAAAACCCCCGTAGGTTATGTACAGGAAACAGAAATTAGTATTAACCATTGAGTCTTTGGCCCGAGTCGGTCGCTCTTTGATTACGTGACTCCCATAGACGCTATGCAGTGCAGTACACAGGGAACATAATTGAACGGTTCTACTCAGTGTTCCAAGTCCTAGTCGTTCGTTCTTTTGTCACGTGACTCCCATAGACTCCATGCAGTGCAATAGATTCAAAAGATCGAACGACTCGAACTAGAAGATATTCAAATTCAAATTCTATTTGCCACATACACAATCATACACAGTACGATATGCAGTAAAATGCTTAGGCAACTGCCCTGACCTTAGAACAAGGAAGAAACAAAAAAGTTACTAAGAATAAGAAAGAATGTCTATAAAGGAAATAAATATTTGAACAAAAGTAAATTTGAGAAAAAAATATATAAGTAAAATTTGACTAAGAGAATAAAATAAAATATAAAATGTATGTATGGTACAAATATACATTAAAGGAAGATATAAGGAAATTATAAGAAAGTGAGAAGAACTGTACAAATAGAAAATATTGGAATGAAAATTTGTAACTGTACAAATAGAAAATATTGGAATGGAGTGAACATAAGGAACGGAATGTCCAGGGGTGTGCAAATATGCAGTAAAGTGACATGGTAAAGTGGCTTGTGTGCATATTTAAAGTGTCTTATGTGCATAATGTCCATGAGTGAGCAGGTGTGCAGTGAGGACTAGTGAGCGAATGACCTGAATGCCCTGAATGTCCAGAGTGAGTGCAGAAGCATGTGTGGATGTGCAAAATGGATCAGTACTGTGTGGTGTACTGATTAAGAGACCTTATCGCCTGCGGGAAGAAGCTCCTCCTCAGTCTCTCTGTGTTGGCCTTCAGAGAGCGGAAGCGCTTTCCTGACCTCAACAGAGAGAACAGTCCATTGCTGGGGTGGCTGAGGTCCTTCATGATCTTTCTGGCCTTGGTCCAGCACCGCTTGCTGTCAGGGAGCTCGGTGTGGATGATGCGCTCAGCTGATCGCACCACTCTCTGAAGAGTTCGCCTGTCCTGCATGGTGCTGTTCCCGAACCAGGTTGTTATGTTTCCCGTCAGGATGCTCTCTGTGGTGCAAGAGTAGAAGTTCCTAAGCACCTTGGTGGCGTCTGAGGTGGCAGAGATGCTGTCGGGCCTTCTTCACCACGGTGTTGATGTGACAGGACCAAGACAGGTCCTGCGTGATGTGTACACCAAGGTAACGGAAGCTGTCCACTTTCTCCACTGGGCTCTTGTTGATGACGGGGGTCTGGTAGTTCCTCTTCTGCTTTGTGCTGAAGTCCACTATCAACTCCTTTGTCTTGCTGACGTTGAGAAGGAGGTTGTTCGTCTGACACCAGTTCTCCAGATTCCCAATCTCCTTCAGGTAGGCCGTCTCATCGTTGTCAGTGATCAGGCCGAACACGACGGTGTCATCAGCAAACTTGATGATAGTGGTGGAGTTGGTAGTGGCTACGCAGTCGTGTGTGTACAAAGAGTACAGTAGAGGGCTCAGAACACAACCCTGTGGGGCTCCAGTGCTGAGAGTGATGGAGGCTGAGACATGGCCGCCCATCCTTACTGCCTGTGGTCTCCCAGTTAGGAAATTGGAGATCCACTTACACAAAGATGAGCTGAGTCCCAGGTGTTCCAGCTTGGTGGTGAGTGTAGAGGGAATTATGGTGTTAAATGCTGAGCTGTAGTCGATGAAAAGCATTTTCACATAATTCCCCCTTCTAGTGTCCAGATGAGTGAGAGCAGTATGGAGTAGATGAGCGATGGCGTCATCTGTAGAGCGGTTAGAACGGTAGGCAAACTGTAGTGGGTCCAGTGTGTCTGGTAGTGAGGAGATGATGAAGTCTGAAGATATGATGAGCTGTTCATTCTGTCCTTAATTGCATTCTAATATTTTCATTAATGGTACTATAGCCAAAATTTGTGTATGTAGACGTGCTGGGGTCTGGTTCTTGAAAATGTAAAATTTAATTTCTGATCAAAATAACAAAATGAACTAAAAAAAATAAATCGCCGTTCATTTAGATGAAATTCAATTCAAAGAACCGAGTCACTACATTTTTCAAACTTTCCATCACTATCACACTCCTTACATTTCTTTATTTTTCTATAATGCGTTACTTCCAAGCTCTATTTTTGTACTGAGAAAAGAAGCTCCACACACAAGTGGAGCCACAAAAAATTAGTTGATACTCATAGTGTTCCTCTCCACGGAAATCTTTAGTAAAAGGCGAAAGATTTATACGATATGAAGAGAAACAAGAGTGATAACATGAACAGCGCTTTCGTCTCATCTTATAGGATACGCAACATACTAATATAAAATGGTAAGTAACCAATAAATACCTGATTAGGTTTAGCAAGTGCCTTTATATAAAATCCCATTCATACGAACTTTAAAACCAAACTTTATGATACGTATCAAGAGCAATGTCTTTTAAAAAATAGTTTATTTCAAACGAACGCGATGCACCATGGGATGTATGTCATTAGCCCCGCCCCAATGTCTCTCTCTGCTAGCTTCAGGGAGACGGAGAGAGCGTTTACGTATGACGCACGTTTTAAATCGGTTTAAACAAATGTCCTACAGGAACAGACATGACCATCCCGTGTCTGTTCATTTTAATGTACGTGTATATTAATTTATTCAAGTTGCAGCAAGCAATGGGATTTTATTTTAGATTCAAATAAATTTAAATGTTATTTGTCGCATACATAGTATACATAGTATGCTATGCAGTAACATTCTTATACGGCTGTTTATGACCTAATAAAATTAAGGTAGGATAGAGTAGAAATACAGAAAGATAGGAGGACTTTACTAACAGGAAATAACTGAAAAGGTGTTTATTTGATGCCAAATTAGTCACTGTTGGCTCTGCAACCACGATTATAACACAAAACTCATCCAGTCTTTAATTTGAGCATCTGATTAATTAATATACCAAAAAAAGCACCACTAAAAACATTAACACTTAAAAGTAACCTGTGGCAAGCTTTCTGTTTAAATGATGTTACAAGTATGTTCCCAGACGTTTACTCATTCTCTATTCAGCTGATCCTATGCTGAAGGTTTGCGGGAGGCCTGGAACCGATCACACACACAGGGACTGGGGGCCTGATGCCGGGTGCCAATACATCAGAGGGCACACAAGCACATACTCGCTCATGCAGTCACTAACAAACTACAAGCAATTTGGAAATACCATTTAGCTTACCATACATGTCTATGGAAAGCGGAGTACCAATATTTTATAACATTAACATTTATAGGAAACATTCATAGTTGAAAACAGAGTATCAACTAAAAGAACAATGCAAAATTGTCTTGCACACCGTCTTGCGTACTATGTTCACAGTTCACAGATATTGCAATGTACTGTAGATCAATAATGTACAGTATTTTTCTTGTTTTACTATCCAGCCCAAAATGTGCAAAAAAACTTAAAAAAAAAAAAAAAAAAAACAATAAAAAAATTAAACCAAAACATGAAACCAAAACTATGAAATGGTTTCCTAGAACTAAACTTTCACCATCAATGTGTTTCGGTGCTATTAGAACAATGCCAGTGAAGCTTAAATGAAGGAATTGCCACTGTAACTTAACTTCACTGTCAACCTACTGTAACTACGAGTTAAATTGTACAAACAAAAGCAGGGTCGTCCAACACATCACATAAAAGGGTGGAAAAAATGAAAGAGAGAGAGAGAGAGAAAGCAAGAAAGAGTGAGAGAGAAAATGGTTTGGATGGACCGGTTTACAAAGAGCAACAGAGTTAGGACTATCCCAGACAGATGTTAGTACAACCATTTAAAATAGCGGGGATTCAAAAAGAAAGTGTGGATTTTATTAACAAGAAATGTCTAGATAGACAGATCCCCATCCATCCATCCATCCAGGAACCACTGCAGTCCAACTAGAGACCATGGAGGCCAATGTGATTACCATTGTATTTATTCCCATTGTTACAACTGTGGTGAGACCCACGGTCAATCTTCACATGCACATTCATACACTATGGCCAATTTGGGAATGCCAATTAACCAAATGTCCACATTTTTGGACTGTGGGAGGAAACCGGAGTTTCTGGAGGACACCCACCAAGCATGGGGAGAATATACAGTGGCATGAGAAAGTTTGGGCATCCATGGTCAAAATATTTGTTAAACAGTTAAGCAAGTGCAAGATGAAATGATCTGCAAAAAGCATAAAGTTACAGAGGACATTCCCCTTATATTTTAAACAAAATAATTGCTTCTATGTTATTTTCAAAATAACTGAAATGGAAAATGGCCCATAGCAAAGGTTTGGGCATGCTACACAGCTAAAACCTAGTAGCACCCCCTGTGGCAAGTATTGCAGCTTATAAACACTTTTTGAGGTCTATCCACAGATTTTCAATGATGTTGAGGTCAGGAGACTGCGGGGGACATGGCAAAACCTTCAGCTTGTGCCTCTTGTAATAGTCCATCGTGAATTTTGAGACTTGTTTAGGATCATCCATTTGTACAAGCCATCCTCTTTTTTTTTCTATGGTGATATGTTTACTTCCAGAATTTATTGGAATTTAATTTAATCAGTTCTTCCCGCTACCCATGAAATGTTTCCAGTGCCATTGTCTGCAATACAACGCCAAAGCATGATCAATCCTACCCATGCTTAAC
The DNA here is from genome assembly GCA_030347435.1 of Clarias fuscus. Lineage (NCBI taxonomy): Eukaryota > Metazoa > Chordata > Actinopteri > Siluriformes > Clariidae > Clarias > Clarias fuscus. The sequence continues at coordinate 6,172,066 of CM059230.1, read as the reverse complement.
AGTTGGACTGGTGTTCTTTTCATTAAGTTGTGCCTTTTGTTCTCCAAACATACCTTCGATCATTGAAGCCAAAGAGTTCTTTTTTAACCTTAGCGGTCCACAGGACTCCAAAATGTATCAGGCTAGTGTAAATGTTCTTTTCTCAAATTCAGATGCTGAATTTTGTGGTATGGATGGATGCGGATACCTCCGATATCACATGCAGCCATTTCACATAATCTGGAATCAATTTGGTGGCAATTATCTAGCAATCTTTATAAAAAATGAACACTGTATTAAACTGTATATCTTCTTTACATTACATAAAATTACACACAAAACAGTGCTTGTTTAGTATGTAATTAACTCTTCCATAAATTGAGAGCTTGTGTTTATAATTTACAAAGTTTCTTGCTACTCAGGGTTCCAGTTGTTGCCATAGTTACAGGCTTGGCTTGGGTGTTTGAAATAAAATTTTGAATTAAAACACAGAACAAGTCACCTGCTGTGACATCATCGAAAATCGCTTCACAACGTGCACAAGAGAAATCTTTTCAGACCATTGATAGAACAAGTCGACAGAACGACAGCTATAACCAACATTTAATAGTGATACACAGCAATACCTACAAACAGTGATTAGCAGTGACAACTATCAACACACAGGTAAGCAGCAATTAGTAGCAACTAGCAGTGAAATCATTTGTGCTTACATCAGTGGTAAATGATGAATAATTTCTTGGTCTTTTTAAGATTTTTCTGATTTTTATATTGAAATGTAGTGCACTTATAATAAGATTTGACTGTTTAAGAAGCAAACTTTTTTTGTTTGCTAAATATTTAGTTGGTGTTACAGACTCTTAGTGGTAGAGAAAAGCAGTATGTTATTTTTTTGATTTAGACAAAAGGGACGCAAAATGTGAGACGGCTGCACTGTATGTGGGCGATCTGCACTTCCATGTGACAGAGCCCATACTCTTTGAGACATTCAGACCTGCAGGCCCCATTCACTCCATCTGGCTCTGCAGGGACAAGAAGACAGGCTCCTCACTTGGCTATGCCTATGTCAACTTTCACCATAAGGCCGACGGTAATACAATATACAGTATACAGGACAAAGGAACCCTACTGTATATACTGTGTCTGCACTGTTCACCTTTTATTGTTTTATTATTTTGAAATATATTTTTCTGTCATTTTTTTCACCCATCTTAATGTCCTAATAATTATGGATGAGACTGCATCTACACATAATAAACACCTAGCCTTTTTCTGATATTTATTCACCTTGGTGTCCTCAGTGAGCACTGGAAATGCTCAAGTATGAGCTCCTGATGGAACAGCCCATGAAGATCATGGGGCCTCAGAGAGATCCGACCTTGAGAAACACCGGCATCGGAAACCGGTTCATCGGAAACGTTGACAAGTCCTTTGACAGCATGAATGTTTTTGACCTTTTTTCCATATTTGGAAAGGTCTTGTCGTGCAAGGTTTATGCTTTATACTGTTTGGATCTGAATAGCATTTAGAATGATTACTGTATTTCTTGTGTTTGACATCCATTTTAGTTAGTCATGTTAGCATGTTTATCCTTACACATCTCCTTACTGCCTGCTACAGGTGGTAATGGAGAATGGTCGCTCCAAAGGCTTCGGCTTTGTATGCTTCTCGACCACTGAGGAAGCCTTGAATGCCAAAAAGGGAATGAACGGCAAGATGTGGGGCAAGAAACTGATAAAAATGGGTTTGGCTAGGCGCAGAGAATAGACCTGCCCTTCCCACAAGAACACCCAGATGATGTCGATACTGTTCCATCTGCTGGTACAGTTACAGAGTCAAATATCGTTCCCACTGTAGATCCTGTGCCAGGTCTACTTCCAGCTGATCAGTCAGCTCCAGCACACACACAGATTTTAATTATATATATATATATATATATATATATATATATATATATATATATATTGCCAGGTTTGGCATCACAGAAGCTGCAAAGGGGAGAGCCATCAAGTCCATCACAGAAGCCACAAAAAGAGCCTTGAGGTGGATTTGGATCAAGAGGTCCGCAAAGTGGGCCAGCGCTAATGTGACACACAAACACTATTATATATATATATATATATTTTTTTTTTTTTTACCAAAATCCATTGTAATAGTACATTATAAATAAATTGTATAAATTGATCTGGGTCTTGATTGTCATTTTAATTAGAATTGAAAGAAAAACATGTTATTATACTACTTTTTAATCTTTAGTTTTAACCAATGACAATATAATTTTATTTTATTTTTTGCATGTAATATGTCTGGGAGACCAAATATAATTGATTTTGAAAACTTAATTTTCCTGAGAAGATTAAATGGTAAATGGTTAAGAAGCTGAGATAAACATCAGATGTCTGGTTATTACTGGAATTTCTAAATTAATTGCTTCAGTCTAGCCTGATACAGTTTCTTTAGCACAGACGTACATGCTGCTCAAGTCTACTTAGGTTTCGTCAGAAATAGGGGAGATATTCTTTAAATAGTGTTTTACCAAACCTGAGAATAACTTCATGAATAAATAAAGGCCCTGTAAAGGGATTGCTGAAGTATTTACTGTTTTCCACATAAAATAATTATAAATATCATTTTATGTAGAAAAACAGTGAATCACAAAAATACAAGACTTTAGCTCGGTTTTAAACAAATTATATTAAACAAGGAGTTTACAAAAACTTTTTGGGCAAATGACCACAAACAGACATGAATTTTCTGCGAGTTGAGTTTTGACTTGAACGGCCCCAGCCCATGGATTTAAAAGCTTTAGGTAGAAATGTTGAAGGCTGAACTATCTTTAAGTTCAAAACACAAGTACAGAGGCTTATGTAAATGTTCTTTTGCCAAATTCAGATGCTGAATTTTGTAGTGAGGATGCAGGAGAGGTTTTTTTTTTCTGATGACTCTTCCGTGAAGGTCATATTTGTGCAGGTGTCGCTGAACAGTGTAACACAACTCCAGAGTCTGCAAAATCTTCCTGGAGGTCTTTAGCATTTTGCTTTCCTAACAATCCTACAAGCAGGTCTCTCTGATATTTTTCCTTGTCTTCCAGACCTTATTTTGACTTCCGCTGTTGCTGTTAAGTGCCATTTCTTAATTACATTCCGAACTGAGGAAAATCGGTACCTGGAAACACTTTACTATCTTCTTATAGCCTCCTCCTGCTTTGTGCGGGTCAATGAATTTTCATTTTCAGAGTGCTAGGCCAGTGCTTAGAGGGACCCATGGCTGCTAATTGTTGGGACAAGGTTAGAGGAGTCTGGGGATTTGAAATTTGCATCACCTGGCATCACCTAATGAGGACTGTGAACAAGCCATAGCCCTAACAGGCTAATTAAGGTCTGACACCTTAGTCAAATTTATTTGAGAGATAAACTTGTAGAAAATTAAAACAATACACAGATATTGCTTAAATATTGCAAAAGAGTGTTTCATGTTTACCTTTATGCCTTTTGGAGATTTTAAAAGTAGGTGTTTAGTGCTTTAATGTCCAAAGTATGATGCTGAGAGGGAGGGACCGGTACTAAAAAAACAACAACAAAAAAACTCATGTGATAGTGTTTATTTTGTTTGAATTTTTTTTTTTTTGTAGAGCAGCTAGCACAAGGCTAGTCAGTTCTGAGCCACACTCCATTCCAACAGGTGGCGCTAATGTGCCATTTGAATAAGGAGCGAAAGAAAAGGAAGCAGAATTGATGCGCTTACTTTAAACTCTTATACTGTACTCACACAATAAAAAAGCGTAAGTTTTTAATCGCGCATGACATTTTCTTCTTTTCTTATTTCTACTGGAATTACTTCCATCTAAGATTATTTGTAAATCTTTATTATTATTATTATTATTATTATTTTTATATTAAAAATGGATTGGAGTGGGGTGGAGCTCTGTCAAAACAGCAAATGACAAATAATAAAATGCAACAAAACGGTACAACTTAAAAAGTAAAATAAATAATATATAATAATTTTTAAACTGATACCCGCAATGCATTATGGGAGGCATATATTCCCCGCCCCCACATCCATGATTATGTTGCTTAGCACAAACATGTTAGCTCACTGTGGCTAAGATAATGGCTTATGTAGATTACAGATGTCCATGAATATCAGCTGTGGTGTAAATGTTCTAATGTATTTCATCCAGTTTTGGATAGCTGTAGCTTACTGTAGCTATTTGGTTTAGTTTTGGTTAGCTTATGACTATACATTATCTATAATGTTATTTAGCACAGACACTTTAGCTCCAGGTGGCTTAAATATACTGCCTTATGTAGTTTACAGATTTTCGTGATATTCAGATAAAGAGCAGTCGTTGTATGACATTACTAAAGCTTGTGTTGTCTTTATGCATGGTCATTAGTGATTGACAATGATAGATTAGTTTATTTTATATAGTTATCATGATCATGTTTTTTTTCTTCCTTTTTTTTTTTATAAACAGTTGTGACAGTGAAAATGATCAGCCACCTGTTTGATAGAAAGCAAATGCAAACAAGCAGGCAAGATACAGACAGCACATCACTGTTTTATGGAAAACACAGACTGATGATGAAACTCTGCGATTCCTGCTCTCATGGGAACCTGGACTGGGGTCTGGATTTGGGATGGATCGCTTGTATTTTTAAAGAGAATGGACACATGATAAGTATCTGTCCGCACCTGTGGCTGCGCACAACCAGCACATGGAGTGCCAGGAGTTTTGCCACTGCTAGTCAGAGGGTCTGTGTGCATTGCAAAGCAATGCTGGGTAAGCAGCAAAAAACACTATGGAAGTGCCAAGTATGCAATGTTCACTTATGTCTTCAGTTGAAGTGGAACTGCTTTTCAATATATATCTGTGTATATGGTGATTTTTCAAAGCTGTTTGCACTGTTTTACCCTGAATGTCTGTTTTTGTACGGCCATATTTATGCGATAAATGTGCCTTTTGTGTATAAGTTCATCAGAAGTCCCTCTCCACTCAATTCTGGACATTTTCATTGTGAGTGAGTGGGTTATGTACAGTATGTAAGAGTGAGCTTTTTAATCTGAGATATTTTTGCCTGTAAGTTAACTATATTCTGAATAAACTTCAAGCAAAAAATACTTGTTTCTTTTATTCCCTAATTATTTTCTTGTAGCAAAAATACACAAATGTCAAGACATGTCAGAACTTATTCAGGGCCTCAAAACACCTGCAAACCCCTAAGGGATCATTAAATTAGCTTTTTTATCCAATTATGTATGTAATTTACACACATTTCAATTTATTTAAAGCAAGTAATGACCATAACATTAAGTATATTGTTCATATAGCATTTGCTATCCACTGGCCACAATAACGTTTAGCTGGAAAAAGCAACCGCTGTGATTTTCTGAAATTGTTGTAGTCATTTAAGAGTTTTGCAGATATGTATAGTCACCAGGTTTGTGCACATCTGATTACAATGTTTTTGATGCTTTTCATTTCTGCTCTAAAAGAATATTGGGTAAATGCAATGGTATTTTGTGAAAAGTTATATTATAGATTGAAAATTGTATTTTATATACTGTACCATTTTTGTGTGATTGTACTTTGTGAAAGTTTTTCGACTAATCTGAGTGTTTTATTTAGTTGAAATATTTGTTTATTGTAAACCTGAAAAAATATTGTATTGTAATCTAAGGCAATGTTCAAACATATTTAATATAAGTTCATAATAAATTCACTGAATGTCTCATTCAAGAAGAAAATTACTTTTTTTTTTATATACTTCCCAAAGGAACACATTAGACACTATTAAGGTACAAAAGGGCTTGTCACTAGGGTACTAGTACCTTTAAGGACAAGATTTGTACCTTTGATTAAGGTACAGTAATGTATCATAAGTTCATAACAAAAAAGGTACATTTTGGTTGCCCATGGTACAAATAATGTCCTTGATGGTACTGACAGAATTTGTTTATCTATAATAAGGTACAATTCCGTGCCCTTGAAAGGTGCTTCCCCAGTGACAATGGTTTGTACCTTCATTAGTACAAAACTGTACCTTTACTTCCGAGAGTGGTATTTCTTGATTTAGGCAAAATGGACACAAAATCTGAGACGGCTGCACTGTATGTGGGTGATCTGCACCCGCACGTCAGAGACTATGCTCTTTACGATATTTAGACCTGTAGGCCTCATTCACTCCATTTGTCTCTGCAGGGACAAGAATATAGGCTCCCCACTCGCCTATGTCTATGTCAAGTTTCACCACTGGGCTGAGGATTTAGCAGCAGTGGATAACATTCCATGTGCAGCTGAGGATGCAGCTTCAGAATCAGATGCATTAGAGGTCATCATCCCAGCTGCAAATGAAGATACAGCTCCATCTATATCTACAACATCTGTACGTCAAGTGAAGCAGAACAAAAATACAACAGAAAAAAAACTACACCGAGGTATGATCTATTACACTGCATAGCGTTTATGAGAGTCAAGTGACAAAAGAATAAACGATTTGGACCAGAAGCTATGAGAGGTGAGCTGTTCGTTCTGTTTATCATATTATGTCCTTAGCTGCATTGTAATATTTTAATTACTGGAACTATAGCCAAAATCTCTGTATGTAGACGTGTTCGGGGTCTGTTTATTAGAAATGTAAAATTTTATTTTATTTCTGATCAAAAGAACAAAATGAACTAAGGCTGCATTCCATTCCGGAGTGTACTTTACAGGGTGCTCCCTACTCCCTGCTCCGTTTGCAGGGAATGTCGGTGAAGGGAAGTTCCCTCAACAAAAGTCACATATTGAATATTTATTGAAATAAAAACTGATACCTTTATAAAACATACAATTGAAACGTGTATAACTTGTAAATAATTTATTGATTAATGATAATCATAATTTATTAAAGATGTACAAAGATTTTTTTTTACAGATTACTAGCCTATATAATATTAAATATTTCCTGATTAAAGTAAAATTAAAATTTTTGTGCAATTTAAATATGACTTCTTCCTCTATAATAATGATAATAAATATATATATATATATTTTCTTTTTCGAGCTAAACTTTCTTCACGCTCCAGCGAGACGCAATGATTGATGGGATTTTTTTTATTATTATTCATTTTCATTTCAACACCTGTTGTTCACTCGTTCCCTACAACATTCTCAGTTCCCTTTGAACTGAACCTTTATACTCGCTGCGGTTTGGAATCACACTTAACATGGCCGACCACTCTGTGTAGTAGACTTCGAAGGGTACTTCAGGCCGTTTGGAACGCACCTAAGTGGTCATTCAAAATTTCCCGTCAGTCATTGTACTTCGGTGGAGTAGGAAAAAATGGAGCTTAAAAATGTAGTTATAGATTTATCATTATTGTCGAAGTAATATGACATGATAGACACATTAACAAAACACTCAATTACTGAATTCCCATGTACATACAGAAAATAAATTTACTCCAACAGACAATTCCAAATTGCGAAAAATCTATAAAAACTTCTTCCTTCTTACATGGGTTAAGAAAGTTTCTGCAAATGATAGTATCTTTTTTTTATACTGTAATAGTAAGCTCCACGAACGTGGAGCCACAAAAATTAGTTTATACTCATAGTGTTCTTCTCCACGGAAATCTTTAGTAAAAGGCGAAAGATTTATACGATATGAAGAGAAACAAGAGTGATAAAGTACTGCCTCATGGCGTAACCATTTGTAGCAAGCACAACACTCTGCTAGATGATGGTAACCAATTTATCGCTTTATTTATTAAATTTACTATTAAAAAGTGACGTACTAAACATGAACAACGCACTTACAAGAAAACATAAGACAAATTATAACCATATCAAAGACAAATCACTTTCAAGAACTATTTTTAATGAAATGCGAAATGCACTATGGGATGCATGTCATTAGCCCCGCCCCCATAAGTCTCTCTGAAGTTACCCAGTTTGTCCCGTGTCTTTCCCTCCTGTTTAGTATCCTTTTTTATTTTTTACTTTTAATCCTAATTTTAAAATTCGTTTAATATTAATTTTATAATTGGTTGGCTTAATTTAGGTGGTCTGCTTTCACAGCTTTATAAACTAATCCCAGATTTTTTGCTGGTCAGGTTATGGCTGAATCAGGTTATAACCATAATTCCCTCACTCACTCATCGTCTACAGTCTTTTATCCTGTACATAAGGTCGCGAGGGAGCCTATCCCAGAAGACTTAGGGCCAGCGGTGGGGTACCCTGTGGATGGGGTGCCAATCCATCACAAGGCACACACACACACTCATTCACACAGGACATGCAATTTTGAAAATGCCAAATAGTCTAATCTGTATGGTTTTGGACTGTGGTAGGAAACCAGAGTACCCAAAGTAAACCCACCAAACATGTGGAGAACATGCAAATTCCATGCTCACAGACCCCAGTGAAATTCCCTGGCTATTTATTCAGAGGGCACTATTCAAGACTACTGTAACCATTTCTGTAGACAAACTGTTTAATCATTTGAAGATTAGTATGTGGCCCTTTGGACCTGTCTGTCTGATGGCTTGTTATAAGGAAAGAAGTTTCACTAAGGCTCTTTTTTTAGTCTGTTTCATGAAGACCCATTCACGTTTTGTTTATTCATATAAATATGAATGTCATATTGTCATATATGAAGGTGAGAGTAGCCTGTACTTTCTCAGGAGACTCAGGTCCTTTAATGTATGCAGAACTATGCTTCAGATGTTCTACCATTCTGTGGTCTCCAGCATTATCTTTTTTTGCTGTAGTCTGCTGGGGTAGCAGAATAAAATCAGCTGATACCAAAAGACTTAACAAGCTCATCAGAAATGCGGGCTCTGTCATTGGAGTGGAGCTAGAGTCTCTAGGTGAGGTATCTGAGAAGAGGATGCTGAAGAAACTTCTCAGTATCATGGACAATACATCACATCCTCTATACGAGTCACTGATATCATACAGGAGCATGTTCAGCCACAGACTGAGACTAACAAAGTCTAAAACTGAACGCCACAAGACGTCATTTATACCAGTGGCAATTTATACCAGTGGCTCTAGAACTCTTCCCCCTTCATTCGGAAGCTGTCATGACAGCATAATCAGTACAACTTTATCATGCCCTAATACATTGTGCAATATTATTATCACAATAACAATATAACATGCAAAACCACTAATTATGTAATATTATGGAAATCATGTGCAATATACCATTACTACTTATATGCAATATCAAATATTATGTGCAATATATATTCTGTGTGCAATAACATACATGTACAATACACAAAAGAGACAAGTCTGCACCTTTTTGTACAGTCTGTAGTTTTTTAGTTTTTCTATATATTTTTCATATATTTTTATTCTATTTATATCTGTTTTTTTTTACATTATAGTACTTTTTTATCATTATTATCCTATTGTATTTTGTAGGCGGCACGGTGGTGTAGTGGTTAGCACTGCTGCCTTGCACCGCCAGGGTCTGGGTACGATCCCCGGTGTGCATGGAATTTGCATGTTCTCCCCGTGCTTGGTGGGTTTCCTTCGGGTACTCCGGTTTCCTTCCAAAGACATGTAGGTTAGGCTAACTGACGTTCCCAAATTGCCGTAGTGGGTGAATGAATGAGTGAGTGTGTGTGTGTCTGTGCCCTGCGATGGATTGGCACACTGTCCAGGGTGTATCCTGCCATGTGCCCTAAGTCTCCTGGGATAGGCTCCAGGCCCCCTGTGACCCTGAATACAGGATTAAGCGGTATAGATGATGAGTGAGTGATTATTATATTTTGTATTTTTTAAATATGCAGCCATTGGAGAAACAATTTCCTTCGGGATTAATAACGACTTATCTTATTTTATCTTAACTTATTGGATCTCTAATAAAATACAACAAATACAGTGTTTTCCTTCATTAGAGTTTTGATTTGTACTTTATACAGAGTGGATTTTTGTATGTATTTTATTTAATATGCTGAATATTTATAATTAATTACTTCATGTATAGTTAAAAATAAATCTGGTGGTTTATACATTTATATTATTTAAAATGTTTAATATTAACAAATAGCTGGGGTTCTATAAAAACCTATACTTATACTTTTACAGGGTTTTACATAAATGGAATCACAACCTGATTGATCTGAACTTTCTGAAATGACAACTTCATGCTATTCAGAAATCACTTGGGTACACTCACTCGCTCACCCACTCATCATCTATACCACTTAATCCTGTATTCAGGGTCACTGGGAGCCTGGAGCCTATCTCAGGAGACTTAGGGCACAAGGCAGGGTACACGCTGGGCAGGGTGCAAATCCATCGCAGGGCACACACACATACACACGCTCACACACTACGGACAATTTGGGAATGCCAAACCAACCCACCAAGCACGGGGAGAACATGCAAACTCCATGCACACAGAATCTGGGAATCGAATCTGGCCGGGAATCGAACCCGGACCCTGGAGGTGCACACTACACCATTGTGCCGCCCACTTGGGTACAATCCTTGTTTAAAAGCTTCAGGAATACCAAAAAAATTCCAAATAGGCATCAATGAAGTATTCTAATCACTTTGGTTATTATGAATGTACAATCCTCTACAGTATATCTTCAGGTGTCTGTTTACCTTTTTGCTGTCTGTGCATTTCCATACATTCAAGCAAAACTTGATAAACCACTAACACAATCCCAAGGAGGTATGCCAAGTTGGGGGTATGGTTACCAAGGGTTTGTAGAATAAGGTTCAGAAAACTGTTTCTCAGTAACCATAAATCTAACTCATTTGAGATTCCTCATTTAAATTCTAATCTTTAGATAATCTCTACCAGTTGCATGAAAAACAAACAATATAGCGTATTATAGCATATTATAGCTTACCAATGTGCAATGGTCTCAGAACTTTAATGGTTATATGAAAAATTGTATAAGAAATCTGCAGGATTGAAAGTGTACAGGCACATACTGTATGCGAGTTTAATTTTTGTCAACTCGAATTGCTTGAATTGACAAAATAACCAAAATTTCTCTCCATTTGCACATTTGCACAGGAAATTCACACTCATTGGTTATCTCATAATCTAGTCACAAGAGTAACACGTCCCTGTGGTTAATATCAAAACATTATTGCTTTAAAATGCACTCAGAGATCTTGAATTTATGTATCACTTCATGATAACGAATGCTTGTTTCAATACTTCATGAACATGTGTTGTTTGCTCACTTTTAATTTACCTTTGCAATTAATATACTTCTCTGCATCCAACCTGTTTTAGTGTAATCTTGGAAACGTTACAAAGAAACATTTACAAAGAGAAAGTGTAAGCAAGCTACTACACATTTCATTTTATGTTTTAAACGCTAATACAGTAGCTCTACCATCAGCTTTAAACAAGGAACAAAGTAAAGTTGTTGTTGTTGTTTTTTAAACTCACGATGCTCTCTACAGACATATTCATTAAAAGGTAAAAGATTTATACAATATGAATTTTGTAGTCACAAACAACACACTGATAGGTAATACATTATCACTACTTAATCAAATTCAGCAATAATAAAATCTTGCCTCCAGTCTGTGTGTGTGTGATTGGGTGTGTATGTGTGTGGAGTGCGCAACTGCGCTTCTTGTGTTTTCTAGGGATACTCTGGTGACAATTGTATAAGTCAAATTGGGACTTTTGATTGTGCAGAATAATAGAATACAGTTATAAGGGTAAATCTATCTTTATTTCTCTATATAATCCCCTGCTACATGAATGCACTCAGCATTTTACTAGTGCTTGAATGGTTGAATGTTCACAGAAATTAATGCAGTGAGCCTCGAACCACCTCAGCTGGGATCATTATTCATGGATGTACAGCCTTTAAAAAAAAAAAAAAAACATTTGCACCATACAAATGTTTTACTGTGGTTAATACACCACTGTACTGTGCTTGAAGTCTTTTTTAACTGCCAATAAACTTTATGAAGTCAGTCACAATACATTTCATTACAAGTCCCAGTTTGACTTGAACAGCTGTTGTACATTGAAATGCTTATTGTGATGCTCATGTACACTAGAGCTGTGCTATATACAGTATATATAAAAAGGCTGGGGGGATATAATGGGGATAAAGAGAAGATTTACAAGTGCAATATGCACAATATACATGTTTATGCAAAATATGCAGGCTATCCATATTTCTAGTGTGTACTGTAGGCCTAGTAAAGTAAAGTGGAGAGGTAGTAAAATAAATAGTATCCGTGTGCAGATGTAGTTTCTGAGCAGTTCTCTGCCGCAGTGTTTTTCTAGAGACACAGTTTTTTAAAAATGGCAAACCACCGCGACCCAATTCACAACAGGCATTGTGTATAAATCATGAGAAAAGTGCATAAATTAAATCTTATTGCCATTTATGCATAATTTTTTGGCTTTGAATGGTAAATCAGCCATTTATATATGTAATTTTAAAATATATTAATGTTCACATACGTAGTGCATAGCACCGTAATAACCTGGGGTTGCTTCTGTTGGTCAGGTCTAGGTTTAGCAATGTTATGTGCCCAAAAGATGGTCAGGCGACCGCCTGAATAGACTGAATGACCAGATTTTTCACAGCAGTTGATTTTTCTTCCCTAATGAAGGGCATATTCCAAGGTGACAGTGTAAGGTGTCATAGGCCTCAAATTGTGAAAGAGTGGTTCAGGGAGCATTGGGACATTATTTTCACACATGGATTGATCACCACAGAGTCCAGACCTTAATCCCACTGAGAATCTTTGGGATGTGCTGGAGAAGGCTTTACGCAGCGGTCCGACTCTCACGTCATCAATATAAGATCTTGAAAATAAATTAATACGACTCTGGGTGGAAATAAATGTTGTGACATTCCATTAGCTTATCAAAACAATGTCACGGTTGTAATAATAGCAAAAGGCAATCCAATTAAATATTGTAGTATATTACTCTTTTATCCTGGCAGGAGATATAAAGGTCAAAATAAATAATGCAGCTGAGAAATTTGCAAAGGATGCAGCAAAGAGTGATGAGCAGCACCGTGAGAAGGAACAGAGAGAAGACGATAACATTTAGGCTGGGGTTTGAATAAAGTGAAGTAAACATTTTAAAAGAGAAAACACAACTTAGGAAGGTTTAAAGTTCGTGGGGGGAAAAAACGAATCTTGTGTTTTACTGTTTAAAAACGCTGAGCAGTAGGATCTGGAACCAAAACTTTTAGGAATTAAGTAGATCTGCACAAAACAGAGATTAAAACGTCTGTTTTTGTACGAATTTGAAAGAGTGTATAATACTTTTGTTAGATTTTTTAAGCTATAATCACGTTAGTTTTGTATTTATATTGTATTCCAGTAGATGGCGGTAGCACATCTATACGATGCTTTGCAGCCACCAATAACAAAAAACAGGAAGCAAAGTATAACGAACGCTTATAATCAAATACAGATACAATTAATCATCCGTTATTTCAGACATACTAAATACACATACATATACACACACACACAAGTAATCCTGCATCGTAATTTAGCAACAAAACAATGCATTTTAATTCTTTCATTAAACTCGAATAGAAAGCTTCACATATGTGAAGCCACAAAAAATTAGTTTATACTCATAGTGTTCTTCTCCACGGAAATCTTTAGTAAAAGGCGAAAGATTTATTCGACTTGAAGAAAAACAAGAGTGATAACTGAACGACCTTCGGCGTAACATTTTATCGGATAGTTAATACACTGCTAGACGATGGTAACCAGATGGTCACTCCGTTTTTTTTTTTTTTTTAATACTAAATTTAACAAGTGATTTACTAAACAATAACAACAGAGCACTTACAATGAACATTAAACATACTCTAACCATATCAAAGCCAAGACACGTAAATAAAGTAAACTTCTAAAAAACGTCCGAAATGCACCATGGGAGCCCTGCACCATTATTAGCCCCGCCCTCATCAGTCTCTCTCTGACGTTTGTCCTGACCTAAAAAAATTAATATAGGATAGAATTGAAAGATAGAAATATTTTACTGCAGTAGAAAAGATCTCACTAGGAAACAAAACTTGGAAATAAAATTTGGATTAATGTACAAATCTACTGTTTACAGATTTACAAAGTTACAATAAAAATAGAACTGAAATTAAAATATATAAATAAAATGTATAAATTAATGTGCATTATAAAAACGAAGTTCGAAGGAAATGTCAACACAACAAACTAGAACATACTAGACAATAGACATGTAGTTGAAATTAGAAATTGTATTTCTAAGTGTTTAAAAATAAATACACTTGGAAGATGACCAGGCTTCCACAGAAATGATGAAAGGACTAATATATATACAGTACAGACCAAAAGTTTGGACACACCTTCTCATTCAAAGAGTTTTCTTTCTTGTGTTCTTTAGCCCAAACACGTCTCTGCTGCTTGTTGCCTGTCCTTAGCAGTGGTTTCCTAGCAGATATTCTACCATGAAGGCCTGATTCACACAGTCTCCTCTTAACAGTTGTTCTAGAGATGTGTCTGCTGCTAGAACTCTGTGTGGCATTGACCTGCTCTCTGATCTGAGCTGCGGTTAACCTGCGATTTCTGAGGCTGGTGACTCGGATGAACTTATCCTCCGCAGCAGAGGTGACTCTTGGTCTTCCTTTCCTGGGGCGGTCCGCATGTGAGCCAGTTTCTTTGTAGCGCTTGATGGTTTTTGTGACTGCACTTGGGGACACGTTCAAAGTTTTCCCAATTTTTCGGACTGACTGACCTTCATTTCTTAAAGTAATGATGGCCACTCATTTTTCTTTACTTAGCTGCTTTTTTATTGCCATAATACAAATTCAAACTCTTTGAATGAGAAGGTGTGTCCAAACTTTTGGTCTGTACTGTAGACATAGAGAGAGAGAGAGAGAGAGAGAGAGAGCGATATTGGGTACGGAAAGTATTCAGACCCCCTTAAATTTTAAAATTTTTCAAAAAGTTCATTTTTTTCTCATCAATGGACACACATCACCCCATACTGACAGAAAAACACAGAAGTGTTGACATTTTTGCAAATGTATTAAAAAGAAAAGCTGAAATATCACATGGTCCTAAGTATTCAGACCCTTTGCTCAGTTTTTAGTAGAAGCAGCCTTTTGATCTAATACAGCCATGAGTCTTTTTGGGAAAGATGTAACAAGTTTTTCACACCTGGATATGGGGATCCTCTGCCATTCCTCCTTGCAGATCCTCTCTAGTTGGATGGTGAAAGTTGGTGGACAGCCATTTTTAGGTCTCTCCAGAGATGCTCAATTGGGTTTAAGTCAGGGCTCTGGCTGGGCCATTCAAGAACAATCACAGAGTTGTTGTGAAGCTACTCCTTCATTATTTTAGCTGTGTGCTTAGGGTCATTGTCTTGTTGGAAGGTGAACCTTCGGCCCAGTCTGAGGTCCTGAGCACTCTGGAGAAGGTTTTTGTCCAGGATATCCCTGTATTTGGCCGCATTTGTCTTTCCCTCGATTGCAACCAGTCATCCTGTCCCTGCAGCTGAGAAACACTTAAATGATTTTAACAAATGGCTGCAATATAATCAAGAGTGAAAAATTTAAGGGGGTCTGAATACTTTTCGTACCCACTGTATATATATATATATATATATATATATATATATACACGGTATATATACACTGTAAATATTAGCATTTGTGTTATAGAGTGTAAGAAAAGAATGATATTAAAGAATGAGATTAATATGTGCAAATTGTAAATGAGAATATAAATTGGTTGTTAGACTTGTGCAAATTATGATGTGCAACAAACGTAGTTATAGCAACTGAAATTGACAGCTAGGCAAAAGTCAGTGGTGCAAATGCAAGCCTGGGGTAATGTCAGTGCAGATAAGGGTAAATGATAAGTAGATAAAAATATGACTGTGAACAGATAGTCTGTTATGGAAGAGACCGTATATACTGTTAATATTAGCATTTGTGCTATGGAGTGTAAGAAAAGAATGATATTAAAGAATGAAATTATTTAAGAAGTCTAAAGAATGAAATTAATATGTGCAAATGGTAAATGAGAATGAAAATTGGTGGGTAGACTAGTGCAAATTATGATGTGCAACTTAGTTATAGCAACTGAAAGTGACAGCTATGCAAAAGTTAGTGGTGCAAATGCAAGACTGATGTAATGTCAGTGCAGATAAGGGTAAATGATAATTAGATAAATAAATATGACTGTGAGCAGAGAATCTGTTATGGAAGAGATTAACATGTATAACGGAGGATGAGTAGTGGTTGAGGGACCATCTGAACACGAATTCCAGTCACATCCCCAGGCACAGTAACGAAGTGTTAAAGCAGCGTTTGGGAACTAAGGATTTCCTGAGTCAGTAGTTCATTGTTGTTATAACAAATATGCTTTTGGAAAATGATCAGAATCAGAATCAGAATCAGAAGAGTTTTATTGCCAAGTACGCTTGCACGTACAAGGAATTTGTTTTAGTGACAGAGCTCCAGGACAAAAACAAATAACAAGACAAAACAGCACGACACAAAACAGGAAAAAATAAAAAAAAATTAAATAGAAAATGACAACAAATTGAGTAGGATGGATTTTTTTGGGTTAACATCAAATGGAGTAGGGTGTGAGATACTTACAAATAAGTTAAATAAATATCTGTGGTATAAATTAGTTGGTTATTAATTCTTTCTCTGTTTCTTCATCTCTGCTATTTTCCTTGATTGCTATTATTATTATTATTATTATTATTATTATTATTATTATTAACAAGGACAAACAGGACAGGTAAAACTTTTCATCTTTGCAACAGAATATCTTTTTTTTAATTTACATTTTTAAATATTTGCTCTTTTACAGACTACACATTGAACGCAGTGGAACTTTCTGTGTGATGGCTTGTTATAAGGACAGCCAGTGTTTTCATTTATTTCATTTTTTATTTGTACCTTAGTGCAGAAATCTGGTGTGTTGTAATTTATTTACAAAGCCAAGACACGTAAATAAAGTAAACTTCTAAAAAAACGTCCGAAATGCACTATGGGAGCCCTGCACCATTATTAGCCCCGCCCTCATCAGTCTCTCTCTGACGTTTGTCCTGACCTAAAAAAATTAATATAGGATAGAATTGAAAGATAGAAATATTTTACTGCAGTAGAAAAGATCTCACTAGGAAACAAAACTTGGAAATAAAATTTGGATTAATGTACAAATCTACTGTTTACAGATTTACAAAGTTACAATAAAAATAGAACTGAAATTAAAATATATAAATAAAATGTATAAATTAATGTGCATTATAAAAACGAAGTTCGAAGGAAATGTCAACACAACAAACTAGAACATACTAGACAATAGACATGTAGTTGAAATTAGAAATTGTATTTCTAAGTGTTTAAAAATAAATACACTTGGAAGATGACCAGGCTTCCACAGAAATGATGAAAGGACTAATATATATACAGTACAGACCAAAAGTTTGGACACACCTTCTCATTCAAAGAGTTTTCTTTATTGTGTTCTTTCTTGTGTTCTTTAGCCCAAACACGTCTCTGCTGCTTGTTGCCTGTCCTTAGCAGTGGTTTCCTAGCAGATATTCTACCATGAAGGCCTGATTCACACAGTCTCCTCTTAACAGTTGTTCTAGAGATGTGTCTGCTGCTAGAACTCTGTGTGGCATTGACCTGCTCTCTGATCTGAGCTGCGGTTAACCTGTGATTTCTGAGGTTGGTGACTCGGATGAACTTATCCTCCGCAGCAGAGGTGACTCTTGCTCTTCCTTTCCTGGGGCGGTCCGCATGTGAGCCAGTTTCTTTGTAGCGCCAGAAATCTGGTGTGTTGTAATTTATTTACTATTATATAATTTATTTATATATTTATTATGTAGTCATATAAAAAATTTATATAGTTATATTATTTGTTTAATATTTGCAAACAGGTGGAATTCTAAAAAAAAAAAAATTACTTCTACTATTAACAGAGTTACAATTCGATTTAAAAGAAAAAGCTAAAACATCAATGGAGTCACAACCTGATCGATCTGATCCTTCTGAAAAGACATCTTCATGCTATGAGAAATCATTTTAGAACAATCCCTTTAAAAAAAAAAAAAAAAAAAAAAAAAATCCAAATTAGCACACACACACACAAAAAAAGTACATTTACACATTGGGCAGACGCTCTTATCCAGAATTTATCATAACGATTATTATAATCAGCTTGGTTATTATGACCATACAGCTAGGAAGATGCCTTTTACAGTCCCCAGTACTAACCACTAGGCCATTGTGCTGCCATAAATGGCTTTTAATTAGTAATAAAATTGTATACGAAATCTATTGTACCGAGAGAGTAAAGGCACATTTCTGCCAACTCTATTATTCACACTTCGAAGTACATTTCGACAAAATTACCTTTAATTCCTCTACATTGGCCAACTTAAAACATTGCTTCACAACACACTTTTCACAAGAAATGCACTATCTCGTCATGCTTATCATTTATCTTCCCTGTGGTTAATACCACAACGCTGTTACTTTAACATTCATTCAGAGGCCTAAACACATACATTGTAGGCTGATTGCTGTTTCCAAATTGTGTGCTTGGATGTATTGGCATCTCATCCAGGTGTCCCCTGCCTTGTGCCCTGAGCTCCCTGATATCAACTCCTGGCCCCCTGTGACCCTACACAGGGTAAGTGGTATGGAAAACAAATGACTGAATGCTGTAAATGTGAGAATGATCTCAGAGAGCAACAAAAAGCAAATAAAACATAACACTCAGATTCCAATATTATGAATCAGTTCTGTTTTGGGGACAATAACGATCCGGCACTGGCTCAGCACCATTATTGCTTTAAATGTCAAACCTTTATGGTAATTTTAATATGTTTATTAAAATACATTTTCAAGTAATTTAGATATTTGGATATTCTGAATATTCACATTTCATAATGATGTTGATATGTGATATGTCATATAACATATGTATCATGTGTCATAAAATGTGTTACTGTGTTGATTATAGGAATAAAAATTATTACGTGGAACACCTTCAGTAATTTAGAAATGTTTCATTTGTAATATGTATAGTTGATTTCATCACTTGGGCAAACACGGACTTGTTTATGTGACCTACAATTGTTAGACATATCACTTCGAATGACGTATAAAATTTCAATAACGTGGGCTGCTTTTCTGCAGAACCTTTCTGCTTTTTACTGCAACTGAAACCTCATTTACTCTACTCTGGTTTTAAACACTTTCCGGGAAACTCAAAGTGTAAAACCACATCAAATTTGCTCGTGCTTAGACAACTGCTGAAGGAAGGAATTAAAAAGGTACAGATTAAAAAGATATATTTTATACATTGCCAAATAAAAATAAAGTCCCCCCTTCCTCTTAACAGCAGTTGGAATCTAGCAGGCTGGTTACATTACTGCGAACCGTAGTTCTCATGCTCCCTCAACTTCCCGGCCTCTTCATCAGAATCAGAAGAGTTTTATTGCCAAGTACGCTTGCACGTTTTAGTGACAGAGCTTCCAGAACAAAACAAATAACAAGACAAAACAGCATGACACAAAACAGGGAGAAAAAAAAATAAATAAAAATGACAACAAATGGAGTAGGATGTTTTTTTTGGGGGGGTTAACATCAAATAAGTTAAATAAATAACTGAAGTATAGCACGGTATATTGCACAGTGGTGTTGCACACAATATTGCGCATATATTTAATGCACAATGGGAAGAATGTTTTAGCTGTTCACGAGGTAAATTGCCGTCCTGGTGTTCGGTGCTCTGTATCGTCGGCCAGACGGCAAAATGCAGATGTTCCATAATAGCCTTCCTTAAAATATCTAATACATCCTTCCCTGCTCTTGTCGACTTGTTCTGTGTCTTGAACACTTTGTCTGCTTTATTCGATATATTCACACACTCTGTCTTCTCGCCCTTCGCCGTTTCCCCTCAGTACCGTTCAGCATTGGGTTGAAGTTCAGTAGGTTGCATCAGCTCCATCTATAGCTGTCTCTTTTCTCAGTTTCTCCATCCCTTAAAGCTGATTTTCCAGTCCAGTGTGCTTGTGGGCAGAGTCACAGTTACAGCCTCAGCAACATACTGCATCTACATGAATCCTTTCGGGAAATAGATATTTTACTTAACAGATCCAACAGCTGTTTGTTTATATGTCACGATTCCAGAAGGTTCACATTATTAGGCTGCATCAAACAAAGAAAACAACTAAGGATATTTAGAAATTACTGAAACCGGGTTGAGAAACCTGCAAAACATAACTGAAACTGGGAATGAGAGTGCTGAACCGTCAACTTGCGGGGAAAAAAAAAATCATCAATGGAGATCACTCATACACTTGATGTTACAAGAACTCACACGATTTGGAGTAAAAGCTGTCTCCATAATAAAAAAAAAATAAAAAATACACTTGTTAGTGAGATCATTAAAAAAAAGGCTTCAATTTGTATAAAAGCATACAAATTGGACTTTGTAGTAATGGAAAAAGGTCATGTGGTTTGATGAGAACAGATTGACTCAATCCCAGAAATGCTTCAAGCGATGCACCCATCATGCATAGTGCCCTGGACAAGCCTCTAGAGGCTGTGTTATGACCTGGGGTTGCTTCAATTGGTCAGGTCTGGGCTCAGCAACATTATGTGGCAATAAAATTAATCAATCAATGAATCACATCAATAAAGTCTTCTTCGCTAATGGCACAGGCATATTCCGGGGCCCAAATTGTGAAAGAGTGGTTCTGGGAGCCTGAGAAATCATTTTCATACATGAACAGCCACAACATTTTGTTCTAAAGGTGACTGAATTATTTTTTTTAGAGAATGTGTGTGTGTGTGTGTTTTAAACAAAGGGGGGGAAGTGGTATGGGAGGAGTCAAGATAGGAAGATGAGCTGCTGCAAGCTTTTTCAAGCTAAAGATTACAAAGAATTTCTTTGATCCAGTGTTCAGGTGTTGCTCGATGGGTGAGGCTCCAGTTGTAGCAAGATCAGTTTTTCGAGCCAAAAGCTGAAGGCCATTTCATTGTCAAAGAAAGTCTAGTATGTTAGGGGCTCCTAAAAATGGATTGTGGGAAATGGTCTGACCACAGGCAATACTTATTTTATCAAAACACTTTTCCAAATGGATGCCAGTTTAAGGCAACCCTGGAACATATGAATGTGAATGTGACAAGCAGGTAATTGTTTAAATCTGTTCCAGGTACCACTGATGGATGGGTAGATTCTGGCTAGCATCGCATTTGTGGAATGAACTTTATGAAGTACTTTACATTCATTTAGGGGATGTTGGTTATATATGGAGGAGGAGTAAACCAAGCCTAAAACCAAAGTCTATTTCCGAACAGTTAATTTCAGTTAGCTCAAGTTCCCGCAACAAAAAAAGTTCCATACATTAAGATTGCATTCAGTCATATTTAGCTTTGATTACAGCACACAGTGTAGTGGCCAGTTCATTTGTGAAAATGATTCCTCATGCTTTCAGAACAACTGTTTCACAATTTGATCCTGGATCATGCCTGTTCTTCAAGAAAGAAAAAGTCTATAGCTTTAACAACCTGGTTATTCAGTATATTCATGTCATCAACAAACTTCATTTTACCTCCACATATTATTGCTGAGCCAAGACCTGACCAACCTCAGATTATGACACTGCCTCCAGAGATTTGTGAAGTGGACACTATGCATGATGGGATCATTGATTCACCCATCACTCTGGAATAGGGTCAATCTGGACTTTACCTTTTTCCATTACTCCAAAGTCCAATCTTCATGCTCCCTCAGAAACTAAAGCCTGTTTCTGATGGTAGCCTAACAAATGGTTTCTTATGAATACAGCTGTTAAGTCCCAATCCTGTGAGGCCTTGTCATAGTGTGCATGTAGAAATACAGTCCGTTTTTTTTTTTTTTTTTTGGAGAGTTTGAGTGACCTCATTCATGATCTTTTCTCACCACATTTCTTCCACGAAGTTGACGGTTCAGCACAATCCTTCCAGGTTTCACTAACGTGTTAGACAGCTCTTTTAAAATAGTATAAAATATGCTATAAAATAATGAGGTTTGTATTGCTTTACACACACAACATGAGGAGGATCAGATTCAGTGTGGACCCATGCCAAAATAATAAACTAAATGGTATTTATATTTAGTAACTAGATTACCTGCAAAAAAACACACGAAACTAAAATACAGGTACCTTCCCTGACTCCCTAAACCAAAAACAGTGAATAAATTCCTTCTTCCCAAAATAAATGGCAGCCACGCCAATACTACTGGTGAGTGCACAAACATACAGTGAAATTATTTATATAAATATATACAAAGACCAACAAAAGCAATAATCAAAGTCAATGGGAGGCAAAAGGTCACAACCAAATATCAAAACGACCAAAATCGCAATCTCTTTCCTCTTTCCCGCGTCTCCACGCCCTATATATGGTCGCGCTGGTTGATGACGTCACTCTCAGGGCGGAAGTGACCGTGTGGAAGGTCAGGTAGACGCCAGTGTGGGGGACAGTCAGAAAACCTGGAGTGGCGCGCGACCAGGACACGAGACACACACGCGAGCGCAACGAAGCATACAAAGCAGAATTTCTTTTGCATTTTCATTCATTTGTTTTACTCAGTAGCGCATATGATTTAAAATTACAATATTTCAAACAAAACATACTTACGTAAAAGTAAAATTACAGATTTTAAAAACTACTTTAAAAAGTAGAAGTAACAAAACAACTACTCAATTACAGTAACTATAAATGTAATTAGTTACTTTCCACCTCTGGTCATTTGTGGTGCCAAAGTGTCACTAAAACATAAATACAAATTAAATTCACTCACACTTTGCGTGGACATTTTTCACCATACATTTATTTGTAAAAATGTTTACAATGTAGCAAGTATTATAAATATTATTATAAATTGATACCAGATTTAAGAAGACAAGCTGAAATTAGCATTTGAATATTTTAAATAGACTGTTAAAACTGAGTACATTCTGCATCATAAAATGAAGGAAGTCAAATTCTAATTAGGCTCCTTGTATCTGCAAAAGAATAAAACAAGAAAATTAGATAAAACTCCAAATACAGTATGGAGAAATATGTCTATTAATAAAACATCTGTAATAAGAACTGTTTGTAAGCATTTTTATATAACATAACATTATATTGTTATGGAGATTGAAATTACTAGCGTTAGTATAAATCATTGACGGTTAAAGAGTTTGTCCAAATAGTTAAAATGTTAAAGCTAAAAATAAACCAATCTGCATCATAACTGATCATAACTTCCCTTCTACTTAACATTTTGATTTTTGATTTATGGTGCAAGGTTCAGTTTTCATAGTGTCCGTCGCACTATGCGAGTAAGCCATGCTGAGCTGCGATTTTGTTTGTGTTTGGTGAGGATTGTGATTTGTGATTTGTGGGTGCATTGCTGTCGTTTTTGTGTCTTCTGCATACTCTGTAGGTGCGTTCCGATCAGGTTAAAGTACCCTTAGATGTATACTTCGCAGGGTGTTAAGCCATGTTAAGTCTGATTCCAAACCGCAGGGAGCGAAAATGTTCAGTTTAAAGGGAACTGCTAACGGTGTAGGCAATGAGTGAACAACAAGTCTTCACTTCACCTTGACCATAAAAGTCATTGCGTCTCACTGGAGCGTGAAAAAAAAATGGAGCTCCGAAAAGAATTAATATATTTATTACATTTACATTTAGGCATTTGGCAGACGCTCTTATCCAGATATTAGCATTATTATCCAGGACATCATATTAAAAGGACACAAAATTTATTTAAGAAATCCTTAGTATTATAAAGACTAGTAATCTGTAAAAAATTAATAAACCTCCGTACATCTTTAATCAATTATTATTAAGTTATACATGTTTCAATATTATGTTTATAATGATATCAGTTTTTGTTTCAATAAATATTTAATATTTAATGTCTGTAGTGTGAAACAGCAGCAGCGACAGGTATCCGAGGGGGCTTATGTTACCATGGTAACACATGGAGGAAGTGACATGGAGTTTTGTCGAGGGAGTAGGGAGCACCCTGTGAAGTACACTTCGGAGTGGAATGCAGATTGTAAACTATCGCCCTGCAGGGTGCCGCGTTTAGCCACGCCTGCCGAGGGAAAAGCGCTGAATTGATTGGCTCTGTTCAGTGACGGGTTCAGCCTCGCCCACCACAAGGGAAACCCGTCTGGACAGACATATGAACATACAGTCGTGGCCAAAAGTTTTGAGAATGACACAAATATTAGTTTTCACAACGTTTGCTGCTAAACTGCTTTTAGATCTTTGTTTCAGTTGTTTCTGTGATGTACTGAAATATAATTACAAGCACTTCATACGTTTCAAAGGCTTTTATGGACAATTACATGACATTTATGCAAAGAGTCAGTATTTGCAGTGTTGGCGCTTCTTTTTCAGGACCTCCGCAATTCGACTGGGCTGCTCTCAATCAACTTCTGGGCCAAATCCTGACTGATAGCAACCCATTCTTTCATAATCACTTCTTGGAGTTTGTCAGAATTAGTGGGTTGTTGTTTGTCCACCCGCCTCTTGAGTATTGACCACAAGTTCTCAATGGGATTAAGATCTGGGAGTTTCCAGGCCATGGACCCAAAATTTCAACGTTTTGGTCCCCGAGCCACTTAGTAATCATTTTTGCCTTATGGCACGGTGCTCCATCGTGCTGGAAAATGCATTGTTCTTCACCAAACTGTTGTTGGATTGTTGGAAGACGTTGCTGTTGGAGGTTGTTTTGGTCCCATTCTTTATTCATGGCTGTGTTTTTGGGCAAAATTGTGAGTGAGCCCACTCCCTTGGATGAGAAGTAACCCCACACATGAATGGTCTCAGGATGCTTTACTGTTGGCATGACACAGGACTGATGGTAGCGCTCACCTTTTCTTTTCCGGACAAGCCTTTTTCCAGATGCCCCAAAACAATCGGAAAGATGCTTCATCCGAGAATATAACTTTGCCCCAGTCCTCAGCAGTCCATTCGCCATACGTTTTGCAGAAGATCAATCTGTCCCTGATGTTTTTTTTGGAGAGAAGTGGCTTCTTTGCTGTCCTTCTTGACACCAGGCCATCTTCCAAAGTCTTCGCCTCACTGTGCGTGCAGATGCGCTCACACCTGCCTGCTGCCATTCCTGAGCAAGCTCTGCACTAGTGGCACTCCGATCCCGCAGCTGAATCCTCTTTAAGAGACGATCCTGGCGCTTGCTGGACTTTCTCGGACTCCCTGAAGCCTTCTTAACAAGAATTGAACCTCTTTCCTTGAAGTTATTGATGATCCTATAAATTGATTTAGGTGCAATCTTAGTAGCCACAATATTCTTGCATGTGAAGCCATTTTTATGCAACGCAATGATGGCTGCACGCGTTTCTTTGCAGGTCACCATGGTTAACAATGAAAGAACAATGAGTTCAAGCATCACCCTCCTTTTAACATGTCAAGTCTGCCATTCTAACCAAATCAGCCTGACATAATGATCTCCAGCCTTGTGCTCGTCAACATTCTCACCTGAGTTAACAAGACGATTACTGAAATGATCTCAGCAGGTCCTTTAATGACAGCAATGAAATGCAGTTGAAAGTTTTTTTCGGAATTAACTTAATTTTCATGGCAAAGAAGGACTATGCAATTCATCTGATCACTCTTCATAACATTCTGGAGTATATGCAAATTGCTATTATAAAAACTTAAGCAGCAACTTTTCCAGTTTCCAATATTTATGTAATTCTCAAAACCTTTGGCCACGACTGTACAGACAAATTTTTCTGAGACTGGCTTCGGGTCTTCCAATGTATGAAACGTAAAGATCTAATTAAAAGAGCGAGTTCTGACCAATGTACAGACAAAACATATTATTCATATAAATTTACCTGCAAATGCATTTTGTGTGCTCCACAAATTGCAAAACAATACTTTCGACCTTTCCATTAGTGTAAAGACGGCTGACCTATTAAAAAACAAGTCACAAGCATATTGTCAGGAGTTAAGATTTTAATAATTTATAAAAATCGGAGTCAATATAATTTAAAGCATCATGACATTTTATCCAAAGACATCATTCTGAAAATCATCACTCATACCTCAAACTCAACTGTCTTGAGTGTCTTGTTATTTTTAGGCATACACGTTGTCGCCTCATCCGGACAGCAGCCCGAACACCGATACACTGGTACACAATCAGGCCAGAAATGATATTGTTCCTGTTCTGGAAATTCATCGTGAATCTTGACTAATGTTTCTCTGGGTTTGCAGGAACTTCGCTCAATAAGGTTTGTCCCTGAAGATGAAAACGAGGGGAAAATTAAGTCTCAGTGTGCATACTGTACAAAGGCAAGAAATAAACAAACACCCAGAGTTATAAAGTAAAATGTATGCACCAAAATTTGTCGTCATTATGACTATTGTTGTTTTCTTCTTTTCAGACTGGAATAGACCCATATCTATTTTCATTAAGTGAATATCCCAAAGATTTCCAAAGCAGGCCAGAGTGATGGTCAGCGAGCATTGAGACTCACTGACCACACACTAGGAGACCATCAACTGGGACAGAGTGGCTTTTCAAAGAGGATTTGAGAGTTGGGTCCAAATACATGGCTTTTGATGGAGACTGGTACTGAGTAGTACCTTCATAAAGATTTGTAACATGTGCAATTTGAACACCCTGTGTTAATAAAAAGAGTTATGCCCACTATCGCATTACTTTTGGTACAATCCTCATATTTTTGTTATTGCATATTTTATATTAGTCTAACTATTTCATTTTTAATTATATTTATTAATATACATGCTGTATTGGTTCCCAAAGCAAAATAAAATCTCAGTATGTAATGTTTAAATACCTCCATTAGATGTTGGTTTCTCCTGTGTATCCTTACCCAAGTGCTATTTAAAAAGAAGAAAGAAAATGCACATTTAATTGGACAAAGACAAGGTTTTACTTATTTTCTGTTGTGGTCTTCTTTAAGTGAGTGTGTTCTAGTGTGCGTTTCTGCACATGTTTGGATCCACAGACAAACTTGGGAACCTTTGACCTGAGCCTTTTTTTTTTTTTTTACAGCAGTCTATCAACAATCTGACTGGACTCAATTTTCTGACTGGACCAGATATTGGAAATGTCCTCAATAAAGATCAATAAAGTATCTATCCATCTAAATACAAGGGGCGTTCAAGTCAAACCAGGACTTGTGATGAAATTTCTCATGAATGAATGCGTAAAACAAATCGACATTTACAGAAGACTTCAAGCACAGTATGGTGATGAAACTCTTAGCTGCAGGGAACCATTTGAATGTTGAAAATGTTTTAAAGAAGGCTGTACATCAATGAATGACGATCCACCCACTGAGGTGGAGCGGAATGTCCATTGGTTACCGTGAATATTCAGCAAGTGGAGTGCCTGATCCCTTAAAATTAACAGAAAACTTCGGAAGAGAGATCAGAGAACTGGTCACACAATCATTCACAAACATCACTTGCTCATTACAGGAACTCAGCTGGGAGGTATTACCACATGCCCCATATTCTCATCTTTCACCAGACCATTTCTACATCTTTGGGCTATTGAATTTCTGGCAGGCCAGCGTATCAGGCATGAAACAAGCAGTGCAATCATGTCCAATCAAGCACTAGTGAATCGCTGGGATAAGTGCATTAGTATAGCAGGGGATTACTTGTATATAGAGAAAAACAGGAAGTTTTTAGTTCTAATGACTGCGTTGTGTTATTTTGCACAAAATACCCGGTTTCACTTGAACGCGCCTGTTTCCCAGAAAATTCATGTCCTTTTTAAAAAAAAAAATTTTTAAATATGTCTTATCATACGATCTATCCGAAATTGGTTGCCATGACGATAAACACAAGTATTAAAAAAATAAAATAAAATCTCTATGGTACGGTCAGTCAGGTGTGTCAAGTTTTTTGAAAAGAAAAAAACAACAATTTTAGGATGTGTGTGTAGGACAGTTGAGATAATGGGTTTGCCCATATGGTTTCAATCTAGGAACATTGTGTGAATCATGAAGCTTTGAAATAGTGCAAGTTTCTTAATATTCCCAGACTAAACTCCCTTGTCCGCAATTCCAGAGAACATGGCGGCTTCCTGGAATAGCAAGTCAAACTGAAAAAACTCTTGCCAATGCAAGACAGGACTAAAATAATCAGGAATCACTTTAAGATGATTACCTGACAGGAATGGCATTGTTTTTAAGGTGAGTGGTTTTGCAAAATGGTACATGGGAATAATTCCCCAATTGAGACTCACTACAGTATATGAAGCAAATGTATCACTTTGGTATCGTTTTTAATCACATTTTAAACATGTATGGCAACCACTTTAATGTAAACAGGTTCATGGTAGCTCTAAAGACAATCCCAGTAACACAAGGCACAAAATGGAAGAATTCAATCTGATTGGGATGCTAGTGCATTCACACCTATACCTGCCCACTTGTATGGAAAATGTATAAATATTAAAACTTTTTACTATTTATAGTGTTAAATACTATTTATCCAGGATAAAAGACAAAGAATAATCAATTGAAAGAAATAATAGTGTGTAATATATGGGGAGTTCAGGGGCCAGGTCATCAGCCTTGTGCTTTTTGCCTGCCAAGCCCCATATGTGACAAGCTAGGCTTGTGATGCCTTGAGTGCCCATGATACTGTCATTTTGCTGGTGTATACTTGGCAATCAGTCCTGTTCAGTTAACCTTATATCAGTGGACACATGTTAAGACTGATCTGTATATAATACATTAAGAAAACAGTATTCAATAAAATACATCTTAAGTTTTAAAAGTTTTAAGGAGTTAAGCGCACTCAGTGCATTACAGTGCAGAGATTTGTTCAACTAAGAATGTGTGCTGCTGTTCAATGGTCACCATCACTCTATCTCTGAATATGTGTCATGTTGTGTTATCTGATATGAAGCTATGATATCTTTCCCGGAAGGAAGTAGAATGATCTTTTGTGCTGATGAAGAGAGAGAGAGAGAGAGAGAGAGAGAGAGAGAGAGAGAGAGAGAGAGAGAGAAATAATAATAAAAATCAACTGGCTTTACATCTTAACCCATGGTTTTGTGATTATATATATATATATATATATATATATATATATATATATATATATACACACACACACACACATTAACTAGCAAACTCTATATCAATATTTTACATTTAACAACAAATATGACAAACAGGCCGATACAGCACTCCCTCACATGTGACATGGGTTAATTATCACATGACACATAAATAATTTTACCTTTCACCATTACCATCTTTTACTCAAGAGGCTACAATAAAAATGGAAATATAAACTGTTTAAACCTATTTAATTGTTACTTAAATTACTAATTATAATTATGTTATTAAAGTCTAACACAAACTCACTGATTTCAATCTCACAAGAAGAGCGAGTAATACTGTAAAAACACACAAACAGTAAGCCAAGCTGTATACAGGGCTGCGAGGGCCTGAAGCCTATCCCTGGGGAAGACACTCTATACAGGGTGCCAATCCATTGAAGGGCCACATATACACGCACTCACATACTACTGACAATTCTTGGGAACGCTAATTAGCCAACCAAGCACTAGGAGAACATGCAAACTTCATGCACGCAGACTCGAGGTGGGAATCAAACCTGGACTCAACGTGACAGTGATAACCACTGCAGAATCTGTTAAATTCTATTAAATAAATTCTGTTTTAATTATCCTTAATGATATCATTTTGAAGCCAAATTGTGATAGATTTTCTGTATGTTTATATCCTCATTTGAAGTCTGAATGAGGCCCACTGAAAGCCCTCCCTGTTTAGGATATTTCATAGTTCATTCCAACTGGACACAGCTGTGCAGTTTTTATGTGCTCACAGCATGGCTGTAGGAACCAAGAAGAAATATTATGAGCTGATAATCACCGATCTCATCTCATGACATGACCACGATATGACTTTGATAAATTGAATAACTAATAACATCAGTAATTTATCATTAATGATTATAATGTAAGTAATAAGTGATTAACGCTAGTGTTAACCTTAGTTTGTTGTCCTTTGCTATTATTAATTTATTTCATTTGTCAAATAAAATGAACACTACACCATTAGAATATATCCTACTAGAGATGGACATGAGATTTTTTTTATGAAGAGTGACAATTAAAATGTCAACTTTAACAAATGTGAATGCAAATGAATGAGTATAAAATTAAATTGTATATGACAGTGCCATGGAATTGTGCTCCTTCAAAAAAACAACAACAAAAAAAACGCATTAAATGCATGATGCCTCTGGAGAGAGTCAATGACAGCTCTTCTAGATTGCAAGATTCTGTTATGGGGAAAAAAAATAATATATATATATATATATATAATACATGCTTACAGAAATTAATTATGCAGCTCCAAGGAAAAGCAAAAGTACACAGGCGACTCGTGCTTACATCATCAAGGCTTTCTCATTTTCACCATGAAGTCATAGCATGTTCCTGCAACTGATCACGTCCACCAAAAAACTGTTTATACAGTCAGTCAGTCATAGATAGAGCAATATTCCTCTTCTACACATACAAATTGATGTAATAATCATAACTGTATTGCATGATGACTGGCATGAATTGGGTTGTGATTCCCTCTGGACAAATGAAGACAATAAGCTTCCTAAGTTTTTATTCAACCTGCAAATGATTACATACGAATGCCAGTGGCCAGTAGATTCATATCTTTACAGCAAAAAAAAAAAAAAAAAAAAAAAAAAATATATATATATATATATATATATATATATATATATATATATATATATTTATTATGTACTATATATCTGCATAAAAAGACAAAAATATAAATATTTATGTAAAATATTTCTTTGTAAAATGATTACTTATAATTAATTCTTACTTAATTAATTCATAAAATTAATTTACCTTAAAGTTGACTCCAGATATTTGAAGTGACAGAGTGACTACAAGAAGCAGACAAGGCCACACCTGCGACATGATCACCAGCTCAAGATCAAATGAGCCTGGGCTGAGATGAGAGAGATCTGAAAAAGATGCTCATACCGAAAAGTCACGTAGGGGAAGCGCGGATTAGTCAAACTTATTCCTATTACTACGTAACATCCCTACTGCCTTGCTGAATAACCTTTCTGCAATGTGGTCTACAATAACAGATAACAGGACTATAATTAATTCATGAGATTAATTACTTTGCGATGTAAAGAATTGTTTTGGTCCGCGCATGCGTGATAGTGTCTAATTCACAGGGTGACGTCCTTGTCCTGGAATGTAATATAGCGTGCTTTCCTTGCTCCTAACACACCTGAGCCAGGTAACCAGGTGATAAACTGATTAACAGCGATCCAGCTAGTTAACCTCAATTGAATTGTATATTAAGAAGAGAAGATGCCACTGGAAAGAAGGGAAAGAATGACATGGGGGAGAATAATGGAAGCAGGAGAGGGACACTGAGGGCATTGGACGAATTTCTGAATCACATGCTATTTATTGTAAAAAATAAAATAAAATAAAAAAAGATTCAACAGTAACTGCCTGTTACACAGCCTTTAATGGCAAAAATATGAAATATAAAGTCTACTCAGACTGATTATTTATTTATTTTGCTTTTCTACCTGATCTCATAGGGTTAAGGGGCTAAAGGCTGCATCACCATAGAATCTCCACAGTTGGACCCAGACCCCCTCGCATCATTCGACAACGGGAAAATATAACATCAAACAGAAAAGCACTTGTAGTAAAACGAAACTTTTCAAAACTCGAACCATTTTTATACACTGCGCGCTGGTGGCATCTAGTGGCCAAAAGCGTGAAGTGCAGAAAGTGCATCTGCTGCATTCTAATAGAGGCTTCAAAGGGGGCGGGGGGGGGGGGGATCTGGGATCGAGCCCAGGCGTGGATTGTTATTTAATTAAGGGCCACTCTATGGACACAAGTACATGGCCAACCTTAGTTAATTATTGAACTTAAGGGGCCTGATTGGAACACCTATCTCCAGTTAATGGCAATCATGATGTTTCAGCATACCAAGACATCTTGCACACTGCTATGCTTCCAAATTTTTGGCAAGAGTTTAGGGAAGGCGCTTTTCTATTCCAACATGACTGCGTCCCAGTGCACAAAAGCAAGGACAAACACTTTTTTCCATACATTGTATGTTCCAGAAAAAAGGTACGGTATATCTATTTGAAGGAGACCTATTTTAACAATTCACTTACCTTTAACCCATCTCTGGTTTATAAAAACCAACAGGCACATCTTCATACTAAGATAACACTGTTACTTGAGACTCCATCCAACTAATTAACTAAGTTCTCAAGGCTTTTCAGTCACAGTTTTTGACAGTACAAAATATGGAAAGGTTCAGATGGTGAATACTTACATAAGTCAATGTAGGCCATATTTTACGTATTGGTGAATGCAAAAACAAACAGAAGTGAAAAGAAAATGCCAAAGACACACACAAGTCAGTGTACGTAGAACACTTTATTGTTCCAAAGCAGCAGCCAATAATGTGATAATCTACACACTCCAGTGGAAGGCAACTGTATGCATTTGGGTGAACTGGTCCATCTCCTGCAATTCTAACAGACCGTGTGCCGAGTGTACATTTAAACTGCTGATTAAAAAAAAAAAAAGCTTGGAGAATTTCATTATTGTATTATACAGCTCTTGAAAAAACATGGTTTAGTTTAGATAGCCAACACCAGGCACATGAAACTATTTTAATGTACCATCCACCTCAAATTAAAATGATGTTTCAAATCATAGGGTCATACAATAAACCCCATACACATGATTAGATAAAAACTTTGGCTATACTTTACAGATAATTTTAAAAGCCTATTTTCAACAGAGATGGAAAAATAGATGTCTTCTTTTCCTTAAAATGCAGTAAATCAAAATAAAGCTTTCAGGGGGGGGGAGACCTTGAACCTACAATCGGTAATTACAGAGCAGCACAGAGAAAGGAATACATTTACACAAAGCTAATTTTAGTGCAGATCTAAAGTGGGAGTGTATGACCTCAGAACCAATATGCATTAAGCATCGCAATAAAAATGCTGGTCCAGAAGTTAAAATAAAAACCTTCATCATATGTAAGAATAGAAGTCTTATTCTGACATTTCATACACATGTCCCCTGAATCATTCTCGAAATAAAATTGTTGTCTGCAACTGTAGTTATGCTGGTGCTCATTTTAAGTGGGACCTTCTCAGAGATCTCAACTCGGGTTCTTCTTTAGTCCAATACTAATCCACTACATGAATTTCTGGTCCCACACATGTTATGATGTCCCTGGAAGACGTATGCATGTGGTGGATTTTAGGTACTGTCCTGTGCATCTTAGATGAGCTTTATTATACTCTCCCTGGATTTTCCAACTCCGACCCATTTCACTGGAAGGTAGAATTAAAACAAGGAAATAAGAAACAATCCAAAATGTTAACAGATACACAAGGTGTCAAATATAGCTCATGGAAAAAGTTTACTTTCAGGTGGAAGGTCGTAACATTACAAGGACAACTATACAATCTCTCGCTCCTTAAAATTTTAATATGAGAATAAGCTAAAACAGCAGGAAGCGCTGTGTATGATAATGCAATTCCAATTTAAGCTATACGTGTCTTACCTGGCATCTGCAGGAAATCCTCTATAAAGCGAATGTAGGCTTGTGCCTGAGGTGGCAGGTCGTCAAAAGTGCGCGCTCCTTCTGTGCTGCAGCACCACCCAGGTAACGTCTCATAGGTCACCTCGACTTTCGTCAGGACATCCATATTAGCTGTGAAGGAAAATTATATAACCATTATACACAGGGGGGGGGGGGGGGGGGGGGGGATTAAATTTTAAAATGCACAAAAGCATAACTCACCAGGAAAGCTGTCCAAAGGCTTGCCATCAACAGTGTAAGCAATCCCCACTTTGATCTCAGACAACGTATCAAGAATGTCCAACTTGGTCAGAGCAATACTTAAAAATGACAAAGAACAAACCAAAAAATATAAAGATAAAGAAAATCTGATGATTGACTTAACCTTAGGCATAAAAGAAACGTCATGGGACCACTCAGTGTGTAAAGGTACTCACGCTGTGAAGCCGTTGACCATGTGAGCATAACGAACTAAGACCAGGTCCAGCCACCCGCAGCGTCGCCGTCTACCTGTAGTAACTCCAAATTCCCTTCCTCTAGACTGCAGGAGATCGCCAATGTCCTATATGAGAACCAAAAACAAAAACATCAGAAAACATACCCTTATGGGCGCCACATTTGTATTTGATCATGTAACCGCACTCACGTTGTCCTGTTCAGTGGGAAAAGCTCCAACACCAACTCGGGTTGTGTACGCCTTAACCACGCCGTACACACGGCCAATGTGAGATGGGGGGACGCCAAGGCCTGTACACACGCCTCCAACAGTGCAATTGGATGATGTAACGAAAGGATAGGTCCCTGTGGAAGGCATTGCTCGCCATTATTAGGTTTATTATCAATATTATAGTGATTTGTAACAAATATATAAGTGTTGAAAGAAATAATGACTGAACTTAAAAGGGACAAAATCCTTACCAAAGTCAATATCCAAGAGAGCCGCATTAGCCCCCTCGACCAGGATCTTCTTGCTTGGTCCAGTAAGAGCTTTATGCATGAAGTACACACCGTCTGTGACCAGAGGTCGCAACTTCTCTGCGTAACCCTGCGAAGAGAGGATAAGCACAATTCAATGCAACACAAATACTGGTAAGGTAGTTATAAAAATAAATAAAAAAAACTTAAAATTAAAACATGTTTTATATTACCTTCAGCTGCTCCAGCTCACCATCAACATCGATGTTGAGCTTGGGGTACATAGTCTGAAAATGGCTAGCCAGGACACGGAAACTGTGGAGAAAATGTGTTGTTTGGCAAAAGTTGACTCCATACATCTTGAAATTAAGAATGTATTAGTTTAGAAATGACAAATAAATACTCACTTTTCTTCAAAAACTGAGAAATCAGAAACCAAGTCACACACTCTCAGCCCATTACGTTGTGCCTTGGAGGAATATGCTGGACCAATGCCCTTTTTGGTTGTCCCCAAGCTGCATGGTTGAAAAAAAGGGACAAATAATTAAAAAAATAAACAACCAAAAAAAAAAAAAAAAAGAAAAAAATGCTGGAGAAACATACTTTTTCCTGAGATAAAAAGAGCATATACAGAAAACCTACTTCTTTCCAGCCTGCTGTTGTCTTTGTTGCTCCTGCATCCCATCAGCAGCCTGATGAAAATTAAACACTGAAAAACAGAGTTGAAGGACATCAGACAGCATTTCAGCACCTGTTTTTTAGGCATCATCATGAATAAAGTAGATTAAACTAAATGCAAGGTAGTAAGTAGTAGTTGCGATCCTACCAATATGTGCACGGTCAGAAATCTTTAGCCTCTCTTCCCAACCCTGCAGTCCTGAATTCAAACACAAAATTAGGCCTCACTCTCTCTCCCAAAAAAAAAGAAGCACAACAAAAGTAAAGCTCACGTGGACAAATTAGTAGACGACAAAATATCATGACCTCGCTCACCTGGGCCTTTCTGAGAATTTTTCACTGCTTCCTCAAACAGCCCAGGGAGATGAATCACAACTCCATTTCCTAAAAAACAATGAATAACAGGGAATTATAGCAAAAGCTACACATAAAGAAAATAAAGTCATGGCCAACATGGTGAAATCACTAGTAAGGTTGATCGGAGTTCATGGTGAAACACACATCGATATCACATGCGCGCACACTACATATACAGTATATACAAACACATAAATGTTATATACACTCATCAGCCGGGCCTTTAAAACCATGAAGCACAGACAGGTGACGTGTCTTGCATTGGTCATCTCCTTATAATGACACCTTTCAAGGGTGAAACTTATTTTAACAAGAGCCTGGGTTGGCCCGGATATGCAGTGGTTGGAACCTTCCGAAAGTAATCCAAGGAAGTCATGAGCATCCAAAACTTATTAATCCGCATGGGACACAAAAACAAGCCTGTTTGGTCCAATCCCACAGAAGAGCTACTGTAGCACAATATGATGATATTTCGAAGAGATTTCTGGCTATAATAATAAGGTGCCAGAACCCACAGCACATCACATCATGCCCTGTATGGGATGCAGTACCCACAGACTGTTCAGAGTGCCGATGCTGATCCCTGTCCACTGCTGAAAGCTCCTACATCCTTGGTGCTAGATACCACAGCACATGTATTGTTCATCCATGAACCTCATTATTCCAACTAGGGTCACGACTGTGGTAGGACCTCCGCTCAACATTCACACGCACATCAACACACTACGAGCAATTTGGGAATGCCAATTAGCCTAATCTGAATGTCTTTATGCAACTGAAATTTTATATATAAATAAAATTGTTGTTTCAGACTTAACCTATAAACATTTTTAGGAACACTGCATGCCAACAGCAAAACGCAACATTATGCCAAAAGTATTGTCCTTTTTTTCCCACCCTCTTCACAATATAAACAGGAAATTAACCAATGAGACACAGTCTGGAATGAATGAATGATTGTTTTGCTCTCCTATGATTTAAAGATGATTCAAGATGTCTGGGGGATATTATCCAAGCGGGTTATAAAAGAATTACATGCAAAGATACAGGGTTCAATTCAAATGAATCAAACCCTAGTGCGTTTTTCCTTGTCTGAGTGTGTACACACACTTATTGTTCACCCCGCATGTCAACTTCATGAGAATGTGGCTTCATTTGTGGTTAATTTTCCAGTTAATAAACTAGTAAGGGATGACTGTTGTTGATCTTTCGGCTGTTCCAGTTGAGGGGTCACCAGAGAGGATCATTCGATCTGCTCAACAACCTGGCACAAGTTTTACACCGGAAACCCTCCCATTTTATCCGGGCTTGGGCCCGACACTGCATCCATAGGATGGGGTTTGGGCATTCGAACCATGTCCTTTGGCATGGCAAGTGATAATGCTACCACTGAGCTGCCAATGACGCCAATTTTTCCCCCCCTGCCTGCATACAAGAATACTACTTTACACTTTTATTATGTTCTTTTAAAATACCTGAAATTGGAACAAAGAACATTTGACTATAGGTGACATTTTGAGTGCATGAGTGTATAAAGTCAAATGTCCTGATTAGCCATTAAATCCCTTACATCTCGTGCCTGAGGTAAAAAAAAAAAAAAAAAAAGCCCGCCGGTTTCACTGCGCATGCGCATCCTACTGGGCGAACAAGATGGCGGCTTCCAGTTCAAACACGAACTGGACCAAACTTGTGCAGGTGGAACTTTCAGTACAGTAACGACAGATACAGAGGAAGCCGTGTTGTTGGATTGGGGCAGTAGGGGGCAGCACATTTCTAACTTATTTCTATTGGGAAGGTCAAATCGAACGCACCGATAAACGAGGTGGCTTTTTTGTTCAGGACGCCGCTGGGTAGGAGGTGGAAGTCGTACTCGACACCGTCCACCACCACCGTGTGTCCCGCGTTGTTTCCTCCCTGTGTGTGGGGGGGGAGACAGAGAGAAATGATGTTAGCGAATGAAATGTTTTTCGTTTTCAGAGAAACAGGAAGTAACCTAGCAACCCAGTGTTAACATGCTAACAACTAGCTAATCACAACAACATGGCTGATGCGTGTGAAAAAGACAAAAACAAAAGTTTTTAAGCAAACAATAATTAGTATTATATTCAAACTTAAGAAAAATGATGAGGTATACCTGGCATCTGCAGACAATGTCGGCGTCCATAGCCAGCAGGTCGACCACTTTCCCCTTGCCCTCATCTCCCCACTGAGCCCCGAGCACAACCGTCACTTTATTCTGAGGCTCCCGGTGATTTCGCAAAGAATCCGTAACGCTACTCTCCCGGGATCGCTTAACTGCCGGCTCGCCGTTCAGTGAAACCGTTTCTTGTCCATTAGACATCTTGAGATCCGCCGCCATGCCGCTTAACTGCTCTGTGTGTGTGCGTGTGTGTATACACACGCTGAGCGATGGACGACACACGGGTGGATTTTTTTTTCTTTCCAAATTAAGAGTCTCGAACACGTGTTAAAAATACAATCACACTTTTCTTCTCATCACCCCTTCATCATATAAAGCGGTACGTAAACTCACGCGTCGTTCTTCAAGGCTTGAAAAAAACTAACGCTGTTCAGAGGTTTTAACAGTAGAGCACAAAATTAGTTCTGAAATTCGCTGACAGAGATAAGCGTATGTTACTTCACCAACCAGGAAGTATTTGATTTTGGCGCGTAAGTGGGCGTGGCTAAGCTTGGCGCTCTTTCTTTCTTTCCAGGAACCAGCTGTTTCTTTGCACATCACATCCCATCACCAGCCCAACCATATGTTCTTTAAAAAAAAATTGTTTTAGTTCATAATTTTTTGCTCTTAAAAGCCTTACTTTACTGGGAAAGGCATTACACTAGAGTGTTGCTGTGGGGATTTGTGATAATTTATTTACAAAGCACTGATGTCAAGTGTGTGGCCTTGGGTGGAGTCATCATTCCAGTTTATCTGATTATTTGTACAGGACACTCAAGTCTTTCCATTCCAAACTGGACACGGCATGTCTTCATTAGATTGCATTAGATTCAACTCGTGGTGCTAAGAACATGTACAGTACAAATACACACACATTTTATGTATTTACTGTGTGTGTATGTGACAACTGGTATCTTTAGAGGACATCTTGTGCTGTAAGTCTCCTGGGATAGACTCCAGGAACCTGTAACCTTGTACACAAGAAAAGCAGTATAGAAGATGAATGAATAGATATATTGTACTATACACTATATGGATAAACGTATTTAGCCAAACCTGTTAATTATTAAATTCAAATGTTTAAATCTTGGATATTAATATGCTTCCAACTTTGTGGTTTTCGACCTTTGTGGGTTTGTGGAATTCCAACTTTTGTTTGGGAGGGGATGACTGTGCTGCAGTGCACAAAGCAAGGACTATAAAGACATGTTTTGATGTGTTCAGTGTGGAAGAACGTAACTGGCACGCACTGAGCCCTGACCTCAATCCTATCAAGCTCCTTTGGGATGAATTGGAACAAATATTCCTCATCCATGCTGTGTAGAATGAATGGTCATGAATTCCCACAGAAACACTCCAAAATCTTATGGACAGCCTTCCAAGAAAAGTGGCTGCATGGCTGTTATGGCTGCAGAAGGGGATCAACAAGCATTAGATATATGTCTACATAGTACAGTATAAACAGAATAAATATTAGTGGAATATACAGTAGTGCATATACAGCATTATAAATCAGAGTCAGTGCAAAGTGAAGTGTAGTGGTTATTGTGTCATGATGAGCTATTCAGTTTGGTAACAACCAAGCTATTTTTCAGTCAAGCTAAAAGCTATTTTTAAACAGTTCATATGGGCACAGAGGCTTCTGTAGCACCTAACTAAAGGGAGAAGGGTGAATAGGCCATGATTAGATCGAGAGGCGTCTTTCATAATGCCTCTCACCCTTTGCGGAACTTTTTGCAATTTTTTGTAGATGCCCCCTATGCTAGGTACCTGAATACCAATGATTTGTTTGGGTGGCTTTCACCACCCTCATAAGTTCTTAAAGGTCTAAAGTGGTGAAGTTGCCTTACCTTACTGAGATGCAGTTTGTGAAGATGCCCTTAATGGTACAGCAGGGAAAAGGTACAGTTACATAGTATTGTTTGTTGACGCCAAGCTGTTTTAGCTTCAACATTAGCTTGGAAGGGTTAAACGCTGAGCTAAAATTAACAAAAAACATTGCACATACAGTAAGTGTCGGGTTGTCCACCTGAGTGGAATGGAGCGCCTTTTAAATTGTATCGTCTGGTGACCTATTGGGGCGATAGGCAAAGTAGTATGAATTCAGTGTGGGTGGCAGGCAGGCTTTAAGGTGGGCGAGGACCAGCCTTTCAAAGCACAGTGAGTGCAACAGGATGAAATTCACTGCAGCAGAGTGCTAAGACGCTGACACAGTGGTACCAGCAGTTTATCTAATTGACATTTGAATTTTTCCACTCCAAACTGGGCACACCATGTATTCATCAGATCAGATTTGATTAGATTAGGTGTCCACATACCTATTCATGTAGCTCAATTTGTAAACAGAGGCATTGTCATGCTGGAGGAAGTTTGGAACTTTTAGTTCCTGAAAAGGTAAATTGTAATGCTACAGCATACAAAGACATCCTGTAAATAGGATGAAAACCACATATTTTGTGATGGTCATGTGTCCATAAACCTGTGGCCATATCACTATAGAAAGTGTTGCCATGGGGTCTGAGAACAGCCAAAGGGTCGATGATATTTAAAAGGTTGTTACAGTGTGGAATTTATTATTGAGTTCTTAGAAAATCTCCCTTTTTTATTTTAGTAGAGAATTTTGCTGGGTTGAGTCTAAACCTCAATAACTAATCCATTTTTAAATGTTGAACTTGACATCTTATGGTAATTTTAACGAAAATGAGGCCTGTTGGTAGAATGTTTAAAAATGTAAAAATATGAAAAAAAATATTCCAACAAGTAAAACACCCTTTTGATTTCAGTGCCTTGGACAGTTGTAGTAAGTCCGTGAACAAACATTATAATAAATTACTGTAATTGTTACAGTTATGCATAAGGGGATACTGCATATCTGAAAAAAACAACAACATTTTTTCACACAGCTATTGGGTTGACCAATGTTTGCCTTTTAAATTTATTTGCATGCTCTCCTCCTGCTCTTTTTGTACTCCTTGTCCATGTCAGCTTACAACCACCAAGGTTTGAACATGACTTGTTCTTACGGCAAGTTGAGTTATATGCGTTTTTGAATCACTGATTTTTTTCCCAGGAAATTTCTGATAGAACGTTTCAAAACAAGAAGTTCTTTTTACAATTATATCTTAATATCTTTTTCATACTTCAACTGAACAGACACATCTTTAGCTGTTTTTAACTATTTCCCGAGATATATACTGAAAAAGAGTTTTATATAAATTGTTCAAGAACTCTTTCCACACCCTTTTCTAGTTCCTCCTTGTTGTTTATTCATTCATTTGTAACTCTGACTAAATATGGGAAGTAAGCAGAGTCATTGAAGAGGAAGTTCTCTGAATATAGACAATGACTTTTTATCCGGACATAATTTCTT
Source organism: Clarias fuscus (assembly GCA_030347435.1). Classification (NCBI taxonomy): domain Eukaryota; kingdom Metazoa; phylum Chordata; class Actinopteri; order Siluriformes; family Clariidae; genus Clarias; species Clarias fuscus. Next base: position 6,130,899 of record CM059230.1, on the reverse strand, counting down.
TAAAAAATGTCGTAGTGTTGAAAGTATTGGGAATAGTTTTAGTACTACTGCTACTTCTAATAATAATAGACTTTGCGACTGTTGATTTTGTTTTCTATCCCATCTACAGGTTTTTTAATGAAACGGAGTTAAGGATAAAGCAGGTAGCATTGCTAAAATTTCCCATCTGAACTGGACTCTCATTGGGAGTGAATTCTCATATCTCGCACTTAGTATATAGGTTTCATGCTAATGCCAGCTTAATGCTAGTTCTGCCGGTCATGGAGGGAGATGTGTTGGCGAAGAAAAACAGCTGGTAAAGTAAACAAACAAATCAAAATCTACTGATAATAAATACTGGTTGTAGAACTGTTGTAAAAAAGCTTCACCCTTGTGCCCATGACCTCTTCACAGCCATGCTGATATTTTAGTACAACAGAACTTCCTCTTGTGTGATATGGCTTGATTGAACTATGGAAATCCATATTATAATTATAGTTTGAAGGTCTTTTTATTTTATTGTTTTTGCTTTGATTTATCTTATGTCCAGGTTTGTTCTCCTTGTGTCGAGGTAAACAATTTGTGCCTCCCAAGCTCGAGAGCTTGATAATGAGCTCCAGTTTCCTTGGAAATGGAAATGTCTGCAGTACATTTTGCATGTGTTTGTGTGGGTGTTCTCTAGTCTCCTCCCACCTCTAATAAATATATTTTAGGTGCACTGGCAATAGGTGTGTTAGTGTGTTTCATTAATATTATAGAAAAATACATAGTCCTATTCATATCTACCATGTGATATCATTATGAAGCTGATTTTGTGAGTGAATTGCAGACATTCCTCTAGTTTCAGCTTGCATTGGTACCAGATACTAGTCCATCTGCTACCATTTTCATTGCTCAGCTTATGTTTGGCATGGGTATATACACAGATCTTAATTGAAGGTTGACAAAAAGTCCAAAATTACTGGCTGGAAATAGGCCGGATGGAATTTCCTGATATTGAAATCGCATCTGTAAATAACATTAATTTTCCTATAGTTTGTTGGAATTAATCCTCATCTTGAAGTTAGTGTGATGAATATCGTGTTTGTCTTTTTTGGGAAGTGTTTGTACTATGGTTTGGGGAAGAAGAAAAAAAAAATCATTCAACGTTTGCATATTTTCTGGGAGTTGTGTATTTAACATGCACCCGTCGTTTCTTTTTCATGTCTCCATTTGTGTGGGTTTGCGCAGCCCACACAAAATTAAGATGTAATTAAGAAACTAGGTTTCAGAAATAGCACGGCATAAAACGACCATTGTCGGTGTGTTAGACTTCCGAATACAGTACTGGGAACCGGTTCTAATATACTTGGCCTCACAGTTTTCGAATTGAGCCGTACGGTAGTGTTTGGAGTTTGTTGTCATGTTAACTGTCCTCAAAACTTGTCAATGTTGGTTAGGGGAAACTTTTTTTCTTCCCCATTTGATTGGAGTAAATGATTCTTGGGTGTTTTGCTGAGGTCGTACAGTACATTTATTTGCAAATTCTTTCTCTCCACAGAACCCACATGGACCACCTCCTCAAACCAATTACCATCACACTGCTATACACAGTCACTCCAATGTCACTCAGTCTCAGCCCCTAAATCATACATCACACATATATCCCATTCACAGTAAATTACATGTTATATCAGTTTTGAGCCTCAGAAATATTTACCCTTTTGGAACCCATGTCTCGAAATGGCCTGAGCATATTAATAATAATAATAATAATAATAATAATAATAATAATAATAATACATTTTATTTATAATGCACTTTATATTTGAGGCAAATCTCAAAGTGCTACAAATTATTTCTGCTCAAAAGCTCTAATAAAAAGGTAAGTTTTAAGACCAGATTTAAAATCATCAACATTAATAAGGAAAAAAAAATCCTTAAACAGTGCCCAGAGATAGAAAAACAGTATCAAGCCTCTAACATAACAAACAAATTCAAGCTTCTTAGTATTTTAAGGTTGGAACACATGGACAACCAACTACTCACTCATCGTCTATACCACTTAATCCTGTATATATCGCGAGTGGCCTGGAGCCAATCCCAAGAAACTTACAGTAGGGCACAAGGCAGGGTACACCCTGGCCAATCCATCACAGGGCATACACACACACACACACACACACTTCTTCGCACTCCATGGGAAATTTGGGAATGCCAATTAGACTAATCTGCATATTTTTGGACGGTGGGAGGAAACCAGAGTACCCGGAGGAAACCCCCGGAGAAAACTCTATGCACACAGAGGCGGGAATCGAACTCAGACCCTGGCGACTGTGCTAACCAGTAAGCCACCCATAGGTTTTCTGCACGGTTTAATTATTAAAATGCCCATTTATACTTTTTCAACTTTAGATTGTATTATTATATTTTATTGTATTTTTTTATATCCATGACCTCAAATGTGCAGGTCAATAGTTATGCACCACTTTAAAACTCTCAAACTTCCATTTTGGTTATGATGTTAGATGCTGTATGCAACCTCATACAGTATTTATGTACATGCTTAAGGGGAAAATCGAGGTTTTATGAGCACGGAGGTCATGTTTTATTTTTAATAATCAGTTATTATTATAAATTATTATTATTAGTTCTTATTATTTATTTAAATATTTCTTTGGGGTGTGAATAACTTTTTTACTATATAATGCAAATATAATGTAAAGATATAAACATATTGTTGTGAGAAGAAGAAGACCAGTGTAGCAGCGTGGTTAACAAACCTTGTTAACAAATCTATAGCTCTGGAGAGAAAAAGAACAGTCATGGAGAATGCATAGAGAGCTCAAATCACTGAGAATAATATTTATCCTAAAGTTTTTGTGTTTGTGTTTGCTTTCTGAGATCCATGGATGTCATTAGCTCAGTAAACTGTACAGAAGATCATCTTCTTGGCGCATGTCAAAGAGAATAAAAGGGAAGAGCAGATAGAGGATTAAGATATATTTTTCTAAGTGAAGGAAACACCAGAGGGAGGGAAGAGGTTGGAAATTCATGATTGGAAATTATTTATATTATCATTTGAAAACTCTTATTTTTCTTATCAGCGGTTGCATAAGCACTTCACTTCATATCATACTGTGTATTCATCTGAATTCCTTCTTTGGTTGTTAAAATTGTCAATGCTGTACCATGTTGTGCCCCATGGAGGTGCTGAAGCTCACAGCCTACGAGTGTTTCTCAAGGCCTGATTTTCCATCTGTCATATTTTACGAGATCTGCAGCGTGATGTGTTATATTTTACAGCGTTTTCCAGTAGAACTGTATAAGGTCAGGAGTAGGCTCGCATACTATATCACAGTAGCTGCAGTTTCGATTGATTCCAGATGTTAATGTGCTTTGCAGATGAAATTCCGCTTGGTGCCGCTGGCTTACGTGCTCACGGCTCGGGTTACCTGCACACTTCAATATGAGCAAAAACAACAGAATTTTCGTATGTTTATACTGCATTTTTAATCTAATAGCTGCATCAAAGGAACCTCAGCCCAGGACTGTTACATCCTTGAAATCTTTGATGTTGTTAAGAACAGGACACTTAATGAGGTTTAATGAGACATCATTTGTCTTTTTTGCTGCAGGACATTATTTAACTGTCTGTGACTAACCACAGACAGAGGCAAAACAAACACAATTAACTTGTCTGTCTGTGCTTTTCACACATTCCCACACACCCTTGCGCATGCTACAGATGTATTCCTTAAAGCACTTAAATTCCATTCATTCCTAAAAGCATTTCCAAAAGTTCAATCAGTTTAAACAATCAGTGGTTTAGCCCAATGTACTGCCTTCTTTCACATGTAACTTATTAATAATTTTGCATACTTCGATATTTTTTTTGCAAGCATACTTCGATATTTCCTTTCCTCTCCCATGCATAGCTGCGTTTCAAAGGACAAAGACACATTGCTGATTGTGCCAGGTATCTATTTCTGCAGAATGCTCTGTTTTTGCTAGGGAATTGATTTCAGTCCTCGCGCATGTGTTCAGTAGCAAGCAGCATTCCAGCAAAGGTCGTCAGTCAGTGGGACAATCTGGACAGTGATAATCAAAACTCATTTCGTAGATCAAAACAGGAATAACAAATAGCATATGTCTGCCGTTGCCCACGAAGACCCTGCATGATTTAGTTGATCCCTAGGCATTTCTCTTGGAGTGCATTTAGAGCTCAGGATCTTTTGGCTGCGCGAAGCTGCTGATGTAGGCGCCGGCTCCAGGAAACTTTCATTCCTGCGTCCTCACGGGGCCCGGTGGAAATCCAAACGCAGCGTGTCTCAATGCCATGAATGAAGAGGCACGACAGGACGCAAGGATCTGTCTGTGGGTTCTTGCTATGGGCCAAGCAGAGCTGCTGCCCTCTGCATGTTCCACGCTGACCCTCACACAAGGGGGTCCTAAATAGTAGCACAGTGTGGTGGATTTTAGCAAAGAGAAAAGCCATATGGTGAAAAGGGAAGTATTGAAAAAGTTCAAGGTTGTAAATATTATGTATTATATATAATATTATATATTGTAAATATTATGTATTCAAATTTGATGCTAAAATCATCACTAATGACATAGACTCGAAAGCCTGTTAGTCACAACTTATGCCACAAGCAACTCCGAATAGATTTTTTTCAGTCATGTCATAATAGGCAGAGTCTCAACAAAATAGAGGCACGCAATTCATCCTTTTAATTGTCCTTTGAAGATTTGCCTCCATGTAGAATAATTGGTTACGAAATCTTTGTGATTATCAGCAGCCATTTTCCTCGGCACTTCAATTTTTTTCTTCTCATGACTTTACTTTTCCATTGCTCTTGTGCACTGGCTGTATGAGCAAATGATAGATGAAATAAGGTGCCCATCAGCTCTCTCTCTCTCTCTCTCTCTCTTTTAAGTTCATTTAATTCAAATAATGAATTACTTATTGCTCTGTGCGGTGGATAATTCCTGCCTTTGTGCACAGAACAAAGAAGTTTTAGTCAGGGGATCGGAGACTAATATTACATTCCTGACCTTGTAATTCACACCAAGTGCTCAATCAGGGTCATAGACTAAACATGCAAAATGTAGAAGAGACTCAAGGCTGTGATTGTCAACTGTAATAGGATAAATCCTTTGGGAGAGTTATTTTCTTTTATTAGATGAAGAAAGTTTGGTCAGGGGTTTAGATGGGTCAGAAGATCCAGCTGTCCTTGATCACTTTAGAAAAGCATGAAGGAATGATGGAAAAACTGCAGCAAGTGTGACTTCAGTCTATTAAATCTTTTATATCGTGATTTTCTCTTCCAGAAGAAAAGATGGTCCATTCAAGAAGACCTCTTCACTATCTCCAGCCTGTGAAATACGGAACATCTGATCATCCTTTAATCCATTTTCCATTCAAAGCTTCACCTCCCCCTTCCCTTTTCCACAAAGCTCAGTTTTTCCAACAAGTTGCTCTCTGCTGGGTTCTACTTTATTACCAAAACGATTACTTTGGTATTAAACCTGGAATCTCCATTTTGGAATTTTTCACTGATTACTCTCAGAGGTAACGCATTTGTTCACGTTCCTGCCAGATGTCCCTTTAATCGTCCCTTTTACAAACCCTGTGGAACTAACCTCATTTATATCAAGCCTGGAACAGGCTGGTGAGGTTGAATGAGTTGAGCTGCTGTTTGGAGCTCTGCAGATTCGAATGGAATAACCAAGTTTATGCTTAGTGTTTGATAAAAGAACACACTAGAGTTGTAAAAAGAAAGAAAGAAAAAAAAAACATTTCCTTTTAAAGAAAAGCTTTGTCTCTTTGATGACAAGGGGAGTTTTGTCGGGTAATTACTGCATGGTCATGATTTCCTGTCTATGAATGAATGTGTTTATTTTTGAATGAGGATTTATCTTTCTTTAGGGGGATATTTGTATTGCTTTCATTTGGGCTTCCCCATCATATTCATCCTTTCCGGTTTTTTCAATGAGCCAATGCAAATTTGGGAAACGATCTGAGTTACCCACATTGTATTTCTTTTCTTATGTCTGAATCTAATGTTATGTCTAAATTTGTACTGGGTTTCCACATGCTGCTTTGAATTGTATATTATAAACCATGTATTCGTAAGTCATGAAAGTGCCAAATATTTAAAGTTTAACCTGGAAAACACTGCTATAAGGATTATACAGGTCAAATATCCAGCCTACTAAGGTGCAATGGGCAAGTGTTAGCGTGTACCTTTTTCGGGATTCAAAGATGATAATGTCTGACTGGTAGAAAAAAATGGACAACTTTAGACTGGAAAAAAGTCTAAATTACTCTTAAAAAGTCTCAAAACAGTTTATGGTCATAGCTCTTAAAACCCAGAACATTCAAGCCAGTTTTTCTGTTTTTTAATATATAACACAGACATACAATTTATAAATATACATACAGTAGAGCTCAAGATTGTGCAGTATAGAGTGACATATCCTTTTTTCAGCATAAAATAGGGTAAATGAAAAAATGGGTCACATAGGCAAAGACATTCAAAGACATGTACAAATTCACATAATCACATGTTTTTAGGATTATTTTCGTTGTTTCTATGGCCAAATAATAATAATAATAATAATAATAATAATAATAATATGCTAATTTTGAAAGTTCTCCATTTTTTAATGTCATTCCCATATTCCAATAATTTACACATAATAAAAGTATAAATTACTTTTATTCTACCTGATATATCCAAAAATCCAAATGCATAGTTCAATGTCTAAAGAATCCCTGTCAACAAACACTGGCAAGGCTTCCATATAATGACACACACACACACACACACACACACACACACACACACACACACACACACGTTTTATTTATTTATTTATTTATTATTATTATTTTAATATACAGTATATCATTATGATCATTAACCCATGCTATGTTGTAGTGTTGCAGTCATGGATCTGTGCCACTTGAGTTGTAAAGGTTTTTAATAAAAATAATTACAGGGGCCTGGAGTATATCCCACGGAACTTCATCATTCAATGCGTCGTTGACTCTGGGCAATTTGGAAATGCCAATCCACCAATTATGCATGCTTTTGCACCGTGGGAGGAAAACCACCAAATATGGGAAGAATATGTAAACTCCACACATGGAGCAGAGGTGAGATTTGAACCCCAGTCCTGGAGGTGCATTAGTAATAATATATAAACATTGTTTGCTCTTAGTAAGTAAAAATGTACCCTCAATAGACATATCCAACAGATTCTACAACAAGTTTTACATTTCTTTGTAAGCTTGTGTATAGCAGAGTAGGATAAAATCACTGTATTACTATATATATATATATATATATATATATATATATATATATATATATATATATATATAGTTTTAAGTAATACTAAAGTTTAAAAGGGAAACTGAAGAAACACCAGAAACGCCATTAGATAAGTGATTTTCAACTTGATAAGAATTTTGATTTGCTGAAAAATTACCTATTTATGTATTTTTCCAGCGCAAATTTGGGACAAAAAAAAGGATAAATAAATCTAAAATGCATTTACTATATTGTAAAACATGTGTGTGCCATTCAGTTGACTGTGATGAAGTACGTTCTAAATAGGAAAATCCATTCAGGAAACCAGCTGGGCATTGCTCAAGGCCTCCAAGTAATAGAAAACACTTTGGAGAGGACCAAAACATTGAGGATTTTTTTTTTTTTTTTAATCATTGGGGGCACATGGCCTTGGCTAATAGTTTCAATATGTCTAATGAATTCTGAGGGGCTGGTACTTCCAGCACTGAGCCCACCATTGGGGAAGACATGCCTTGGCACTAAGAGTCAATAAACAAACAATTGGGTCCATTAAGTCAACACTTTTACAGCCAACAGGACCTTAACCTGACACCTTGTTTTTGCACAGTCCATAATCACTGTAGAATGCGGCACTGTGCACGTAGAGGACGCGTTGCGAGAGAGGAAATACCTGATCTAAGACAGAGGTTAAGTGGAGAGGCACAGTCTGATATATATCTGTTACTTGAAATTATCTGTGTCTCGTGCAAAATCCACAGGTGGTTCTGTGCATACCAGGCTGACCACTGAACTGCTGGTGGTCCTGACAGTTCTCTATATATGATCCAAGAAATCTTATAACAGGGACCAGAAAACCTTAGCATGATATTTCTTACACTCACTCTGGAACGAGACATACTCTCAAAATCTCAATAAAACTAGACTACACACCGTCTGCAGCTATACATCACAGACATAAACATTCAACACTCCCGTTTTTCCACTCCAATAGCTCCAGAAATGCCTCCTCGAGCAGATCTGCTAAGACCTTTATCAAATTTTGAGAACTTGGTCCTCACAACATAGTTCACACTTCATTTTTGAGCTCTCTGGTTTAATCATAATTCATTCCGGAGGACAGTATTTAACAGTTGTTTAGTCCTTTCTATCCAACGCTACATCCAAATATGCCTCTGGAGTATCAAAGAGAGGTTACAGGTACGTTTGAAGGTTTTTCGCATCCAAAGATGTGAGTCCATAGAGAGAGAAAGTGCAGATGCTATACCAATCAAGTGGCAATGGAGACAACATATGCTGCTCACATCACGGGTGACAAAAAAGCTGAGGTAATGAAGAATGAAGGAAAGGTCATTCTATACTTTCAAACACAGCATGACTATCTGAGACAGAGGCTTTATCGATCAAATCCTGTATCGCTTATATATCAAATCATATGCATTAACTGGGGGAAAAAATAGAAATAAAGTGAAATGTCTGAAACATAATCGGTGCAGTCCATACAGGTTTGTACAGTTGAGACCTTAACCCTGAACTTGTGTCTGTTTCGGATTGTTGTGTTTAATGCGTAGAGTATATTGTAATGCTGCACACGTGGCTTGGATTTCGAGTGGGTGTCTAATTGAACCGAAAGGCCACGACTGAAAAATAACAATGGAAATTCATTCAGCACTAGGTGAAGTAAGCAGATTTTGGTCAGCAGGACAGAGTGAAAAGGGACGCAGAGTGCATTTGCAGAAACGACCCAATGTTTTAACTCAGAACAGCATTCGGAACAACAATTGTTTCTTCCTGCAAACACATCGGCACTAATTATCCAGACAGGAGGTATCGATTTCATGGCCAACAGGTCAGTGTCAAAGCATGGACATCACCTTGAATCACAGAATAATCCGGTTTAACCCAAGTCCTTAGTTAAATAAAACCGCATATCCAGAGGAGTTAAGCATGTGTCATGAGGTCAAGGGGTTAGTGAATGTGCCATTAAGTCAAACTTTTGCAGACGGCTGCAGAGGGCATACAGAGCTCTCAAAATATGGGGGTGTTGGGGAGTTGAGAAAGAGGGAAACAGGATGTTGATGTCCCCCTCCCTTTCCCATCTATTCCAAATGAGCAACAGTTTCCCAGCATTCCTCGTCAAGAGATTCCCCAAGGCCGTAGCACACTGATTATGTGTATGTTAAACGGAGGGTTATGTCAAGCTCTGCAGGGGGCAAACTATTATGATGGCATGCTTGTTAACACTCTAAAGCTATTTTAGTAAATATTAACAGGTTCAGGTGTATTTTTATGAACTGCATTTTTCTCCTTTGAGATGTCGTGCTACATGGCGTTTCTTATGATTTCACAGGACATTGAATGAGCTATGAAAATGAATTTATATACATACTATGAATACAGTGGTGCAGTTATTCCTACAGCTGTGCTATTGGTACTGTTTCATTTTAAGACCTCATAAACATCAGAATTTATATAATCTTTATATATATACAGTTAATTGCAAAAGTATTGACACCCATTAATCATTTCCACATTTTATAACATTACAATTACAACCATAAATGTATTTTATAGGGATTTTATACATTTGGCCAAAACAAGTGGCACATACAGTACAGAGCAAAAGTTTGGACACCCCTTCTCATTCAAAGAGTTTTCTTTATTGTGTTCTTTCTTGTGTTCTTTAGCCCAAACGAGTCTCTTCTGCTTGTTGCCTGTCCTTAGCAGTGGTTTCCTAGCAGATTTTCTACCATGAAGGCCTGATTCACACAGTCTCCTCTTAACAGTTGTTCTAGAGATGTGTCTGCTGCTAGAACTCTGCGTGGCATTGACCTGCTCTCTGATCTGAGCTGCTGTTAACCTGCGATTTCTGAGGCTGGTGACTCGGATGAACTTATCCTCGGCAGCAGAAGTGACTCTCGGTCTTCCTTTCCTGGGGCGGTCCGCATGTGAGCCAGTTTCTTTGTAGCGCTTGATGGTTTTTGTGACTGCACTTGAGGACACTTTCAAAGTTTTCCCAATTTTTCGGACTGACTGACTTTCATTTCTTAAAGTAATGATGGCCGCTCGTTTTTCTTCACTTAGCTGCTTTTTTCTTGCCACACACATAGGTGTGTCCAAACTTTTGGTCTATACTGTAATTGTAAAGTGGAAGAAAAATGATTTTAAACAATTTTTACACATAAAAATCTGCAACGTGTGGCGTGCATTTGTAGTCAGCCCCCTTTACTCTGATAGCCAGAGGAACCAATTGCCTTCAGATTTCTCCTACTTTGTAAATAGAGTGTTTATGGTATTTATTTGTAAAGAAACTTACAAAACCATTTATCCTTTTCCTTTAACTTCATAATAATTTGCAATTTTGTGCCTCTATCTGTTGGTTTATCATATAAAATCCCAATAAAATATAATAAATGTGTAAACGTTTGTGCAAGGCACACTGTGTAGTGGTTAGCACTGTCGCCTTGAACCTCCAGGGTCCAGGTTCGATTCCCAGCCACTGCTCGATTCCCGTCTCCGTGTGCATGTTCTCCCCATGCTTGGTGGGTTTCCTCCAGGTTCTCCTGTTTCCTTCCACAGTCCAAAGACCTATATATGAGGGTTTTTTATTTCAAACTCTGTCTCTGTTTATATTGTTTGCCCTTGTATTGTCAGTTTTTTTTTTTATTATAGACATGTGCACTTGCCTTGACATGCTCCCACCTGTGATTTTATGGACTTTAGTATAAGAACTGACACAAATAAGACTTTTTAAAACACACCATAAACAAAAAAGTTACAAGGCTCCATTCGTTAATGACGTCTAATGGGGATTACTATAGCTTTGAGAAAACCCCATAAGAAATCTCTTGGGACTTCAGAAAGTAGTTAGTGCAAAGGAAGTATCTACAGGATAAAATCTTTACAGTCTACAGACAGAGGACGGGAAGTGACCCTTCACAGCCAAAGACCAAGAGGCCAATCTGATATCTGATTGTTCTATAGAATATAAAAAGTTCAAAATGTTTTCGGTTTCAGGGTTTATAATTAAATGCAGAATATTAGGAGGCCATGTAAATATTTCCAGAAGTTTATAGGATTAAGAAAAAATCTTTGTCAGATAAGAACGATTTTGCATAATGGACAAAAACCATCATGGAAACTGTTTCTATGGTATATTGTTAAAAAATTCAAAAGGTTCCAGTATATGAAACGTTAGCACAGTTATGACAGCTTCAGGTCGTTTGCAGTTTGGAACCTTCATCTATTTCAAGGAAAGATGCAAATCTAAACAGGCAGTGTGGGATAGAGACCAGATGTGTCTGCAGTAAGCGTGCTTCAACATATGGGCTTTTGGAACAAAAAAAAAAAAAAAAAAGCCTCAGGAAGATCAGCATCTTTTAAGGGTTATATAAACAATAGTAAAAGTTACAATACAGTTTGTCAGCTGTTATCTTCCATGGCTCGAGTTTACAGAGCTTGCATTTGAATTAAAATTTGTTTTTGTCTCATGTGAACACTCAGGTTGTTTTCCTTTAATAAAAAAAAAAAAAAAACTTGTAGATGGCCACACTATAGTTTAAGGGCATCCAGGGAAAACAAAGTCGCCAAGACTGAGTTGTTTGAATTGGATGAGGGCAGGAGAGTTTTGGGGGAAATTTCGACAAAGGAACACTTTGACTCAAGGCAGAGAGACTTAGACAGAACTCAACCCTGGGAGAAATGGTAACTGAGGTCTGATGTGATTTACAGACAGAGAAAAAGTTTGAGAACAAAAGCAGTCATTGCTTTGTCTGGCTGCTAGACAGTTTTTACTGCTAACCACGGGCACCATTACAGTTTCAGAACTTCATCTGCTCAATTGCTCCTCGAAATCTGTTTGTAGTTTAATCTCTGTTTGATGGGCCATTTTATGTCTCATCATCTAGTGTAAATGTGATATAATGGTTGTTCATAAAAACACGAAATGCGAATCGAATTCAAGCAGGGTCCTTACATTTAAACCTGAAAGCTGGTGAAAGAAAGGATGTGGAAGTAATTCCCCACTGTACAGACATGGAAACTTTTGTTGGAGAGTTTTAACTGTAAACCAGAGTTTAAGTCCTTTGAAGAGAAAGATTTATTTTTGATGGGACTTTTGGAAGAGCGTTGTGGTCTTTATTGGGAATGAAAGAACAGACACAGACTGTCCTTGCTGTACAAAAGAAAAGGAGCCTCGTCTCCCAATGATCTTCGAGTTTATGAGCATGCTTCTGATCCGAGACAAAACGGATATCTTATGCACAGCATGATCCCGCTCTATTGTTTTCTTTCTTTTCTTTCTCATTTTTAATTCCTTTAAAAATGTGAATTTAATAAAGCAACATGATCTGTAAGAATTTGTGAGCCATATATTTTTTAAAGTACTTCTTCTCGTCCATGAAAGTAAATACAAATTCACTTCAACTGATTAAAAATAAGGAAATCATGTTAAAAAAAAAAAAGAATTTATATGCAAATAGAAAATATATCACTTAGAATCTAAAACTTTATATAGAAAATGTAGAAATAAGAAAAAAATAGAAACCTAATGCAAAATGATAGCAAGAATTTCCAAGCTCACAGACAAATTTGTGATTATGATAGATGACCTGGAGGTAGATTGGGGGGCTTGTTAGCGGGGGCTACAAACTATTTCCTTAAACCGTCTTATGAAAACCATACGGCACCGGAGAAAACCACAGGCCAGAATCCCCCTCCTGCGACCCCCCCCCCCCCCCCCCCCAGAAAAACTCCTCACACACTTACTCACTCATTACCCGCCCCCTCTTCCAAAAACATACGTGCATACCCTCCCTCACTGTCTCTCCTTTGTAGACAGGCTGCAGACAAAAGTGCTGAGACCAGAGCTTTAGGGGATCGCATGATCAGTTGCAAAAGCTAAGTAAATGCTTAAAGAAAGCACCACGGAATTTGATAGAGAAAAATAGATCGCCAGCTGAACAAAGGATGGATGCAGACCTGGAGGAAAATCGGTGTCTGAGAAAGATGTGCCGTGGTGCATACCCTTTTCTTTTCCTTGCAGTGCTATTAATTTGCCTGCCTCATGGAGTTTTGGGTCAAAACTTGCAGGAACAGGACGGTTTATGCAATGCAGACGGATGCTACTCGGTTCACTTCCAGCGCAAGACATTCCGGGAGTCCTGGAGAAGTTGCAGGGATAGAGGGGGCACTCTGGCTGTGGTGAAGCGACCAGAAGAGGCAGCGTTGATCCAGGACCTGCTGAATGCTGGGGAGCGTCACGGTCCTCGTCCCAAACTCAGGCTCTGGATGGGTCTCCAGAGGCAGCCTCGACAGTGCTCAGCGACACGTTCTCTGAGGGGCTTCACCTGGATCACAGGAGATCAAGAAACGGAGTACACTAATTGGCAACGCGAGGAATTACCAGGTGCATGTACTGCCCTTCGTTGTGTAGTCGTTACCTACAATATTACAGATAAGAGTAACAGTGACCAGAACAACTTTAAGTGGCTGGATGGTTCGTGTATGATTGCTGTGGATGGTTTCTTGTGTCAGTACACATACCGGGGAACGTGTCCACCTCTGCTGAGTGAGGGAAAGGGACCTGCACGCTACACCACCCCGTTCAATCTGCTCAGTACCTTGCTTTCCCACATCCCTTTCGGATCTGTGGCCACTCTACCTTGTCCAGACGTCACCAAGGGAGATCAGTCAGTGCTCTGTATGCTACATGATGATGGAAGAGTGGGATGGTCGAAAGATGCACCGCTTTGCTCTGATGCTCCAAAGAACTTGTGTGAGCAGGACAATGGAGGTTGTGAGCAGTACTGTGTGGAAGCAGGTTCCCATTATTACTGTGAGTGCTCAGAAGATTTCACGTTACGGGAAGATGGGCAAACCTGCCAGCCTTTGGATCCATGTCAGAGTGCAAACTGCGAGTTTGACTGTGAGCCCAGTCCTGGGGGATACCACTGCAAGTGTCCAGAGGGGTACCTCCTGTCACAGGATGGTCTACATTGCATTGATATTGACGAGTGCTCACAAAACCCATGCCCTCAGGTTTGCGTCAATGCACCAGGAACGTTCGAGTGCCGCTGCAACGAAGGCTATCAGCTATCTGAGTTTGGTGAGTGTTTGGATGTGGATGAATGCAATGAAGGCAAATGCGAGCACTCCTGTGAGAACTCCCCAGGTAGCTTTATGTGCCTTTGCCATGAAGGATTCGCGCCAATACCTGACGATCCAGAACGTTGTGAAGATATTGATGAGTGCCGATTCACTGACACTTGTGAGCAGATATGTGACAATTATGAAGGTGGATTTGAGTGTAGTTGTGAGGCAGGCTATCAGTTGCAGCACGATCAGTATTCTTGCTTGCTTATTAAAGACACAGTTGAGCATTACACAACTGCTGAACCTGTTCATGCAACAAAACCTGTTTGGGACGACTCTGTCAACACACATGACACTGTGGCTGATAATATTCCTCTAGAGTGGCACACTGAACTTCCCACAGGGTTAGACTGGTTTACAGACATACCACAGGAGGACTACATTACCTCACCAGTACCTAGCTGGACAGAGCAAACCCCGCATTCCTCAACATCAGATTGGTTAAGGGATGCTACAACATCAAATATTCCAGTAAATTCCGATGCTAAGGATAAAATAAACAAGTTGATGGATGAGAGCAGAACATTATCAAAAGATGAAAGACTACCTTCAACTTTTTCACCAAAGAGGAAAGGGGATGCTGATAGTATCACTCCTGTGACGCATCAAAATCTTGAGGATAGTTTTCCATCTGCCTCCAGCCAAGAGCAGAATCCAGGTGGCAAAAAGAAGCATGACAGAAGCTGGTTGCTGGTAGCACTACTAGTTCCTCTCTGTGTGTTTATCGTAGTCATGCTAGCACTGGGCATTGTCTACTGTACAAGCTGCGCTGTCGAGCCACGCGACAAAAACGTATCAGACTGTTACAGCTGGACCACCAACTCCAAACCTGCTGAATCAAATGATGCAAAATCTCAGGCTTGAGTACAACTGGCCCAAACATGTCTGATTGTTTCTCATTAGGTTGTTTCGGTTAATATGTGCCATTTTAAGAATTCCAGGTTTGGACTGTTTTGAGAAAAGCATCAGAAATCTGTTTCCATTTTGGAAACTAACTAAGAGATCTCAATGCAGTCACATTTTTCATTTGTGTTTCACTGTACAATTAGGGACTCTAATGGAATTAGTACTGTGCTGTTTATACATCCTGGTGCTACATAAATCTTGTTTGTAGATTTGACTGTACTTTTTTTTTTTACCATAACTTTTTTTTTCCCTATCAAAAATGATTGCTTATATTCATTGTGTCCAACGTTTTGTAATATATGTACATTCAGGAAGACCATATTGCTCAGTGGCATGTATCTTGATTCTAAGTGTTTGATTATTATATACATTTTTAATCAATTACAAGCAGTGAAATATTCCATTTGGTCCAAATTATTGTAAAGAACATATGTATTGCAGAACATAGTATGTTGTACAGTTTGTCTGTGTGAATTGGCTGTTTGTAATCTGACATGCAATTCATTTGAAATTTTTTTTTTTTTTTTTTGGCAATAAAATCAAGTATGAAGATTTTATGGTAAAGAAGTGAAGCAAATGTCTGAATTTCTGCACAAATTAAATGTGCCTTATGTTATGTTTTAGCACCCCCAAATGGTAAATGTGGTATTACACATATAACCTGATCAGATGTGGGCTGTGACTGCAGAAAGCTAGTAGGTCCAGGGATCTTCTGCTTCCATGAGGCACACACCTTTAATTATTACTTTTTTTTATTTATTTTTTTTACATAAGGCATCACAAAGTAATACAAAATCTAACTGGTTTAAAAATTATAAAAATTAAAGAATTAAGGAATAAAAATCCTCTGTTGCTTTTCATTGAAACAACTCAATGGACAAAAAACAAAAAACAACAAAAAAAAAACAGCAGGACAATTAGAAAATATTGGCTACTATCAGGATATATTTAGAAGCTGGTAGTCGTGCGCCCACCTTTTTAAACCTTGAAAATATTCATTGGCTGAACCTTAAACTTTCTCAAAATTTCTGGTTTATAGGAATACTGCTGAACTAGCACATTAAAAGAGAAGATTGACAGTTTTGCAGTTTTACATTTTAATGCAATATCTTGTCCCGTGAACGACATTACAAGTGATAAGAGATGCAAAATAAAGTGAAGGAAGGCAGAAATTTATAACTAAAAGCTTTGGGTGAAAAAAAGCTTAACATGCTGTTATTTTTTAAATGAATGAATGAATGAATGAATGAATAGATAGATAGATAGATAGATAGATAGATAGATAGATAAAGGAAGAAAGAAAGAAAGAAAGAAAGACAGAAAAGCTGTGTATAACAAGTCAAACGTTAAAATTTAACAATTAACCATAATTCTCTTAAAATCTAAAAAGAAAAGCAAAAAAGCTATGCTGTATCACAGAACTTCACACGTCGCATCAGTCTTATGATTCACTGCTTAATTATCAAGTACAACACTTCATGCACACTTTCCATGACCCACTTTGGGTCAAAACATGCCCCAAGAAAGAAAGTGCCTGAAGTGGTTCTTTTAATGAATGTAAATAAAAAAATAAATAATAATTGTAATGGCTCCCCAAAGATAATAGACACTGTGTCAGGATATTGTGTTAAATGGATTGACATGTGGGGTCTAATTTTGAGGTCTTTGGTAAAAAAAAAAAAAAAAAAAAAATCCTTGTTTATAATGATTGTCTGTAGGCTGTTGTACAGCTACAGAAGTATTTAATGTAAATCTAATAAACAAGCCACTGAGTATACGCGCTACTCAACATCTGGTTTACAGTCTCAAGTAATTTGCACAATAGTGTTGTTTTGGTGGTTAATTAAGTTGTAGTTAAAGAGCCGTTTGGTTACACCCATTTCTTTTACAACAGTTCAGTGAATACTGCATATCATTTGCTAGTTTGACGCTCACTGTTTAAAACATTAACAACAGTGACACCTTGCGTTAAAAGATTGGAATGGCACTTCAAACTAAAATATTATTTCACCAAATACTGTATATGAACTGAAGTTTGTCGCTTATGTAAAGAATTACAGAAGTTATCCTTCATACTTTATTTTCAAATTTGAAACAACTTAATAACTTAAAATTTAGTAAAGATTCAGCCTATCCTTTATATTATAGGATTTTAACACATACAGTATGGTTCTTATAGTGCAGTTTGTAAGCCGCTCTGGATAAGAATAACTAAATCCCTAAGAATAACTAAAGCCCTATCATCCGGAGATCGCCAGTTCGAATCCCGGGTGGTGCTGTAACCTCTTGCAGCCGGAGGTCCAGAGAGAGCTGATTGGCCGAGCTCTCTCAGAGGGGAGGGATGAGAGGTACTTAGTGCTCCCACATTAATCACGGCTCTACAGCCAGTCAGGGGCGTCTGTGAGCTCGCGCAACGGAGGGAGCGGATAGCGCTGTCCTCCGAGTGTGTTACGCCGCCCCCAACGGTGCGCGAGCGAGCAGTTCGAAAAGATGCGGTCGGCTGGCGTCACGAGCAGTTCGAAAAGATGCGGTCGGCTGGCGTCACGTGGTTCGGAGGAAACACGTGATAGTCTTCGGCCCTCCCGGCTGAGTGGTAGTAGTAGCCTTAATGTGGGAGCCCCCTAGTGACGGGGAGGAATTGGACACGACTAAAATTAGGGAGAAAATCGGGGAAAAATCCCCCCCAAAAATAAAATAAGAATAACTAAATTCAAATGTAAATAAATGTCAATTACTTTTGTGCAATTTATTTGTAAGCATACAAATACAATACTGTATTTTATTAAAGCAATTGATCAAAATAGGGTTAATAATTTATTGAGAAAGTTCTCTGTCCAAACATAGCCTATTAATAAACTTTCTATGACTTTAATGGTGCTGAGTGAATTTCATGAACATTGTAATAGTGGGAGAAGAAAAAGGATATGCAATGAGGGGCAAGTTTCAAGGTCATATTAAAAACATTTTGATAATTGTTAATTAATGTCTCCGTACAGAATGAGTTACCATGTCATCCTTTTATTTTTAAGCAAATTACAGTAAATTTAATTTTTACTCTGATTTATTATTAGACTTTTTCATTAAATTATAAATACAAGTTCCCATGAACTCAGCGTTCAAAGAGAAAATATTGAATAATATACCAGACAAATTACATATTACATACATGCATACATACAGTATATACTAATATATCCACTAAATAACACAAAAACCGTCAACTAAAAGAGCGGCATGTTCTTTTGTTTTTTAATTAACATTTCATGCATTTACTGAAATGTAAACAATTGTGACACTGTAAACTGTATGTATACTTTATGTACCCATCACCTGAATTGTATGCTTGTAAAACTAGTTTTTAAAAAGTCAAGGTTTTTACAGTGTGTTCTGTAATGACAGCCTAAAACAAAAAGATTCATTTCTATTATCTGATAATTGGCACAGTAATGTTTAAAAGTATTTACAATCCTCACATTTACATAACACATAATGTACGTTAAGAAATTGCAGTGGCTGGTGTGCCCTTTTTCATTATACATGTTTGTGACCTCAAAGTCAATGTGATAACAGTCTAATTAAACAAATAAAGGACATGGTTTTCTTCAATAAATGCGGCTAATTTGTACATGTATACATTTACCAAAAGATGTCCTGTTTTTGGTATTGTACAGACTTTTACCACAATAAATGCTCCATTTCCTCCACCTCTTCTTTTTATCACATATTACGCAACACATTTGTTTTTCCCATTAATTTCTTCCTTACTCTTAATGGCAAGTCTGAGACACTATTTTGCATATTCTGTTGAGAGAAAACCAAAAAGAAACAATAGTACAAATAAAGCAATACCTGCATGTATGAGGAATAACCCTCTGTTTAAACAATTTGTGCTTAAAGTTTACATGAGGAAGACAAGAGAAAAATAGTTAACAAAAACATCACACTTCTGTTACAGAGCGTCTGTTTTCTGGATTGCAATATATACAGTAGACAGCAAAAATCTGGTTACTTGATTGATAGCAAATGTAGCAAATGTCTATAAGCTGGATTCATTAATTCATTCATTTTCTATAAAGCCTATCCTATGCAGGGTCACAGGAAGCCTAGAGTCTTTTCCAGGAGACTTCGGGCACGAGACAGGGTACATCTTCTAAACTGAAGGAGTTAATTACGTATTTATTGTCACGTTGCGACAACTCTCACATTTTCAGGGAAACTATACTAGCATTAAAAACTCTCTCTGGAAGTTTTCATCAAGTGCATTATGCACTGAATTAATAACTGAGAGTTTGTGTGTGTGTGTGTGTGTGTGTGTGTGTGTGTGTGTGTGTGTGTGTGTGTGTGTGTGTGTGTGTGTGTGTGTGTGTGTGTGTTTGTGTGTGTGTGTGTGTGTGTGTGTGTGCGGCGCCTAAAATATTTATTCTGCCAGCCAGTCTAAATTAATATTCTCATATTTGGACTAAAAAGTTTGACAAGCAGATACGGCCATGAGCAGGTGGTAGAGGTAGCTCAGTAGTTAAGGTGTAAACCCACTGATTGGAAGGTTCCAGGTTTAAACCTCAGCGCCCTTACCCCTCAACTGCTCAGATGTATAATGAGATAAAATGTAAGTCGCTGCCAAAAGCCATAAATGTACATGCATGATGAGTAAGTGTACTCATACTTTTTTTACATACTATACAGTGTTTTATAACATGCATACTATCCAGTGTTTATTGTAGTACTATAAAGTTAGTGAAAGTTTTACACAACACACATTCCGTACAGTAAATGACAAATGTTCATGTTCATTCACACACACACACACACACACACACACACACACACACACACACACAGTCATCATTTTACATACATATCACAATTATTTACATACACATGTACACACATGCGTGTGTGTGTGTGTGTGTGTGTAAATAATTTACAATTGTCATTGATGAACGCAATATTATTTGCAGCTATTGTACACGTTTATTTTATCATAGCGCTGCTCGCAATGTGAGGGTCTGTTTGTTACGTAACATTCCACTAGATGGCAGTACAGTGACTTCTAAATGAAGCTTCATGAAATTTATCTATTGGTGAAATAAATGAGGCTTCATCTCAACACCACTATCTGTACCCTTCTTAAAGGATGGAAGTTTATTATTATTATTATTATTATTATTATTATTATTATTATTATAAAGAGGATATCATAAGCACACAACATAAAGTCTGTTTATAGAGTGTGTGGTAGGTAAGAACAGGTGTTCTCGGTGGACATGTTTGTAGTCCACAGTGCCTGCTGAGAAAAAGTTCTGAACTTGTTCCACTGTTCAATAACAAGTTATCACTTGTTTTATTAATTCGTCTTAACTTTTATCTTCATGAAATGCAGTACTGTTAAATTAATTGTCCTTAAATATAAAACTAACTTCACCGTAGCATAACGAACTCTCGCTATCGTTTGCTCAAGACTGGCGGGGTCTTTTGCCACTTTTATTTCCAGTGTCAGAACTTCTTAATGATTTAAGTGCATAGTTAAGTGAGGATATGAATATAGCGATTGTGTTGTTTAATAATAAAAATAAAATAAAAAAAAGCAATAATTTTCGACGAGGATGGGATTCGAACCCACGCGTGCAGAGCACAATGGATTAGCAGTCCATCGCCTTAACCACTCGGCCACCTCGTCACATTGGCGCGTTTCTTAGAAGATCTTTAAATGGTTAAAGCACGAAATTCATTATGGGTTTACTACTTGATCATTTTATCATACTTGTGTACAGCTAGTAAAAATATTTTGCAGTTATCACACCCGCGTTAGTTTTCTTTATCGGGTTAGCTTGCTAGGTTGGACTTTTGACTAACTAGCGTATCTTTTGTGATTTTTTAAATTTATTTATCTAGCGTTAATCTAATGTCACTTATAACCATTCATAATTATACTTTTAGGTGTGTTTAGTGTTGAAAAAAATACTAACCACATACTTTTAGACTGTTTATGCCGGTGGTGTACGTTAAGTCCTCTTTTTAGCTAACTTGGCTAGCTAACTCTGTAGCTATCTGACTGTTGTCAGTGCTAATTCTTGCTTTAAAAGGCGTCGCTAGAACAAATCAAATGCGTTTTCGTTAGATGAAGAAGAAATGTTTTCTAAAGACAGCTAATTTTTTTTCTAGTATGTGGTTATGGTCTATATCGTTATAGTCTAGTCCGTCCAATATATTTTACATTATGTCTAGGTTTCTCAGCCTCAAAACTTCAGCCTTTGGTAAAGAGTGGTAAATGTGCCTTCTTCCTCCCAGGCTTTGTGCTCAAAAATCTTCACTTCACTTAGTTATTTATCGTATCTGGACTATGTTCTTTTTTATCAGTTCCTGGTACAGACATTAAGCACCCCATAGTCCTCTTTTCTCTCTCCATATATTTACTACATAAACACTGATACATAGGCCTTCTCTAACCTGTTGCTACAAATTTTAAATATCCCGTCTTTTTATTCTGTTGTGTTTCAGATTAAGATTTCACTTTACTGGAAATGAAGGGCCCAACCACATTCACCTGTACAAAAGCACGGTCCATAAGGACATGTTTGTTAATGGTGATGTGGAACAACTTGAGTGGCCTGCACAGGTAAACACCCAACCGGAATCTGTGAGGAATGCCATAAAAGTGAGACTGTCAAGGATGTATGGCTCTTGTGCAGAAAATATACGCAGGAGAGGCTAGATATGGTGGTACAGCTCCAAGAACTAGGTAGAATGGAAGGCAATGTTAAGAGGCTTTTAGAATGGGGAGTCAATGATCAGGGAAGGAAGCTTTTAATGTTGTTTCTGAGGAGGACTGGACTGATAAGATGGCTTTAAAGGACAGGGATGCTGAGGAGAGAGATCTATAGATGGCGGCGATGCACTAGAGTGAGTACAGATAGGAAACGTGTCAAGAAGAAAGATTGTGTGGAAGTACTGCATTAAGCAGACAAAGAGTTCAAGACACGGAACAAGTCAAGACAAGATCAGGGAAGGATGCATTAAATGTTTTTAAGGAAGGCTGGTCTGGAAAATCAGCTTTAAGAGACTGGGAAGATGAGGGAGACAGTTGGCGGTAATGTAATCAACCTACTGGATTCCAGCGGCTGTTAAAACCACAAAGAAGAAAAACAGCCCTAACATCATCAAACCCACTGAACACCTTTTGGGATGGACTGGAATGCCTGTTGCAAACCAGGCCTTTTTATCTGACATCAGTTTCCAATATCGCTAAGGGTCCTGTGGCTGAATGAACACAAATCTGAATGAACACAGCAATGCTCCAACATCTGGCAAGCCTTCTTAGACTATTTTAACTGCACCGTTGGGACCATCTCTGTGTTAGTCCATTAGCTCAGTTTTAAAACGGTTACTAATTGGTGTGATGGTTTGATACCCACATACTTTTTCCCATATAGTATATATTACAACGGAAACGGTTAGTGGCATGCCTGACCAATCCTGGCTACACCTAACATTACACATTCATGTCCCTACAGTTCTTCAGCACACCAGGAGAGACTCATCATTAAATACTAGATTGATTTTAGAATTTACAAAGCATTAAAGGTGGTTGATGACATCAACCATTTTATCTATTATTACTCAAGGTCTGTGTGCATGGAGTTCTCCATGTGCTGGGTAGGTTTCCTCCCACAGTCCAAAGAAGTGCAGGTTAGGCTAATAGGTGTTCGCAAATTGCCAGTAGTATGTGAATGTTGACCGGCGGTAACATTACAATACAATGGTAATCACCACTGGCCTCCATGGCCCCTAGCTGGACTACAGAGGTTCAGATGGATGGATGTGTGTACAGTATATGGAAGCTGTAGTTATGTAGTTATTGACAGCAACTCTCACACTATGACTTAATAATTTGATAATTTGACTTGATAATTTTAATGTAGTATAAAACATTAGTGATTAATTAGCAAAATCTAGGTCTATATGTACTCATAAATGATACAAATAAATAATCATATTTGTTATTGTTAATATATCCCTTATATAGACAGCATCAGCCGCAAGATACCTTGCCTTCTGATAGAGAGTACAAAGCATGAGTCATATTAGTTCGCATCATAGTTGGTCTCTTGTTAGCATCTGAGTCATCTGACTTAGCTTGAGTCATATGATCTAGTCTATCTGTGATCTTTTAGTTAGCCTTGCCATATGGCAAGCACATGGTAAGTAGCTACAATGCGCATTCATCAGACATTACATTTACATTTTGAGAAACAGTTACTGTATGTTGTAAAAGTGCATGTACAGTATTATGGATATTATTTAACAGTCAAATCTCTAAACCTCTCCTGGTTATATTGTCATTGCCAAATTGTAGGCAATGTTACAGTAGTCATGGTATCTAACTTTTTGTTTTAAATGAGAAGAGGGTAAAGTTTGTGTAAAATAAATGAACACAAATGATGTTCTATGGCTAATGATCCCATGGCTTCTCAGA
This sequence comes from Clarias fuscus, assembly GCA_030347435.1. Taxonomy (NCBI): domain Eukaryota; kingdom Metazoa; phylum Chordata; class Actinopteri; order Siluriformes; family Clariidae; genus Clarias; species Clarias fuscus. The sequence continues at coordinate 6,107,091 of CM059230.1, read as the reverse complement.
GTGAATGAACAACAGGATAGTATTAAAGTCATTTTTTCATTCATTAATTCACATACAGTGCATCTTAAAAATGTAGAATACTATGGATTTTTTTACATTTAATTCAATAAGTAACACATTTTAGATTTGTTACACATCAAGTGGAATATTTTAGGCCTTTTTTATTTCAGTGATTATGGCTTATAGATCAATAAAATCCATTATCTCGAAATATTACAATATTTCCTCAGATAAAAAAATATATATACCGAACTGTCCAGCTTGTGAAAAATATGTTAATTTACGTACTCAATAATGATTAGAATTAATTACTGCATTAATGTGGCATGACATGAAACTTGCTATTTTTCACTTTAAGTATAATTAATCTATTTATTGAAAGTGTAAGAATTTCACATTTTGAAGTAAATAACATTCAATCATATTAATGCTTTTTTTTTTTTACATCATATTTACAATAGCATACTCACAAAAAATGTTTTTGTGGACTTTATCCCCAATGCTGATGTCTTTTTCACTGTGTATTATAGCCGAAGGTTAATAGGACAGGATGGAAAGGATTTCCTCTATATTTTGGAGGGTTTGTGTCCGTTCAGCCAACAAAAACATTTTAGAGGTCAGTGTTCCAGTTAATTTCAAAAGTATTCAGCTAGGTTAGGATCAGGGCTCTGAAAGGTCACTTATTGAGATTCTTCCACTCCAACCCTGCTCCTTATTTGCACTAGGGCATTGTCATGCTGTAACAGGTTTGGGCCTGTTAGTTACAGTGAACAGAAACTGTAATGCCACAGCAGGCAAGCCATTCTATATGATTGTATTCTTTAAACTTTGTATAAAGGTTTGGGGAAGGACCACATGTGTGATAGTCAGGTGTCCACAAACTTTTGTTCATATAGCCAAAAAAATATATAGTTCCACACCTTAATGTTGTGTTGGAGCACCTTTAGTTTTGATTAAAGTGCCTTGTAATCAGCACAGTGCCATAGCATTGTTTTTAATTTTGCAGAATTTATTTTCAGTCCAAAACTGCATAATGTTTTGGCCGCCATCTTATATTAATAGTGATTACTCTTCTACCAGTAAATCTCAAAGAGTTTTGACGGGGTTAAGTTCAGAATCCAATGGTGGCCAATTTATACAAAATGATTCTTCATGCTCCCAGAAACATTAGGCTTGTACTGTGGGTACGATGTACAGTATGGTGGGTGCATTGTTTCATGCACTTCCTTTCTTACCCTGACGTGCACATTGTTTTGGAAAAGGGTCAGCCTGCAATGATCTGTCCACATGATCAACTTCCACTGCACCAAAGTCTAATGTTTATACTCTCTACCAAATTGAAGCCTCCAGTTTAACCAGTTGGCATCACTATCATGTGTGTTTTTTATGGTCACACAGCTAGTCCCAATACTAGTTCTCATCACATTACATGTGAAAATGCTCTTACTTTTACGTTTAAACATTGCTGTGATTTGTGTTTTTTTTATTATTATATAAGATGCAACTCCACCAAGCATTTAAATGATCTTTGATGTCTTTTTTTTTTTTTTTAAACCTTCCATAAAGTTGCTGGTTCAGCACAGTCTTGCCAGGTTTTAATAATGTAGTGGGCAGTTATTTACCTAACTCAAGTCATTTCTATCAATCTCCTTAGTAGCTGTCTTTGCTTGATACAGGCCCTATAATCTGATCCTTGTGAAAGAAAGTAACATCAAAGTCTCATTAAGATAATATTTAAATACATTTGCATACTTAAATCCAAATGGTGACTTTTTTCACTATCTATCTATCTATCTATCTATCTATCTATCTAGTAATATGTTCTAATTGAAACTTACAAAGTGTTTTTTTCTCCCTAAAAGAAATTTAAAAACCCATATTAGCTAACTCTAAATAGGTGGCACAGTGGTCTAATGGCATGGTAGTTAGCATGGTGTTCTCACACCTCCGGGGTCAAGGGGTCGATTCCTGCCTCAGGTCTGTGTGCATGGAAGGTCAGGAGACCGAACGTAATGTTTCCCAGAGTGGAAAATACGCACACAAATCCTTTTTGTGTGAACTTTTACTATGTGATTACCATTATTTTTCCTGAAGGGAGATAGTACAGGTACAGATTTTTTGTTTGTTTGTTTTCTCATTAAGACATTATGTCACGTCACTGTAAAGCTAATTTCTCACCGTATGTGACAATATGTGTGTCATTACGACACATCTTGATTGCCTTTTAAAACCTTAAGCCTCTCCAGGATGTGTGGTTCGATTTCTGCCTCGTGTTTGTGTACATGGAGTTTGCATGTTCTTCTCGTGCTTGGTAGGTTTCCCCCAGGCACTCTGGTTTCCTCAAACAGGCCAAAGACATGCGGATTAGACTAATCGTTGTTGCCAAATTGCCCGTCATGTGTGAGTGTGCGGTACGATGTATTGGCACCATGTCCAAGGTCTACCCGGTCTTGTGCCAGAAGTTTCCTGTGCCGCCATTTATAGGCAGTATAGATAGATAGATTTTTTTTTTTTAAAGAGAATGAGTGTAATTCCATAAACTATAGCACTACGCCAGTATTTCGTGTATTTATTTGTGTATATTTCAGTTTTAAACACATTTTTGTTTGCACTCTTTCTGGGGCGTGCTTCAACGAACGGATATGACGTGAAGCACGCGCAGTCAGCCTTGTACGCAGAACTTGGCGCGTTTTTCAAAGACGCCTTCAAACCGCTGTCTCGCGGATAGTGCAGCGCGCGCTGGGATTTATATTATATAATTTTTTATATCTATATATATATATATATATATATATATATTTTACTCTTATCAGTGCGCCTCTTTCCCTGTTGTCATGGCTACTCCTCCGAAGAGAATGTGCTCCCATACTGACTTCGACAGCAGTTTTGAGAAGAGAGTGAAGAAGATATCGATTGAAGGGAACATTGGTAAGTGGGTTTGTTTCATAAGTGTAGTCTTAGTTAAAGATACTCAACCTGTTTAATAATAATAATTAAAAAAAAAACAGCAGCAGTAATAAACTGCCTAAATTACTTCAGATTAGTTATTTAGCAAGAAGCCAGCTGTGTGTTTTCGGTATTAAAAATTTATTTAGTTTGTTTGGCGCCAATAAAGGCACGAATACGCGGGAAATGTTAACGAACGTTAACGTTCATATCTAGTGTTGGTGTTAATAATAAATAAATAAACGCTTAACAAAACACGACAATATTTTTCATCATTGCCATTTTTTTTTTTACGTTTCCTTTCATTAATTTGTCTGGTTGAAGTTCATTGTGTGACGCCACTGCAGTGCTTCATTGACTGCACTATTGACTAAACAACCTTAATGTCTTTTTTTTTTAGGCAAAGTAAGACGTATTCTTAATTAAAGCCTGAAATATTTACGTTTGTTGTTTTATGTTAGAAATGAAATGTTTACTTTATGATCCAGAAGGGGAAAATATTTACGTTAATCGAAATAGGGTTTTTCTTTATACTATTCTTCTGAATAGGCATCGGAATAAACTTGTAGTTAAAATAAAATAAACTTTTAAAAATTGAATTCAAAGTAAGGCTTTTTTTCTGGCATAAAAACATTTCTGTATTTGTTTATAATGTTGGAAATGATTTCCCTCCCCTCAAATTTTTCGTTTGTTATTAAGAAGACAGAACATTGAAAATCGGAAGTATGTTTAAAAAATTTTTTTTTTCAGAATTTCCTTCATAATATTATTCTGAATATGGATGAGCATGTGAATATGCAGGGAAACAAAATTGATAAACACTGTTTAAAAATATGATTAGTTTCATATTTGGTTTTCTCACTTATCTGATGTATTTATATACAGTAGTTTATAAAGGAATTTGAGGTGTGTCCTAATGATGCATACATTGTCATATGTATTGTGAAACAAGCTTTATAGTAATGGCATGTGACATGATGTGAATGTGTCTTTTAAAGACAAAACAAACGGCAGCAAGCCTGTACCTGTAGTATGTTCCCTTCAGGAAGAAAAAAAAAAAGTTAATCGCGCAGTGGTAATAGTGGAAGTTGTAATAGTTTGTAATAGTGATGAGCTCTGCCCACTGATTTCATTACATAAATGCATTGTTATTTGTATAATCACTGTTCAGTGTTTCATGCTTCTTTATCTATAGGAATGATGTATTTTTGGAATTTTGGTAATTTAACCTCCATTTCTCGAATAGCCGCAGGCAAGTCGACCTTTGTGCGGTTGCTGGAAAGAGAATCAGAGGAATGGGAAGTCATCCCTGAACCCATTGCCAAGTGGTGCAATGTTCAGACTACAGAGGACGAGTGTGAGGTATGATATTCTGATACTTGATTTAGTTCCTTCTTACAGTGAACTCATATCTTTTTAAGCAAATAAATTACAAAGGATAAAGGGTCAGACTAGTATCTGGAGGGACCAGAAAACGACATCTCAATTTTTCACCCAGTATTTGACTTTGCGATCATTTAGCACATCGTACATCCAGCGTAGTTCATGCAGTTTTAGTCTTTTATATTGATAGGATACAGTCTTTTAAATTTATTGTGTTTCAAATTAAAATAAGAGCTTTGTAAAAAAAATATATATATATATATTGAATGGAGCTTGTAATTGTAAGAACAATGTGATTTACAATACTGTTCGAAGTTAGCTGATGAGTTAACTACAGCTACACCTTTCCATTTCACAGATTAGTAAGGAAACTGACATTTGTGGTTGTAATTACAAAGAGAAATAAAAAGAGACAAAGTGTTCAATTCTGTTATTATAAATCTGTGGTATAGATATATATATATATATCTATATATATATATAGATATATTTCTGATGTAGAGCTATAAGCATTTCTTTATCCTATGATCAACCATACTTAAATAAAATCTCTACATACAGTGCTTTTTGTTAAGCGGTATTGCTTGTGATTTCCTTCCCTTTCCTAAAATCTTCTTAACCTTTATAGGAGCTGACTACATCCCAGAAGAGTGGGGGCAACCTGCTGCAGATGTTGTACGACAAGCCGAGCCGCTGGTCCTACACCTTTCAGACTTATGCTTGCCTGAGTCGTGTCCGTGCCCAGCTACAGCCTGCCTCTGCTAAGTTGCAACAGGCTGAGCATCCCGTCCAGTTCTATGAGCGCTCGGTTTACAGTGACAGGTACCTAGAGAATAAAAAGGAAATCTTTTTTTGCATACTTTTTTTTTTATGTACTGATATGTGACTATTAAGCAAATCATACTTATTTTTTATGCAGATACGTTTTTGCTTCAAACCTGTTCGAGTCCGGAGACTTGAATGAGACCGAGTTTGCCATCTACCAAGACTTTCATGGCTGGCTTCTCTCGCAGTTTGAGTCTGACCTTGAGCTTGATGCTATAATCTATTTGCGGGCTGATCCTGAGGTACGGTGTGTTTTTATAGACAGTGTGTCTGCTATATAAACTGTTGCGACTAACAAATTCAAAACGGTCACCGTGACACTTACACATAAGGGCTGAGGATGGGTATTTTGTGTCTGCTGAGCATTCAGGGTCAGACAGGTTCTTGTGGTTGACTATCATATGTGCTGTTCTGATCTTTTTTATTTATTTATTTTTTTACTTTTTTTATTGAAGGAACTGGACAGTACAATTGAAAAACAAGGTCATGTACACTGAATTTATAAATGTAAAATACAATTAAAAAAATTTTAATAAGAAAGAAAGAAGAATATCTCCCCCTCATCCTCCCTACAACATGTACAGTACACACATGTACATATAACATTGCACTGTAACAAAAGTAATAAAACCACAGTTAGGTCACAACACTTTAGACATAAGCCCCTGCTTGTCAAAAAGGCAAAAGAAGCGGAATAATTAATCAGCCAAACTGTTTAACAGAGCTACAACATCATAACAACAAAAAAAAACCTACAACAAAATAAAAAAATCATAGTAATAATAATAAGGAAAAGGGCAAAAGAAATGCTGTCTGTATGCATAAATACAAAACAATTGATCACATGCCAAATTATTTGTAAGGTAATTCTCTCAGATCCCTGAAGTATGTCAGAATGGGCTTCCATTTTAAGTAAAACCTATTTACTGAGGCCTTCAAAGTAAATTTTACTTTGTCAAGTTTTAAAAACATCATCACGTCTTCTAGCCAGCCTGTTGCTGACGGCGGGGTAGAGGATTTCCCTGTTCTGATCTTAACACCTGGTGTAAGCTAAATGGGCAGATAGCAGGTGTCTATAGGTATCAAATGTCTACCTGCTCGCTAGTGTTACAACAGTATGCCTTTTGCTAGGACTTGAAAATTACAGGTTGAACACTGGGAAACTGAGATATATGTTCCTTGTCATTTTATAATTTATTCCAAAAAGGCAATGTCACTTTTGAGCTAGGGGAAAAAAGTGGGTGAGTGTAGTGTTAGCAAACTGTCAATAGCACGGCTATTTATTGATCAAACTAGTGTTTAAAAACAATTAACAGTATCAGTATGTATTGCTCATAATTCTTAATATTTCCATCTGTGAAATCTTATTTTGTATTAGAAATGATTAAAAAGTTTGGATTTGGATTCTTCCCAAGATGCTCAGACCTATACAATTTTTTTTTTTTAATTACACACACACACAAATATTTAGCTTATACCACCCGGAACACCTGGGAAATACATCATTTCACAAATCAAAGTCATTTTTTTTTTCAATTCTGTGTAGTTGAGTATGTTTTGAATTCAACCGAGGGGAAAAAAACATGTGTTGGGAAGTGAACTGAATTTTACTTAGAAAGCTTAACTTGAGTTATTTGCTTTGCAGAGGTGTATGCACCGTCTTAAACACAGAGGTCGAGAGGAAGAGCAGGGGATTCCTCTGGAGTACTTGGAGAAACTTCACTATAAACATGAATGTTGGCTGTATAACAGAACTACACAGTGAGTTCATTCACTATATGATAACTTACAGTAGCTTCAGGTAATCTCTCATACCTGGTGTGTGTCTATATTCTTATCATAAATGAAAAAGCTCCAGTTAAAATTTAGTATTTTGGTAATTTTTTGATGTGATTAAGGAGAAATTCCTACTTCAGTCATCTTGCAGTCAACAAGATTAGTTACAGTATTAGTATTTAATGTTATCTAGGTGACCAAAATAAGGTTGTCGAGTTATCTAAACCCAGCCCTTTTAGTGGGTAAAAAAAAAAAAAAAAAAATTCTACTCTCATCACACCTAGTTTTATTGATCAGCTTTTCAAGATTAAGATGCATTTTGTCACAGGTACCTTACAGCACAGTGAATATTATTATTTATATATTTTTTTATATAAAATATCCCGGTCAGAGCTCAGGGTCAGCCAGGATACAGCGCCCCCTGGAGCAGACAGTGTTAAGGGACTTGCTTAAAGTGAAAACTTGGCGATGCTGTGGCCTGAACCCTTGACCTTCTGATCAGTAACCCAAAGCCTTTTAAACAGTTTGAGCCACCACTACGCTTCTGAACAGAAGTGGGTGTGGGAGAGCAGGGAAAACCCTAAACTGTGTACAGTGCAGGAGGGTACTACAGAAACAGGTTTGGGAACCTCTGATCTAAACATCGTGTAGCAACTCTTACTCAAGGCAATAAAGCCTTGGTTACTAGTGGTTTCTAGTTAAATGGATATACTGTAGTCCTATTTATTTGGTCCTTGATTTAAATGTGTTTGAAGTAGAATATTTTTCAAATTTTTATTTGTATTATTTTTTTTTTACCTATGAAATTATTATTATTTTTTTTAAATCAAGCACCATAAATGGTGGATATTTGGGGGAAATCCAGAGTAGCTGGTTCAGTAAGTCGTGCTAAAATCTGAGACACATTAACCAACCAGACAGTGACCCTGATCATGAGCAATGAACCATTTCATGATGTAATTTTTTTTTTTTTTTTCAATTAACAAATGAGACACTAGCAATATTGATTAGAATTTAAATGTTAAATGTCATGGCAAATTGTTTTTATGGTGTTCACTAACCTTGCTTTTTTTGTTCTTTTTCTTTTTTTCCCCCTCCCTCCCAGGCTTGATTTCGAGTACCTGAAGGATCTTCCTGTTCTGGTTCTGGATGTTAATGACGACTTCAAGCAAGACAGAATTAAACAGCAGGAGGTGCTCGACAAGGTTAGTTTAGCTCTACTTGTTTTAGCTGACGTGCAAGCAAGGTAATAATGCGATATAATTAATCCATCAGCCAGACGTCTTGAAGTAAAAAAAGAGGAGGGGGGGGGGGAGTATTACAGCGACAATTATAATGACCAATTCACTTTATGATGTTTTATTTCTTTACAGGTGAAGGAGTTCCTGTCTACACTCTAATTTTTTAAGTGTGCTGCCCCCCCCCCCCTTTTTTTTATTTTTACATCTTTGTATTTCAAATGCAGATGCATTATGTATTGCATGCTTTACATTACAATCACAAAAAAGCTATTTTTTTTTACAATGAAACAACCATGGTGACCTCCGACAGTGTATTCAGGGCTGTGATTGGTTATGAAATCATATTCTTTTTGAAATATGGCAGAGCATGCTTTTAAATTGTAAATATGTATTTATATTTCTTCTTTTTTCTGTTGCTGTTTTATTTTGGTGCTCTGTGAGCTGTTGTGTTTTTTATATATGAATTTTACAAAACAAAAATTGCCTTAACATGGCAATAAAAAAAAAATACAAATTATAATAAAAGGTGTTGGTCTTTACTGTGTTTCAAGTGTGCCCTTTCCTTATCATAAAGATATTTTACTCATTTTTTTCTATTTGACGAGAAAAAGGAAGAAAACTGATGAGAACTGTTTATTGCTGCTATAATATGATGTAAGGTATAACAGAACTAAATTCATGGACCTTTTGCAATGTCACATGTAACTAGAATCATTAAAAGCACAATATGTGTCTAATAATTGGTAAATTATGATCATTGGCATATTAGTGTGGTCTAAGTCAAAATGAAAAAACAGTAAATTAATTTTAGATGTGATGACCGCACCAATGTTCAAAAGTTTGGATTGAGGTAATTAGACTAATTTGTCGTGTCTGTTCAATCACCATACTGTACTTGGTTGTTTCATGGTCATAGGTTAACTCTTGTGTTCTTGTTTCATCAAAGTTACTCTATCCATGGTAAGTGCACATAAATTCGAGATTTGTGCCAAAATAAGTAAATTGTCATCTGTCAGCATTTAAAATAAAAATAGTATTTAATTGTGCTGTCGAACACATTAAAAATAATTGCAGATACACATTTATGAATTAGTACGTTCTATCACTCTGAGAAGCAAAGTTCCATCGAGCTCATCTTTATTTTCATATTCAACCCCAATTAGGTTTGCATGACAAATTTATTGTAATTGTTGATCTTAGCAGTAGATGGAATTGAGTGTGTATAGGAAAATAAAAGTACATAAAAACACAAATGTGAAGAAGTTATATAACTTTTTTTGACATTCAGTCTAAAATAACTCTAAATAACTAATATGCTTACAGATATGTGTAATAAAAGGATTCATATTGTGTAATACAGACAGATTAAAAAAAAATTATTTGTGATTTATTGTTGTATGATGTATAATCTGCAAAGTGAGTTATTTCACATCCCAGTTAGTCTCAAATTACTATCAGTTAACATTTTGACATTAACATCATGATCCATTAACATTTTAACATTAATAAGCCACATGTTTCATCAAAATGTGGTAAGATAAAAAAGAAATCAAGTATAAATTGTCATGTACACAACCACACACTGTATGCTATGCAGTGGAATGCTTCTACAACTGTCTGTGAACTAAAATAGAAAGATAGGTAAGAACAGAAATATAGAAAGATTTCAGTACAGAATACAATTAAACTAACGATAAAAGATAAAGATGTGAGTGTAGGTGTGTACCCTGGGATGGATTGGCAGCCATCCATGGTATACCCCGCCTCGTGCCCTAAGTCCCCCACGACACTGTATCACTATAAATAAAATAAAGGTTTTGTCTGTACATTGGTCAGAACTCACTCTTTCAATGGCTGGGAATCAAACCCGGATGTTGGATGTGCAAGCTGACCATACTAACCACTAAGCCAATGTGCCACCACCCGAAAACCAGTAGGTGAAAATGTTTTGTCTGTCTGTCTATCTGTCTGTCTGTCCAGACAGGTTTTGTCACAGGCCTTCTCGTCGAACATCAGCGTCTGACGTCATAAATGCTCTACAGAATGAATAGCATAAATTCCCACAGAAACACTCCAAACTCTTGTGGACAGCTTTCCAAGAAGGGTGGAACCTGTTATAGCGTCAACAGGCGGAACAACTCCATATTGAAATATATGTATTTGGAGACAATCTCAGTGTAGGTTTGGGCAAATACTTTTGTCCATATAGTGTAGATACATAGTGGTAGTGTGTCTAACCATAAATCACACTGATTCTGTACACAAAAGCCTCACTTGTAATAATTTCAACATATTTTCATAGTGATCTACAGTGACTTAACTTGATCTGATCTTGACCTGACTTGACTAAGCCTATGTAAACTACATCTCCCAGAATATCATGAAATGCTCTAGTTGCACCTTGATCTGTGCTGTTAATGCACATGTTTAATGCACATTTTTCTTCACTGTGAGAGCTGTTACAAAGAAGAGCATCTTAGCTCCGTGTCCTATACGTCTTCCTGTACTGTAAAGACAGACGTAAACAAAGTTGACCCTAAACACCTTTATACAGTCGAAAGAGTTAAAGCAAATGATCCTCTCTTTTTCACACCAAAACAAAAATAGGCGTATCCAAGGGGGCGGGACTTTGTGACAGACGCACCGATAACCAATCGCCGTTGGCATGTGATGTTTCCTGGCGTAAGCTCACCCGTAAACCAACCTTTACATGTCGCACGTTCGTTCGATTAGCGTGTACTGTAGCCAATCGTCATGCAGAATCCCTGAGTTTAAGCCAATCACGGTGGGGTATTTTGAACTGAGGCGGGACAATACGGAAATAGAACGACGTCGGGGTAGGTTGTTAGAAAGTTAATGGCTTGGGGGAAAGAGAATCTCTTCTCGCTTCAGGAGAGTTTGAGGGTTTTTCTGAAGTAAAACGGAATAATTTTGTAACGATATAACCCCAAAGAAAGTGAGAGGACAACGTTACCTTTACAAACATACATATTCTTTAAGAAAGTATGCAGGATGCAGTAGCCGGGACGGCAATGCTGACGGACGGCTTCGAGGACGAGATTGACTCGGTGACTCCGCGCTCCCCTGAGCTCAGGATGGGGGTTGGAGCTACACCAGGAGCCGGACTCGGAGGCCTCGGGTTGGGTGTCGGTGGCAAAAAAGTACGCTTGTTCGGTGAGCCAGGCGGGCCTGCAGCAGATAGACTCGATTTCAAACTCACCGCAGCTGCAGTGCTTTCCTCGGGGCCCGGATCCGGCAGCGACGAGGATGAAGTGTCTGAGGTAAAGCTATCATGTATTTAGCTAACTAGCTAGCTAGCTAAGGCAAGTGTGCTAGCGCTGTAATTCTAGCTCGCTAAGTTTAGCTTAGCGCTACTAAACCAGAGTGACGGCAGACTGGGGGGAATCTTAACCCATCAAATCCTTCAGTTCATTTCTGGAATTATTTTTTTTGTAAAACCGGGCGTTGTCATTTCTCGTCCTGGGGTCGTTTTATTCACACGATATTCACAACTTTGACGTTTGTGTACAATTTCAGCGTTGTTTCACGCAACCCACGTTGCCAGTTGCGTTTCTAGATAGGCTCGGGTTGTGGCAGGGCTAGCCTGTTAGCATGTTAGCGTGTTAGCATGGTACTGCGACTGACGAAGGCTGCGATTTGGGCCTAAACACAGCAGCGGGGCAACGCCATCTCCTGCTCTTTAGTTTTTCAGTAATTTTTTAACTGCAGCACGCACTCAGGATTATGTTGTCACTGTTTTGGGATATTAAACATAGATGAACTTTGAGACACTGAGTTACTCGGTGATGCAGAAACGTCGCTAGCTAGCTGCGTAACTCTGAAATATTAGCTCTGAAGGCTGACTAGCTCGGCTTATCGCTGGGTATCTGCTCAGCAACAGAGCAGACACCCGGGTTGTTTTTTTGTTTGTTTTTCTCCTCCCTGATCTGAGACACTACAAAGTGTTAATTAAAAGAAACAATAATAAAAATCAAACTCGGGTTGTTTGGTTTGTTAAAAAAAAAAAAACAGCCCTGACGTCCACCCAGGGGCTCCAGGGCACCAGCAAAACATCTGACACCGAATGTTGTGGAAAAGAAGGCGCACTATGTTGCAAGTCACCTTATAAGAATGTCAACACCGGGACTAGTTAGTTAGCTGGAGGATTTGGTCATGTTTGCAGGATTAAATTTAAAACGTCACAGGAGAGAATCCTAGTCAGTCAGGGGTTTGAGACTAACTCGTTAGTCCTGTGGGTCTGACAGAAAAGTAACTCTGTGAGTGTATGGTGTCTTCATCTACACACGTTTGCAGTCAAACACCACACTGGCTTACAATTCCTGATGGACATCCAGGGGCTGTGTAATGTGTAAGAGGTGAACCTTTTTCAGTTCTAACGGATGTGGGTTCAGATGCAGACACACATGTATAGATACTTTATTGATCCTGAAAGAAAATTACAGATATCCAGCACCAATAAAGAAAGGTTGTAATTTGTGCACAGGAGGAAACACCTGTCACCTCTCGATACGATACCATGATTAAAATTGGGATTCTATAAGTGTCATGATTTTATAAATTTCCCAGTTTGATATTACATTTCCCCTTGATTTTGGTTAACATTTAAACCTTTAAAAAAGTGTAATGAGTAATTACATTTGCTCTTATCCAAAGTGATTTACATTTTTATCTCATTATACATCTGAGCAGTTGAGGATTAAGGGTCTGGCTCAAGGGCCCAACAGGGGCAACTTGGTGGTGGAGGTGTTTTGTTTTTTAACCTGGGACTCTTTAGCCCGTTCCTTTTAATATTTGTTTTCTTGCTTAAAAACCAAGCACAGTATTTAAGCAATACAATCTAACTTCAAATAGAAGAGATTATAATTTAACTGAGCAGCACATATTTCTGTCCTTTGCCATAATTTTTATTTCTAAACAAACTTGCCAACTAATTCTCTTCTGCTTCACGGGTTTGAAATTGTGCAGGGTGTTCACAGAGTACAACCTGTAGGAGAGTTACCTCTTGAGATGCCTCCAGAGTCTCAAAACTTAACTTGACAGCGAATGCGCAGGTCGAGTGGTTTCAAGCACGTGGAAGCACAGCTTCTAATGCACACGGTTTTTGACTAATTTGTGCTCATGGTGTTTTGAGACTTGTGTAATAAGTGGGTTTTAAGACTAATTCACAGAAAAGGGCAGATCGCTTTTAACACACCGCACAAAAGAATTGCGTTTCGTATACATATAGTCAGTAGACAGGGTAATGTGAAAACGGACCAAAAGTTCCTAGTACAGTGTTAAGAATAAAAAACAAACAAACATGCATATCAGTCACAAGTAGTATTTTTTTTTTTAAACGTTTAAAATGAATAATACTGATAACTGAAATGAAGTTAAATGCAGTGCAAAATTGATGTGAAACTGTATATGTATGACAAAGTGACAACACTGCAGAAAGTAGTAATTGTGCAAAGAACACGCCCACATGGACATTCTCACTGTATGTCAAAATTTATTTGTTCCCCGAGCATTTCACTCTCCATTTAAGATTTCTGTCTGTTTGTCTTGCATTTAAAACAGCGTTAAAATTTTTTCCTCCCCTGTACTTATTGCTCGTTTAACATTTATTTCAGCTACACAAAACATCTTCAGAAATACCTTTTTTGTAGTATTTCTACTGTAGAATTTAATAAACTAACCAAAGTGGTAAAGCTCAAGTCTCTTCTAAGATGTGAACTTTTTTGTTCTCGTGGATGTTGATACGCACACATGCACCCTCACACACAGGTACTGACACATGAGATGAATTCTTATTGATGTTTGCATAATAAACAAGACTTGTGCAGTTTTTAAGCAGGACAAAAATCCGAAATCAAAATGTTACGTTTTCAAGCAAGAATGCCAAACCAAACCATTTGTATGTCAGTAAAGAAAGTAGCGTGTAATTGGAACAGGATGACAGAAATTATAACGACGGCTATGGGATTTTGTATAGAAAAAAGTGACAGCCTTTTGGTAGTGTTGTGGATTCTGCAGGATGCTGAGCTGCCACCTTTTTGTACCGTTCTGTTCACTGCTCAATGATCCAGAAGAAAAAAAAACAAAAACCCACCAAAGTGTTGTCAGACAAAATATTGGCTTGTTTACTGTAGTAGTATTTAATTTAGACAAATTTATTTTCTACATTGTCTTTGAAAGCATTCTGGATTATACACAGATCTCTACACCTGGCGATTTTACCCCCCAACCCTCGTCTAGAGGACAGGGGCGTGTCTGTTATATCTAGTAACATATCTGTGAAATCCTGTCTCTTGCGGTGCTGGAATTCAGTCAGGAATTTTGGGGAGGTGAATGAGAAAAGCAAGGAATGTCATCTAGCTGACATCGCGCTCAGGTGGAACCCAGACACCTGTTAAGATCCCTGTATTTGCCCCCACCAACCTCCACATGACATCTGATGTTTCACACCGGGTTCAGAGCATTTTAATTGTTTATTCTGTTCATGGAGTTTACACTTGTGTTTAAAACAAAGTACATAAATAAAATGTTTGTATTTCAGAATAATTACAGGGTAAACTAACTTTCTTGGAAGAAAGTTGTAGCTAAATATCAATACGCTAAGTTTTGGCAAAGAAGCGGTTGTTAGTTAAAGTGTGCTATACACTAATTTACACATTTTATATATATCTTTTATTTTGTTGAGGTTGTTTTAACTAAAATGTCAACATGTCTGTATTGTTGGGAATCATTGTAGTATTCAGGTTCTTTAACCTAGAGAATTGTACAACAGCACACCTCCGCCCACATCATCGACTTGGTGTATTAGAGCGGTTGTTAATTTGCCCACATATTTATTTAAAGTGTCATACAAAGCTATAAGATGGGCGCCCAGGTTTGATGTTACCGACTTGCCTGGTAAGATAGCTAATAAAAATTCTAACACTTGCAGTACAGCAGATTATTTATTCAGTAATGGGTTCACAATTTGTAGTTAGTATACAATATTTCATCTGCTTTGGTTAGTGAGATTTCTGAAGATCAAAAAAAGGTTATCTTTGCATCAGAGCAGTTTTCATGGGAAGTGCTGGATCAGTTCTTTGTTCGGCCCAGTGATAATGTTCTTCAAGTTCAGTGTATCTTAATTACAATTATTTATTTTTTTAAACACAGCATCAGTTATGTCTTGGCTTTTGGGCTCAAAAATAGGTTTGTTTAATCTATAGCTATATTTTGTAATGTATTATAATTTTAGTTTGTTGTGTTCCTAAAGTTTCTAAAGTAAATGGTTAGGCTTGTAAAGGGGAATCCTGAGAGCTCAAGGGTGTCAAAAGCATTAGGCGTCAACACCTCACACACTCTGACTTTGCGTGTATTACGATTGATATCTGAATGCACATGTGCTCAGGAATAATTTCACTATACACGCAGATCTGAGATTGCGAACGTGCAAGTTTTGTCCGACCTAGATACACGTTTGCAGTTTGTTGCAAGGTTACCAAAAAAAAAAAAAAAAAAGGAAAATATCCCCGTTTTTGTACTTATAATTTACCTAAATGTGCCTTATTTGGATGAATATTTCCATATTTTCTTCATGTGAATTACTTGGGCACCGAATTCAACATTCAGTACTGATCAGAAGTCAACTCGTTTCTCTGCTGTTAATAAAACCAGCTGTAAATTATCGCGCCATAATGTGCGTTCCCTAGACGTGCACGCAGACGGAGATCTTTTAGGGGCGTTCGAGTTCCTTTTCTAACGGTGAGGCTATAATCTCTTCCTAAAGAAATGATGCACCATCACTAGGTAGCTCAACTAGCTTTTTTTGTTGTTTTGGCTTCATAATAACCACGCTCTCTAGTTCTAGTTCTTCGTCTGACTCGTTCTGCTGTAAGCATCTCGAGATTATAAACAGTTATTTGCTGTACACTTTCGTGACATTAAAAAATAAATAAATAAATAAATAATTGAAAAGAGAATACTGTGAGGAAAAGTACAGAGTTGATTGATGTCTTCACTAAGCGTTCTGTCTTTAGGAAAGGAAGCAACGCTGTATGTAACAGTTGTTCAGACGCTTGTGTAAGATTTTTTTTTTCCACAGGTGGATGAGAAAACTTGTGCCACACTGAACTCGTGACCTAAATGAGCGCCACTTATTCAGTGGAGTTCATGAATGCCGAAATTAATGCAATCTGGCGAACTATGGCAGTTTTGATTTTACTACACTTTTTATTTAACTCCGTTTACTGTGCGCTTTAGTTTCCCTATTGAAAAGCATACACTGTTAAGCTTGGTCGTTATAACATAAAAAGTGTCTTTTTTTTTTTTTTTAAATAAGGAAGGAATAACATGCTGTCGTATGAAAATAGCGCGCAGACAAACATGCACACGATTACGAGGAGCAACAATGCAATGCCACTGTGCGTTATCATAATTCACCTGCACAGTCTGAAGTGTGTTATTCCACTTACACTGCAGCAGTTTGCCTATAATTACGACACATGCTTAATTGATGAGTGTAACTTTCTGTATTTCAACAGTTTGTAATTAGGTTTAATGTTGTTGAGCATCTGAGAGAAGTTAGTTCTGTTCTCACTCACTATAGTGTAGACATGTTGAACAGTCTCCTGTCAATCATTGTCTCTCATTCACCAAAAAATACAAAGTCAATAGTCAATTTACCGGGAAACTGTAAAGCGTAAACTTCTTTCTTAACAAATTTCTTGGCTGATAAACATCATGCCTTTTTTAAAATGCTAAAAAAAAAAAATTCACCACTTAAAAATAAAAGTTGTACAGATTGCAATGTTTTTAAAACTGCTTAATATTACATAAAGTGTCGGCCTTGTATTTTACCTGTTAATATAGGAAAAATAAATGTATTAATGTATTAATAAATGTAATATATAAAAAGATGCAGCCGAACTGTAAGTGAAGCAGGTTTTGTTGCTTGTGTTCTGTCTGAGTTCCTCGTTGTCGCGTCCAGTAGCGGCTGATCGTCAAGGACATCCCGGTTAAGTGGGACGACAGAAAAATGTTTGTCCTCTCCGAGCCAGCGGAGCAAAATTGAAATTGGCCAGTGTGTACTGGGTGACATAGTCTGTCTCGTAGTGCCACTATGCAGTCACCAGTGTCTGTGATGTCATGTGTGAAAAAGAAGGTGGGTGGCACTTTCCTCTAATTATGTGTTTTGGATAGGAAGCACATGTTAGCTTTCATCTTAACAATGATGGGGAGAGCGCTTTAAAATGTTTAAGCCAGGGCACCTGTAATGTATAAAGATGTTGTAGTTGAGTACAGATCACTTACTACTATCTCTTAGCAAGACACCGTACGTTAAGGTTATGTCAGAGACTATTGCTTGCTAATGCACTGTTTTTCATGGAAATGTGCATGGTGCAGACGGACACCTGTTACTAGTATCTGTACCATTACATCACTAAATGACACTAACAGGAGATTTGTAACAAGCTTACAAACTCCTTCACCAATCGCCGTAGCCTTGCAGCGTTGATCCCTCATCCTGCGTGGATGATACTGTACAGCAGGTTGTTTCATCAACGTTCATGATCTGTGAGTTTTGATTGAGAGGAGCAGCATTGAGGAATGTGAACTAATAATTTCCTCAATCGTTCCTGATCTCGATATTGCAGGTTTGTGTTGTGTAAGTTGTCTCAGGGCAGTTGTGAAAGATTAAATGTGTGTAAAAGTGTGTGTAGAACTAGTTCCTCATTGGTTTAGCGACTTCGCCCAGAATTTTACCGGAGGGGTGGGAGGCATTGGAGAGCATGCAAATAACGGACCATCATGGAAGTCACAATGATTATTTCCAGAATAGTGTGAGTAATTCTGCAACACAGACCATACATGATTTTGTCGGTCTTTGAGCTGCGTTTTCATTCCAGTAATGGATTTCGCCTGGATTCATCTCAAGTAGTCAAGTAGGCTTTTATTGTCATTTCAACCATATACTGGCCACGCCCCTCCAACCCCCCCCTCCTCCAAAATAAACATTATGCGATTAGAAAACTCGTACTCATATAGTCTAATTACAGTTCTGCAAAATCATTTAGTCAACCAGATTATTTTTGCATGTTTGTTCAATGGTTGTGCATATCTTCCTAAAATCTACATATCGGTTTACACTGCTGTCAGATTGTCAAGTCAGGTTTTTGCTGCTTCTCCATTACAGAAGGTAAAGAGAAGAAACCTAACTAGCGCATTTGTTAGTGTGTGATGCCTCGATTGAATTAGTAAAGTATGTGGTTTTCTTAATGTGTGATGTGTAAATGTGTAAATCAAAATGTACAGGTTAACTTTCAGGTACAAATATTGTGCAGACCTAGCAGCTTTAAAGTAAACGTCGGAATGAAAGTTGATCAACTTTAAAATCAGCTAGACTGATCTAGACTCCCTGTTTCACGTCTGCATGCTGGCCTCCAGAGCGAGGTCAGGATTGTACAAGGGATGCAGTGACTCCCAGCCGAGTTCCTACAACGTGCAAGAGGTGTTGGTGAATGATTGTGTGTATTCACAACCAGTTCACAACTGAATATTCAAACCCACAAACAGTTGGTGACAAGTTATCTGTCAAATTTCAAGGATCTGGCGTTCCACTTCACGGGGACAAGAGCAGTGGGCTCCGAGCGTCATTCGTGGATGTATGGTCTTCTTTAAAATGTTTGCATCATTCGGATGTTTTAATGCAGATAAAAGTTTCATCACCGTACTGTTCTTGAAGTCTCCTGTAAATGTTAATTGCTTTTACGTTTTCATTCATGAGAAATTTCTTCACAAGTCACAGTGTCTGACTCCAATAAAAAAAAAAAAAATTATGTTTTAAGTAGGAAATAAAGTTCTTTCATTGTTGATATAAATGTATACATTATAATTGTGAGTGATTAATAAATTAACACGTTTGTAATTTTTTTTATTATTATTAAAAAGGTTTTTTTTCCCTCCCCCTAGACCTAATATACTATATGCTATAATTACGAGGGGCGGTCATAAAATTTGTGTAGGGCCTCCGAGTGGCGCAGTGGTTAAAGCGCTCGCCCTATCATCCGGAGATCGCTAGTTCGAATCCCGGGTGATGCTGTAACCTCTCGCAGCCGGAGGTCTAGAGAGAGCTGATTGGCTGAGCTCTCTCAGAGGGGAGGGATGAGAGGTACTTAGTGCTCTCACATTAATCACGGCTCTACAGCCAGTCAGGGGCGTCTGTGAGCTCGCGCAACGGAGGGATCGGATAGCGCTGTCCTCCGAGTGTGTTACGCCGCCCCCAACGGTGCGCGAGCGAGCAGTTCGAAAAGATGCGGTCGGCTGGCGTCACGTGGTTCGGAGGAAACACGTGATAGTCTTCGGCCCTCCCGGCTGAGTGGTAGTAGTAGCCTTAATGTGGGAGCCCCCTAGTGACGGGGAGGAATTGGACACGACTAAATTAGTGAGAAAATCGGGGGAAAAAAAATAAATAAAAATAAAATAAAATTTGTGTCATCGTATGAAAAAACTGAAAATGTTTACCCAAATTATGTTTCCGGACAGGAGTAGATTTATTAACATTTCTTCTTGTGGTATATTTCCGCACAATGCCGCTAGAGGGTCAAAATCTAAATTGTGCACCCGGTTGTAAAAATCTGAAGGGTAGCTTATTCAGCACATGAAACGGTGAAACTTGCTTTCGACCTGGGGTGCGAAATTCTGCCTCAGCCCCACTACTCCTCAGACCTCTTTACTGAGGTGGAACTTTGACGTCACTGATGACGTCCCATCTAAATAGCGACCTACCTCTGATTTCATGTCTGATTTTTATCCGTGCCCGAGTACAATGTATCGTTCACAAGACCAGAATTTTCCAGCAGGTTTTTCCCGAGCGTGGAACAATTGTGTTCTCACTGATCAAAATAAACCAGACCTTGGGGTCAGGTGTTCTCAGAAACGATTCCAGGGTCCTAATGTGAAAATGCCCTCAGACACTGGCTTATAGTGAAGAACAGTGCTGAAAAACAGCCAGTTAGGGACAGAGAGAAGTCAAATGTATCTCCTGGAACGTGCAGCAGATCCCCGAGTCCAGTTTCTCGGGGAATCTGTTAGCATTGAAGGACAAAATGTTAAGGCAGTAAAAAATACACCGTCATGTCACTCCCCAATGATTTTAGGAACAGCGAAAAATAAAAACAAACGTGCGTCATTCCTGTTAGCTGGTTTAATTAATTAATAAATACTGTACCTCGTGTTCTCTTTGCAGAACAGACAACCCTTGATCGATTTTGTCTCTTTAAGCTCTCTTTCCTCTTACAAGTTAGCGATTAAAGGCAGAAAAAAAAAGTAATTTTGTTGGGTATCTATAACGGGTGAGCGATTCCTGTCCACGATTATGAAACTCTCCCACTGTGATATACACACTACGCTACACACCACTGTAGAAGTAAAATAACTGACAGGACTACAACCAAAGACAAACAAGTATTCCAGGGTGGAAGTTAGCTTTTCCAAACAGGTTTTCTCACACACACAATTCACATTTGCTAATGACACAGCTTAATGTGATGTTTTTTTGTCATGTTGCACATAGCTTCCAGGGTATTTGTATAAGATGGGAATAAACGCATATATGTATGCATCTTTTAAATATTTTCTCTTGCCACTAACAGACTACTCTTTGACTTCTTACGAAAACCTGTTTATGAATCGTCCGTTTTTGGTTCAGGATTTCATTTGTCCTTTTCAGATTTACACATGATTTGAACTACACAACCTTTTAAAGCTTTAGTTTAAATCGAGTCAGAAGAGGAAAAGTGTACTGTAAAACCATGACAAGGAAGTGTGTCCAATATCATCATGCGAGAAGGAAGAACTGCCAAAAACACGTCCCTAAAATTTTGTTTTGCTTTAACACTGTAGTCAGAGGAGAAGGTTTTTTTCTGAATAGCGGTAGATAACCGGCTTTAGAGGAACGTGATTGGTTGGTTATTTTGTGCTTTATTATTTACAATGTTTCATGAAAAAACTGTCGGCATGTAACAAAACGTACCACCACATCCATATAGGATGTAATTGTAATTGACTATTGATGCAGTTTTATATTACAGTGATAACTTCAGCTGGTAATAACTTTTGTTCAATTGTATGACATGCATGTATGAGGAAGATGATTAGTTTCTAACGGATAAAGTTTAACTAAGTGTAGTGTTGGGGCTGACAGTGTATTAGTTCTGCATTTGGTGTCCTGATTTTTCTTTTACATAATGCCTGTGATGTAAACTGCCTCAATTTCTTGCTTGCATAAGCACTCGCGTCACAGAATCTACGAAAAGGAATAGAAACGATTGAGGAAACTGAGCACTGAGCGTACAGGTTTGTGGTGCGTGTTTTTACACTAATGTTCGGTTCAGTGAAATTCAATCCCCATGATTTGTTGGCAGTTTGGTGTGGTTTGGCTTTCTCACTTTTTATACTTAAATTACTTCAAATGAAGTCTTAAGATATATATTATTGTGCAAAAGTTGTAAGCCCTGTAATTTAAAAAAAAAAAAATTAAAATAAACGTAATCATGTACATTAAATTAAAGAAATAGGAACACACGTTTTACTGCGACAGGCTGCAGAGTGCCTGAACCCAGTAACCTCAGCAGCAATCCCGTTTCCCCTCTCGTCTCATTTCCAACCACTCAGCATTCAGCATCACCAGTATACTAATCACCCGTCTGATCATCTCTCATCATCTGCACTTGCTTCTCACTGGTTCATGCCTTATGTTGGATGTCGTCTGGTGCAGGGACGGAGAGCCCAAAAAGTTCCTTTAGGAATTCTGGCAAACTATTTCTCAAGACTGGGGGAAAAAATACAAAAGTCTGGCTCTTTGAAAGCAAAATCTGACGAAATGAGGACAACATGGAGCTCGGGTCAACACACGTTTCCTGTCTAACTGTAGAAATTGAAAGTGCTTCATGCAACACGTTAAACCTCATGCTCTCTCTATGCTTCTTGGTCCACATCTTTATTGCATTTAGATAATTTTATAGGTCTGTTGAAGGAACAGTACATGGCAACTCAAAATACGTGGTGTTGTGCAGTTGGATTCAGGAGTCACAGTGCATGAAACCGATGCGCTTCTTTCATGATTAAGGCTCGCGTGGCTGGAATGTGACTTCCTAGGAGGGGAAAGGATGTGGAGTGTTTGTTTCTGGTTACATTCGGTTCATGTGGCCGAATTTTTTAATTGAGTCTTGTGAGCCTGTAGAAACCCTGCAGACGGGATTGCGATCTGTTTATTTGGGGAACGATGGATGAATGATCAGCCATCAGGGTGAACCTTTTTCCGTACATTCTCATTCTCTGTGAAAGCATACACTCCATAACCAATGCTGTGGATGTGTGTAACACGACTGGATCACGTGATCAGTTCGTCTAAAAGCTGCCACAAACGCGTCTGGAGATGAGTGGGAGAAATGGAAACGTGTGAAGTGCATGCAGTAAGGTGCAATAAAATTTGACGTTTCTGTACAAACAGACGAGCATGTGCCATACATCTTTTCTTCATGGTATTTCTATTTTTTTTCTATATAGAGTATTTTGGTTTTCTTCATCTCCATTTGTTTTGGTTTTTATCCCCATTCATGTAGACAGATTTACTTTTATCGTACATGACGGCTGTTCAGGTCAAACCCGGACTTTTGATTGTGCAGAAAAAAAGACCACAGTTACGAGAGTAAAAACTCGCTTTATTTCTCTATTCTCTCTTTCTCTTTATTTCTGCTACACTAATGCACTTATCCCATAGTTTCACTAGAGCTCAGATACCATCAAGTTAGAAAGTTTTCTCAGTATGCCAGAGCCATGATCGGACTGCCTACTTCACAGTCTGAAACCCCGGCCTCCCAGGAACTCTTTTAATGCCCCAAACAAGTGTAAATGGCTTAGAGCGAGGTCAGGACTGTACGGGGGGGGGGAATGTGTCAATAACTTTCAGCCGGGTTCCTGTAATGTGTCAATGTTGTTGGTGAATGATTGTGTGTACAGTTCACATAGACAGATACGTTTCCTGCACAAGATGGTGACGAGGTGTTTTTAAGGATCAGACGTTCCACTCGATAAATGTTCATGAAAAGCACCGCAGTGTGCTCCGGGATAATTTGCGGACGCACAGCCGTCTTTAAATCATTTGCGCCATTCAGATGGTAAGTCTCATCACCATGCTGTGCTTCAATTCTCCTGTCAATGTCCATCAGTTTTATACCATCATTCTCCAGAAGGTTTATCACAAATCCCAGTTTGACTTGAACGGCCATCGTATTTGGATGGGTTTGTTTGTTTGTTTATAAATTTTTTTCTGATAAATGACATTATCTGCACAGTGGAATGGACTGTAACAACAGTGTGAACAAAACTAATCCCAGATTAAGGAAGCCGAAGGTTCAGTAAATAATTACGGTTTCTATCCCATTTCGACTTTTGTTACTTCTCTGTCTTGATTAGTTTCATCATGATGTCTATTACATAGTTACACATTACATTTTTTTAACAATTCGATTTCAGTCATGTAAACTTTCACATAATTGTCTTTTGAATTATTTACAAGAATAGTAATAAAAACAAACAAAAAATACATTTAAGTACTTAACTTTTTAATGCATTTAAAATAGGAGAAAAAACTTTCCAAATCTTGTGTAAATTGGTATTTGTGAAATTCATTAATGCCTTTAAAAAAAAAAATTATGCAGATTATATAGATTAGTTTTGTGGTTCTAATGTATGATAAATATCAAATACATATCTGCTATTTGTCATTTGTAACAATTCATCACAGTACTGATGTTAAATTAGTGTATCAATTCCTTTTGATGATTTGGTGTCTGTGGGTGATTTTTTTTAATTCTATTTAAACAGTTTTTTTCACCAACACCAGGAAATTGGAATGTTGCATGTACTTGTACACCTAGTATGAGATTTTTTTTTTAAAAAAAGAAAAAAGGTGACAACGCATGTTCGAGCGTATCACATTTGACATTTTGTCACAAGTATCACATTTCACAAGTTCACATTTTGTAGAAATGTGTGAAATTTTATATTTGTAATGAAAGACAAAAAGAATATCAGTTTTTAAGTGTTTTGTGTAGGTTTGAGTCTGTGTGTAAAATGACATTGTCCTATAGTGTCCCCTAAATTTCTGAGTGAGTATAACTCTGTGGCTTTAAGTGGGCGTGGCTAGAGATATGTAACATGTTTCAGCATGTTTTAAACTCTTAGAGGAAAATACCAGTCATTATTTAATCAGGGCGGCCGCGAATGACCAAAAGTCAGGACTGCAGGTATGTTTAACATACAGTATGCACCAAAATATTTCATATACAATATTACTCTTTTCACTTGAAAGGAACTAACGTACTCACTATTAGCGTGTTGATTTACCGTGGTGTGGTATGCGTGTGATGTAAGTGTTGGAAGTGTGCGCACCGCCTCACTGTAGACGGTGTTGATATCGCTCACGCAGATTCTCAACCCGGATTCCCGCAACAAAGGTCGCTGCTGCAGACTCCTGCAAAAGGAGACGATTTGTTCAAGCAATGCATGCACAGTTCTTCGTAGTAGAACACACTCTCCTTTAACTTTCCCCACACGTAGGCATCAGGTGGTGTAATATCAGGATACAGGACATTCATGTCCGCTTCCGTATGAGCGGAAATGATACAACTATGAATACTTTTTTCTTCTTCGTTGTTACATGCCGTATTTGACGTGTCAAAATATGCTAGTCTCCTTATTGTCCTCATTCTTGTAGACAAGTTTACTTTCATTGTATATGCCGGGCTGTTCTTTTCAAAGTGGGATTTTTGATTGTGCAAGCACTAGTGAAACTCTGGGGATAAGTGAATGAGTGTAACAGGGGATTAATCTCAGGGTAGAAACCTTTTTTATTTTGCACAAAAAAAGTCGGTTTGATTTGAAAACCGCTGGTACAACAACATACTCCCTGTTAAACTATTTCAGCTTCTGTTTTTTTAATGTTGTACTTTATCTGTTTAGCAGCATAGACGAGGGAAGCTGAGACACATCAGCTAAAGATGTTTTGTTGAGTTCATAAGGCTACAAAAGAAGTAAAAAGAGTGGATTTTAGAGCTTCAAAAAGACACAGCGTCCTCCAGCAGACGTTTAAAACGTCTGACCTGATAGCAAACAGCAATTTGTCTGTAGTCTAATTTTAGCAGACGATTCGCTCTTATTTGTTTAACTTTTTTTTATCCAAATACTTGGATTTATCCTTAAAATTTATTGGCAAATATTAAGATAATTTGTCAAACGTATTCCTACTGTACGCTGATTTTACTGTACAGAAGAACGTATCGATTCTCTCCCGAGGCCGAGCGATATAAACGTACAATCCAAGCCCAACACTATCTTTTTCCCTGTTACACCTAAACAGGACAGGGCAAAGGTTTTTTTTCCTTCCTCAGTCTCTTTGTTTTTCCAGTTGTTTTTAGGATGGTGGAAAAAGGACAAGAAACTCCCTAGTTATGTCTTCGCGTGCACCAAGTCTCAACAGCACGAGATAATCCCTCACCCCCAAATTGTGGTTGTGTGTTTACTGGTGTGTTTGTAGGCCGAACGCCTCAGATCGAACAATAATTCCTGTCCTGTGTGTTGGCCAAGCCTGAGGAAAAACACCCCGTCCTGCTTTCAGAGCATTGATGAGGTAATAAGATTCCCTTGTTGGACATGATGCCTCTCTCTCTCGTGACTCAGCCTCTCCCTTAGTCTATCTCTAGATACGGTCTGTCTCTCCAGCTGCCTCTTTTGAGATGCACGTACATCCCATACGTAGAGAAGAAAAATTAGTCCCTCTGAACTTACATCTGAGCTTTACATGCATTTAATAAATCTCCCTACAGATGGACTTTTTGCTGACCACACCCACTCTCGTTGCCTTACTCACCATTTTTTTTTTTTTTTTTGCGGGTTAGCTCCCCTCTCTCTCTCTCTCTCTCTCTCTCTCTCTCTCTCTCTCTCTCTCTCTCGGCAAGCCATAATTTCTGTGAAATTGTTTTCACAGAAGACCCCTCCCCATTAAGTCACAAAGACATGACCGCTGCTCGGGCATGTACACAAGCGACAGAATGTCGTATTACGTTCTCGTCGTGCCTTGCAAGGAGTTTCCCGATTTGTAGATGTCTAACTGAGCGAGCAATGTTTATCGCGTGTGCTTTGTAGTTAAAGCTTGAGGAAATAAAACCCAGTTTAAAAAGGTGTACAAATGTATAAGTTTTCATGTGGGTGTTCGGACACGTGTCCCTCGTGGTGGTGAAGCATGCTGGTGGGGGAAACGATGCTGAATTATTTACGCAGGGATGTCATTTAACTGCACTCAGGATCCAGACGAGGCTGGCGTGCTACATTATGCACATAGCGTGAATAAACGCGCCTTTTTCGTTGTTGTATGTAGTGTGAAGTATTGCTAGTTTTTTATTTTTTTTATTTTTTTTATTCTACACGTGACTGACGTCTCTAGTTGTCTCTCTCATTTCCTGTTTTTATATTTTCTGGTAGAAATTCAACAGATACAGCAGACAGATGCCGAAATCTGTCCGCTTAATCATAACCTCATCTAGCAATATGGATAAAAATCGTACAGTGACCATTTTTTCTTTTATAGTAGACTTTTTTTTTGGTTTGTTTTTTAAATACAGGTAGATGAAACAACCCATGAAATGTTTTGTTCTAATGCTTAAATAAAAAGGTTTATTTTGCAGCTTGGTCATGCAAATTCTGGTCGTGTGTAACGTCTGCGCGCTTTAGAAAGGGAATACTGAAGTGTTAAATTGGATCACATTACATTTGATGTCATTATAGCCTCCCGTGCGCACTGTCGTCAAAGTCACCAGTAATTATGTAGATTAGCTCTGCCGCGTGCCTGCGCTGGCGCTCGACCTGATCACAAGAGCCTCTGTGGGTCACCAACACTGTTGCAGGCACACACACACACGCATACACACTCATTCGCTTGACTGCTGCAATGCTGTGTTTACAGGACGTTGTGTCTTTGGGGGTGGAGCTGCAGGTATGCAGAGGTCAAGGACGTGCCCAGGGGAGGGGAGGGACAACCCGGTGATCGGCATGTCTCAGTGCTTACAGTAATTCCGCTGAGGCTCAGGGCCTAAATATTGCACGTTCCATCTCCAGGCAACACGCCTACAGGGCCGGACCTCGTGGCCCACGCGAACTTTGTCACCAGAGCCCTCTTGTGCTAATTAACAGGCCATGCCGGACCAGAAGGCCCTAGGAGTGGCGGGACGCGCTTTATCATCATCCAGTCCTTAAAATGTAAAGGTTAAAAATAGATCCTGTTTGGCGTTGGATCATTTTCCACTGCATTGTGGTTTCTGAGTCAGAGGGTATGTTTGATGAGGTGATATTAAACATAGGCTTGGTAAACAAACAAACACACAAAAAAAAAAGCTCAACGTGGCTGCGGTCTATCAGACGCCGTTGGTTATAACTGACCAGCTTTGTTAGCTTTTAATTCTGTACATGATTCCTTTTCAGTTTCAGAATGAACCAGAAATAGAAGGGTCATGTTTTAATAATAATAATAATAATAATAATGATAATGGTAGTGAAAGAATGAGAACTAACTAGTCTTTAAAAAATTACTTTGGGGTTTCATCATTATAAAGAACCATCTACGGACATAACAACAAAAGAAAGAACTAAAAAAAAATGTATTTTTCGGTAAGATTAAATTTTTCATTTAAACAAATACACAGTCCGTGTTAATCACTAAGCATATTAAGCTGAAGGAGAGAGCGTTCTTGTATTAGGGACCAGTGATCGCTCCGTACAACACATGACCCCAAAGTCTGGTACATTTTGATCAGTGTGAACACGGCAGTTCCACGCTTGGGAACCATCGAGTCAGATATGGAAGTCAGTCGTACCTGAGAACGGAAACAGATCTCCGTTTAGACGTGACATCATTTGACTCACCATCTTTGTGCTCCTGTAGCATATGGCGTTCTCATTCTCTGACCTACACAGCCATAACTGATAAAGTAGGAAGGCAAGCAAGAACGCAACCCTTGGCGCTTTGTGTCTCCAAAATATCAGTAATATTAGGCATAGTGCAAAGATTAACTCACTCGTTCTCTTCTTTTTGCGTTTAATAGCGGCGCTCAAGCGTAGTAGACTTGTAGTATTAGTAGTAAGGAAACCTCTCTGATTGAAGGAGTGTGCAGCAGAATAGCCAAAACAGAAAGGTGCTTTCTTTACCTCCTGTCAGCAGTGCCATGTTCATGTTGATCTGTAAATTTTGATAGCAGTCGTGTCATGTGTGATCTTCACACGCAAACTAGGTTGTGTAGTTGAGGTAGCACTGTTCGGATTGCAGTAGTGCTGGACAATTGATGACATTAAGATTGAATTTGCAACATGAACGTGTGTTGGAATTTATAGTTGTAAATAAACTGCTTTTTTTATTTTTTATTTGGAATACTTTAAGGTGATGGATATACATATATGGGCAACATGTTCTTATGATCTGTATTGTTAGCCTGGATAAATGTATTTAAATGCAGAAATGATGCATTAATTAAATGCTAAACACGTCAAAATATTTTTTTTTCCATCAATTCGGCAGCCTTAGACTGCAGGATTTCAGCACAGTTGTGTCCCGTCTGCGGAGAACCACAGACATGGTTCATAGCCAGACAGGATCCGAAATTAACTTTTTTTCAAGTCACCAGCCAGGTTGGTGGGAAGATGAGAAGAAAAAATTCACCGGCCAAGCATATTTCTTAAATATAAAAAATAAATAAATAATAATACAAAAAGTTTTTTGCATCACATACACATTCCTTTTATATGTATTACAGTAATGTTATGTTGAATGCAATCTGAAAGAGGAATTTGAAGCAAAAAAAATTTTTATCGATCAGTTAGTCGCTGTCACCGAGTGTGTCTAGAGGAGCGACTCAGACTGAGGATGCGACACAGACGCTCGAGTTGTTGATTTGTAGTCGGTGTGGCGAGACGTGAATAAACCAAAGAATCGTGATTCAGAACTCAATCGATTCATAGATTTAATCGTGCCTAATATGAAAACACCCTTCATTAGTCTAACGTTAACTAGCAGCTAGGAGACTCCCCCGTAGAGCAAACAGAAGTGGTGGCTGGCGTGCCTGTGTATGTTTGTGTGTGTGTGTGTGTGTGTCAGCCCGCCCCCGCAGCGCATGCAGACGGCAGAGGAGCAGCAGAATGAAGCTGCAGCTTCAACAGAACGAAGATGCATATATAAAAAAAAAAATCCTGACTATTTTAGTACCAAACGTTTACCCGCCATGCGGCGAAGAGCCCTCTGAGATTTATTCTCCAAACGAAATATCTTGGCGTGGTTTAGTTTCAGACACTGCACCAGAATTAACATGAGTTATGTGTGATTTTGATTCAGAAGTGGTTAGCATTGAGTACAGGTGAGCGTGGGGTCAAGCACATCTCAAACGTACATCATGACTCCAGTCACTCAAACCTTATTTTGGAGGTGGTCTGGCAAACACGAGCCTCATGATGAGTCTAACTGGGAACCCGAACATTAGAGCCCTCTCAGGCTAAGCTAATGGATAAACAACTCTGTAACAGCAGAAATGAAAGCAGCTGCTTTTCAAAACTTCGTTCATCATTTCAGCTCATTCATTCAGACTTTTCTTTAGTAAATCAAAGCAATTAATACTTTTAAAATAGTGCATGTGAGATGATTCACAGGATTTTTGTGTCTTAAAATAAATCCAGCAGAAACACGATTGCTAATGTTTACTAGAGACGTGTGCATAATGCCAGGTGTTGTCGTGCTGGATGTTAACACCAGATATGAGCATCGGAGATGGTGGGGGAAAAATCAATTCAGTTATGAATCACGATTCCTTTGCACAGTGATTCACGTAGTACAAAAACAAATTTTTAAAAACTTTTTACTTCTACATTTATAACAGTCGATTGCGCAATGATCGGAATTGTCTGGGTGTCCGTTTGATTTAGATTTTAATGTTATTAAGCTGATCAGCCTCAGATATAAACGATCCTGTACCGAGCGCAGAAGAGGATGAGAACAGAAACACATTTTTATGGTGTTACATTATCAAAAATCGCTTGCATTGAAAGCCTCCGATCTGCCTTTTTCTTTAAACTCTGTAAGCGATTTAGTCTCAAACCCACTCATTACACACGCTTAGACCAGTTTCAAAACACTGAGCGCTAATTAGTCTTGATAACCGTGTGTGTTAGAAGCCCCACGTTCCTAGGTGTCCCGTTTGATCGTCCTCCTCCACTACGGAGTAAGTTCATATTGTGAACAAGTGGTTTGAAAAACCTTGCACCTGTCAATGGATCTTCACGCTGATTGCAGTTTTCTTCCCGAAGCTAAAAATACCATCTGTCTAAAATCTCTGTTAGGGAGGTAGCAAACAGACAAGACGCTTTGTAAATATTTATGATTTCATGTACTTGCGTAAGAAGCAGGTCATTTAGTTGTCATTTAAAAAATAATCGGCAGTCTCTCAGACGTTTGGATATCTAGTAGTGGTTCTTAACCTTATTCATGGAGGAACATTGTAGTGTATATTTATTGTTTTTTTTTCTCCTCTATCAAACCAACTTCACATAAGCTGTGGATTAGTTAAATCAAGTAAGTTGGGAAAAGTATTAGTCCCTTCCTGATTTTTATTTTAAAAAAATCCCCCTTTTTGGTTACACTTAAAGGATTTAGATTTACAAAAACTTTTAATATTACGCAAAGATAACATGAGTAAATACAAAATGCACTTTTTAAATGTTGATTCCATTAACGGTAAAAAAGAAAAGTCCAAACTTATCTGGCCCTTTGTGAAAAAGTAATTGCCCCCTAAACCTAATAACTGGTTGTGGCACATTTGGCGGCAACAGCTGCAATCAAGCATTTGCGACAACTGGCAAAGAGTCCTTCACATCGCTGTGGAGGAATTTTGGCGCACACTTCTTTGCAGAACTTTTTTAATCAGTCGGATTTAAGTCCAGACGCAGACTAGGCCTCTTAAAAAAAAAAAAAAAAAAAAAACTAAATTAAAGTTTTAAACCATTCAGAAGTTAGACTTGCTGGAACGTTTTGGATTATTGGTGTGCTGCATAACCCAACCGCACTTGAGCTTGAGGTCACGAACTGATGGCTGGGCGTTCTTGGTTCTTGAGAGCGTAGAATTCATGGTTCCATCAATTATGGCAAGTCGCCCAGGTCGTGAAGATGCAGAGAATTCCCAGACCATCACACTACCACCACCATGTTTGACTGTTTGTTTAATGAAACGCTGTGCTAACTTTATGCCATATGTAACAGGGATGGACACCTGCACAGTTGTGGATAATCGAGATGTTTTTTTGGCAGATGTTTGAGACAAGCCTTTGTGTTCTTTTTAAGCTTGAATGATGTATCAATATTTACCAGTATCATGATGTACGTTTCCAGTACATTCAAGTGTTCATTATCTACCTGATTGTCCCCCATGTTAATCAGTTTTGCTTTTGTCTCTACAGGTGGAGTCCTTCATCTTAGACCAGGAAGACCTGGATAACCCAGTGCTAAAGACGGCGTCGGAGCTGCTCCTATCCAGTGCAGCCGACGGAGCTGACCTCAGAACAGTAGATCCAGAGACACAAGCACGGCTGGAGGCGTTACTAGAAGCGGCAGGTACGTGTCTCTCTCTCTCTCTCTCTCTGTTTCTCAGCCGCCTGTTTTTTTGACAGCACCGCTGACTGGTTTCTCACATGCCTGCATACCTTTACTCACCTGATTTCTAGGTGTTTTTCAAAGCAAATTAGTGTTGTGTTAAGCTGTCGCTTTGTATCCGCACTCAAGGCTCAAAGGCCAGAATCCGTGTATAAAGTTTATTTCCATTCTCGTTCACCTTATCTCTAAGAAGTTCCCGTCTCGCCAGTTAGCTGACGGAGCTGTAGTGAGTCATCTCGGTAACATATCGCACTTTGTTTACTGTGTACATATACAATAAAGAAGCTTTCCTGTAAAACACGCTTAGGACTCGTCCCTGGGGGAAGAAAAACGAAGCTGCCGTATGGGTGTCAGTGAAGTGCATCCTCCCGTAGACAAACGGGCTCGGGGTGACTGAGATACAATTACACAGATCTATAGAAAAGTGTATTTTTCCTGCTTAAGGCTGGGAACTCCTGTTTGCTTTCAGCCCGTGTATCTGCAGAGAAACCTTAGGCGCAGCTCTGATTAGGTTAAGGTCGTCGGGCATTACGTGGGGACGCGCTTCCAGACTAGCTCGGTCCTGTGAGCCAATAGTTAGCGGAGATTAAGAGGAACAATAGCTTTCAATACAGCAGCCTCGGCTCTGATCATGACTCAGCAGTGGCATTTAGAAAGCTTGCTGTACGTGGTGCTTGTTTGTAAACGTAATCCTGCGTAGAATTTGCGCACGTGTCTCCTCCCCCGTGTAGTTTTGTACATTTGCTGTGTTTGTGGCCGTCTATGAACTGCTGTGTTTTCAGTCAACTCACTGTCTGGAATCAGTGTTAATAAGTTTCACGGTATTTATGCAGGTTGCACAGGCGTGTGTTCTTTCCACTTTGCAGCACCGCAGTCGTACATGGATGAAGTTTGCAAGTTACGAGTTGGAATTTTTTAAATAATTTTTAGTTTAAAAAAAAATTTTTTTATAAACGTTAAATCGTATCTTTTTTTTTTTGATGAAAGCAGAAAGATTTTTCAAGCAGGCCTCACCAGTGTTTTCTGTCAACACGTGCGACTTGACGCTATCAGGGTCCAGATATTGTGTGCAGTTTGCTTGGATATAAACAATCATGGAGTACTTATGAGATGCGATAAATCTGAGTGCGTTGTAGAAAGTGTTAAAGAATTCAGTTGTCGGAGTAAAACTTTAAGATTTGTCCCAGCGTCAAATTGAAATCGATGCAAATATGGAGATGAGAATCAAATGGTGTTTTTAATAGCAAAGCCGAGCCTAGGATGCACGTTATACAGCCCTGGTGTGACGCGCATGACTCGCGTATTCCTCCATAACAGCAACCTTTGCTCTCAGAGATGTGTTGTTTTTTTTCTAAGTGACTCATGACTCAGTGACTCTGGACTGCTGACTCAGCGTCTTCTATAGGTTTAAATCACTTCTCTATTTCCGGTGCTTAGTTCTAGTTTTGGTTGTCATTTATTAGGCTTACATTTATACTTGAAGCTTAAGATGTATGTACGAGGGTGAGTCAAAAATTATCCGCACTCCTGTTATATAAAACTTCAGGCTCGTTCAACATTGCAGTCTCCCTGTCACTGCTGTGCAGGTGTGAGCGTTTTACATCAGTCCATTTGGAACCGTGGCACGAGCAAAAATGGATGCACCACTTGGGATTTGTCTTGTTGACAGATGACCAAAGTGTATTGAAAAGCAAAGAGATTATGTCGAACAGTTATGTTTCTCTTTTCTAAAAGTTGAAATGCGGATAATTTTTGACTCCCTCTCAGAAGCTAGTATAGTGGCCAGCTATGTTCTGGCTTGAATGCTTGTATACACTACTAAGAAATGTCAGTTCGCGATTATTTTGTGTACACTGCATGGTTTTGGACATGACTAACCTTGTGTGGTTGTGTGTGTGTGTGTGTGTGTGTGCGCGCGCTTGTGATTTGACATGCACTAACTCTGGATGCCTTGAATGCTGGTGTGATGCTGACGCTGCAGGCATTGGTAAACTCTCCACTGCCGATGGCAAAGCCTTCGCAGATCCCGAGGTGCTACGACGTCTGACGTCATCAGTGAGCTGCGCGCTGGACGAAGCCGCCGCCGCCCTCACACGGATGAGGGCCGAAAACACACTCAACGCCAGTCAGGCGGACAAGTAGGCATCTCCTCCCACTTACCCACTTCATACTCATTTTGTTTTATGACGCTGTTCTCTTGATGTAGTTGGATTGATTATGTGAAAACATCAATATTGATAATCATTCAATTGGTACAGAATTCTTCCCCCTTTTTTTTTTACTTTACTATTTTTAAATATATTTAGTCTACGTCCACTTTGTGCCACTGTATATCCAAACTGTAATCATTTTTGGCCTTTAGCTGGGATTTTGGAAGATAAACTTGGAACAAGTTGCAGTTAAACCCTTATTTGGGATTAGGATGCATTTTCATGTCAGCTGAACGGATGGGTGGCAAATTAAGGAAATAAACAATGCAAACCACCATGATTTGCCACAAGAGATGCAGTGTCTCTCGACCCTCTGGAGTCCCTGGACATTTACTGAAGCTATGAATACCCTTCTTCCAAAAGACATTTCCTTCAGTTATGATGGTGGTAGAGGGATGCGCTTTTCAGATCTTTCGTACTGGCTCGTATTGTGTACTGTTTATAACATTGCCAGCCACCTACAGAGCTAATTCAGAGTCACCAATCACACCCATCGCAGTAGTCCTGATGAGTCAAAAATATTGGTGCTTTCAACCATAGCTTGGAATTTTAGCTTTATCTTGGAAAATGTGATGGTAAACTATTTATGTGATAAACAATTAATTATCCCTATCCTACTTATAATGGATAGTATTAAGGCTGCATGATTCATGCTAAAACGTGAATCACAATTTTTCACCATGGCAATTGAGGGATTCTCTGCTTGTTTTTTTTATTTTTTTTTTTTAGATTGGGGGTAAATTTATGTTAAGGCATCATCACAGCTGGACCGTTTGATATCTGCAAAATCTCCCTGCCATTTTATTTCCCCAGTGTCTTGATCACACCCCCAGTTTGTTTGCGATCTTATAAATCCCTAGATATAAAAGTCTGTCGGGTGCATTTAGCAAACAACCCAAAATGAACGACTTCCTGTAGAGTAGAGCCCATGACATGGTTAGAAAAAAATTGTCCAGATCGATGTCTCCTGGCCGTATTTATACGTGCAAGTGTGTAGGAGATACGCAGCAAAATCTCGTATGCCGACCACATCCCACGTCCAGGGACCAGCTGCTCAGGCGTCCCAATGGCAGCTAATTTTATCGTGTTATGATTTTAATGACATTTTGAACATGTTAAGACTCCCAAAATGCCCCGGATGCTGGTAAAAAAAAATTTTTTTTTTTTTTTTTTTTTTAGAAGAACAAGTAGGTCCCCTTACATGCTGTGACGTCATAGTGCATCGGCCCTAACAACTATCCAATAACACCTGTGCTTTTTTTTTTCAACTAGAGTATTTCATCATCGTATGTGTTGGTTTATACAGTATCAGTATTATTTTTATCAGCATAAGGTAAACGTCAGTTTGTTGGGTAGTTTATATTTAAGTACAGTAACAGAAGTTTATAGTAAAGAATGCATTCTTGTCAAAGGTTTATTGCTGAAGCTTAACACACTTCTGGTCAGAGGTGGAAAGAGTAATAAACTTTTGTACTCAAGTACAAGTACTGTTACTTCAGTGGACTTTTACAGAAATATAATTAAAGTTGCCATTATAAACATCTACTCAAGTAAAAGTAAAAAGTGGCTCATTAAAAGTTTACTCAGTACACTGGGTGGGATGGGTGATTCTAGTGCAGTTCAAAAAAGACAAGTAAATATATACATATAAATCTCAAACTAGTTGTTTTTAATTATATAAATCTCAAACTAGTTGTTTTTAATTGAAGGAGCACATTTGCATAATAAAGCTGTTGCCTTTCTTGTACTTGAAATTGAAGCGCCGGATAGCCGAGGGGGAAAAGGGCTCGTAGCCAAGAATAACGTTGAGCGAAAAAACCTTAATCGGCCACTTTCAGTGTCACAGAATTGTAATACAAAACATAAAGTAAAAGAATAGAGCATTTCGCGGGTGAGCAGCACACCTGAGCTCCTACCCGGTTCTCCCCTTCTTGCTCTCACACCTCCGCAGCACACACACTGGGGGAGGGGCGGCAAATCTTAAATGGGCAACATACATATATAATGTGATGTGCGACATAATAGTGGCCGTTGCAATGGTCAGGGGTTTGCTTCATAAGAATTTGATGGCATTTCGCTTTCAGCTGGGTCTGCATCACTGGCATCTGTTTTGTCCGTCTCCATCATTCTTGCGAATTTAGAACGTTCATTCTCCCCGCCCATCCATCAATCAGTGCAGTGGTTTCCTGGGTGCAAATTATAATTTTTATTTGGTCCCCTTCCCTGTTGCATAATCTTTATTATTTTAAATTTTCATTCATTTATGATTTTATGATTTTACGAATATGATTTTAAATTTAGCGAAGTGCAATACTTCAAACAAAACGTACTTAAGTAAAATTACAGATTTTAAAAACTACGTTAAAAAGTAGAAGTACTCAAAAAAACTACTCAATTACCGTAATGCGTGTAAATGTAATTCGTTATTTTCCACCTCTGCTTCTGGTATACCTCTCTGTAGATTTCGCTCCGTTCTCAGTGTCTCTGTGTAGCTGCTAAACACGTCAGGTTTAATTAACCAATACAGTAAGTTGTATCACAGTTATAATTGTACATGCCTGTCTTTGTTTGGACATTAGTATTCAATTTTGAAAAATATTTATTTTATTCTGATAAAAATAATATAAACACATACGATGATATAAAGTATCTACTCGCTGCTAAACCCACGAATATGCGCATTGAGGGACGCAAAAGTGCATTAAAAGGAGCCTGTCAGAATGCACCCCCTCCCATATAGTACATTACTTTATGGCTGATTTATACTAGCTAGTAGGTACGAGTATGCAAGATGGCCACTGTGTCTTTTGACTTGTCCCATTGCTTGTGCACCTCCTCAGAAATTAGCACAGTGCGTCTGAATGGTACAATACCAGCAAAAATATTGGAAGGCGTTGAATGAATACACAAAAACTCTGTCACGTACTTAAACTGATAGTTGGATAGTTATTGAGTAGTAACCCGAACTGGGTTTTCTGTTTTATGAATCTCTTAAATGTACTCGAAGTACCCCTTGAGTATGACTCTTCTAGATTAATGTAAGGTCAGAGTTTTCTAAATGAGACATGGCTCTGTGCGAATAATCACACCCACTGGAGAAAGTAAAAAAAAAAAAAAGAGAGAGAACTTGGCTCATTAGCTCTGTAAAAAGATAACTGTGGATGATTTAACATTACATTAACGTTTTGATATTAAAACCTGACAGACAGAGGTGTTGTATCTTCTTTTTTCTTTTTTTAATTCTCTACATCTAAGTGAGAATGGCGCCTACATCTATATAAGCATCTACTGTATATAAACCTCTGAACTATATATCTCCCTAGCTGAACAACTTTTCCTTTAATTTGTCATCCTATCTGTATGTAGGTTTAACACAAAAGTAAACTTTTAGTAAACAGGCATTATCTCCCCCCCCCCTTTCTTCAATTTAAGTCTCTGTTCACAAAAATAAAATATATATATATAATATCACAAAATCCCCATGAGATATTTTGCTG
Organism: Clarias fuscus; assembly: GCA_030347435.1. Classification (NCBI taxonomy): domain Eukaryota; kingdom Metazoa; phylum Chordata; class Actinopteri; order Siluriformes; family Clariidae; genus Clarias; species Clarias fuscus. The sequence continues at coordinate 6,069,476 of CM059230.1, read as the reverse complement.
AACTTTTTCCTGTTAACCCATCATTACTTAGTCAGCTATTGTTTGTACATTAAGTCATCTTGAAGCTCAGCTTATAGTATTTGAAGTTTATCAGTAGTCTAGCCGTAATCTTGAAGGGTCAGTCAGCGTAGCTAGCTTAGCTTTGCCTGCACAGTCGCGGTAATTGTAGCAGTCTGGTTATTTTTAGCCGTAGCCTGCCCGAGGCCTGCTCCGACGGAGACGTGAACGCGGTAAAGAAGCTGCTGGACGAAGGCCACAGCGTCAACGAGCACACAGAAGAAGGAGAGAGCCTGCTCTGTCTGGCCTGCTCCGCCGGATACTATGAGCTCGCACAGGTAGGGCTCTCGCACCCCCTCCTCCCTTATGCATACACACACTGCGCTTTTATACTGCTGCTGACAAACTACGCTCGCAAGCAATAGTTTGTGCGACGTCTGTTCTTCCCTTTAGGTGCTCAGTGCAGTAACAGTTTCATTCTAATGTGAGTGGTGGTGGTGTTGGTTGTGTTTTTGTTTTGAATAATAGATTTTTTTTTATTATATATATATTTTTATAGGTCTTACTGGCCATGCACGCAAATGTAGAGGACCGAGGCATCAAGGGCGACATCACGCCTCTCATGGCTGCTGCAAGTGGTGGTTACGTAGACATCGTCAAACTGCTCCTAGTGCACGGAGCGGACGTCAACGCACAGTCCTCTTCAGGTACAGCTTCTGTCGGCTTATTCACAAGTTGTGACATCACATGCAGGATGTGGTGAAAATAAATAAACTATTGATCATCTATAAAGCATAAAAGAAAAAACATTTTGTAATGATTTGTATTGTACAATGGACACGAATGGCTCCTGCCGGTTCCGTAGGTAACACAGCACTGACGTACGCTTGTGCTGGCGGTTTCCTGGACGTGGTCAAAGTTCTGCTGAAAGAGGGAGCGAACATCGAGGACCACAACGAGAACGGCCACACTCCGCTGATGGAGGCAGCTAGCGCGGGGCATGTGGAGGTGGCACGTGTGCTCCTGGAGTACGGAGCAGGGATCAACACACACTCCAACGAGTTCAAGGAAAGCGCTCTGACACTAGCCTGCTATAAAGGTGCGTGTCGGAATTACCAAGTGCACTCGGTTTAAAGCAAATGTTATTTACGTATGGGGGAAGGAAAAAAAAAAGGATTTTTAAAAAAAAGTAAACGTTTATACTGTGGAGAGGCGCAGAGTGTGAGTCCTCTGGCTTTAATACAGGGCATTTGGACATGGTGCGGTTTCTCTTGGAGGCAGGAGCTGACCAGGAACACAAGACGGACGAGATGCACACGGCACTCATGGAAGCCTGCATGGTGAGAACACTGCATCCTTTATTCGCTTCATTCACACACAAACACACGGTCGGTTCTGTCTGGACTGGTCGATTTAAAAAAAAAAAAAAAAAAAAAATTTTTTTTTTTTTTACTGTTCTTGTTTGTGAATGCTGTATTTATTTAGGCGATCATTATGAGCAATATGTATTACTGCTGCAGTTTAAAAAATTTTTTTCTCACAGATAGGGGCAGTTTTGTCATACTGTGGTGTTCGCTAATGGGTGTAACAGTGATGCATAAGAGAGAATTGTGTGCATGATAAAAGACATATATTTTGTTTGTTTGTTTGTTTGCTCAGTCTTTGGTGCATGACTCACAAGGGTTTTCTTCTGTGCTCGGTGTAGGACGGGCACGTAGAGGTGGCTCGGTTGCTGTTGGACAGCGGTGCGCAGGTGAACATGCCGGCGGATTCGTTCGAGTCGCCGCTCACACTGGCGGCCTGCGGAGGGCACGTGGAACTGGCAGCACTGCTGATAGAGAGGGGGGCCAACCTGGAGGAGGTCAACGATGAGGGATACACTCCCCTCATGGAGGCTGCACGCGAGGGTCACGAGGAAATGGTGGCTCTGCTTCTTGCACAAGGTAGACGGATAGCTGGATTTTCTAAACAAACTCTGTGTATGCATTTTAACGTTTACAGATCACCTTACCAACATTTTTTTAAAGCCAAGTGACACCTGTTAAATGTTTAGTTTACATTTTAATTGTTCATCATTCAGTGAACTTAAAAAAAAAAAAAAAGGAAAAGAAAAAAGAAAAAGCTATGAGAAATTTTTACATAATGTTTTATGTGGTTAAAACCTTCATGTACCTCCGATCACTAGAAGCTGTATCGGCCGATAACGATTACATGGTCTACTTGAAGCCTTATTATGTAGCGTTATTTATTAAACTATATCTAACATCAATATAAATTAAGTATTGAAATTACAAGAAGAAGAATATCATGAATTGACAACTGTATTTATTGGCAAGCAACATGTGCAACACGTCAACTTAAAACATAGCAGCCTGTGCTTGGTTAGTAATTAGGAACAGCTTAGAGCTCGACAACTACAACTTTCCTGTAGATTGTATAAAATAAAATACAATGACAGACAAGTAGGACGTGAGTCACTGGAAGTTGTGCAAGGGCCATCAAAATAAATTTAACATGTTTTAATTTTTCGCAAGGAAAGATGGAAACGTAAAATTAAACATGTTTAATTATTACTGTAACGTAATCACAGCACCAAAACTCGCGGTGAATCATGATGAACTGTACTTACAGCCACCGAGCGAAACCGCATAGGTGAGATAGGGGTATTACCGACAGCTGAGCGAGTGGTGGCGCGCGAGTCAACTTTGAAAACTGCTCGTGTTCCTTTCGTGTTCCTTTCGTGTTCCTAGTCGTGTTCGACTAACCTTCAAATGTCTGATGAGGTTCGTGGTGTTAAAATGCTTTGTGGTGCTTCCCGCCTCGTGGAATTGGTTTGTTACGCAGGTTGCAGATTGCTAATGTATTGTCTTTTTCACACAACACGTAGAATTGGTGAAGCCATTTTAGCAGCGCGCAAAAAAAAAGTGTCCCGCGAGTTTTGCGTCATCTGATCGGCTTTTCTATATCGGCCATTATAGGGACTGCCGATCAAACTTCCCAAAGCAATCGGAGCACCCCTAGTATTTTAGCGCACATTTATTGGATACCATTTATTTTCGCCTCAAGTATTCAGTTAGTTTGCGGTTCACCAGTTGACTACGTCTGTCCTATGTATCAAGCAAATATAGGGAACAATGAGCTGATCAGGATTCCTTACTGTAATATATGGCACAGACTTGCACACAGGTCTCTCGTGGCTTAAAAACACTTCTAAATAAATATCAGTCATACAGTATTACTATGTGTCAGTTATTAAAAATAAATCAGCAGTAGTTATTACATTCTTATTGATTCAGCAGTAAAAAAAAAACACTGTTTCTTTATTAATAAAGGAAAGAACATAAATACTACATACAGTGCTGTGAAAAGTTTTTTTTTGTTTGTTGCATATTTGTTTATATGTATTTTGTATATTTGCACAACCAGTTCTTAGGTTTAGGGGCAATAACTTTTTCACATAGGGCCAAACAGGTTTGGAGAACTTTTTTTTCCCATAATGAATAAAACTTTAAAATTTAAAAACTGCATTTGATGTTTACTTGGGTTATCTTTGTGTAATATTAAAATTAGTCTGACTGTCGAGTGATTTAAATATAACAAATATGCAAAAAAAAATCCACACACATTCGCAGCACTGTATTAAATGTAATCGAAAGTATCATGACTGTGCCGTTTGATTGTATGGCTTCTGCTTTCTATATGCAACACTATGATGACATTAAAAAAAAAAAAAATTCCTTCTATATTGGTAGCAAGTATGTTGATTTAAAAGATGCAACTTATAACTGTTGCCCTGTGATTAGGTGCGAACATCAACGCTCAGACAGAGGAGACGCAGGAGACGGCGCTGACTCTGGCCTGCTGCGGGGGTTTCTTGGAGGTGGCTGACTTCCTCATCAAGGCCGGAGCAGATATCGAGCTCGGATGCTCCACTCCTCTCATGGAGGCTGCGCAGGAGGGACATCTAGAGCTGGTCAAGTACCTGCTGGCTGCTGGTGAGGCTACTGTCCGAAATCACTCAAGTATATTTATTTGGCATAGAGATTAGTTCGTCCTGACTGTCGCTGTTCTGCTGTGTTTAGGAGCCAACGTCCATGCCACGACAGCAACGGGGGACACAGCGCTAACGTACGCCTGCGAAAACGGACACACAGATGTTGCCGATGTGCTGCTTCAAACCGGGGCTGACCTGGTGCGTGCCTTCTCCCCCCCCCCCCCCCCCCCCCCCTTTACTTTTACCTACAAAGTCACTGTGTGATGATGCCTGACTTGAATTCTGCTTGCCTTTCATTTTTTAAAATATATTTTTCAAATCTTTTATAGGAACATGAGTCAGAAGGTGGAAGAACTCCTCTGATGAAAGCAGCCAGAGCAGGACATCTGTGCACTGTGCAGTTTTTAATCAGTAAAGGTATGAATCTGGATGCTAAAAAAGAATTTGTCTTGTAGCAATTATAAGAAGATTAGGATACATTTTTTAAAATTCCTGGTATTTCACTTTACCTTTACTCATCATCCGCTTATAATGGGAAAATAATAACATGATAATGATGATGATAATAAAAACGTACTCAGGATCTACAGTACATTTGACCACCCAGTTACTCCTTAGTGAATATTTTAATTGTAGTGAATTTGTATAGTAGATGAAGCCATAAAGTTGGTTAGGAGGAACTGTGGGTACTTATGAGCTGAAGTATGAACTCCAAAAGAGTAGGTTAATTAATAAGTCTTAATTAGAATTAGAGGTATAATTGGGGCTCCAAGGGAGGGGGGAAAATGCTTAGGATACTGTTAAATATCAAAAGATCAGGAAAACACAGTATATAAGAAATGCACCGTAATTGTGCTTAATGCCTTAATATGAATACAAATCAAAGAAGCAACTGATGTTTTGAAATTCCTCTAATCAATAACTCATGTGCCTGATAGGTGCTAACGTGAACAGAGCCACAGCCAATAATGATCACACAGTGGTGTCTCTCGCCTGCGCTGGAGGTCACCTGGCTGTGGTTGAGCTGCTGCTGGCTCATGGTGCAGACCCTACTCACAGACTGAAGGTGAGTTTAAGCTTAAGCTCATGCTAGGAATCATGCAATATCCAGGGTTAAAAAAAAAAAAAATTAATTGCTCTTTCTGGTTAATTAAAACCAGTGTGTATCAGTATTAGCATTTGAACCATCTCGCAAGACACTTTGCTATACCATCTGCCATAATACTGCAAGTGCTTAATAAAATAGTAACTAATACAAGAAGCTGAACAAGTGTGATTCAAGAAATCTCCAGTATTTAAAATACACTGGTATATATTTCTATATAGTTCAGTAACTGCAAAGAAGTGAATCTCTGATCATGGCTCTTTTATGGCTGAAATACATGTGTGGATCATTTTTATTTGCTAAAAATATGCTAATTAGTCTTTTAATCTCTTGCTCATAGGACGGCTCAACGATGCTGATCGAAGCTGCTAAGGGTGGTCACACTAATGTGGTGTCCTATCTGCTAGACTACCCAAACAACATTTTGTCAGTCCCTGCGCCAGATCTGTCTCAACTCACACCCCCTTCCCATGACACGTCTCAGGTTAGAAAATGCATCCCGGTTTATCAAGAAGTTAATAATTTTCCAAGAACTTCGATTGAGTACATGTTAAAAAAAAAAAAAAAAAACACACTTTGTATAACACAAGATTTTTGTCCTGTTTATATATTCAGGCTCCTCGCGTCCCATTCCAAGCTCTGGCCATGGTGGTTCCTCCTCAGGAGCCAGACAGCGTGCCCTCCACCATCGCCACACCCCCACCCGTCACAAACAAAGGTTAGTCTGGGTCACCGCATAGAATTTCTCAACATGACCGTATGATTTACATTAGTGTTTTGATCTTAATCGTACACTGTGGCCTACTTTTCAGGGATGTCTAAACAAAGGTTGAGCAGCCTGCAGAGCAACGCTGTGGCCACAGGGGGCCTGGACGCCGACCTTCTCCCTCCATTCCATCCGTACCAGCCCCTCGAGTGCATCGTCGAGGAGACGGAAGGCAAGCTAAACGAGCTGGGCCAGCGCATCAGCGCTATCGAGAAGGCCCAACTGCAGTCGCTCGAGCTGATCCAGGGCGAGCCGCTCACCAAAGACAAGATCGAAGAGCTGAAGAAGAGCCGCGAGGAGCAGGTGCAGAAAAAGAAAAAGATCCTGAAGGAGCTGCAGAAGGTGGAGCGGCAGCTGCAGCTCAAGACACAGCAGCAGTTCACCAAAGAGTACATGGAGGGCAAGATGAAGGAGGAGCCGGGTCAGGCGGCAGGGGTGGAGGCGCCCGGCACGCCCCTGCCACCACAGGCCACGCAGCTGGGCTCCAGTCCAGGGTGCACGGACGACGACATCGAGGGCCACCAGCCGCTCCCTGCTGACGAGGACGATGAGGAGGGTGATGATGATGATGAAGAAGACGATGACGACGAAGAGGAGGACGAAGATGAGGAAGACGCCGATTACGCCGAGCTCCCACAGGTCGATACCATCCTGCCAAGCATCCAACCTCTTCCTCCTCAACCCCACAGCCTACAGGGCCCTCCCCCTCCCCCGCTTCAGTCCAGCTTCGTCCCCATTCAGCCTATGAATGCACAGCAGTCCACGGACTTCAGCAGCGCGGAGTACCCAGGCAGCAGCAGCCCCGACCTGCAGAGAGTAATGTTGGGCCAGCAGCTGTCTGGACTCGGGCCTGGTCTCCTCGCGCAGGCACCGGATGGCCTCATGGTGGCCACACCTGCACAGACGCTCACAGACACGCTGGACGACATCATGGCAGGTACGCTTCATACAGCTGGATTCTTTATCTTTGGGTTTTTTTTTCGGATCTGTTGGAAAGTTTTTGGTGGTTGTCGCTTTTTGTAGAGTAATGACTCTCATGCTTCGATTCTTGTCTGCAGCAGTGAGCAGCAGAGTGCCGATGATAAACACTACAACCTCACCCATACCTCAGCCCACAACACAGACGCCCATGAACACTGTCTCCCCACCCTCCATGCTCCCACTCTATCCATCTGTTGACATCGATGCACATGTAAGCCTTAGGTCAACTCCTTTTACCACACGTACTGGTTCTGTTTAAAAAAAAAAAAACATTTTATGGTTCTAGCAGAGCATAGCATTAAACTAAAAGAGAATAATTGCACTAAACTATGAGAATTATTACAATAAAATTGTACTGTAGACATTACAACGGTCTGATGATCACTCTTTGTTTTTTCAGACGGAGAGCAATCATGACACGGCTCTGACTCTGGCCTGTGCGGGCGGCCATGAAGAGCTCGTGTCGGTGCTTATCGCGCGTGGTGCGAACATTGAGCACCGAGACAAAAAGGGTAGGTCTCCTCTCAGACTTCTCTACATGCATCTTAAAAATGCAAACGTGTCGTGGTTATTTCTTACCTACTTCTCTGTCTACAGGGTTCACTCCTTTGATCCTGGCTGCCACAGCGGGTCATGTTGGCGTTGTTGAGATTCTTCTGGACAAAGGCGGGGACATCGAGGCTCAGTCTGAAAGGACCAAAGACACCCCTCTCTCCTTGGCATGCTCGGGCGGCAGACAAGAGGTATTTAAACAAATCCAGAAAGTCGCAGGTTCAGTAGAGAAGATCTCTGTTAAACCGAATGTGTCTTAGCATTACGGGTTGACCAAAAATATTAAGCCTTTAGGACAGTTAGTCAGTAGGAGAAATAACGTCTCGTTTCATGTCCGCAGGTGGTGGAATTATTGCTTCTCCGTGGTGCTAACAAGGAGCACCGAAACGTGTCCGACTACACCCCGCTTAGCCTGGCAGCCTCAGGAGGATACGTAAATATAATCAAGATTCTCCTCAACGCTGGAGCTGAGATCAACTCCAGGTCAGAAAATCCTATCTATCTGGACAGTCTGTGTGTTCCTGATCTTGTTTGAGCCTTGACTTAAAAAGAAAAAAAAAAGACTTTCAAGAATATTCTTGTGTACAACTTTTTTTCTTTTAGAACGGGCAGCAAGCTGGGCATCTCTCCTTTGATGTTGGCAGCCATGAATGGCCATGTACCCGCAGTGAAGCTGCTACTGGACATGGGCTCCGATATCAACGCTCAGATCGAAACCAATCGCAACACCGCGCTGACGCTGGCCTGCTTCCAGGGTAGAGCTGAGGTGGTCAGCCTGCTGCTAGACCGCAAGGCTAACGTAGAGCATCGGGCCAAGGTCAGTTACTACTGGCGTCAGTAAAGCTGTCTTATTGAAATGACGTGCACTGATTTTATTAAACGTGATTTGGTGTAAGAGTGTTTAAATAATAATATACATGCTGCTTTACCTGACCTATCTATTCTTCCAAAACTATATTTATTTTTGAACAAACAATGCATTTGAACTTTTGGCAACTTATGAAAAACAAGAAGGTTCTGATTGTATGATTTTTGACTATGATCAGAATAGAATGTTTGTGTAATTCTGAACCTCTCGGTCTCAGACGGGACTCACCCCTCTCATGGAAGCTGCGTCTGGTGGTTATGCCGAGGTGGGCCGTGTGCTGCTGGATAAAGGTGCTGATGTGAACGCTCCTCCTGTCCCCTCTTCACGTGACACCGCCCTTACTATCGCTGCAGACAAGGGCCACTACAAGTTCTGTGAGCTTCTAATTAACAGGCGAGTTTTATTTTTTTTTAACTAACCTGCATGCATTATGTCAAAAGTAATACCTTAGTAAATATTAATTGATGCCTTTTTTTTTTTTGCGTCTTGTAGAGGGGCTCACATTGACGTGCGCAATAAGAAGGGGAACACTCCTCTGTGGCTGGCTGCAAACGGGGGGCATTTCGATGTGGTGCAGCTGCTGGTACAAGCAGGAGCTGATGTGGATGCAGCAGACAACCGCAAGATCACACCTCTAATGGCGGCATTCCGTAAAGTAAGCCGTGAACTGCTCTGGGATACTGATGGCACTTCACATGAACACACAATGTCAGATTCTGAACATTTTGAGTGATTCTCAATGTTTTTATTTATTTATTTTTTTAGGGGCATGTGAAAGTGGTCCAGTATTTGGTGAAGGAGGTGAATCAGTTCCCCTCTGACATCGAGTGCATGAGATACATCGCCACCATTGCAGACAAGGTGTGGACTGAGAATAGGTTTTTCAATAGCTTCAACTTATAACTTGCATCGTTTAAGTTCCAGTTTTGATGTGAATCTATTAATGACCTGTCTTTTGTGTCCAGGAGCTCCTGAAGAAGTGTCATCAGTGCATGGAAACCATCGTGAAAGCCAAAGACCAGCAGGCTGCTGAGGCTAACAAGAATGCCAGTATTCTCCTCAAGGAACTTGATCTCGAGAAGGTGAAGATTAATCCCGTACTTAGACTTGAAGTTCTGATTAGGAGTTTTTTCTTTTGGTCTGTCTGTCTGTTTTATATAGTGTATCACACGATACAAAGTGTTCGATATAGAGTGAATCAGTTCCACTTTTCCTTCTTTCTGTTCAACCATAGTCTCGTGAGGAAAGCAAAAAACAAGCTCTGGCAGCAAAAAGAGAGAAGCGCAAAGAGAAACGCAAGAAGAAGAAGGAGGAACAGAAGAAAAAGCTCGAGGAAGAGGAGGCAAAAGTGAAGGATACATTTTCTGAGACACAAGACCAGAAGGAGGACTCTGCTGAAGGTATATGGATTACTTTAATAATCTATTTCCTTCCTAATTAATAATAATAATAAAAAATTTTTGATGTCTTCACTTTTCATAATTCCCCTGCCCACATTTGCAGAGCCAGAGGTTCCCATTGAGCCCCCAAGCGCCACTACCACCACCACCATTGGCATCTCTGCCACCTCCACCACCTTCACCAATGCCTTTGGCAAAAAGCGCGCCAACGTGGTCACTACGCCGAGTACCAACCGGAAGAATAAAAAGAACAAGACCAAGGACTCACCCAGCGAGCCCATCATCCTACAGGACCCTCAGGTGGCACTAGCGCAACAAAAGGCAGATAAAAACAAGATCCATGGTGAACCACGGGGCGGCGGGGCACCTGGGGGCACCAGTGATTCGGACAACCTGGACAGCACAGACTGCAACAGTGAAAGCAGCAACGGCAGTAAAAGCCAGGACCTGGCCGACCTGTCGTCTTCATTCACCTCGTTCTCTTCCTCCGCTCCAGCCGTTTCCAGTCTGCCTCTACCTATGACTGAGAAGAAACCGGGCCTGTCGCACCACACTTCTCGGGAAGAGAAGGTCACCGTGTCCATTTCCAAACCACAACAGAAGTAAGAGCCATCACCAGAGTCAGCAGAAATCTTTTTTTTTGTGCAAGTTCAGTTAATCTGCAATAAAAGTCATATCGCTGCAGCGGCAAGTCGTTAGGTTTTGTATTTTGTACTACATTTTTTATTTCTAATGACTTGAGTACTAGCCCTATTAGAAATGCACTAGCCCTTTTCTCTGAAGTATTCAAAATATGAATCTATCGCATTGACTGTTCCAGTATGTACGTTATAATGTATCTGTATTCCCTCATCCTGCAGATCTCATGAGATTATTAGTGACTTGACCCCCAGTTCCCTGCCCTCATCTTTCAAGACCATTTCACTGCCAGTCACCTCACCTAACAGCAAGATGAACCTCACCAGCCCTAAGAGGGGCCAAAAGAGAGAGGAGGGATGGAAAGAAGTTGTACGAAGGTATGGGACAAACGGTCATGTCCTTCTTTTCCTGGAATCCGTATTAAGGTTCTAACGCGCTAATTCGATGTGTTTTCAGGTCAAAGAAGCTCTCTGTCCCAGCCTCTGTGGTGTCCCGGATCATGGGCAGAGGTGGCTGCAATATCACAGCCATCCAAGATGTGACGGGTGCGCACATAGATGTTGACAAACAGAAAGACAAAAACGGCGAGAGAATGATCACCATCAGGTGCGTTCCTACTTTAATTCCTTTCTTAGTTTTTAATAGATTTTTCTTTTTAAGTAAGTAATTATAGCAATTATAAAAAGTGTAAGTAATTACACTCATCGTATTATATTATGAATCCAATCCCTTAAACACTCGCGCTGTTTTTCAGAGGTGGCACAGAGTCCACGCGACATGCCGTTCAGTTGATCAATGCGCTTATCCAGGACCCTGCCAAAGAGTTAGAGGACCTGATACCTCGCAACCACATTCGTCAGCCTGGCACCAACACCAAAATTGGCTCTACTTACACCACCTCCACAGGGGCTACCAGCACCACTGCGGCCAGTTCGAAAGGCCTATCGTCAGTCGTGCCCTCCTCCAGCATGTCCTTCCAGTCCTCCTCCAACTCGACCACTCAGCAGGCTGGCAAAATCGGCAAAAACATAGCACCAGGTGTTAGACCTCCATTTGTCTCTTTACCACCGCTGGCCTACACGCACCCCCAGTTGGCCCTGCTGGCAGCGCAGACGATGCACCAGATCCGTCACCCGCGCCTGCCAATGGCACAGTTTGGTGGCACGTTCTCTCCCTCGCCCAACACGTGGGGGCCGTTCCCCGTGCGCCCCGTGAGCCCTGGCAGTGCTAACAGCTCCCCCAAACACAGTGGCAACGCGGCCCAACGTCCTTCCAACTCCGCCCCTGCTACAGCCGAGCATCCAGCCTCGGTGTCAAATGCTAACGTTGCCCCTGGTTCCACTGCCTCTCCACCCAGCACGGCCCCCTCCAAAACACCTACACCAACCTCAGTAAGGAAGCAGCTCTTCTCCGCCGAGCCCAAGCCTACAGCAGCACCTGCCGTCGCCACCACTGCAAGCAGCACTCCCGCTTCGCAGGTCCCTCCTGCTCCCATCAGCTGCGCTCCCACCACCCCGACGACTCCTCCTCCGATGCCTGCACCCATTGCCCCACCTACGCAGCATACTCAAGCCCTGAAGACAGAAACCGCTCCCGCTGGTACGCCTGCTAAAGAGAAAGCGGTGTCTGATCTGGCCGTTCCCGTTTCCAGCGCCCCGTGTGAGGGCTCCAGCCCCTCAACCCCTCTGCACTTCCCTGCAACTCCTTCTGCACAGCCTGCACTCCCTGTCCAGCCCGAGGGCAGACAGCAGCTGCCCTTGCCCTTCACCTCCAGCACAGAACCAAGTTCCTCCTCTTCTGTCCAACCGGGCGTGTCTCTGCCCGTCTCGCGTCCCGTACCGCTCAGCACGGTCAGCAGCACGGTTGCAAACACCAGCAGCACCTTACCTCACTACGCCACACCTGCTGCACCCGGGGTGTCGACTCGCTTACAACCCCCTACGACGTACTACCCCATGGGACCCGGAGCACCTTTGCAGGAGCAGCAGTCTGTTTTCGTGCCCCAGGGTGCAACACAGGAGCCCCTTAAACAGCAATCTGCCCAGCCTAGCTTAGCCACAGCTAACATGCCACCCCCTTCACTTCAGATATCCTCTACTATGGGCATGATAAATGGTTCACAGGTGCACCTTCATAGTGGCAAAGCGCAGCTGCCACCCAACTTCGGTCCCGCGGCTCTTTTCAATCACTTTTCGAGTATCTTCGATAGCAACCAGGTGGGCAACAACCAGGTGTGGGGAGCCTGTCACCTTCCTACTCGCACTCCGCCAGAGCAGCCCTTCAGTGCCCCACCTGCATACATGGGAGGAATGGGGCAGATGGAGAGCAGTATGCCCCCTCCTGATGGCTCCAAGGCCCCAGGATATCGCTGCACCTCCCAACGAGTCGTCTCCAGTCCCATTGGTAAGTCCGCTAGGGCTACGTTGTGTGTTCAGTATCACAGTAGGTTATTTTATTTAAAGCATTACTGACAAACACAGTAGCTTTCTGGAACCTATGTAGTAGACTGTATGCCAAACAAAATGTTTTTCACTGACACAAGTGATGCTTATAATCCATTTGGAAGTTAATAAAACACTTGGTTACATTATTTATTTCAAGTTTTTTTCCCATTACATTGGTGAATGCAAATGGTATTTGAATAGTTAAATTTGTCCAACAGCCCTTATTCTCGTCATACTGCTGTTAGGATAGGATCTAAAAATTAAAAAAAGACCTATCATACCCCAGCCCCCCCCCAAAAAATTGTCACCATCTTATTGTGATTGTTAAAGTAAGCTCATCAATATCTGTGGCCTGTTTGTTTCTTAGGCATTCACCCCATGGACCCCTCAGGCAATTCCATCTCTTCTTCCACCGCGCTCACCAGCTTTGCCACAAGCATGTCGGCCAGCCCCGTTTTCCTGCAGGGCCCAGCTCCCGTAGGAACACCCTCTTTCAGCCGCCAGCACTTCTCCCCTCATCCTTGGAGCGCCTCCACGTCCTGTACGTTGCAGAGCCGTCCCTTTAGCTTGCTTACCTTTTGAAAACGTAAAGCAAGAGTATGTTCTTGAAGAATAGATTTTATTGTCTGTGTTTCTTAGGTGAGTCTCCAGTGCCCTCCGTGTCATCTGGAGCATCTTCCCCGTTGTGCACGTCCACAGTGACACCCGCACTGATCCAAGCCAAGCCTAGCAGTTCCAGCCAGCAGGACCGCAAAGTGCCCCCGCCCATCGGGACAGAGCGCCTGGCTCGGATCCGACAGACCGGCTCCGTCAATCACACCATGCTGCCCACCAGTTACACGCCGCCAGTCGGACAGGGTGGCATCTGGTCTTTCGGAGTGGGCAGTGCCTCCGGTGAGTAAACTGAGAGGAAATGATTCGATTCCATTCCGGATTTGTGCCAGCCTTTGGTACAAATCAACATTTAAAACTCTTTTATTTTCTCATGACAGAGGCAATGTCAGGCTGGTCTCAGCCTATGATGGGAGGACCCGTGATGCACCAGCAGCTGCAGGAGCAATCAGCGTTCTCCCAGCACCAGGCTATGGAGCGAGATGACACGGGCATTGTAGCTCCGTCTAACACCTTTCACCAGCCCATGCCCACTAACTTCATGGATTTTCCAAAGGTTTGCATGGCACTGAGAACACTGACGTCCCATCATCGCACTCGATATAATTTTCTTTATTGCATTACCTTAAAGGCAAACCCTAAAAATTACAATGTGGAAATAAAAAACTTGGTTTTGCACCGTTTGCTATTTAAATGACTGACATTAAGTCATAATGTGCCTGTCTAATCTTCAATAATATAAAGATATTGTAAGCAAAAAACATGCCAGCACAAATTTCCAGAATAGAACAAAACCAGAACAGGGGTGTATCAAAATTGGGTGTAAATGGGTGTACCATGATATTGTATCCAGCGTAAGGTTTTCTGCCTTGCTTCAGTGTTTACAGATTTTAGACTATCAATTGTGAAAATACATCAATGAACTTTGAGAACTTTAAAAACCTTTTTAAGACTTTAACAACCTTGAATTGCCTCGTTTGTATAACATGACATATGTAGCTGGTTAGAAGTGAATTTTGCAGTAATGTAATTGATGCAAGGTCTTGTTAAGATGTCTCATTTCTAATGTTAAATGTAAAACCAAAAATGTAACATTGTTGTTGTTTTTTTTAAGCTGCTCGTTTTTTTTCTCACCATGATTAGGGGTTGCCAATGTCGATGTATGGAGGAACGATGATCCCACCTCACCCACAGATGGCCGAGGCTCCTGGAGGCCCCATGTATAATGGGCTCCACACAACTGACCCCGCCTGGAACCCCATCTTAAAAGTCGTCCCCAGTTCAGCTGAGAATTCAGACCCACAGCAGGTAATTAACACGAACTAGAGAATTGTAGCTAAATCTTCAGCACGTTTAAAGTTTCGGTGGAAAGGTAACTAATTAACTTCTATTCGTAAAATAATTGCCTTTTTTCTGATTGCCTTGTCTTTTCAGGTGTGGCCTGGGACTTGGGCCCCGCATGTGGGAAATGTGCATCTGAATCACATCAACTAAACACAAACCTAGAGACTGAGAGGCATAGGAGCAGTAACAAGACATACACGTTAAAGAACAAGATAATTACCTAATTACCAAACCGTTAACCTAGGCGTGTCCCCTTAAAAGTTAAACAGAGTTTCATGAAATTTGAGAGACGGACACCTTTTGATGTGCCTAACAAAAAGAGCGAGAGAGAGAGGGAGAATCCAGTGTCGGCTTTAACGTGTTTACCACTGTCTATGAACAAATCGATTGCCTGTTCAACAGGATACATTTTGAGTAGTATAGTCATTTTGACATTTAAGCCCCACGTAAAAGCGTTCTTGGTCAGCAGGGCTCGATAGGACAGTGCGCTATTTATACCTGGCCAAGAACTAGATGATTACACAAACGAGAGAAATCAGACCTTTTAGAGTGGTAAATACATGTATAATTGTTTACATACTGAAAAAGGGTTAAAATGAGAGTAAATTTCATGTCGTATAGTGGCTCTACTTTATGTAGCCTGTATTAATGTGAAATATTTACCTTAATATTCAATAAAAAGTTGGAAATGTACACAAGTGGTGTCATGCCTCTGATTTGCAGTGGTTATCCAGGATGTTTATATTGCAAAATGCCCAACTGTGTGGACAGGGGGTGCAATTACACACATTTTACATTCTGCCACCGTGAGAAAGAGGGAAGAAAAACAACGCTCAAAACTTCCTCAAGCAACAAAACCCCAAAACAAATGGTATTTACTAGAAACAAAACAACCAAAACCCTAAGTACTTCTACTTGTTCCAGATCAGAAACATCAATTTGATGTACATGTTACTGTTTACTATTTTTTCTGTTTTTTTCATACCTCAAAATTTTTATTTTATTTTATAGATTTCTTTTAAATGGCCTTTTGTTTTCTTTTGAGGTCTGAACCAGCTTTCTCATTCAAATTACCAAGATCCTTATAGAAATGGTACTTTGAAAGTTGTACTATATAAACTTGCATACTGCAAACAAATTCATTTTTACCCATGAAATTGGAAAACATAAGATTAGGGTTATAATTCCTGGGTGTGGCCAACACTAGTTCATTAATAAGATTCATTAAAATGATCTCAATATTTGGTAATATTAATTTGATTATTAAAATAATTATATGAATACATTTTTGCCTGGATATAATGAAATTTATGAAAGAAAATGATGACGTGATAATTGGGAGTTATCTTTCACCAAACCAACACACTACTTTAAAGATTAAAATACTAATTTTCAACTTTTATACTACTTACTGTGTATACAGGATCATACAGAGATTCGGGGCACGAGGCGGGGAACACCCTGGGCAGGGTGCCAATGCATCGCAGGGCACACAGACACACTATGGGCAATTTGTGAATGCCAATCAGCCTAATCTTCATATTTTTGGATTGTGTGAGTAAACTGGAGTACCCAGATGAAACCTACCAAGCTATTTTTTTCTTAATTTGCTAATTGGATGAACTGTGATGTTCACATAGCGAGAATTCTGAAAATAAAATGTAATTGTTTTTAACAGCCCTATAATAATAATAATACTTGTCTGATGATCATCATGAGCAGTTTATTTATAGGATGTACTCACTCGCACTGTACTTCCTCACTGCAAACATGCAACTGGAGGCCATCTAGGAAGAAAGTGTTGTATTGACATAAAATGTTTGTTTACACACTCGTTATAATCATTATTCTTTAGAAGGTTACCTTTGATTCAAATTACACTGCGCTCACAATCACTGAAGTTGACCTTCAAGAAAACGGACGATTCTTCAGGTGCTATGGTACCCGTGGTGACCCTGAACCAGTATGGGATGTGTACTACGGCTGAGCCTGCAGTCTGACCTCAACTGCCTTCCAAGTTAGGATGTGCATTGTACCGTATAGTACATGAGAGTATCTGTGTGTAATGTCAATAAAGCTGATGTATTCTTAGTATAAATATAGCTGAATACTTTTTGGGTCACACTAGTCTCAGACGACTTGGGATTGTGCTTTCTGGAGTATGTGGGTGCTTCTCAAAGACCCCTGGCCTGCAACTAATGACAGTTAATGTTTTTATTACTTTTTTTTTTAAGAAAGGAAATTAAGAAACAAATATATATATGTATATATTAAAAATATTTTAATAATTTAGTTCATAAATTGTTTAGTTCATCAAACATTTCAGCTGTGGGATTCCTCCCATAGTTGAAAGACATGCAGATTAGGCTAATTGGCATTCCCAACTTGCCTGTAGTTTTGTGTGAATGCGGGTCCTACCACGGTCATTAAAATGGGAATAAATACAATGGTAATTATGATTGGCCTCTACAGTTCCTAGTCAGACTACAAAGGTTCCTAAATGGATGGATGGTACTGATACTGGTTAGCACTATGGCCTCACACGTCCATGGTCTGGGTTTCCTCCCAGTACTCCGGTTTCCACCCACAGTCTAAAAACATGCAGGTTACCAAATTGTGTATGAAAATTGACTGAAAATTCTATTGTGTTCATAACAATAGGAATAAATACAATGGTAATCATTACTGGCCTCCATGGTCCCTAGATGGACTACAGAGGTTCCTAGATGGATGGATGGATGGGGGATTCAATGCATTTTGCAGTAGAGGCACTATGCTCTGGAAAAAAGGATCATTAAATTTGACTGAAGACTGCGTGCAAAAGTTTGGTCTCATCAGGTATAGTGTATTTCTTTTGACGGTGTTATGCGCTAAAATGCCCCCCCGCCACAGATTGCCCCCCCCCCTACATAATCTCTATCAAATATTATATTACAACATAAATTCATAGGTTTATTGTTATCAAATATGATAAATAACTGTTATAATTAACCCTAGGCACGTGACAGGTGTTGAGACCATAATTCTCATATAATGTTTCTTTTGTGGCACATTTATTTTACAGGGATTTGTCGTGTAATACAAAAATGCTTGCACTAAATAAATATTTAGGATGAAAAATGTAACGAAATGAGTTTTATTATTAAATAAGCAATATCAAAAATACATATTGTATAAGGAATTTTTTAAAGATACAAGATGTATTTTTGATATTGCTTATTTAATATCAATGCTTATTTTATAATCAAATCCATAATTTCTAAATCATAAACCTATACATTTCTGTTCTAATATAATATTCGACGGAGATTATATAGGTGGGGGGGGCAATCTGTGGCAGGGGGGCATTTTAGCGCATAACACCGGAAAACCTTTTATATAAACATCCTTTATGTGACGAAGTTTCAACACACCGATAAGGGTGACCTCACCTCATTAGTTTATATGCACGGGCTTCGCGTTTCAAAACATCACGTCATAATTAGGCGCCGCCCCTCGGCACAGGTTCCAATAAAGCGCGTGCAGGAACGAGCGCTGCGTGTGCGTTTGAGGAACAGCGCGCGCGTGTGTAAATGCTCCTGGAAACCCGGAACAACTCGTAAACAACAACAACAACTCGGCACAAACTTTTCAGAGTTCCCTACTCGTCCTCGTTTAATCTTTGCTTCCTCTCAGGGGAAATCATGTCGTCGAGTTGTGACGCGTCGTCGAGCTGCCCCATCCCGAGCCGCGCTCCGCAGAAGCAGCGCTGGTCCGCCCTGCCCGACTCCTACAGCCAGACCCCCGGCGGCACCGTCTTCTCCACCACCCCCGGAGGCAAGTAACCCGGCCTGAGCTTCTCTTCATTCGATGTTCTGTTTGTTTCGTCTAATTCGCCGAGCTGCTTTACAATTTCCTAGTTGGACAGTTTCTGTGCGCGCGCGAGCGCGCGCTCCCGAGGACGAGTTCACGTGGGACATGTTAGAAGAACAACATGAATGTGTCACGTCTCAAAACAACAGCAAAAATTTTTTTCACACTTTTCATAAAACCTCCACTCTGCCTAAACCGTCTGTTTTTTTTCCCTTCTTATCATGAAACGCCTTGAAGGCTTACGTTTATCTTACGTTTATCTGAAATAATTGCAATTAATTTAGTCATTTGAATTCCACATAGCTGAAACAATTTGTCATGAGATTTTAAAACAATGTTGGGGGTGTGTGATGAAATTGTCACGAACGTTTCCAAAAGGTCTACCTGCTCACATGACTACGGGGCGTTCTGATAATCTAAGAAGAAGCATGGGTGACAGAGTTGGAAACAAAGACCAAGAGTAATGGTCTCCAAAGAAGAGACATGAAGCAAGACTGAGTAGTTTAAAATGGAATTCGCATAGGACATGTATATTTTTAGCATGTTAAATGCATTTGCCATGCGAATTGCCATTTTCAAAACCAAAAATGTACTTTGTATATGTCTACATACCTCTGATTTAATTTCATAGCTGAACCTGATCATCGTCTATACTGCTTTATCCTGTACATAGGGTCGTGGGGGACCTGGAGCCTATCCCAGGAGACTGGGGGCACAAGGCAGGGTACACGCTGTACAGAGCTCACACACGATGGGCAATTTTGTTTTGCATCCGGTTTGACTTGCTTGAGATGGTTTGTACAGATAATGATGAACCCTCAACTGTAGGTTATGTTCAGAGAGCAGCACTCCATAAGCATGAGTGGAAAAAGGGTCCTTTGAGTAGAGAAGTTAAAAATCCTGATACAGTTATATTCAAGTCAACCTGGGAGTTTTTGATAAGTAATAACTCTGCAGAATAAAAGAACATGGTTAGTACTGTGCTTGACATTTTACAGAAGACTTCAATCACTTTTATTCAGTCATTCATGAGAAACTTCATCACCAGTCCCAGGTTCACTTGAACACCTTTTGTATAGCTAGATGTACTCTGATCTAATCAAGTTCTCTAACTGCACTGCTATTGAAATGCTCTGCAATCCTTTCTCTCTCTGCAGTATTTTGTGTTCTTAACAAAACTACTTTGTCTTCAGATCTCTATTTCACAGGACCCGTGTGAGCCCTTCTCTCTCTATTACCACTTCAGCCTTGGTACTTGTGTTGCACAACATGGTTTTCTATATCCTTCGTTTTGGAAGGCACAGTGAAATGCAAATCAAGCCCAGGCAGCTTTTTGGCTCTACACGTTATTGGATTTTGCTCAATTAGAAGCAATTATGAATGATGCATGTTTGTCTCCTTTTGGTTATTCAAACGCTGCTCTTTGCAGGGACCAGAATCATTTACGATAGGAAGTTTCTCCTGGAATGTCGCAACTCTCCGATTGCACTGACCCCACCGTGCTGTCTCCCTCACATTCCGGGTGTCACCATGCCGTCTGCGCACCCGCTGGACAAGTTGTCTGAGCTGGACGAAGACCGTAAAGACCTCCCCGGTGAGACTGGTGTCCTCATTTTCTCATTCTGTTTATTCTGCAGGATAGTTTGACAACTGCTATTGACCAGACCAAGGATTGGAAAAAATGCTAAACCTATACTTGCGTAAAAGGAATAATTAGGGTGGCACAATTTTACTCTGTGAAATTTGGGAAAACCTGGCCAATAAAAAGTCAGAATGTTACTACATTTAAACACGTTCAAGTATAAATCCTTTAAGATTTAATCTTAAATATGGTCACTTGAAATTTCCTACCATGAGCAGGGATACAAAGAGACAATGGAGATGTTTTTTTTTGTGCTATTGCTCTGTAAGCTTTAACCATCACACCCTTTTTTATTATATTTTTTGTGTGGCTAAATTAACCGTGTTTTTAGAAAGAGCTGCTAGGTTAACCGCAGTAGAGGACAATGGACAGAGGACAATGGATGGTCTGACAGCACTTTGGGATGATGTATTAGTACAGGCAAAGTTAGAGGGAATGTCCCAAAACTGGGTGATCTATGAGGGGAAATATCATGCTGCAGGGGAGCCACTGGTGTAGTTACCACAGCAACCAGTGCAGATGGGTGGACAATGTGAAGGATTTGGGCTGCCAGTCTGAACAGGGTCAAATCCGATCACCTTCTCATACCACTGTGGATGGACAGTCTTAAAGATCTGTTTCACAAATCAGATTTCCCTGCAGTCTGAGCAAGGCCTTGGTCGGCGTGAAATCCTGCATGGGATTTGAAGCAAGGCAATGTATTGTACACAAGCCGAGGAAAGTGTCTTTTTATTTATTTATTTATTTAATACAGCCACTTGTGATTGTTTAGTCTCCCTTTAATTAATGTAGGGAGAGCGTGCAAGCACATGCTCCTCCTGTCCGTAGGTTCATATCTCTCAACCATGCATAGTTGACATCAGCAGGGTTTGAACTAATCATCTCAAAGTGTGGGTCCAATGCTTTTCTGTTGGAAGGGTTTTTTTTTTTCTTGGGTAAAAGTACAATTCATTTAGTTGAACGCTGAAGTAAATTTTATAACTATATATAAAAAATGCATAAGGATGGTAACAAAGCAGAATTACTCGGGTAATGTAGATCTTGAATCAAGTGAGGTTGGGTTTTTGTAAAAGCATTTCCTTTTCTCGCATAGTCAAAAGAAACTTGATCTCGACGGCTGTTAATCATCGACATGCCCTAGTAGTAAATAAACAGTTTTATTGATCTTGCGTTGCCCTTGGAAGCTCGCGTTTTCTTGTAGAGCGTATTGTTTACCACTTTTACCTACAGTAGTATTGCCCATTTCTCTTAATCTTAAGGTCACCTTTTATGGAGATTAGCTGACTGATTTCATGAGAAAAGTAAACAAAAATACATGTGATCTCTAGGCACATTGGTCTGTGTAACTTTTTTTTTTTTAAACTGTGTACTATACAACACGTGCAGAGCATGACTCACAGGGAAACGGAGGTCACGATTTCCAGGCTCTGAACTCGCTCACTCTGCTTTCTCTCTCTCTCTCTCTCTCTCTCTCTCTCCACAGCTGATGACAGTCAGTTTGTCCTGGACATTTGAAAGCGTTCTCTGGCTCCTGTGGAGAAGTTGTCTGCTGCGCTACTTATCCGAGATACCGTGGGCTTCTTTTTGTACCCACGTTGCATTGTATTGAAAACCGAAATGACGTCGGAGATAATGCAACGGAAGATTGCCAGTAGGAGTTTGAGCTGTGAAAGTCACAAGGCAACATTCTGCTTTATTTTATTGTCTTTATATTCATCTGAAAGACGGACCGAAGTATGTAATGACGTTTTATAAGGAGTTTTTCCGGTAAAGATTTTTATACTGGTTCTCCAGAGGGTTAAAGTGGAGAGTTAAGACCCAGTATCTTGCTTTGTTGAAACTTTCTGTACTGATTACTGTTCTGTTAAATTTTAAATAAAAGCTGGAAAATCCACAGCGCTTGTGGTGATTATTACACAAACTTGAATAAAGTGGTTTCGCTTGTTGCTCATGTAATCCCCTCAAGATGTGCTCTTGCACAACTGGGACACTACTTGATTGTTTTCTCTACGATTTGCAATGTGTATTAACAGAATTCGGTTTTGCACTAACAGGACAAAGGTGTTCTGTTTTTAAAGAAAGCCTGAAAGAAATGTGTAAAATGGCAGCATCACACTGCCTCAACGGCATTACATGCTTATTGCCTCAGGACGGGCAACTGTGGAACTTGAGGGAATGAGTCAGGTGCAGGTAGAGCTAATTTTATGGAGGATGGATGGCTATATTAAAGCCTCTGAATATCATGGGGTGGTGTAGTGGTTGGCGCTATCCCCTCCATGGTCCGGGTTTGATTCCTGCCACTGCGTGCATGGAGTTTGCATGTTCTCCCCATGCATGGTGGGTTTCCTCCCACAGTCCAAAGACATGCAGATTAGGCTAATTGGCTTCACCAAAATTGCCTATTGTGTGTGTATGGGTGTGTGTCCTGTTGGATTGGCACCCTGTCCAAATATTGATGCATGTTTGATTGAAGTGATGGGTAAACACCAAAGCAAAAAAAAAAAAAAAATGTGGGGATCTTTTTTTTTTTTTTTTTTTTTTTTTTTTTTTGCTTTGGTGTTGATCCATCAATCACTTCAAACATGCATCAATATTTACTGCTCTTCAATATGCTTGTTTCCCTCCTATTTCTTTTTATCTTCCAACTTGCTCTTTTGTGACCTGTCATACTGTTCTAAAGCTAGTTCTAGACATGATTGTGGTGTTAAGACCCATGCTATGTCTTCGATCCACTTTGTTCCTACAGTTTAGTTAATTTCAAATTTCCGGTGTGTTTACACCTTTTAAGGCCCTTTCACCTAGGATTACTGAGCAACTGGACAATAATTTTGCCATCGAGTCAACATGGTCTTGTTGCATACTCGAGCATGGTTTACATCAACAGATTTAGTCCAGATTCTGATCTTTAACCTGGAGTCTGTCTTCCAGTGTGGGCTAAATTGGCTCGTTAGGTAACATTGAATTTAAACGTATTCAATTCTGGATCTCTGCACGAGATTATACATTGTACGAGGGGCGTTCAAGTCAAACGGGGACCTGTGAAGGCGTATGACCATAAAGTAAAACATTTAAAGGGTGCCAATGTATCATGACCCAGGTGGGTTGGAGCCCACTGCTCTCAACGAGTGGAACACCAACTTCTTGCCTACTTGTGAAAGGGATGTGTTTTCTGTGTGAACTGTACACACAATTGTTCACCAACACCATTTTCACATTACAGAGGTTCGTCTGCGAGTTACGACCACGTCCCCAGCTCACAAGCAGAGTCACCTCCACGAGTTGGCGACAAGTTCTCTGTCCATTTGCGATGCTCGCATTCGCTGAATGTTCACGCGAATGACTGTAGTGGGCTAGAAGTCACATCGAACAGGATCGTCATCCATACACGTACAGGCTTCCTTAAAACCCTTCATTGCACTTCCCAGTTTGACTTGAACGCCTTTTGTACAAATATTCACAGCATCCAAAAAAAAAAAAACTGTATCTAAACTTAGAAATATTCCTAAAAGTGACAAAGTGTGAGTGACAGATCTGTGTGGAAACACCTTGTTGACTGGTCCAAAGCATAAAAAAACTCAAATACTAACTGAAGTAATCAGTCTTTACAGCCGTGGTGAGCAGAACCGCATTATAAAGATGTACAACTCATTGAATCATGTGGCAGATGGGGCAAGAACAGGAATCTGAGAGACAAACTGGACATTTGAAGATTATAAAAAAAAAAAAAACTCGCCAGGTTTTTAAAAAAATTTTTTATTCAGTATTTTTCAGTATAATTTAGTCTGTTGCCTCAAGTAAGCATATAATATACTGTATTAAGCTTATAACAGTGTTCGCTGTAACAGGACTGTGAGTCACACTAAAATGGTTCACACTTTGCTACAACCCTGACCTTGAAATCCTGACCTACGTCATTTCCAAAACATTATTCAAAAACAGTTTTTTTTTTTTTTTTTTTTTCAGAATAACATGACCCTTTTATCTGGTGTTCCTCAAGGCTGGGTTTCTGGGTCATTTTGTTTCCACATAGCTGTACTTAAATGGCATGAACGGTACAAATCCTATTGTTGTTAAAGCAAATGAAACGGTTCAAAAAGAGAACAAATTCAAAATTTTTGTGCACATCAGTACTTTGTGCAGAAATGACCACAGTGTGTCTTTCACTCAAGGTTAGAAATTCACTCTAATCGATTCTTTATTGTCTCCCTGGCTACAGAATAGCAAATGGGAGAAAACAAGTAGAAAGTGTACTGCATGCACTATTAAAAACATTCGGTCATTTCCTGGGAACAGACCACCTGCTACTCAAAGTCTGACACGGCAGTGTGTAATCATTTGTGTGTGTGTGTGTACAGGTTATTCTTCTGAAGTGCTTTATAGCGGTCATGTTTGTTTTTGATCTGGAGTCTATGTCAGGACCATTTGGTTGAAGGCCGGAATACACCCTGGCTGGCGCTGGCACTCACACACACACATTTTCACACCTAACGTCAATGTAGCATTTAAGGGAGGTGGAATGCCGACGGAAACGTATACAGACACGGGGAGAATGTGTGAACTTGCATATAGACAGTGTGCAGGATATTACCAGAGACCCTGGAGATGTGAGGTGGCAATACTGTACTACCTCCCCTATCCAGGATGCCAGGGTGTCATAACTGTTTATTTCCTACAAATGTTACTTTCATTTGCATGTTCAATGTACAGTATATCATGTGATTTTGCTGATACAGGTAGAGATGAAGAACCAGTTCCTTTGTGTATGCATGTACCAGTAGATTTGACTAATAAAGCACCATTCTGATCTGAAAGTGTATTTTAAAGGCAGGGTGGTGTGAACTTGCACAGAGGCAGCTGCACGGTTTGTTCCCTGCCCCACTGATACGTTTGGGTTCAAGATCACCTGTTGCCTACCCAGCAGGCTGTTTTGCAACGACTCAAATATGTCACGTACTGTCAAGGTCAAGTGACCCCGGCTTGGTTATTTCTAACAAGGAGCACTTGTTATTCGTGAAATTATTTCAATTAAAATATAAGCAGTGCATCCACTGACATGCCTTTCCCCAAATTTGATTTCACAGAGTTTTTTTTTTTCTTTTTCTTTTCTTCTTTTGTTAACCCCAAACAGCATACAAGTTCAGTTCAATAGAGGAATGCGACAGATCTCCACACCAACACCAGCATCATGTTTCACCCCAACATTTGGACATTAATATCTTACCACATACTATCTGATCTTATGTTATAATGAAGGAACAAATTAATCTTATGTTGCGCTAAATGATTTTGGGTCATTCTTAAAAAAAAAAAAAAAAGTGGAAACTGCTGTCATTTCGAAATCATTAAAATTAACATAACAGACACATTTCTTGTATATTTTTAATCATGAAATATATTTTTTTACTTTAATGTTCAACAATTAATTGTAAAAAAAAATTTAAAGACCAAGTTCAAAGAAATTTCTTGTGGCTTTGATCATACATCAAAGTAGAACTATATACTTCTAATCTAAAAGTATTTTTTTCATAAAATGAATCTGATTAACAATAACATCAATGTCTTATAAATCAAACACTAACATCGTGAAACAATAATTGATTATGATTTAATAATATGAAAAAAACATCAGTCACCCCAAACTGTGTCACTGGTGTTACTGTTATACAAAAAGAGTTTTATTTTGAAATGCAGTACATTTGACCATTTGAAATGGTTTCTGATGAAGGTGAAGCGCACTAGACAAATTCAAAAGGTATTAATCATTTAGGTATCATCATTTATTTATCAATTTTATGGGAAGCTTTTAAGTCGGGCATTGGTGTTAGTCATTTCATAATTATAACTGTCAAAAATTTAATATAGAAACTAATTACATCTCATAATTAATTGATTTGGACATAAATGAAAATCATGTCATCTTACACATGGAAGCTATTTTGTAAACAGTTATGATCTTTTTCTAAATTGTCATTGGTGTTACCGTCACTGGTGTTACCAGGAAGAGAAGTAACACCAATTATTCAGTGTATAGTTAAGAAAAAATGCATTAAACTATATTTTTGTGGATTCATAAAGTTTGAAAGTAATTTCTTGCTATTAAAGATGAAATACATTTCAGATTTTCATGAGATTCCAGGAGATTTTCATTCCATCCTTTCTGTAGAGTGACTCTTTTATTTTTTACTCATATGATGATGATGATGATGATGAGGCGGCACGGTGGTGTAGTGGTTAGCACTGTCGCCTTGCACCGCCAGGGTCGATTCCCGTCTCTGTGTGCATGGAGTTTGCTTGGTGGGTTACCTCCGGGTACTCCGGTTTCCTCCCAAAGACATGTAGGTTAATTGGCGTTCCAAAATTGTCCGTAGTGTGTGAATGAGTGAGTGTATTTTGTGTGTGTCTGTGCCCTGCGATGGATTGGCACCAGGGTGTACCCTGCCATGTGCCCCAAGTCTCCTGGGATAGGCTCCAGGCCCCCCGTGACCCTGAATACAGGATTAAGCGGTATAGATGATGAGTGATGATGATGATCATCATCGAGTCATGGTGGATCTGGAGCTGCTTCCCGGACCACTCAGTTATTTACAGCGAGTCACAATCTATTTACTACCATGCTTTTTAGGAGGTGAAGGGAACCTAGAAGAAACCCATATGGACATGGGAAAAAGCATGATGATATTACTCTTATTTCATCAATTATTATTTCCATCTAATTTCAGGCAGAATTAAAATCCCCCCTCCCCCCAAATAGATTAATAATAATAATAATAATAATAATTATTATTATTATTATTACTTTTAATGACTTCTTTTAAAACATTGTTTCGGTTTATTATAAAACATTTAACACCTAAATATCTTTAGAAGCATTAACTCCATGCATTGTCCCCCAGTATTCATTCACACATCTACTGCCATCATGTGGTCATAAAGAGTACTGCATTTTATAGGGACTCTGATTTTAAATATTTAAACACTTCCTAAATGTACAGGTTGATGCATTAAAAAAAATCTTTATTCATTCAAGGACAACTCATACATTAATCAGAAACATAAATAATAATAAAAAAAACATTACATTATTGACAAAAAGGTAAACTCCCAGTTTCACATTGAGACAGATGTGTACTGATCGCTTCAGTTGTCACATCCTTATTTCTTCTGTCTTGAGCTCATTAATGTTTGCTCTCAGGATGATGATTCTCTTCGCTCCTGCTCGATAGCTGCCGGGGGAAAACACACACAAGTTCAGTTGAATCATTTAACCATTTTGATTGGAACCTGACATTCTGTATGGCATGGAGATGGACAATGCTGAAGAGTCAATGCTAATATAGGACAGACCTGATCAGTTCTAAAGGCTCAAACTCAGTGGTTCAACCATTCAACTGGTGGTAATAAGATCTTCAGATCTTGATCACCCTCAAGCTTACCCTAGATAATTTCCAACCAAATTGATTAATTCGGGCGGCATGGCGGTGTAGTGATTAGCACTGTCACCTTGCGCCTCCAGTGTCTGGGTTAAAATTCCGTGTGCATGGAGTTTGCATGTTCTCCCCATGCTTAGTGGCGTTCCTCTGGGTACTCCGGTTTTCTCTCATAACTCAAAGACATGCAAATTAGGCTAACTGACATGTGTTCCATTTTGTGTGTGAATCCCTGTGATGGATTGCCACCCCGTCCAGGGTTTACCCCATTTCGTGCCCTAAGTCTCTTGAATTCGCCCTAAATCAGGTTTCAAGAAATTTGCACCAGCATGTGAAGCTTTTTCGGTACATGAACTAACAAATTCAATTCAAAATTGAAATTCATATTTCTATTAGAAAGCAATGTAAAATATACAATTTACAATACGTAGTAATCCTGTTACAATAAAGTAAAGTATAAAATAGAAATTGTATTTAAATGCAATATATATTATCAAAAAGATGAACTGTATAAATTATATGGAATTTCAGAACAAATTCAATTTTCAATTCAAATTCAGTTAGTAGGCTGAGGTCAGAGCACAGTGTCAGCCATTATACAGTACCTCGCCCCTGGAGCAGGCCGGGTTAAGGGTCTTGCTCAAGCCCAACCTGATGGAGCTGGGGCTCGAATCACCGACCTTCTGATCAGTAACTCATAGCCTTAACATGCTGAGCCACCACTCCCACCCTGGATGGAGTTGGTGAGACGGGTAGACAGAAATCATCAAATTAAAGAGACCGTACAGACAATGAAATCTATTCCCGTTATCCACGCCAGGATTCATTTGATGTACGAGGTTTTCTCTTTTATTCTGCACTGGGGACACGAGGAAAAAAACCTTCCCAGCTGGGATTCTAGCTATAATAGCCTGCGTCTAAGCTGATCAATTTTGACTGATGTGTGTTTGGGGTGCGTCGAGAATTGTGCAAATTAGCACCATTTCTCTAATGTCTATAAACCGGCATTCGTCTAGACGGAGTTGAACATGTGTGGAACTTGTGGAGATGTGAGTCGTATTAATGGGAGGAAGCGGCAGCTGGCTGAATGAGCTCATTTCACGCGTGTGACTTGGGCAGCAGCTGGGTGTTTTCACTCCATATTGACGGCACACAGCTGATTAGATTAGAAATGACCCGTGGGTAAAAGAACCGACAGTCCTTATGCTCATTTTGCATTTCTGTTTTATTACCACGAGTCGGACATCTTGCCTGTCAAGGCATTGCCACGCCCTGTTACGGGATCTGCCATGGGATCTGAATGCCATGTGACTCTAGTTGTCCGGTTAAGAAAAAAAAAAAATCACACTCACCTTCCTTGGTTGGTAAAGGGTTCTTCTCTTGGGTTTGCGTCTTCTTCAGTTTCGTTTTATCGAAGCTTGTGATTTCCATCATGTTGGGTTTGTCGGCCATGACTGTGATGACTAAAAAGATTTGTTATTCATAATGTATCCTTTACACACACACACACGCTCGTTTAATTTCATCTGACTGATCTGTTTAATCAAAGAAAAGCATGCAGACGACACATTAATTAAAGACGTTCTTCTTTCCATTTGACAGAGATACATATTTCTAATTATGTTCAATGACACAATGAAGGAATAAATGCTTTAATAAAGCAACGCACAGATTGAAACCTAGGATAGACGGATACACTAAGCACGTGCTCAGATGACACGCGTGTATTGTTCCTTCACTCCTTCACTGAGTCCCCTTTGTTCCTCCTCGTGTCCTTTAACCAACGACATCTCAACCTTTCACTCCTTTCATTTCCTTTGCTCCCTTCTCATTTTGAACAATTATAACTGAACTCAAAGCAGACATGATATAAAATCACAGACTCACACACAGCATAAAAGGTTAGGTCTTACCAGAACGAGGATGTGTCTGATCTGAGGGCTGCAGTCCGTCTCTCTAGGATGGTAATGCGAGCCTGCTTTTGAGTGTGTGGTTAAGAATAGGAGGGGGGTTTCCCATTAGCTCTGGCCCTATCTGGATCTTTATCCTGCACTCATGCCATCAAATATTCATGACTCATGATTTGCTGATGCAGTACAGACTGATCCGTGAGATATATATATAAGATATAACAGTCTTTTCTGCATCAGCAAGTCATGAGTCATGAATATATATACCTCCAGGGTCTAGATTCCCAGCCACGTTCGATTCCCGTGTCTGTGTGCATGGAGTTTGCATGATTTCCCCGTGCTTGGTGGGTTTTCTCCAGGTACTCCGGTTTACAAAGACATGCAGATTAGACTAATTGGCGTTCCCCAAAAATTGCCCATATTATAATTGTCCATTGTCCAGTGTATGTGTACCCTTCAATGGATTGGCACCCTGTCCAGGGTGTATCCCACCTCAGGCCCTAGGTTTCCTGCGATAGGCTTCCTGCCCCCCTGAACGACGTGTATACAGGATTAAGCAGTATACAGTCTTATGCCAAAGTTTATGCACCCCTTGTAGCCTTCTCCTGCATTGTGGGCATCAATAACTTTCATTTTCAGGGTCTTACACAGCTGCTTAGAGGAACCCACGGTTGTTGAGTGTCCGCAAGTGTGTGCACAAGGTTATTTGTAAAGCTTTGAAATTGGCATTTACTAATGACAGCTGTTGCCATGCATCAGATCTAACCAGCTGATTAAGGTCTGAAGCCTTGTAAAAAGAATCGGAGACTCTGGAACTCTTAGGGCGTCCAAACTTTTGCACAGTGCCATAATGATGTTTTTATTTTTTATTTTTTTATTCAAATTATGACATAAGAAGTAACTATACATCAACGTTTGCTGAAAATATTGTGCATTTATTATGGCACTGTGCAAAAGTTTGGGCGCCCTAAGAGTTCCAGAGTCTCCGATTCTTTTTACAAGGCTTCAGACCTTAATCAGCTGGTTAGATCTGATGCATGGCAACAGCTGTCCATAAGAGAGACTGTGTTAACATCTTTTCCATTCAAAAATCACCCAAATTATTTACCCAGGGGTGCCTAAACTTTTGCATAAGACTGCAGATGAGGTGTGAGTGATTCTGCCTCCTACAGTATATGGTACCGAAGATGTCCAAAGAGCACAAAATAGACATAAGGAAACAGTACAGAAAAATCCTAATGGCAAAACTGGATTTTGGCACAGAAATGTTTGATCGTACAAGATGGTTGGTGTTCGCTTTCCAGGCAACTGTAGCTACCAAGTATAAGAAGTTTAGAGGCAGGAGTTTAGCATTGCGTAAGCAGTGTTGTGCATGAATGAGCGCCACTAATTGAGTATGTACATTTTTCTTGTGAACAGTACATTGAAAGGATCTGTGTACAGCGATAGAACGTGAACGTTGCTAACATGCAGAGTAATGAACATGAGGGACAACGAGCCCTAAGTGTTCTGGGATAGGATTTTGTCCTCAGCATCAGATTCTGACATGAGGTGTGACCCAAAGCTTATACAAAGAATTTTATTTTACGTTTAAATAATTCGATTGATTATACAGTACAATTTATTTTCACAATATTAAAGTGAGGGCTATAAGCTCCCTTTACCAGTTAGCAATGAGCTTCTTGGATCAAATGCACAAAACCAAAGAAGCTAATTTTAAGCAAAGAAAAACTGTCTCGGCTCAGTTATTACACTTTTCTTTGGGGAAACTTGAGTATATTTAATTTTTTACCTAAATTATTTCATACAGTACAGTATATCTGACATAATATCATTCGCTATTAATTGGAAAACATGTGACTGGGGACCTGAACCTTCTGTCCAACATTACAGATGACCTCAACCTACAGGCGCACACACACACACACACAGACACACACACACACACACACACACACACACACACACACACACACACACACACACACACGCACACACACACACACACACACACACGCACACACACACACAGACACACACACACACACACACACACAGACACACACACACACACACACACACAGACAGACACACACAGACAGACAGACACACACACACACACACACACACACACACACACACACACACACACACACACACACACACTCTGACAACATGGGCAATCTGGGCAATCCTTGGACCATGGGTGAAACTTGAGTATGCAAAGGAAACTTAGCAAGCACGAGGAGACTGCACAAACCCCCCTGCTATGAAGAAGCAAGGCACTGATAAGCCACTGAGCTGCCAGCCATTAGGATCAACTCCTATCATTAAGCCACATACTGTGGATGCCGAAGAAGTCTGTTCTGTTAACAGCTGAGAAGTTTGACATGTTTTCTGATAAATAGTTGTAATTCTAGGTCTCGGAGACAATAGAGGAGAACGGAAGGGTGCGGCATATGTCAGCTGATCTCTAGCCTCTCAGAGGAACAGTTGATCACTGAACACATGACACAATGTCCGAGGCGCTTCCATATGGCGAGGAGATGACTGCAAGCCTATCAATATCATGCAGCTGCCTCTGTATAAGGCCGTGTCAGGGGGGGGGCTTTTGGGTGCGGACTGACCCTTGTGCTCCGATTAAGCGTGTTTCATCTGGCATAATGTTGAAGTATCTCTGCTAGCCTCCCAGTTGTTAGCTGCCTGAACTGATCTTTCCCATTACAGCAACACATTTGCCTGTTTTCCACACTTGATATTAGTTGCTTAGTTTTCACACCGAACTGTTTTTCCTTTGACTTTCTAAATTACTCGTTAAGTACACAGCTGAAGAAGAATACATTAAGCGTGACTGCTATTGCTCCATATTATATTACATATGCGGAAATATATTTATATTTTCATTTTCTTCCCTGCTTGTTCGCAAGCTGTCTTTTCTAGCTTTTCGGGTACGTTCTTTCGTCTTGTCAGTTCTTCTTTAATAACTTTTTAATCACATATTAGCAGTGGCGGATCGAGAACAAAACATACTGACTTGACTGTAGTGAGATAATTCAGTTTAGGAGTAGAATTAGTTATCAAGGGAATTACTAAATGAGGGCAAAATAAGTCATCTGGTGAAAACAATCTGACTAATTACTTTACAAGTGATTAAAAAAAAATTTTTTTTAAATTTACCCCTAAATGTAATGTCTTTTTGATCCGGTATGTTAAATAGTCAAGTAAGCTAAAGTAATACCCCTTCCATTGCCATAAGAAATATTATCACGATATACTGTATGTACCATGGTAGTCTGATGGTACCATGAAATAGTGCATGTACTACACATGGGTCTACAATGATACATACTTTGGGACAAAAGTACATGCCTTATAGTATCGTACAGTACATGGTTCCATCATGGATCGTAGTATGGTACTATGGGACCAAATTTGCTATACTGTCCATATTATGGTATGTATGGACATATCTAATATGCTACAGTATGTACAAACAAACTGTATCACATACCTGCTGAAGTTTGGTTTCCACTGTTGTACCCAATACAGTAAGTACCATGAAATTCTCCAAAGCATTGTGGTACACGCTAAAGTACTACAGTACCTGCCCAGGTGCACTATAAAGTCGTATGGTGCCCCTCTTGGTCATATCTGGAGTAGTACAGTATATAACATATAAGACTATATTCAATTCAATTTTATTTGTATAACAATTTTAACTATTGTCATTGCAGCAAATATATAATAGTATATAATAGTAGGTAGTATAGATAATAGGTAAATAATAGGTTTATAGACCTATTATCTGTTTCTTAAGTATTTGGGTTTATTACCCTGATCCCCTTCCCAACAATGTTTGACTGATGGTACTTATGGTTAACCTACAGTGGGAACCCAGTGTCAGGATCTATTCAATGATTGGAATTTCAAACACACTTTTATAAGTTGCTCTGCATAAGAGCGTCTGCCTAAAGTTAAATTGTACACGTACATTTTTGCCATTAGTAAACTACATACAATAGTACATACCACAGTAAAATTTATTTTATTTATACATCATCGCCCAATATCTGGATCCACGGGCCAAAATGTGTATTTAAAGGTATATAGTATAGCAAATGCTCAAATTGATGACCGCTGACATAAATGATTGTTGAAGTCTAGTTACGCCATCTTGGATCTGAAATATAAAGAAAAATAGCAAACATTATATAAGAAAAAATGCCCAATGATCCAGATCTTATGTATTAACAGGAAACATCCGCTAACCTGCATACATAGCCAAATGCTGTTGGAGTTTCAGTACTTTACTAGGATCTTTAGTTTGCTATCTAGCTCGTGTTAATTCAGACATCTTTTGTAGGTACATAATTAACTAGTAAAGAAATTTAACAAAGAAATCACTTATGTACTATCCTAAACATTACATACTGTACAGGTTGTAGCAGATAAAGGCTTGGCTAACCAGGGATGCTCAACTGTCTTTGTGGCTGAAGGGTACATTCTTTTGGCAGGAATCTACTTTTGTTCATTTCTCTTTTTTTATTGCGTCTCATAGCAAAAGTCAAATAAAAAACAAAAAAGCGAGAGCAAAATCCTTATGATTTTATTAGTTTTACACTAATAAAATACTGTTACAACGAACTACATACTTGCATAGCATAACAAGAGTACTTTCCTCCCCTGCAAACGAGTCCTGAATCTAATACACACTTTAGTAATTCATTAATAATGGAAGTATAAGTAAATTAAGTCTAAAATACAGGGCACATTGTCTAGCTTCCCTAACAGTCCACCAGATGGACTCAGTGTATAAGCCACACACAAGCACTGCACCACTAAACGATTCGTTCTTTGTCCACTGTAAGTTTCTCCACGCCGCCAGACCCTGTATTTTTTTTTCTTGTCCACCGCTGCTGTGCGCTCGCTCTTGTAGAACATATTTCAAAAAGACCCGGAGCTCCGTAAGTCATGTATACAATCCTTAACCTTCAGTGCCTGAAGTCAGCACAGCCTGTAAAAGCACTGCTCAGCAGAGCACACATCATTTGTCCTGCTGGAATTAGAGCTTGAACTCATGTTTCATACCCATGGGGCATGAGGGGGCTTGGAAATGGAATATGACAGGATTAGAGTCTCCCTCAGGCTACAACTTATAGCAACTAAGTGGATATAATAACGGTTTCTAGCGCAACGGAAGAGTCATGGGGCTTCTGTTCTTATAGAGTTGTCATACATAAATAGTATATATTATACTTTAATATGTCTGTATACTCCCTAAAATAAACGCCCACACATTTTTTGGAACAAGCTCGAGAAAATGTTCTTTGAGCTTTGACTCACCCACTCATCGTCATTACCGCTTTCTTTTGTGTACAGGGTCATGGGGGCCTGGAGCCTATATAGGAGATTTAGGGCACGAGGCCACGAGGCGGGTGCCAATCCATCACAGGGAACACACACTACAGGGAATTCTGAGAACGTCAATTAGCCTAACCCGCATGTCTTTGGACTGTGGGAGGAAATCCACCGAGCATGGGGAAAACATGCACACAGACCCCAAGGCAAGAATCAAACTTGGACCCTGAAGGTGCAAGGTGATGGTGCTAACCACTTCGCCACCATGCCGCTTGATTTAATCCCGATTAAACGGGACATTTAATCGGGATTACATTAATTAACATTAAATGTATATTAAACCAGCTTAACCAAACTTCAGAATGAACTTTGATGAACTTTAAACCTATTGTCCCAATATACAGTAATACTGCAAGGTGTGTTAAAATTCAGAAATCAGCTACAGTACATGATCACACGATCACACTTACACTCTATGCATTTTCTCAGCTACTGCTCATGTTTTGACAGATCATAGTCGAAACAACATGTCTGCTCAATATACTGTAATCCCATTGGTTCCTGACTTAGCGGCATGGTGGTGTAGTAGTTACTGTAACACTGTCGCCTTGCACCTCCAGGGTCAGGGTTTGAGTACTCCTCTGAGTCCTCCGGTTTCCTCCCAAAGTACAAAGACGTGCATATTATGCTTATTGGCATTTCCAATTTACCCGTAGTGTGTGTCCAGAGTTCCCTGGGATAGGCATCAGGCTTCCCATGACCCTGAACAGGATTAAGGATTTATACATAAGGCAGAGTCCAACTCCCTCTCAAACCGCTGATCAAGGGCACACTGTACCAAAGTGGAATAAGTGGAAATATATAGAGAAACAGGACATTTGCAGGACTGACCATTACATCCATGGTTTATCCTTGTCACCTTTTGGCTGCATAGTGATGGTACTATCACCTGTTAATTACACTAACTTTCAGTCGTCAGCTCAATGCTAGTTCCGGCAGTTGCGGAAGGATATGTGTATATGAGGAGCAAAATTACTGTTTAAATAAACAATCAAATCATAATCTGTTGATAATATATTTGTTTGTGGAACTGTTGTATAAATACAGTATCTCACTTGAGGTCCTGCTGATATTCTGTACAACAGCACTCCCTCTCATGTGATATTGATTAAATATAAAATTCCAGAATCTGTTAAACGGAGTGTAGAAAACGCTAAATGGTTGGTTAAACTAAAATTTTAAGAAAAAAAAAAAAAAAACGAGTTTAAAGTGTTAAGATTTTTAATAAAACCTTAAAGCTTGGGCTACTGACTTCCACCTAGTCCAGTGATGAGCCATTAAAAAGACGTAATCAACACATCAACGCATCAACAAGTTCTGTTAATAGTGTTCCCTAATCAGAATTTCTAAAATAATAAAAAAACAAAAATGCAAATGATACCAAAATGACTATTTGTGCCAGTGATTGCATAAGTATTCACCCCCACTGCTGTGCAACCCCTAAACTGGTTCTTTCGGAAAAAAAAGAAAAAAGAAAAAAAAAGACGCGACAAATCTGAGCTTATTAAGCTATATTTATCCCAGGAGGAATAAAAGAGATAAGCTCTTCATTTCCAGTCTTTCAATTCATTTATGCTCCTAAAGGGAATTTCAGTTTTAGAACACAGATGGAGAGGTAGTTCAGTAATCCTTCATCATGGTTGTATCTGGCCCACGGGATGAACGTTTGACACAATTACAATTGCAAATTGTGTTTAATGTAAGTTGGTTTAATTCATCGTTCATCATATGTACAGTATTTTATTTATTAGCTAGAATATGTTCTAGTACACTGATGTTACCCCAATCACGTGTAAAACGGTGTTCAGTCCTTTCCGGAAAAAAAACAAAACAAAACAGTGTGTAGGTGTCATAATTGTCCCCTAGAGGGTACTGTGTCGCTTTGATGTTGTACCGAGGTTGAGCAGTTGGAGAGATTCTTATTACTCACTAATGTATTAGTCAGACACACTTGGACACCTCTACACACTGTATTCACTTGACCATTTAACACTCTTCAGTGGGCTCAAATTATGGCTCCGTGAGTCTTGGTAACTTTGATGTGATGGGAAAAAAAAACCCCTAAACAATACAAAACGATGTTCTGACACCTGACCCGAGAATCCTCAGTGTTCTGAGTGATTTTATCCAGAAGGTCTGTGTAAATCAACAAAAGCCTCGTTTAAGAAGTCATGTCCCACATTTCACATCTGTGGACGAAGTTCCCTCCTCCGTGTCTCCCTCCTGCTCTCTTCTGCCTCCTTGGAGCTGAATCCCCTTGACATGTCGCAGCTGTGTGCAGCAGAGCGAAGCGATGTTCCCTGTTGTCGGACTCCGCTGCCCACGTACCTCCGCCTCTTGGACTCCGTCATTGTCAATTCATCCACATGGTATTAATCACTGCCGTTCAGAGGGTGGTGTGCCGCTCCTCCCTGAACCAGCCAAGCATTTAATGCCCCGAACAAGCCTCTGATTTATTCCCCATCTCCAAGGAACAAAAGGATAGACAATTTATTGCTTGTTTATTGTGACCATGATACTGGATGTTGCGGTATTGATATACTGTTGAAAAATGTAAATGAATTCTACAATAAATCATATATACTGTACAGTGAGAATCATGACCAATCATAGATACACCGGGAAGAGTGTTGACATTTATAGGTCGCAGAATACTATTTACAGACTAATCTTTAACCATATCACATGAGAGGCCTAAATTAATTATCAGCTTACACTGCTAAAAAAAAAAAAAAAAACATCCAGAAAGAGTTCTTTGGAAAGGTTAAGGACTTATTTGTCTTAAAAAGCCCTAGTGTATTAAAGAATTAATGGAGAGATACTGTATTGTTTTAGGCGACACGGTGGTGTAGTGGTTAGCACTGTTGCCTTGCACCTCCGGGATCGATTCCCAGCCAGGTTTGATTCCCGTCTCTGTGTGCATGGAGTTTGTATGTTCTCCCCATGCTTGATGGGTTTCCTCCAGGTATTCCGGTTTCCTCCCACAGTCCAAAGACCTGCAGATTAGGCTAATTGGTGTTCCCAAATTGACCGTAGTGTGTGAATGAATGTGTGTGTGCACTGCAGTGGATTGGCACCCTGTCCAGGGTGTACCCCGCCTCGTGCCCTAAGTGTCCTGGGTTAGGCACCAGGGTCCCCGCGACCCTGAATACAGGATAAAGCAGTATTGACAGTGAGTGTAGGATGGAGAATGTCTAATTTAAACTAACCTGACTTGTCAAAACTCCATACAATAGTCAGGAGCTCGACTAGAGGTTAAGATCACAGAACATTCAGCTTTGAGATCCAATGCTAAAGACCTGCAAATATTTTTACATCATCTCCCACACTAGTGCCCATCCAGAGTTTAGTCACTTTGCTTTCCCTCAAGTACAAGTCGAGCCCAAGTTATAAACCTCTCCTCAAATTGCGCCCAAGAGCTCAAGTTTGACTTAATTCCAAATGCAAGACAAATCATCGTTCACAAAAGCTCTCTAGCTTCCATATGCACTTGAAGTAATGCTTTCTCCTAATTAAAATATATGATGTTTTGTTGCATAGAGCCGGTTTCGGTCACTGCATTATGGCTCTGATAAACTGCTTGGCCAAAAAAAAAAAGAGCCACATAACGTTGCTGAGCCTAGACTTGACCAACTGAAGCAACCGCAGATCATAACTCTGCCTCCAGAGGCTTGTACCGTGAGCACTATGCATGATGCTTGTATCACTTCTCTTCTTACCCTGACTCACCCATCGCTCTAGAATAGGGTCAGTCTGGACTAATCAGATCACATGACCTTTTTCCATCGCTTAAACATCCGATCCAATATGCTCCCTAGCAAATTGACGCCTTTTTCCCAGATTAGTTCCACTAATCGAATCGTATCGTGAATCGTAGACTGTCAATTCGAATCAATTTCATTGGCATTTCGAGTCAATTTAATAACACTTATTTGCTGTCTGAAACAGTTATATTTCTTGTACTGAACTACTAAAAATATCAATTCTATTCTATTGAAATGCTGTGTAACCTGTGTTGTTGATGTCTCCTACAAAACAGTAATGTTTTAATCTTCTGCCCCACACTCCAGTCCAGAAGGTGGCAATATTGCACCAACTGCCCAAAAAATCTAAAGAAGAAGAAACATTCCTTCTGCATAACACAAGTATGTGTGGAAGATACAATCGGTTTGATTTTTTCATCCCGGGTCATAAGTACATCAATTTAAAATATAGTTGCAAGCAATGATGACGGGCCCAAGCACCCTGTGCCATTCCCACCCCGGGCGCACCGGACAACCTGTGTTATTTGAGTGTGTTAAGACCTCGAAAAAGTCATCGATGTGATGTGTGAGTGTGTTTGTGTGCATGCAGGGCTAATGTGTGTGTGTGTGTGTGTGTGTGTTAACATTTGTGATGTGTATGTGTATACAATAGGCCGCAGATGTTGGAAGAAAAACCTCACTGTGATGCTCCTGAATGTGATGTCACTGAATATGATGTCACTGAAGGTGTCACTGAATATAATGTCACTCAATATAATGCCACGCAGAAAGTTATTAATAATTTTTCGGCGTATGTTTAAGACATTATCACGGCTGACCCGTTTGAGATATCAAAAATCCCTCCGCAAGTTTCCATCCTCAAGGTCTTTAGATCTCTTCAGCCCGGTTTGGTGACGTTCGTATAAATTCCCTAGGAGAAGTATATCAAAATCCATCAGGTGTGTTTTTGCGAACAACTCAAAATAACCGGCCTCCTTTTGCATTGAGCCCAGGACATGCAGTACGAAAGTTGGTCGCTCGATGAGCTCTAAATGTGTACAGAGTTTCATGTGCCTACGTGAAAGTGTGTATGAGTTATGGAGCAAAATCTCTTGTGAGGGCCCCTGAGGCCCTCGAGCTATGCCCGTGGCCCAGACTCTCAGGCATCCGAATGGCAGCAGATTCTAACCTGTCTGCCAAGTTTCATGAATTTTTGAGCATATTAAGACCCCCGAAAAGTCCAAAAGGTTGGGAAAAAAAATCCTTAGGAAAACAAGAGGGTCCTGCGCACCTTATAGTGCTTGGACCCTAACTAGGGCTGTGAAAATTAACGCATGTGATTAATCCATACAATTTTAATGTGTTACTATTTTTTTTTTGCAAATGAATCATATGACCAAGTTTGACCCTAATAGCTTCCCATAATCGCAGCATGGTTAATGCAGACTCCGACTGATTAACTAGATAAAAATGTTTAATCGACTGACAGCACTACTTGAACCATATTTAATGTGATTTAAAAATTCTTTTAATTGTGCATATATGGACGTATGTTAGTTAAGTTACTAAGTTTTTTTTAGTTAAGCCTTTATTTATCACATACACATTACTGAACAGTGAAATGCTTTCTTCGCCTATCCCAGTGTAACACAGGGTTATCCATGATAAAGCGCCCCTGGAGCAGATAGGGATAACGGTCTTGCCAGTGACAACCTGGTGGAGCTGGGACTCGAACCACCGACCTTCCAATCAGTAACTTTGTGCCTTACTATCACTGCCCATCCCCCTTTTTTATGTGAGCCAAGAGACATGGTGACTCTGTTCGTAAAGAACCCATACTGCTCTCTAATAAGCTTGAGCCATTCGACTAAAACATTTTTACTGTATCCACTTTTGTGCTTCTCCATTCTTACTTCTAGAATTGCTCTTGTAGAAATGGAAAGAGAGATCCAGATGTTACAACAGCCCCGGGGTTGCCTGAAGGCACCGACAGTAGGTCCTAATGCCCCTGGCATTAAGTCAATGTACCTGGAAATTTAGTGAGAAACCCAGCAGCTCCAGTACATTACACTTTTGAAGTCCTAACCCACAGGTTTTCTACCCTCCAGCCATCTGATGTTGGTAAATTCATTACGACTCACTGTTAGAAGCAACTAAACTGGCAGCATGTTCGTGTTTATACTGCTTTTTTTGTTTGTTTGTTTGTTTTTTTTGTTTTTTTGAAACCCGGGTGAAATCGAGACTGCGCGAGCAAAAATTAAAATTCATGCATAACAGTGAGTGAATCAGACTACTGAACGTAATAGACACAGACAGCCACGAGGCCAGGCTGAATCACAAGAACGCCTCGGCTCTGCGTGCAGACTTGTTTGTCAGGTAGCACACCTCGGCTTCAAGCAGCATCTGTTCCAGCATCTTCAGTAACAGAGTGTTATGAGGCCTGACTTAGTCTTTT
Source organism: Clarias fuscus (assembly GCA_030347435.1). NCBI lineage: Eukaryota > Metazoa > Chordata > Actinopteri > Siluriformes > Clariidae > Clarias > Clarias fuscus. The sequence goes on along the minus strand of CM059230.1, from coordinate 6,028,327 downwards.
CTATGATATTTTTTTTCTGATATGCAGCGGGAGACTTTTCTAAAGTTGCCATATGTTTTAGGAGCGGTCAGGAACAACAGATGTGCATGACTATGCTCCAACTCTAGCTGTTAACCTGCTCCAGGGCAACAGTGACATGTGCACCGAACTAAACTCCTTTAAAAAGAAATAATAATAAAAAAAAATAAAAAAAAGAAATCAAAAATGGCCAACAGAACATTGATGCTTGGCGAGCTTTCATAAAGGGACCAGTTGTCATGGCAACCATGTACTGATGGAAATCCAGACAAAGGGATCGCAAGATGCTGGCCAGGACTGACAGAGACAGCACGTGGCTGTGAATGCGCGAGGACAAAAGCGCGCAAGAAATCAAGATGGAAGTTGTGCGGATTGTGTCAAAGCCACTTCAGCTTGTTTTGTGTGTGTATATGAGTGCATGGTGGGGTACTGAAAGACACGGGTGTGAGGGCTCGGAAACACAGAGATCGAGCGGACGTTGTAGACTGAACGGGGATCAGAGTGAAGTAGTGATGTCAGGCTCTCTCCGTCTCCCTCTTCGCGCTTACATAAAAGCAGCGTGGCTGTGGAGGCGGTTTACATAAGAGCTCCAGCGTAATGTTTCATCGTGATTCTGCACACTGGCTGACAAATCGCACTCTACCCACCCTCTTCATGAACGATCTATTCTGTCGGTCTCTCTCTCTCTCTCTCTCTCTCTCTCTTTCTAGACCTCCATAACTCACCGGCTAATTAGTATTTCTGTGGTCATTTTCTTGCATTAGCTTGAAGATACGCTCATACACACAGTGAAGCTTGTTCAATATTAGGAAAGAAAGAAAAAAAAAAAACTCCTGGTGATCTGAGGCTCATTCGGAGGAAAACAGATCTCCCAAGTGCCATAAGTCACTATCAACAGTGCAGAGGCAGTCGTTTAAAACCTGCCAAAGTCGAAATGGAAATATAATGCAAATACGTCGCACTCGCCTTCCAGTTCTTAATTTGCATGAGACGGCGGGAAAGATTATGCCGCACATGTTTATTGACTTTAATATATGTGCTTAGACAGTGCATTTTAAAACTAGTGTTGGCCTGACGGAAACCCTGCGCGACACAGTCACACACATGCACACACACTTACACGCTAATGCATCTGTTCTAGTAACGTACCCTTGGGAATATTCTGTTATACTGCCTGGAACGTTGAAAGGTTTACAGCCTTCCTGCCTCCCACTGTGCATGAGTTTGCACTAGTATGTCAAAAAAAAGAATCTTCCATCAGATTTAAATAGAATAAATGATGTGAAAAACAGAAATCACTTTGCAAACCAAAGCGTTTCTCACACTCCGTGTTACTTTTGCTGATTAGACACTGGTCTACATTCATTCTCCATCTGACTCATCGGACGCTTTGCATCTCATCTGCATCGCATACATGCATCAGAGCGCTAATAAGCTAATGCTAGTTGCTTCTTCTCCATCAGAGATGGATAAAAAAAAAAGACAAATGAGAGAAGATGGGGTGCTCTGTGCCGTCCTTGAGTCACACAAACCTGCCACTTGCTCATAAAAGAGGACACAATAAAGAGAGTACCCGAGTCAAAGGTCTGTCTTCGTCAGAGGACACTGGAACACTCAGCCATTTTATTAGAAACACCTATGCCCCTGGCTGTTCGTGCAATTATCCACTCAGTCAATCACGTAGCAGAAGCACAGTGCATAAAATCAAGCAGACACAGGTGAAGAGCTTTGGTTATTATTTCCATCAAATGTCAGAATGAAGAAAAATGCGATCTTGGCACGGCTGTTGGTTCTGGAATATTTATGAAACTGCCGGATCTTTATAAATAACGGAAAGGTTTTGTCTGTACATTGGTCAGAACTCAAACTTTCAATGCTCTTTTTTTTTTTTTTTACTTTTAATACATTGGAGGACCTAAAACCATTTCAGAAATTTTTGTGTCTGTCTGTCTGAATGTCTCTCCAGACAGATTTCGTCACAGCATTATGCAAGACTGGCTGGACAGAATTGAATGAAACGTGAGCAGTATTTAGATATTTGTCTAAATTAAACATTTGATATCTGTCTGAAGTGAAACATGCACCATAAACCAACTCAAAAATGTTGAGTAGAAGTGAAGTTATGAGCAGTTTTATGATACGATTATACCGCGTGGGCGTCACACTGTGTGCGCCTCTTAAATCGACCGCGGGACAAAATTCAACGAAACTTCCGCAGTACTTAGATATCTGCCTGAAGTTTACCCTGCACCATAAGTGAAATAAAAATCTTGAATGAAAGTGATGTTATGAACAGTTATGCGCCGGATTTAATAATCTTCTTTAAAATAAGCTTCTAATTCGCTACCTGCTGAATGCAAGCAAACACCTGCACCAATAGATATGAATTAGAAAGGCTCAACTGAATATTTTGACTGGGATTAGTTCATATTTTCAACTGCACTGAAATAGTATGCGTCAGTTTTTAAGACTTTTTAAAAACTTCATCTTTATCCGATCACTCTCCGATTACTGAACAGGGGGTGTAAACAAGGCGTAACACCTTACAAAATTGGATTATTTGAATTAATAAGTTAGGCTGAGAGTTCTGCCGTACAGAAAGACAGTCAGCCATGTATGTAGGAATCAGAGATAGATCTAGAAAATTATTCATGGGGTGGCAAGGGGGTGGCATTAAAATTATGAGGGGTGGCAACACTAAAGCAAGCATCCTTGCATGGTTTTTGTCGATTCAAGGAACGCTATTTTTATTCGGTGTATACACTAGGGTGCACATTTTTACATTGTCCTCTAAAAATGAAATAAACGCTGATGTGTGATTGACTTGAACCTGATATCTGGATTGAAACGTGATTTTTAGAACACTAGGACACTAGTGCTGGGGTGGCAAATGGGGTGGCAAGGCTTTTTCTTAGGGTGGCAACTGCCACCCCGTGCCACCCCGGTAGATTCGCCCCTGGTAGGCGTCAACCTGTGTTCGATTCCTGCCTCTGGGCCTGTGTGCATGGAGTTTGCATGTTCTTCCCGTGCTTGGTGGGTTTCCTCCGGATACTCCGGTTTCCTCCTACAATCCAAAGATTAGGCTCATTGACAATCCCAAATCGCTCGTATTGTGTGAATGTTGGTCCGATGGTCCTACCACGGCTGTACAAGATGGAAATAAATACAGCGGTCACCACTGGCGTCCACGGTCCCTAGATGGAGTACATTAAAGCTGATCAGCTTGTTTTCAGCTTTAAACTCTTCACCTGGCAATGCAGAAAAGCACCTGTGAACACATTAAGGCTACATCAGCAAAGGACCACATCAGATTCCTCTCCTGGAACCGGGGTCAAGGTCACTGACACTAATGTGGAAGGTCTCAGCTTCGGTATATCTCTATAATAACACTAGAATGCGGCTGAATGTGGTCGCCGTCACTGGAGGAAGATATTTAGGAAAATATTGCATTTTTTTTTAACAGTTCCAGATTAAAGCTGAGAGATGTTTTAGTGCTGACACAGACAGTAGGGTAAAGTGCTTATCTGCTATGGCAGTGACTGAGCCTCTGAGCTTCCCGTGAAGTCGTCAAGCTTTGTCATGGATTATGAATCTTTATGCAAGATTGGATGTGGCCAGTATTCAAAAGTACACTACTGATGCGGCAATTTGCATTTCAGAAGCATCTGTTCTTTTCTTTCCGGGCGCGTTTTTCAGCTAGAGAACTACAGTACACTGTTCGGAACACTAAACAGCTGTGTATCTAAACCACTTAGCACTACATTTTCATGGAAACAGGCGACATACAGTGCAAGTCCTTAAGTAAGCGGGCAATGACAATTTGGTTCACATCTGGTACTTTTGTACATTGGACTTGAAACGCAGCAGTGATTAGGGGTTTAAATGATAGAATGTCAGCTTTAATTTGGGAGTATTTAAACGCAAGGTGGAATTAGATGAACTGGGCCATCGTGTAAAATGATAAGGATGTCCTAGCTTTTTAAATTTTAATAGTCGGTTGCTGAAGATAATTTCGTCCTGTTGACACAACAGCACTTGACATCGTAGCAAATGATTTGTTTGAGTTTGCTTTGCATTTTTGGGAGTCGGTTAAGAAATGTGCAAATACAGTAATAACATGCATATAACATATAGATGCACGGTTTCATGAGAAAAAAAAAACTTGGAAAAAGGTCCCCACCCCTTTCCTAACTCTAACCCTATCTATCCATCCATTGTTTCTATTGTTTATCCTGTAAACAGTTGCAGAAGGGTGTTGGTGTCACAACACAAGATACCAACCAATCGGGGTGCTAACCGTTTACAAGGTGCATGGACACACTCACACACATACACTACGGGCAAACTCCAATCAGTCTATACTGCACATACACTCACCTAGAGGATTATTAGGAACACCTGTTCAATTTCTCATTAATGCAATTATCTAATCAACCAATCACATGGCAGTTGCTTCAATGCATTTAGGGGTGTGGTCCTGGTCAAGAGAATCTCCTGAAATCCAAACTGAATGTCAGAATGGGAAAGAAAGGTGATTTAAGCAATTTTGAGCGTGGCATGGTTGTTGGTGCCAGACGGGCCGGTCTGAGTATTTCACAGTCTGCTCAGTTACTGGGATTTTCACGCACAACCATTTCTAGGGTTTACAAAGAATGGTGTGAAAAGGCAAAAACATCCAGTATGCGGCAGTCCTGTGAGTGAAAATGCCTTGTTGATGCTAGAGGTCAGAGGAGAATGGGCCGACTGATTCAAGCTGATAGAAGAGCAACTTTTACTGAAATAACCAGTCGAGGTATGCAGCAAAGCATTTGTGAAGCCACAACACGCACAACCTTGAGGTGGATGGGCTACAACAGCAGAAGACCCTACCGGGTACCACTCATCTCCACTACAAATAGGAAAAAGAGGCTACAATTTGCACGAGCTCACCAAAATTGGACAGTTGAAGACTGGAAAAATGTTGCCTGGTCTGATGAGTCTCGATTTCTGTTGAGACATTCAGAATTTGGCGGAAACAGAATGAGAACATGGATCCATCATGCCTTGTTACCACTGTGCAGGCTGGTGGTGGCGGTGGTGTAATGGTGTGGGGGATCTTTTCTTGGCACACTTTAGGCCCCTTAGTGCCAATTGGCCATCGTTTAAATGCCACGGCCTACCTGAGCATTGTTTCTGACCATGTCCATCCCTTTATGACCACCATGTACCCATCCTCTGATGGCTACTTCCAGCAGGATAATGCACCATGCCACAAAGCTCGAATCATTTCAAATTGGTTTCTTGAACATGACAATGAGTTCACTGGACTAAAATGGCCCCCACAGTCACCAGATCTCAACCCATGTACAATTTAAGTAAATCCTTGTTGTCAAGTGTAGAGCATTGATGGCTCAGTGGGAGGTTTCTCGCCTGCCATGTGGCAGGCTCAGGATCAATTCCTACCCAATGCCCCAACCCCAACACCAACCCAAGTCCCTGGGTGAGGTGACAGTCCCAAGCCTGGATAAAACGGGAGGGTTGCATCAGAAAGGGCATCCGGCATAAAACCTGTGCCAAGTTGTGGTTGCGGATCAGATGGTCCGTAGTGGAGACCCCTCGACGGGAGCAGCTGAAAGACCGATAACAACTTTGATGTCAAGTGTGTCCATGTCAGTGGGCTACATAAAGAATTTACTTTGAGCAGACGTTTTCCTGAACTACTGTTAAAATAATTCAAATATCATTGAAAGAGATGGCTATAATTAACATCTGAATATGTCTTATAAAAAACTTGTTCATAATCCATGGCTGCAGGAAATAATGCCTCTAAGGTAATTAATTTTTTTTTAAAGCAGCCAACATCTTTTGCATAAAACAACTGAAACAAGAAACACAACATAATTGTCGTTGAATGTAATGATCTGATTTACATATTAATTCAGGCTACAGCAATTAGATTTCCGTCTGTGCAAACAAAGACGCGTTTGGCTTTTGGTTAAAACCTTATCAGTACAATCCAGATACAGGAAGCATGAAACAGCCAAGTATGAGCAGGTTACATTTTCCTATTGTGGCATCATGAACAAAAAGTGCTGTAAATAATGCTTTGCTTTGTTCAGAATTGTTGTTTTGTTATTGGCTCATTTTAGTCAAACAAGAGGCCCATTCTGCAGCACCACAGTAGGGTTGTGTTGGAATGGAACATTCATTCGGAAAGTGCTTTATCCTGGTCAGGGTTGTGGTGGGTCTGGAGGATATCCCAGGAACACTGGGTCCATGGTGGGAATATATCCAGGACGCATAGGTCGACCATTTCAGAGTGCCATGCACACACACTCGCGGTGCCATTGGGTGTACAACTGGGAGTACTCAATCGACCTGTCAGGATTTTTTTTTAAAGAAGTGGGAAGAAACTAGAGAAGCTGCTGGAACCAGATAGAAATGAAAAGGAAGAAAAAAGCATGCACACATGTACAAACAAACAGAGCAGGCTTTCTTTATATTGCTTCATTGTATAGAGGTTCACAAGTTTGCAAATCATATAGAGCATTACAAATTTTCAAGTCATTAAAAAAAAAAAAGATATGTTTTGTAAAGACTTTGAAATGAATCATTACTGAAGTGTGCAACCAGAACACCGTGTGTCTTTTCTAGCAAGTCTCTATTAGGCCCACAATTTGGCTGTTTACTGTACTTGCTTGTTTGCTTCAATGTTCTTGTCAGTTAGTGAAAGGCATGCCTAGTAGGGGGTTTACTTAACTTGGCACTTCAAAAATGCTTGCTTTTTTGTTAGTCCTTAAAAACTTCAGAGCTGCTTTAGCGGTGTGTCATCGTCCTCCTGTTCAGCGAAGCGATGTCGACTCAGTTGTGAATTAAAATTTAGGATTTGCAGAATGTTAGATGTAGAAATGGAAAGTAACGAACTACACATACTCTTTGAAATGAAGTACTCAGTGTTATAACGTGTTCAATTCAACATATCTAATTACAGTTACATTTATTTTTGATGACCATCACAAAAAAAAACATGTAATGATGCATTTAAACGCCCAGAAGATTATTAGCCACTTACTTACTGTATTGTGCAAAAGTCTTGGACCACGCCCATTTCTTTGTATTTTGCTAAGAAAATGTGACAATAGGTACAATAATCTACAGTATTCATCCACTCATCTAGAGAGTGGATGAATAGTTCAACTAGGGACCGTGGGGGCCAATGATGACCATTGTACGTATTCCCATTTTTACAACCGTGGTAGGACCTCTGGTCACACTACAGGCAATTTGGGAATGCCAATCAGTCTAATCTGCATGTCTTTAGACTCTGAGAGGAAACCGGAGTACCTGGAGGAAACCCACCAAGCACGGGGAGAACATACACACCCTATGCATGCAGACCTGAGGCAGAACTCTTACCCAGCCCCTGGGAGTTTGGCGACAATGCTAACCACTAGCCACCATGCCACACAAAAGTTTTTGTGCAAATGTAAATGCAGTATATAACACAATGAGAGTTGGTATAATTCGAACAAGCTTCATTTGGCTATTCAGCTACAGTATATGCAGCTATTCTTCATCACAGCATGAAGCTTTCTTGTCATTTCTTTAAGCAGTCCTCGGGAATAGTGAAATAGCTCTCCAGGCTTCTTAAAGGACATTCCAAAGCTCTTCTTTGGATACTGGATGCCTTTTGTTCTGTTCTCTTTCAAGATGATCTACACTGCCTCAGTAATGTTGAGATCCAGGCTTTGGGGAGAACAATCCATGACTGATAGTGTCCCACTGTGGTCCTTTTTTTTTTTTTTTTCCTTTTCCTTTTTTCTATAGAGGTATGCTTTGACTGCATTGGCAGTGCGTTTGAACTATTTCTCAAGACTATATTAAAAAATACAAGAAAGTATGGCCCCTTAGAAAGGACATAAAATATGAAGAAATGAGGGGCGGCTGAAGACTTTTGCACAGTACTGTATATAGGTCATTAAGTGCAAACATGAAATGGTTAAATTTTAATACCCGACCTAAATCAAGCAGTTTCTTGCTGAAAGTCTACACTGGCTAACAATGGCTAACGTCTAACTGAGCAAGAGGAAAAACAGCAGTAGCTAGCTGTGAGAGCTAAACTAGCACAGAGATCGAATAGGATGTTGATGCAGACGATGGACCAACTGTTGTCTTAATTTCATTAACACACACGCTCTTGCTATGCAAGTACAAGTAAATATAAAATATGCTACATTTTAATGTTTATATTTTTTGTCCTATTTGACAGCTAATTTTGTTACAAAATTAACTTTTATTATATTTTTATTTAATAATGTTTAATAAAACCTTTTGCACTCTATCCAGTACTTTGTCTCTATTCCAAATCCCCCACACTCATCTTGGATTTTACAGTATACATTTATTTTTACATTTACAAAAATACAATATAAACACACAGCACACAAAACATGTTAAACACTAAACATTGATGCATGGTGAGGTTTTAAATTAAATAGTTTCAGCATCTCGGCTAAGTTTGAAAATCTACACACAGCAAGGTAAGAAAAAAAGAGCACAAGCATCTCTCTTGTAGGACTGTTGTCTTCTTAATAGGAGTATTTAGTAGCCATTCCTGGTCACAGGGACATCCTGCCATCACACACCACCGCTCTCTAAACCCAGATGATCCTGAGGAGAATAGAAAAATGCATGATTAGATATTTATCATTTATTGTATGTATCTATGCTATTTGTTGATCTTTATTCTAGCAGGCATTATATTTATTTGTAGCATTTATTGCATTTATTAATTGTTTACATCTGATTAATTTACAGTGTACATAAACACTTTCTGTTTATGATAAAAAAGTACAAATTTTAAATGTGTTATGACTAAAGAAAGTAATGTTTAATGAGCACTTTATTTCTATTTGACTGGGAATCAGTAGAGAATGTGGACACACCTGATTCCTGACCTTACAGAGTAGAGATGTAAAGTCATTCCTCAGTGCCTCGTGCAGTGTCCGTGCAGCGCGCGCTCATTTCACCCTCTGAGTCGCGCGATAGATGAGTCAGTAGGCATGTTGTTTACAGCGCCGTTGTTTTTGTCATAAAAACATCCACACGGAGCATTAACAGGTGTCTCACAGTTCATGACCCGAGTAGCGTTTCTTCTTCTTTCTTAGTTTTTTTTTTTCCCGCGAAAAACAAACCAACTACCTCTCTACCGCCACCTACTGTTTCCGGTTGTGTAAATACGCAAGTGTCCCCGGGATCACAATCGCTATTACAGTGTGAACGCAGCCCTGCGGGGGGATTGGGGAGGGGGAGAAATCGTGCTCGGGTACAGAACGGAACAGAACGTTACCAGTGTGAAAACGCCCTAAATCTTTTGATGTTTTACAGTAGTATGAAACATACATAAGATGTTACTTCAATGTTCAGTAATAATTTCCTGTATACAGGGGAATTTATAATGGGCATATTTATTGCTAGACAGCCACATATCTATCTATAAATGTATAAATTAACATAACATACTGTACCTGGCTACATACTTGGCAAGCTACTGAAACTCCAACAGCATTTCGTAAGTCACTGTTACGTTTTTTTTAAAATTATATTCTGTTGATTATTATTACTGTTGATAATAAACAGGATGTGTATACTGCTAGTTATAGTATAGCTAGGGTTGCAAACCATCCTGTAAAATACAGATCGTCTCGTATCGTCTTGTTTCATGTTGAACCGATATGGGATGCTATTTATTCGACATTTTTGAGAATCAAAGTGAAATCTCTCGCACTCACTCACTCGTCATTAATACCACTTTATCCTGTATACAGAGTCGGGGGAGGGGGTTGGGGGGGGATTTGGGGGGCGGAGCCTATCCCAGGATACTTAGGGCAAGACGCGGGGTACACCTTGTATGGGGTTCCAATCTATCACAGGGCACACACACACACACACACTCACACGCTAAAGTGAAATCTATGGGAGAGAAATATTACATGATAGATAATAACATTATTATGTATGCACGTAGTAAAATTACAATTAAAATTCAGTTAACTCACCCTGCTGTGTCGCTAGCTTGCATAAAATTTGATATAAAATCAAAATAAATTTTCATGATTTCACATTAACGAAATTAAGGCAAAAGTTAAAGCCGTGCAATCAGCCAGATCAGTCTGCAATAACTGATAACTGTGATTATTGTTTACTATAAAACTTGATGTAAACCAACCGAGTATCAAATAATAGCAACTATTTTCAAGCCAAACCCGGACTTGTGGTGAAATTTCTCGTGAATGAAGCCGTAGAACCAATTTTATTCCCTTAAAACAATAACTAAAAATAAAAATAAATAAATAATTAAATGAGAATAAAATCGTGACCCCCACCTAGGCTTTCCTCATGGGTAGCAACCCTATGTGTAGCAGGCATAACTACTTTTCAGCAGATGAATTGTTCACCGTACTTGAGTTATTTTCACGGATTGATCTGTACTATTTTTACTTAAGCGAAATGAGTGGCAGTGCTTTTACACAAGCCACTGTTTTTTCTTTACTCGGTCCACCAACACTTAGGAGGTAAGATGTTTCTGTACACTTGATAATTCACTCTTCCATCTGCAGTTAATAAAGACATGTTTTTTTTTATTTTTTTATTTACTAAATAAAGAAATGAATGGCTTCTTGTCATGAAGAGAAACCCTTGTTCTCCCATTAGATGATCACAGAAATAGTTATACTGATGGATCACATCCAAGAACGATAATTATGGCATTTGCAGCTACAGTAGCTGGCTTGCTAATACCCTTGTGGGTTGCGCTTGATCTCATGCTTATTGAAGCTAATTGTGTTTTAAAACAAATGTTAGCTGCAGTTCACTCAGTCTAAGAGCAAGCTATCACCTTGCAAAATGGATTTGCAAACATTAGGAGCTATGAATAATTAGCAGGCAAGTTTGCAGGAAACGGGGAAACGCTTCTAGTTCATGAAATATCTCTGCCAGATGTAATTTTTTCATGCAGCTAAACTTGAGTATGTTTTTTTTTTTTTTTTTTTTCCGCCCCCCTTGGTCCTGGGTCTGGTCAAAGGTTGCTGAATAAAAATTGGGTTTCTAAGTAAGTTTATCCTTAATAAAAATAAAAACTAATACAACCACATTCATGAAATCAGGTTAGGATAAATCGCTAAATCAAATTAGATCCGATTAGGATAAATCGCATAAAGGGACTCAGCAGCTAATCCTCTGAGGTGTTTGTGAGGAAGGCGTTCGTAAGAATCAACAAGCAACAGAATATATTCATTGCAGAATGTGTGTGATAATATTTAGTTTACATATTAAATATATTCATTCATCTTCTATACAATTTATCCTGTACAGAGTCACAGGGAGCCAGGAGACTTCACACACACACACACACACACACACACACACACACACACACACACACACACACACACACACACACACACACACACACACACACACACACACACACACCTTTCAGCCTTTTCTGCATGTTTTTGGACTGGAGTACCCTGAGAAACCCACCAAGCACAAGCAAACTCCATGCACACATACCCGAGGCAGTTATCGAACCCTGACCCCTGCAGGTGCAAGGTGACAACGTCCACTATCCACTACACCGCCTTTAAAAAAAAAATAAAAATCCTGATTGAAAATCTGGTGAACTTTAAGCCTGTTGCCTCAAAATTATTCTACAGTGTGTCTTAAAATTCAGAAACCAATGAGAGTAGAACAGCTACATGATTTTGTATTTATTATTTATAACATATGCCCTACATGCTCACCCTTACACTCTGTGCCTTTTTCTCTGCTGCTGTTCTTGTTGTAACAAATTTTTCCTCAACATATTTGCTCAAAATAATCAAATTGGTTCCTGATTATGTGGTTAAAATTGTGACCTCACACCTCCATGATCAGGGTTTGACTGGTTTGATAGCTCCGTGGTTAAGGCATTGGACAATTTGAAAGGTCCCATGTTCGGATCCCCTTACCACCAAGTTACCACTGTTGGGCCCTTGAGAAAGACCCTTAACCCTCATCGGCTCTGATGTACAGTATAATGAGCTAAAAGCCACTCTGGATTAGGGTGTCCGCCAAATGGCTAATTAAAAAAATGATTCCCTCCTCGGGTCTGTGTGCGTGGAGTTCTACCTGTGCTTAGTGGGCTTCCTCTGGTTTGATCCCACAGTGCAAAAATGTGCAAGTAATTTCCAAATGACCTGTAGTCTGTTAGTGTATGCCCTGAGTCGGCCCTGAGCAGGGCATTACTTTGTGTGTGGGACAAAAGATTATACACCGTAGTGCACTAGCTTTCCATTTAACACTTGTTTGTCTGGCAACCCCCATGGGTACTCAGTTGGAATGAGATCTGGGGAATTTGAAGGTCAGATCAACAACCTTGAGCTCCTTGCCTGCTAAGTCCAATATGTTGCAGGCTGTAATGCATTAGGTGTTCTGGTGCCTTTCTATCATGGCCAGTGTCTGCTTTTTTGGGGGGGAAATTTTTGTATGTTGCATTAGATTTACTGCGGGCATAAATAAGCCTTGATACAATGCCCATGATCCTGTCCCCAGTTTATTGGTAAATCAGTGCTATTCACTTCACCTACAGTATGAGTGGTCATATTGTATTGTGTTATAGCTAATCTGTGTATATTACACATAAAATGTTAAAGTTCACCGTAGACACAGCTGTTTGGATGAAATTTCTTTTTAATTTTCATTTGTCTGAATACACTGAAAGCATCTAATCAAAACATGACTACATTGGCATACATCAAAACTGACTAAAAATATGTAACTCATTCTAATATTATTGAAGCTTGAAGCTCCATGGTGTGTGCCTCCTTTGTTCCTTATCTTTGTCGGGAAGAGAAATGTAGTGGTGTTATAAAATTCCTTTTTTTTTGCCATGACAAAAAACAACAACAAAAAACAAGTTGCATTAATGATATGTTGTTCTGCCAGCTGAGTGGTCAGGCCTGATATGGGTTTACCTCAAGGGCAAAAATGTAAACTTCAGGTAATTCAGTTATGAAGCACATGAAGAAGTAATGCAGGCAGACATAACATGATTCTGATGTTGAATTGTGTCCAGTAGTGAATAGCCACAGGCTGTAGTGAATAGCCTGAAGTCTGGAAGCTGAAATGTGTGTGCAGTCTACAGCCCCAATCATTCTTACAAATCCAATTCAATATCATACCAGCGTCTGGTGAGCAAACTGTCAACTCATGATTAGTAATTACTCTAGAAATAAAGCCTAGGCATATACGAAGAGCATCTCTCTCTCTCTCTCTCTCTCTCTCTCTCTCTCTTTTGTTGGCATGCCGATGCTCCATGTTTCCTGATTAAGGATCAGACGGAGCAATAGTGATGAATGAAATTAGCCAAATCAGCCCTTAGAAGCTGGGAGGATACAATGATGTCTCAGAGGAAATTGTTTATCTTGGATATGAACATAATCAGGGAGAGCAGAGGGACTTTACATTTTATGCGGTCTCAATTCATGCTCCTACATCTCTGAACTTTCAAGGAATCAGGATAAGCATCTTTTATTTGCCAAGTACAAGTGTACAGGGAATTGGTCTTGGTGCTGTATTCACACAGCAATAAATACATAATATCAGCTGCATCGATTTTGGTGAGGCAGGTTGACCCTAATACCACCATAACCTTGAATGAAAATATATTGAAAGACCATCAGATATGTTATATGCTATATAGTACTCTATTGTGAATGTTATACGGTATTGTGTGCTGTATTTTTGAATAACTCTGCACTAAAAATGATGCATACAGGTACAGTATGTAGATTTGTTTAAGTGGTTTTTATATGTACCATTGTTTTCTTCATATGATGCAGCACTAGGCTTTTCCTGTTGCCTAGTGTGCAGTCTAGGGTGCAAATGGAAGAGCCAATTCCATTAACCAGGGTTGCCAGGTTTTGGAAAAATCTCCAGCCTAAACACACTAAAGACCTGAACATAGCCTAAAAGTCTGGGCTTGGGAAAAGGGAAAAACATTTTCTTCTTATTGTCAGTCTTTATTCTCAGCTAATTCTGCTTTATCTTTCTTTGCGAGCCCTCTTACAATAGAAATGGTTCTGTACATCACAGACACATTGTCTGTCCTTACAGTTTGCCTTGATTTTGCAGAAATGGTAATAGATTTACTCCTAATGATTTGCTACTGTATGATACAAGATCATGTCCGCCGTAGAGTCTTTTCAAACTATCTCATTTCTATACAGCAGTCATTGAATCCGTCCTGTGCACATCCATCAGCGCCTGGCTCGGAACAGGACAGGAACAGACAGCAGCAAAGAGTAAAGACGGCAGAAAGAATTCATTGGTGCTCCCCTGCCCACTCTCCACGAGAACCGGGAAACGGGCAAGTAAAATCAGTACAGACACCTTACACCCTGGACACAACCTTTTTCACCTCCTCCCTTCTGGTAGGCGCTAAAGAATCCTGTACAACAATACTGCCGGTCACTGAAACAGTTTCTTTCCTCAGGCAAGCACCCTCATAAACAACTTGACTATATGCAATCCTCTATATAAAATCGCCAACATGCTTATTACAAACTTCTTTACATTACTGTTATTTGCACTACTTCATATGTGATGCACACTACACATACTTTCATGCACACTCAATTTGCACATCCCTATATATATATATATATATATACTTTGTGAGCCACAAAGCCACAAACAGCCAGAATCAAATGCTTTGTGTGTGTGTGTGTCAACATACGTGCCGAATAAAACCCGATTCTGATTCAGATTCAGATTTTGACCATTACCTGTCAATCCCAGCGTCCCTCGTTTATTGGAATGTACTGTAAGTATAGCAAGCATGGGGCGGCATGAATTATGCTCCAGATACTTGTTGCAGTTCTCATTTTGACCACTAGGTGTAACAATAAATTGGTTGTTCTAATTGGGGCACTAAGCACACCACCCTGCCTTTGTGTAACATCTAGAAATGTGAGGAAACCAGTAAATGAAACTTTAACATCAGTGGCTGTTACACATAATTACACCACAATGCAAGAGGCCTTGTTCAGGAGGATTATGTCCTAGGGATAAAAGCTGTTTCAGTTTGAGAGGCCATATGGTTTTAACACTCTGTCTCTACCGAGAAGGGAACCACCGGTCTATAGAATGGCCCAAGTGAGAGGACTCCATAAAAAATGAGCTTCATGGTGCAAACCTAGAAGCACACAGTATGTCAGAAAACAAGCCTCCTTTTATTTTTTAAAGGAAGATTGGTGCAAGAGCTGTTTATAATGTGTGATCCTGAATTTAACCTAACCTCGAGCAGGTTGGCTGTTGCATTACACTGGTGAAAAAGTGAAGCAGCCCCATAAGTCTGAAAAATCCAGGGAAAGAGCTCAAACCCTGCTTCAGGAGCCGGCCCCAGAGGGATAGTGTGCTACAGAGATTTCCCTCTTCTATCATACATTAAGACTGCGAGGGCCCTGGGATTTATCTGATTAGGCAAATCAGGTCTGTTAAGTGAAATAGAGTCGTAAACTCAGCAGCGTTGTAGATGTCTCTGCTTAACACACTCTTCATTCTCCCACTCAGGCGGAATTCAAACCAGGATCAAGTTCACATTTAACATCATGCAATTTAACAATCACTATTATGATTATGATGATTATGATTATGATGATTATTATTATTATTATTATTATTACCAAAATTAAACCTTATTTGCTAACTTTCTTTTATCTTAGGATACACATAATACACATCCTGGACTGGCTTAAATGCTTTCATTTATGACTGAGAACATTTTTTAATTTAAATGAAAAAACAAAACAAAAACATGACTATCAATAGATTATAGCTGAAACTGTCATGACTGAGACTCACTATATAGTCCTTACAGTATATTTTGCTTAAGAATAAATTAATGTGAGGCAAATGTTAATGTTACATAATCTCAGATGTGCAGTATAGTGTAATTGATAGTCAAACAAGTGTTTTAGGTTTGTAATGATGAGTTGCTTTTCTTATTTTATATGGTAAAGTTATAGAAAACTATTTAATTAAAACCAACAATGTTTGAATTATTATTATTATTATTATTATTATTATTATTTGGTTCTTAAGTTTAATTTGTACAGGGGCTTTGATAGTGAAAAAAAATCCCTGATTCTAATAAATAAAGGTTCATAAATCAAAGCTTTTGCTTGTGCTTCCAAGCCATTGAACTACTATATTGCCCATGAATCCCTGTATATTCCCTCTAGATCTGCTGATTGACATGTGTTTAATCCTATGACCAATGAGTAGCATCCTTGGAAATGTATCCACTCTCTCAATCACCAGGCTTAATGTTGACAAACATCCGATTATTATGCCTTTATAAACTCTGAACTGTTTCTTGTCGCTGAACTGGGTTTCTGTTCTTGTTTTATTTTTGCCTGTCTGCTTGTTTCATACAGTAGGTGGCATGGTGGTGTAGTGGTTAGCACTGTCGCCTTGCACCTCCAGGGTCCGGGTTCGATTCCCGTCTCTGTGTGCATGTAGTTTGCATGTTCTCCCCGTGCTTGGTGGGTTTCCTCCCACAGTCCAAGGACATGTAGGTTAGGTTAACTGGCATTCCCAAATTGGCCGTAGTATGTGTGCCCTTCGATGGATTGGCACCCTGTCCAGGGTGTACCCCACCTTGTGCCCTAAGCCTCCTGGGATAGGCTCCTGGTGACCCGGAATGCAGAATTAAGTGGTATAGATGAATCCAGGTGTGAATTTCCTTCTATTAGTCAGTCCAACTGAAGAATCGTTACAGTATAAGTGTTGTTGTTGGTCTTTCGGCTGCTCCCGGCAGGGGGTCACCACAGCGGACCATCCGGTCTGCACACACAAGCTTGGTCCTGATGCAACCCTCCCATTTTATTCGGGCTTGGGAACGGCACTGCATCTAGTGGCTGCGGTTAGTGGATGGATGGATGGATGGATGGATGGATGGATGGATCTATCTATCTATCTATCTATCTATCTATCTATCTATCTATCTATCTATCTATCTATCTATCTATTCGTCTTTCTGTCTGTCTGTCTGTCTGTCTCCATAATTTGCGAGAAATGTACAATGAAACATCAAACGGTTTAATTAAAAATGATAATTAAAACTATCTGTAATTGCGAAGCAGTTAATGCAGTATTTTTGTTAAACTCCTTCAATTTAAGCTGAACGTCTACTCTTCAATCAGAACTTGATTGCTTTTTTGAAATCTATTGTGGAGGCAAATTCTACAAATCGTATCACCGTTCACATACTTACGGACCTGATTATGTTTGCTAAATCGACAGTGCCCACGAATGTCTTTGCTGCTATGGTAACGTGGGCTGCACCTGCGCTAATCATGTGCATACATTTATTTGGAGTATATGTAATATTACATGACAAAATTATTTGCATGGACACACAGACACTTCTTCGGCGCTCATTTTGAAAGACAAGATCAAAAGACTTTTTATGCAAATGACAAAAAATAAGTCGAAACCTTCCGTTAATTCTCATGGGCAATGAACAACAAAAGCATTTCTACATGCTAGAATTGTGTCTAAATGCAGTATAATACACTGTGATATACTTTAAATATACAGTTAATACTTGATAATCTGTGCACAGTAATACTGGTGTCCATAAAGGAATGAGAATTGTATTATTTCTAGCATTTTAATCGTGAACAATCCCTAAAGGTGGTAGATTTAACCTTTTTTTCTTGGATTAATTTAATGCTCTGAGGTCCAGAGGCAAAAACAGCAGTAACTGCGTTCCTGTAAGTTTCATCCTGCGCTTTAATTAAAAAAGGTTAAATCTAGGGTTAATGCATTTGACCCCCAGGAGGCAGCATGTAATAATATAAAAAAAAGCCAAATGAAACACCTTTACCAAGCTCCAAACCCATAACTATGCAAAGAATCCTTGTGGAATCTTTTCTTGATAAGAGTTTACAGGTCCTTCCCTAAAAGACTCTCCATCATGATGAGCACATAAAGTGCTATGGCTTCTTTATTCTTTCTGTTTTTTTTTTTTGTTTTTTTTTTAAAGATCTAACTTGAGTACTATCATTCAGATTTACACGTCTTTGGGAAGCACGGAGAGAGACTTTGATAAATAAGCATGGAGATCTTTCCTCCCAGCAGCTTACAGCTGTGACACTGAATGATGGCTCTAATCATTGGGTTTATTTCTGTGGTCTTTATGGAAGGCACTGAGAACAAGAGCGCAGGGTGACGGCAAGCCGAAGATGTGTCACAAAGGACATTAACAACAACAAAATAAAAACCTTCAGTCAGGAAAATGACACAAAAAAAAGATTCATCAACTTAATATTTCTAAGGGGAGGTCTACCCACACTCTAATTATACATTCTATATTAACAATGCACCAGCACAAAGGACTTTCATTTGGGATGATTGACAAAAATCAGCGGAAGGAAGAGTGTGGGAAGACCAATGGTTCTCTTTTATCTTACAGGTAAAACATGACAAGAAATGAATGATGGCAAAAATCCTTTAGTTTCCTTACATCTTTATTGCTTTTTAAATCTCCATTGTTCACCCTTATTATGTCCCTTTATTTCTGGATTTGGGGATAATGAGCACACTGCGTAGTTACTAGCTGCAAGTGAACAATGATTTCAGTAAAGCGAAAAAAAAAAAACCTGTCAGGCTGTCATACTTTACTTATTATGGCGAAATTTTTTAGAGTAAACCTGTAATCGAATGTTGAGAGTTTTGGAGAGAAACGTCTCCTGTTTCCTTCCACAGTCCACAGATATGCACATTAGGCCTATTGGCTTTCCCCAAACTGCCCATAGCGTGTGAGTGTTTGAGTGTGTTGTTGCCCTGTGATTGATTGGCACCCCATTGGGATAGGCTCCAGGCCCACTGCGACCCTTTATACAGGATAAAGTTGTATAACGGCCCACCTGCAGTACCCTTACGGCCCACTGGGGGGCTGCTGCACTCACTTGTGTAAGTAATAGCTAAATTGTTAGTCATTAGGGAAAGGACTGAAAACTATCTCTCTCTCTTGTATGTACCGTGCCGCCTGAAAAATATAATATAATATAATATAATATAATATAATATAATATAATATAATATAATATAATAAATTACATTTCTGTAACTTCTTTTTTTCCTTGGGATTTGAAAACATAAATTCATAACAATTGCAGAACATCTGGAATGGCAAGCAAATCAGTGAAACATCTGCTTTTTATACCACAGCATGGCTCAATGCTCAGTAGATTGATTTCAATGTTCTGCTTGTAACAAGTAATGTCTTATAGTAACATCTCATACACAGGAACTTATATAATTTTCTTTACATAAACTAAGACAAATTAAAAGTGGATTATGTTTTTATTTAAACAAAGTAATTTTATTGGGGTGATGTTTTTTTTTTTGTTTACTTTGCATGTATGGAGGCAGTCTAGGTTGTAAGAGCTTTGTGAAATTTATCAGCATGGGAAATTCTTCAGGACAGAGGAGTTTCCTCGATTTGGGTTCTTGGTCCCTCAAGTAACACAACAGGAACAGGTTTGCCGATCACAAGTTTTAATCTGGCTCCTTCTTGAAGCAGGACTGGGTGGAAAACAATATAATTTTCATAATTACTTATTATTGTTTCAAGAGCAGGTGTCTTATAAACACATTTCCTTTAGGAACTGCTTCAGTAGTTACACAGATGGCACAAAGTTCTGTTAAATGAAAGAAATAAGTTGCTATTCCTCGTTAAGCACCAGTTAAAGGTAACCGGAAGAAAGATGAATACTGCTAATTGGCACAGTATTCAATTTCTCCTACAATACTCTAAACAATTTATTACACCTTATAATGACATACCGTAGGTTTTACACCACACTGCAAATTGAGTTTGCTCACACAGGTCTCTCGTTTGTCCTGACTTCCTGTTACCTTCATACCAGACACATCTGATGAACCAAAGGAACCGAAACAAGCTCTGACAGGCAGGAATATAGCTCATGAAGCCAATTACCAGAGCCATCAGAGCTTGACCCTAGGATTGTATACAACAACAGAAGTTAACATGGAGTTTGTTTGGGGGTAATTCTAAAAGTCGTACCAAACAAAACCTTTCTCTCAAGCTCAATACACAAGATGAATATAAAGTCAGTTTCTTATTACACACACTATATTGGCAAAAGTATCGGCTCGGCTGCCTTCACATGCATATGAACTTGAATAGCATCCAATTCTTAATCTATAGGGTTTAATATGATGCTGGCCCCGCCCCCTTTACAGCATCTTCATGTGTGTTTATGGGAACCGAACTCCAGAACCTACAGGTGCAAGGGGACAGTGCTAGCCTAGGGGAGGTCTTAAAGACACACAAGCTCCCTTTATTGTGTTGCAGATGTTAATAATGTATAACCATTTTCTTATTTTGATTTTTTTTTTTCTTATTTGGAAAGATTAACTCCCAAAAGCCATCTCTCCAGCATCCTCGTTTGAGTTTGTTCTCAACAAGGCGGAGATGATGCTATCATCGTCTGGATGTAAAACAAAGCTGGGCTTGATGCTGTGAGCCGTTTTTGTGACGCCTAATCAGTCGATCTAATCAGATTTGTGACAAAGCGGACGCAAATGCTGCTGCTAGACACACTCATCCTAACTCTTTGGTTTTAGGCCTACATGTGATTGTGTGATAGTGGAGTTTGATCAGATTAGTGATGGTGAACTCATATTGTCTGTTGACTCACATCTTAAAAAAAGAAAAGAAAAAAAAAAGCAACAGTGCACATACAGTATAAGAATGTCTGAAGGTATTGCTATGTAAGATACAGCTACAATATGTGTTCATTTCATTTGTTCACTTGAAAAAAAAAAACTCAAAATTTTTTTTTTTAAATTCACACTCTGTGAATGTGTATGCATGAAATATTATGACCAGATCTACACATTGTATTTTGAGCACTGTTAGATATAATAGAAAAATATTCAAATTTGAAGGATATAAATACCTAAACTGGAACGACTGCAAAACAAACTGCTTTGATAGCTCAAATGAATAAACTCAATGCCAAAATGAGTGCTGAGTGAGTGGAAATATTGTCAAATGTATTTAACATTTATTCCTATAAATCAAATATAATAATATTAAATCGGATAGAGGCACTTTTGCACATTGGATGGAGTGCACCATCCATCAAATCTATGTTTTTATTCATCAGGTCAAAAAAAAGCACAATGGACTTTAATATGTAGACATTTATTTCCTAGAAATTAAACCAACATTTGGAAAACAGAAGGGGAAAACAAGCGCACCCTATAATTCAGTAACATGTATGATGACAGTAAGCAACATTCATTTTGCACAGCAAAATTATTAGAAGTTTCAAATTAGTAAAAAAAAAAAATACAATCTCACTGATCAGAAACAAGATGAACACCACTGCAAGGTCAATTAAATAACTTATTTAATATTATAAATGATATACCAGTAAACCGGTGGCAGGATCATGGACACTCGAGGGTCGTCCCTGCCTGTGAGGAAGCAAAGGCCAGCCAATCCAGTCCAATCCCACAAAATAGATCCAATGTACAAACAAATTGCTGGGAAATTGAAAGCTGGCCATGAAATAAATGCAACAGAACACCCATGTACTATATTTTGCTGTGAATGTAGGGGCAGGGGTGGCTCAGAGGGCTAAGGCACTGAGTTACTGATCGGAAGATCGGCGGTTCGATTCCCAGCTCAGCCAGGTTGCCATTGTTGGGCCCTTGAGCAAGGCCCTTAACCCTAACTGCTCCAGGGACGCTGTACCATGGCGTAATCATGATGATGATGATTATAATAACACACACAATCATCCAATCCATGGTGTAGCAGGTAGAGTGGCTGTCTTGTAACCATGCATTCTGGGTTCACATCTGATGTAATTTGTAGGACAGTCGTGGCTTAACTGGTTTCTGACAGCAAGATCGGAGATTTGAGTCCCAGAACCGACAAGTTGCTGCTGTTGAGCAAGGCCTTTAACCCTGTCTGTTCCAAGGGTGTTGTATCCTGTCTGACAATGCATTCTGACCTCAGCTTACTAATTGCAATAATCATGAATTACAATTTCCCTTGGAATTAATAAAGCGCTAATGATTATTTGACAGAAATGTTTGTTTAATGATTGTTTTATCCTGTTTTATCCTGTACCGCTTTATCCTGTATACAGGGTCGCGGGGGGGTCTGGAGCCTATCTCAGGAGACTGAGGGCACGGGGCTGGGTACACCCTGGATGGGGTGCCAATCCATCACAGGGCACACACACACACATGGGTTCACACCGTACAGGCAATTTGGCGGAACGCCAATAATCCTAATCTGCATGTCTTTGGATTGTTGGAGGAAATCTGAGTACCCGGAGGAAACTCACCAAACACGGAGAGATCATGCAAATTCCATGCGGCAATCGAACCCGGACACTGGAGGTACAAGGCAACAGTGCTAACCACTAAGCTAAGTGTGTGTAGGATTGTTTAATGCTGTGATAGTCCCAAGTATGACAATAAACTGATATTTCCCAACCACTGTGGATAGATTATGTATTATAGACTATCCTATAATTGCATTTGCGATGTATGCAGCATTCCTAGCAAGAATCAGCTGTATTAGGACAGTCTAAGTTTTTTTATTTGTATTTTTTGGGAGCGAATTGAGCCTATCCTAGTGTTTTGACTCTAAATTATAAGAATGCGTAATCTTGCTGCGACTTTTACTTTCAAACGATCAACCAATAATCATGTTTTTACAAACCCCGTAGCATATAATCCACCCTGTTTCTCTTTTACTTTTTCTCTACTTGTCACACACTTCCTTCATGACCACAACACAATCACAATCTCTTCCCCCTTTTGAACCACTACTATTCAAGCGTGAAGTCGGGAAACGGATCTTATTGAAGTGATTTCTTCTCTGTCATGTCCCCCATATGGTATACATATTCTAGATAAATCACTCTGACAACCAAGAAGCAGTCAGAAAAGTGCCTAGGGCAAGACATGTTGACTCCTGCTGAAAATAACACTTACAACGCCTCATCAGAACAGTGGAGCCAGCCATATGGTGGAGGATGCTTAGAAATATAAGACAAATGAAGAATTAATGGCCAGCATCTATCTCTCAGCTCCTGTGAGAGAAATAAACGGATGTTTTGATTGGGGGGGAAAAAAAAGGCATGATGGTAAAATCACCTGTCATGGTGGACTGCTTCTGGGGAAAGAGAAATTAGATACCCAATCCATAACATAATCTGATTATCTATGGTGTGAATCACAGGCTTTATTAGGCACGTAATGTAAAAGGAAGCAGTCTGCTGTTATTTCTCAAACACACTATGGCAGGGATCACTGGGATTTGACTGTAGTCATATAAGATTTTATATTTTAACCAGAATAAGATTGCTTGCTGGGGAAAGGTATCAGGCCTGGTACTTGGTACTTGTTTGCATCACCAGTAATCACTGAGAGAGAGAGAGAGAGCATGCAGAAATGTAATAAATATTTCCTCAGAAATGCCATACTTGTTTTCCAGGAGTGCAATCTGATGAAAATGCGTAAAAACTCGTGTTTTTGGAATTAATTTGCTTCCATGTGAATGGACTTATATTGTGCTTAAGTGATAATCGTAATATCCTTTCATGAAATGTTACAAATCTCTTGACATAAATACATATTAAATATCTGAATAAATAAATAAATAAATAAATAAATAAATCACTCATTTATCGCCTATATTGCTTATCCTGTGGAGACTTCAGGCACAAGGCAGGGTACACCATGGTCATGGTGCCAATCCATCACAGGGCACACACTCGCCAATCAACCTAATCTGCATGTCTTTGGACTGTGGGAGGAAACCGGAGTACCCGGAGGAAACCCACCAAGCACGGGGAGAACATGCAAACCTTCGACCCTGGAGGTGCACGGCGACCGTCCCACTGTGCACCAAGCACTATGCCATTGTGATGCTAATAAACAAACAAACAAACAAACCAAAAATATTTGAAATAAAATGGGTTTTCAAACTGTATTGCACCGACGTGATGCAACCAGTTGTTGAAATACCAGAGGAAAAATCTGTTCAGTTTCAGTTATACTGTTTCCTACAAAAAATTAGACATAGAACGATTTTATGTAGAAAACACTGAATCACACACAAAAAAAGACTTTTTTCCCCAGACAGAGTAACAGATGTAGTCAGGAATGAAGGGTTAAAAAGGGAAGCACGTGAAGCGACGCACACATCATGCACAGTGCCGGCTGTACAGTCATCTGGAGACAGTGGTATGATCTTCAGGTGCTCAGGTTTCGTCTCAGCAACGTTATGTGGCAATAAGATGAAATTAGCTGACGACCTGAATGTACTGAATGACCGGGTTATAACATTTATGGAGTTTTTTCTTCCCAGATGGACCAGGGATATACCAGGACTTGGACACACAGGATTGTGAAAGAGTGCTTCTGGGAGCACGAGGAGTTATTTCACACATGAATTCACCACCATAATCAAAGCTAAAGGAAGGCACTCTTGAAGTGTGTGATTTTTTTTTCTCTCCAATAAATAAATATTCATCAACACTTTTTTTTTTTTTTTTTGGATTTTTCCCCGATTTTCTCCCTAATTTAGTCGTGTCCAATTCCTCCCCGTCACTAGGGGGCTCCCACATTAAGGCTACTACTACCACTCAGCCGGGAGGGCCGAAGACTATCACGTGTTTCCTCCGAACCACGTGACGCCAGCCGACCGCATCTGCTCGCTCGCGCACCGTTGGGGGCGGCGTAACACACTCGGAGGACAGCGCTATCCGCTCCCTCCGTTGCGCGAGCTCACAGACGCCCCTGATTGGCTGTAGAGCCGTGATTAATGTGGGAGCACTAAGTACCTCTCATCCCTCCCCTCTGAGAGAGCTCGGCCAATCAGCTCTCTCTAGACCTCCGGCTGCGAGAGGTTACAGCACCAACTAGCGAACTAGCGATCTCCGGATGATAGGGCGAGTGCTTTAACCACTGCGCCACTCGGAGGCCCTTTCATCAACACTTTTAACTAAAACTGCACATTCAGTCAACGGTTATCCTCAACCCTGTCTCATAAACAGGGCTTTTCTGCCTGCAGTTCTGTTGCTCACTGAATGTTTTTTTTGTTTCCTGACCATTTTGTGTAATCTAGAGAAACACATCAGCAATTTCTGAAATACTCAAACCAGCATGCGAGGCACAAACAACAATGCCTCACTCAAAGTCAATAGGGATCACAGTTTCCCCCATTCTGATATTGGATATTCGACCATTATCTGGAGCTCTTGACCTGCATGATTATGTGCACAGAGCCGCAGCTACAGTACAAGATGCCTTGACAGGCTGGATCATTGTACAGCAGTAAAGGTGTTCCTAATAAAGTGGATGGTGTGTGTATATCCTGTATAATGCTGAAAATCATATCAGAGTCTCATTTGTTAAGCTGTTTCATAAAAATGCTCTAATATATCATGACACTTTGGCACATCCTTTATTTATGACAGTCTTTAATAATATGACACCATTTAGGACCTTGATGAAAGAGGGATTCAGTTACAGTATGTGTGGTCACGATATTTGATATGGTGGCTAAAATCTAATCTCTATAAATGTCTGGCACTGAAACTGTTAGCATTTAATAATGTATGAAATCATGATTTCTCATTTTTTACAGGATAATGCGGTGCTCAGTTCATGCTGTGTTTCCTCTGAATACCAAGCATGATAAACAAAACAGGCTGTAACCCCTTCATTCAAAAACCAACAAAAAAAGGGAGTTCATGGACCTTTGGAATTATTTCATTATTTCACAATTTCACTGGGGCAGAAGTTTACGAACACTCAGTTGATTGTGTCTTTAAACAGCTTGTTAAAGACTGATTCAGAGTATACAACACAATATACTTTACACAATAAATAAGAAGAATATTCATAAAAATGACGAGTGATTGTCATGGCCTTGCACATCTATCTATAATTTCCTTTGAACAATGTTTTGTGCAGCCTGTACTTTTAGTATGCTAATTAGGCCCAACCTCCCCTCCATGGCACTGAGGTCACGTGATTTGAGACCTCATTATAATTTTCTTCAAAACGACCATCACGGTAGACACACAGCCAACTCGCAAAAAAAAGACGCAAACGTTTTACTGAATCTGCCGAAAAAAATCTTCACTTATTTGAGTTTGTTTTGACACCTTGTCACATGACCATTGCATTTGCATTTTCATTAATATTCATTAGCCAAAGACGGGCGTGTACATAGGATCAGCCTAGTCTGTGTTCAATTATCTCAATGTTTATACAACACATCTCAATTATCTCAATGTTTATACAACACTTTATCTCAATTATCTCAATGTTTATACAACACTTTATCTCAATGTTTATACAACACATTATCTCAATTATCTCAATGTTTATACAACACTTTATCTCAATTATCTCAATGTTTATACAACACTTTATCTCAATGTTTATACAACACATTATCTCAATTATCTCAATGTTTATACAACACTTTATTTCAATTATCTCAATGTTTATACAACACATCTCAATTATCTCAATGTTTATACAACACATTATCTCAATTATCTCAATGTTTATACAACACTTTATCTCAATTATCTCAATGTTTATACAACACTTTATCTCAATTATTTCAATGTTTATACAACACATCTCAATTATCTCAATGTTTATACAACACTTTATCTCAATTATCTCAATGTTTATACAACACATCTCAATTATCTTAATGTTTATACAACACATTATCTCAATTATCTCAATGTTTATACAACACTTTATCTCAATTATCTCAATGTTTATACAACACATTATCTCAATTATCTCAATGTTTATACAACACATCTCAATTATCTCAATGTTTATACAACACTTTATCTCAATTATCTCAATGTTTATACAACACATCTCAATTATCTTAATGTTTATACAACACATTATCTCAATTATCTCAATGTTTATACAACACATTGTACTGTATTTGCTATAGTGACTTTATTTTATTTTTCTGTTTAACATACATTTTAACATACTTTCTTACACATGTAATGTAAAAATTTGAGAACCATGTATGATCTGTCAATCCTTAAATTCTAGAAAATTATGTTAGTCCTTTGGAAGCTTCTGATAGGCTAATTGACATCATTTGAGCCCATTGGAGGTGCTCATTTCATAAGCTTCTCATAAGCCCATTGCAAGCCTCTCTGTAGATGATCCTAAGTTTCAACAAAAACCTAAAGTGCATACTGTACTGTCTTGGCAAATTTCAGATCTCTAAGTGTTTGCTCAACAGTTTCTCAGTTCTATACTTGGGTCTTCATTTGATCTTGTTATACTGTATTCTAGAATTTTCTATGTACTCATTTTCTTGTTTGATTAAATTAGATTGATTATAAGGTAATTGAAAATAAAGGTAACATGGGTGGTAAGTAAGATTAGTGATATTGTATACCATATGTTAAGATTATCAGATTAAATCATTCTGCCTGTTTCTATATTCAACTTACTTCCCTAAAACCATTCAAACATCATTATCCAGAGCAAATTACATTTGTGTCTCGTCAAACATCTTGAGAGTTGAAGAACTTGCTTAAAGGCCCAACAGTGGCAACTTGGTGGTGGGGTTTGAACCCTGGACAGGGTGCCAATCCATCACAGGGCACACGCACACACACACACACACACACACACACACACATAATCATTGACACTATACAACCAATTTGGGAACGCCAATTAACCGAACCTACATGTCTTTGGGAGGAAACCAGAGTACCAGGAGGAAACCCACCAAGCACAGGGAGAACATGCAAACTCAATGCACACAGGGACGGGAATCGAGCCTGGCCAGGAGGAACCTAGAGTACCCGGAGTAAACCCACTAAGCACGCAGCGAGAACATGCAAACTCAAGGCGGGAATCGAACACGGACCCTGGTGGTGCAAGGTGACAGTACTAACCACTAAGCCACCGTGCCGCTGCACATCAGCTCCGGTGGAGAATAAATCTACAGTATGAGGTAATCATCTGACACATCAATCACCAACTGGCTGCATGAATCTACAGAACATTCTGCGTCAAAAGAATTCAGCCTCAGGTTTATTTCCTTATACCGTTCTGTATGCTAAAATGAACCTTTATGCTATTGTTTTTTAATCTTTGAAAAGTTTCTCAATGCATAGCCATGCTGTTTACACCAGCTGTCCTCTTATATCTGCAATATAATACTTTAATTCTTGTGTGTTGGGCTAATCTATAGATAGTTTTTGTCCTCAAACAAGCTCGGCCACGATCGATCTCATCAGAGGCTGATGATTTAAAACACCAGGGAGATTAATAACCAGTATCACAAATTAGGAAGTTGGTTAACTTTAGTTAAACTCAT
Source organism: Clarias fuscus (assembly GCA_030347435.1). Classification (NCBI taxonomy): domain Eukaryota; kingdom Metazoa; phylum Chordata; class Actinopteri; order Siluriformes; family Clariidae; genus Clarias; species Clarias fuscus. Next base: position 5,999,832 of record CM059230.1, on the reverse strand, counting down.
CAATAGGACTGTCACAAGCAGCACAGAGCTTTACACCTACATGTACATGATAGATCGCTGTCTGAGAGCAAGCTCTATGCAAACACTGTAGATGTGCATCTGAGAAATGCCAAACCATCCCTAGAGTTAGGGCTATTGGTATTTTAGTCAAGGCTGCTCTCTGGCCCAAATTTTAATCATTAGTCATTATGCACAGTACATCCTGTAATGTATGGCATCTAATTCCCATTTATGCATGATGTTTGCCAGCAGTGCGATATATATTTTTTCTGGTAAGATAAATAGAGGCTATTTACCATTGTATTGATCTTATGATTTAGGGTAATGAAAATAAATTGCTCTGCTGGCAGAGGAGGATTTTCGCATAGACTCACTAGCTGCTGAACTTTGCAACCTTTTTTTGGATGATATTTATAAAGTAGTCTGCTGTACCTTTCATACACCCAATACAGCGTTGTCTTTTGTGCTGCCTTGCTATGATTATACGTCGATCTTAAATCTTGCATCAATTTGCAGACAAGGATATTTACATTCAGGCCAGAATATACAGTAGGACTATGACGTGATTTCTTGTTTCTCAATGCAGGTTTGTGAATAAACTTGGAATAAATGCAGTGAATTTCCCTGGATAAGGCTTCTATACTTTTATCTGCTGTAATTAGCTAAATACAGAGCTTGTTTTTTTTTCATTTTCTTTAGGCATGGTACAGTTGCGAGGCATCCTCGCAGTACAGGTGGGGGGGGGGGGGGGGGGGGGACAACAACAAAATCTCATGCACGCTTTGAAAGGATCGAGCTTTGATGGTTGTAAATGTATCATCATGGTGAAATTATTGAGTCACTTTGAAAGCCCCCGAAAAATCCTCACTTTCAGGAGCAAATGTTGAATAAAGGCATTTCAGTGAAGTGCAGCATACAGTATGTGCCATATGAGATATTCATGAAGAGATGAAGAACAATCAAAATGAAGCATTTGGCTCACCATCTGGATGTGAATAAGCAACGATGATACATACAATATAATGAGTATGATGAAGCAAGTGCAACTCAAGTGAAACTACTCAGCCAGACAAACAATATCATTGAGGTTGGTAATTTTATAAACAGCAGCTTTTTCTTAAACTTGCATATTCTGTTTGACAGGAAGAGGAACTCAGTTGATGCAATGCAAAGCTTCATTCAACCTGATGTAACGCCGGAAAAGAAACTGAAGTTTGTTTGCTAGAGTTTCATAAAGTTTGCCATTTCTAATATTCAGGGATTGATTTCAGGCATTCCAGCAAATAAGCCCTAGTTATTATTAAAAACAACCAATCAACAACAAAACTAAAACTAAGTCATAACAGTTACATTAGAATGAATGCTGTTATGTCTACTATGTAATGGATAAAACATATGAGGTAGTGCTGTTATAGGAAAATAATCAGTGACAGTGATGTTTTGAAGCAGAGCCTTTACCAGTATGTACTAAAATGTTAATCTTATCTCAGTGACTTACAGTAGAGTCTCCCCATTTTGGTTTCCTCCCACAGTCCAAAGACATGATGTGTAATTTGCCTGCCTCCATCAAATTGTCTGTACTGTATAACTGAGAGCAGCTTGGTGGCATTGTGGTTAGCATCGTTGCCTTGCACCTCCAGGGTCTGGGTTCGATTCCCACCTTGGGGTCTGTGTGCATGGAGTTTGCATGTTCCCCCCCGTGCTTGGTGGGTTTCCTCCGGTTGCTACCACAGTCCAAGGACGTGCGGATTAGGCTATTTGGTGTTCCCAAATTGCTTGTGAAGTTGTAAGACTTCTTTTTGTTGGTTTAAAATGTTTCACAACTCATCCAAGTAGATTCGGAAGACACTTCAGGAGGAAAGTGCTACTGTGTCTTCACTCTTCTGCACACATCAGCGCACAGATGCCTACAGTATAATTGGCTGTACAACCTAGATTGACAAGAGGGTAAGTATGCCACTCGTTCCACTCTGAAAGTTTTGGCCATTTAGACAGCTGTGCCGTATTATCAGGATTCAAACTTGAGATCTACCAATGATTTCACAAAATTCCACAAATTTTGTATTTGCTGTTAAAATAGTGTATTTGTATCTAATACGTAAAATAGTTTTTCCACTGGAAACATTATTTCTCCTTCCCGAAGTGTTCACCCCCCAGCACCACCAAGTTGCCACTGTCAGCCCTTGAGCAAAGCCCTTACACTTCAACTGCTCACATGTATAATTATAAAAAATGCAAGTCACTTCAGATAAGGTCATCTGCCAAATGCTACGAATTTGAGCTAATAGTACAATTTAACATTAAGCGAAAGCTTGAGTTACAGTAGTCTTGAGGGGGGAAGGGGCCGACCATGTGCAATCGGGCAACGAATTCTCCTCTCCCTCGAGACAGATCAATTGTGGGTTGCCAGCTCAACACCCGATTGCAGACGAGGGTGAAGGACCTTGCTCACAGACCCAACAATGGTAGCTTGATGGCGCTGAGGCTTGAAATGGAAACCTTTCGATCAGCAGTCCAACACCTTATAACATATATAAAACAAATAAAGGGCCTGAAAAGAGTCATTGAATTAAAATATTTTCGCCATAATGATGTCAAATATTCATTCTTCCTTATGTTTAGTAAAGGTAATGAGGAGATAGAAATGGAAGAAATCAAAAAGCAGTTATGATGGGGGAGGGTAATCTTATGGTCTGGACGTGCCATATCTTAACGATGCCTCCACTGAGGGTCACACACTTATTTGATAACATCTATCTAAAAAAGCTCTGCTATATATTTTCAGAAAGGCAGTGTCACCCAGTCTGGTCCTTTTTTGATCCTCTTTTGGGTGTCACAGCTTATCTCCACCATTTTTATTCATACGTCCTCATCAGAGATTCGTTCACCTTCATCAGTGCCTCACAGGGACTCGACTCTGAGGATCCTTCTTTAGTAACAGTAATATGGATTTCTAGGTCTCCTACTGTGCTTCGTTTCCTGTTCACTCAAGCATGATGCACTGTGTGGTGTGTGCTCAGAGATAAACATGCAAGTCACCCATGCAAATACACTTTCGAAGTTTGAGGAATAGGTTCCAATGGCTTTTTAAAGGCTTTTCAACTACAGGATTGTGGATTATGGCTAAATCCTTTCTAGCACACTTCTTGGATTTGTCGTGCTCTGCTGTACTGTATGTTAGGCATGAGTGACCTACCAGTGGGTCCTAGTTTGGACTCATTATTGAGGTTAATTAATGTCGTGGTACAGACAAAATTAATGACATACACCATACGGTTTTAAAGTATGTACTGTACAGATTTGACTGTCAAACCCATGTGGGCCCATTAAAATCCCATGGTCGTTAACATGGAGTCGATCCCCGCGTTGCTGTTATAACAATCTCCTGTGGGAAGGCTTATCATAAGATTATGGAACGTGACTGTGGGGATTTGTGTCTATTCAACCACAGGACTGAAGACTGGAGAAGATTAGTGAGGTCAGGCACTGATGTCAATTCAGAAGGCCTGGCTGCATCCAGTGTTTCAATTCAGTGGGGTTGAGGTCAGAGCTCAGGCCACTTTAGATTTTCCACAGCAGTCCATGTCTTCATCGAGGTTCAGGCCATAAAAGGTTTGGGTCTTTTAGTTACAGCGAAGGAAAATTCTAATGCTACAGCATATAATATTAAAACATTTTGGTCAGAAGAAGCGGGCGAGCGGCATGCTGACTTTGTGCTTAGCACTGTTGCCTTGCACCTACAGGGTCCGGGTTCGATTTCAGGACAGGTTTGATTCCCGTTTCTGTGTGCATGGAGATAGGGTTAGGGTTAGGGTTAGGGTTAGGGTTAGCATGTTCTCCCCGTGTCACAAGTTAAATATGTATACTATAGTTCCTTTCCTTTGTTTGCATTTTTTTTCTGAATGGTATGGAAGCCTAAATATTACACAGATTTATCGTCCAATTGCTTTTTCTAACCTTCTATCTTACCTTTTTTTTAATCTTGCAATTTTTTTCTCAGAAGTGAGTTAGGGAGACTTAATTCTGCTGCTTATTAGGTTATTCCCTACTGTTCAGAATAAGCGTTCTCCCAGAGGTAGGTTATATTCCTACTTTAAACACTGCTGCATGGGCTCATATTGGTTTGATTACTGTGTGATATTAACAAGTAATTGGCAAAAGAATTGCAAGAGGTTGCGTGGAAAGAACTCACAATGGTACAGTAAGTGTAATTTGTCAAATGTCAGTATAAATCTGTCTAATGTTAATGATATTTTTTTAGAAACAGACCGGTATGTAATTGAATGTGAAATATGAGTCGTTCCATCATCAAAACTTCAAAGACATTTCAAAAGCAAACTTCCAGAGACTCACAGAATAAATTTCATGACATACAGCAATAGCAGTGACCTGACACCCCTTCAGGTAATACACTTTAGGCAGGGTTTTCCTTTCCCATCCATTCCTATGTATTTCAAAGTAATAGTGGGGAAAATACTATTTTGTACCTTCACATACTTTTTAGTACACGACATGTAGTCTGAGATTTAGGGTGATACACACAGCTTGATAACTTGAAACCAACACTATGAGTTAAAAGAGCCTGGTGAAATCCACTATCCCTGTTGCAAAGTGGAAAATAAATACCTTCAGTTGATCCCCAATAAAAAAAAAAAATCCTTTATCCTGTAATCTCTGGATAAAGCTTGTTTTTGGCTTATTTTTCAGGAAAATGGTACGACCATGGCCGTCTGGTTTTGTGGGAAAGTCGGTGAGCAAGGATGCCATGTCTGGGAAATTCTATGATTTGCTATCATTTTTCATCATTTATCATTTAAACCAAAAAAATACACCTTTTTGTTGCATTTAATACATTCAATCAAGTAATCAATTCATAAAGGATTTGTGTAGAATTTGTGTGCTACACTGATGCTTAAAAAGGAATCATGCATTTTGCTGTTTTCTCTTTAAAAACCAGCACCGTTCAAGTCAAACCAGGACTTGTGATGAAATTTCTCATGAATGAAGATGTAAAACATTTACAGAAGACTTCAAGCACAGTACGACGATGAGTCTCTTTGAATGGTGCAAATGTTTAAAAGAAGTCTGTATGTCCGTGAAAGTGGTTCGGAGGTCAAAAGAGCTGTGTCTCTCTATGGGAACTGTACACAAAAAACCAAATCATTTACTGATGTACAACCTGATTCCAATGGATTTACACATGTTGACATCACTAAAGGAGTTCCTGAGAGGCCAGTGTTTCAAATGTGATAGCTCACATTTCAGATTGACAGATTTATACGATAAAATGGCATTTCTCTTAATGAAGGTATTTTATGGCAAATCAATAATGCTATGATTAATGATGGTTATTAACAAAGACTGATTATTACAAAGAAATTATTTAAATGATAAAAATGCATTAATGCATAACACTTATGAATATAACTGTACAGCTCACACAGTGATTTGTATTTTATTTTATATTTTCTTCTATCCTGTGAAATGTATTCCTGCCAGTCCTAGCTCAGCATGCAGTACTATTTGTTTGTTCCTGGCAAATTACCAGCGACTTCAGATTGTGCCACAGTGCTCACCGGGTTGGGAATATTTTGTGGCTCAGCCTGCATGGTTGTGCTGGACAGCATAGTTTCGTCATGCCTTCAGGTTAATCTGCTTTCCATAGCTGTTTCTTTCTCATGAGATGCAAAAAAAAAATACAATTAATAAAATAAAAAAATAAATCCATGGCAATGAGCAATGCATCTTCTTTTTCGAGTGAATTTGTTTTAGAAAAGGTTGATAAAATTGCTTGAAGCATACAGTGGTGGCCAAAAGTATTAGGACAACATATGCCATGTTTTCCTGTTTACAAACCAGGTGATTTTACTAATTAGTTCTTGCCTATATTAGTGTAAAAAAAAAGATAATGTTATTCAGTTTCTTGAGTCACAGCATCGGTCATCTTCAGACCTAAACCCAATGGAAAACTGTTAGACAATGATGAAGATGGCAATAGCAGTCATGAAACAGTCTTCTGTTCATGATATTCAGGAGCAAGTGACAAGTGCAAGTGGCTTGAGCAAGTGACACCAAAATACTGCAAAGTCTTTTGATTCTCTCTCTCTCTCTCTCTCTCTCTCTCTCTCTCTCTCTCTCTCTCTCTCTCGACTTAGTGGTTAGCACTAGATAGATACTGTAGTGCTGAACCTTCAACTGTGGTTGGAAAAGATTTTGTGATTCGAGATGACTTAAATGCTTGGTGGTTTTACATTGTAATAAAAAAACCAAAGCTATGTTTAATAGTAAAAGTAAGAGCATTTCCACAAGCACAATGTGACTAATACTTCCATGATCGGGACTAAACAGCTGTGTGGCCATAAGAAAACCACTTGTTAGTGGGATAAATCAGGGGGAAAAAAAAATTCAGTTTGCTAGGGAGCATAAAGATTGGACTTTGGAGCGATGGAAAAAGGTCATGTGGTCTGATGACCATATTCCATAATGATGGGCGCATCAGGGTAAGAAGGGAAGTGCATGAATCTATGCATCATCATGCATAGCGCCCCCTGTACTCCGTTATGAGTATGATCTGGGGTTGCTTCAGTTGGTCAGTTCAAGGCTCAGCAACCTTATGTGGTAATAAATGGAACCTGAATGTACTAAATGATCAGAATATCAGTTCTTCTTACATGATGGCATGGGGATGTTCCAACTCAAAGAGCTGTTCCAGGAGCAGGAGGAATCATTTTCACACATGAACTGTCCACTGCATCATGCACCATCACCAAAGACTAAAGGCGAGCGAACAAAATCTTACAGTGTGCACTTTATTTCAGACAATGTACTGTATATGCGGTAGCACTAATAACAAAGAATAATATTAAATTGGTGGAAAGAACTTTTAAAAGCACAAAACAGTTCTAGGTGATCTTGAATAACTGTCACCAGTTGCCCTGTGTGATTTGTTAGAGCCTGATGCTATAGCTCTTTTTTTTTTTTTTTTTTTTTTTTTTTACCCATCCAGTAAAGGCTTATTGCCACTCACAGGCTATCAGTCAGCTGCAGTGCATTTCAGAAAGTGTACTGGGTCCATTTTAGAGAGGGAGATTGGTGAATTGGGTGAGAGGCTCAGCTGGGTGGGCCTAATCCTACAGAGAGCAGATCCCACAGGGGCAATAAAAAGAGAGCTATTTCATACAAAATATATGAAAGCTGTGAGCTACAAAATGACAAAATGAAGTGAACATATTTTGTGCATTGCATTAAGGCTCAGCACAATTTTTTTTATTATTAATGCTTGAACATAATCACATACTGTATGTGAGTACACATCTATTATAATCATACCTGTGCTACATCTATCATTGTCTGAGACAGATACTGTCATTGCTCAGCTGTCTGCTTGATGACGGGTCATGTGGTCTGTTCAACATTTCAACTGCTTGATTGATATCGTCTTTTATAATGGATTGCTTCGGTGGCATACCTCTGTCCCTTTAAAAAAAAAAGGAAAGTGAAATCTGCACCTATCGCAAAATCTGCTTGACTTTATAGAGTAATACATGGCTTAGTCATTTCTTATTAAAAAAAGAAGAAGAAGAAGAAGAAGAGATTTCTCAAATAATGCTTTCAATGATCTGTAATTCACAGAATAATGGCTCAGATCTAGTTAAGCGTGGCTGTCTCTGTGTCACAGGGGTGACAGTGTTCTGGGATTTGAGGCAGACTGCTGATCCTGCACCACCTCTGCAGTCTACAAATCCCCTTCCACACACCACACCTCATTCTGCTCCTTGAAGTGAGTCATGATAAGGAACATAAGGGCGATATGCCTTATTGGCCCAACTGCAATTCGAATGCAAATGGTTTCCTGGAAAGAAGGGATTTTTTTTTTCTTTGTTGCTCTCACTGCCTTTGGAGAAAATGACTTTAAATGTTCTGACACCTGCGTGCTCGGCTGCCAGAGCGTTTTACAGAGCTCAGCTCCACTGAGGGAGGTCCAGGCTGCTTTCCTATTCCAGTCAGGCTGATTGGGAAACATGGCACAGATCGCTAAGCCCTGAGGTAGAGCTCCTTGCGGAGAGCAGTCGCTCCTACTACTACACACGGCGGCTCAGTAGCCGGAGCATGACTCACCTCTTGGACGAAACTCAACTTTAAGGAAGGCATAAACAAATCAAATGTGCCCAAAATGTGTCCATTGCTTTGGGTTTTGTTTACTCTGGCGCCGTTACCCTTGTACTCATCATTGTGTGTCTCTCGAGAGTCCACCAGTGTTTTTCATTTGTCTTTTGATTGAAAGCGCCAGGCAGAACTTCCCACACACTGGCTTTGAGTCGTCTGCCAAACGGGTTCCTCTGCTTCTCTTTCTAGTAGAGGAGACTTTTCAGTCAAGCCAAGAAGCGGTGCTGTGAGAATCTGACAACAGTATCTCTTTCTGTTGAGTGCAAACAGCATCGCAGCAGTGCTCGGGGTGAACAATACATCATGTTCTGCTCCTTATTCACAAACTATCCAGCATTATGAAAAATCAATAACATTTGCACGCCATATTTGTGCTAATTGCACCAAAACAAATAAAACAGCATCTGATATAACATTTCTTACACACACACACACACAGACATTAAAATGCAACCTTCAATGTTATGACAATCAAAAACCTAGACTTATAAAATAAGGGATATTGATATAGTGTATTGATTCCTGACTCATGAAGCAGAATATTGATTTATACCATGACTTTTTTTCAAGACCTTGGCTGTATGGAAAAAAGGGACCATGTTATAAATATACAGGGGGCAGATATCTCTTCATATAGAGGTATTTGTTGTTTCTTATTCTGCATGGATAGTAACAACGATAGCATGGGTTGCGAAAAAGGTAACACTTACCAATATTCTAGTCTCATAGTAACCTGCACTTTTAGAACTAAAAGCTACATTTAAAACCATTCAGGGGTTTTCAGTTCATACTTTCCAAGTGAAAACCTAAAGGTTACAATATATATATATTGCGCTCTAGCACAGTGTTTCAGTGTAAAACTAAGATTCATAAATAACCACAAGAAAATATTCTACGAGTGCAGAAACGATGCAGGATATATACAAATGATCAGTGAATGCAGTCATAAGTATTTGAAATAAATGATTTGTTATTCTTGATATCTAATAAATGACAGTAGGAATTGATTATTTGTTCACCTAGTGAGCTTTATTATAAACCAATGAGACCAATGGCGTAAAAAATATTTTGCAGATATTATAATAAACTCTGGATTTTTTACATGAATGTTATTATTCCAGGGTTGAGAGTTCGAGTCCCGTCTTGGGTCCGTGAGTGTGAAGTATTGGTGTTCTTCCAAACCCCCACAGTCCAAAGATAAAGATGTGTGTACTTGCGATATACTGGCACCCTGTCCATGGTGCTTAAATACAGTAGGCTCCAGGCCTCCAGCGACCCTCTACAGGATGAGTGGTATAAAGAGAATGAGTATTATTCAGTTTTAAACCATCAGTGCTACTTCAGAAGCAATTGATGTTAATCTTCTAAAACATCTGGGCAATCAGCCTGGAATTCCATTTCAATTCTCTAGCTTGAAATGGCTCATACAAGTCAAACCGGAATTGACAATCCTGGCTGAGGTGGATCAGAGCGGAACGAGTGGAACGCCTCATTCTTGAAAATCAATAGATAACTTTGTGGCAACTTGCAGAAGAGACACATCTGTATGCAAAATAATTCACCAACACCCCTCGGATAAAACAGGAACTGTTCTTGATCTCGCTCCAGGCCATTACCACATGTTTGGGCTATTAAAGGAGTTCCTGGGAGGCCAGCATTTCAGATGTGTGGACCAATCATAGTCTGGCGTAGGCCTACTGAGAAAACTTTCTACTGTACCTTGATGGTATCCAAGCACTAGTGAAACCCTGGGATAAGTGCATTAGTGTATAGTGTACTGTATATAGAGAGCATTTACTCTAATAAGTTTGCACAATCAAAAATCCCGGTTTGACTTTTTTACTTTCCTTGTAAAATCCTAAAAACACTCTGTGAACTTCAATATTTAAGCAAATCTTTGTTGGTTGGACAAGTTAAGAGAATTAAAGTCAGGAATGCCTTGATTTCTCTTTATTATCTTTCTAACCCTCAGGAGTAGCGCGCCTCCAAGCATCGCTCTCGTGCCATGTGTATGTACTAGGACACCGTCTCAGTTTAGTCCATTATTTCATAGCTTGCCCACTAATATACAAACGCCTACATACTGTGTTAGAAAAGTCCCAGTCTGGCGGCTTTTCAAACCGAACTGGGAACTCAAACCCAACATTAAGCTTCACCACACAAACAGAAGTGTCATTTGCAAATGATATTAAAATTGCTGGTTGTTTTGGGGAAGCTGAATTAAATGCTGAGGGTTGCGCCATGCACCTGAGGGACCCGGCGCTCCAAATTGCCACCTGCGCTGCATGAGACAACAGAGAAGCAGAGACGCTTCCTCCCACAGGCCTGCCACCAATCGCCAGCCATGACTACTGATCGGGACAGTAATGAATGGTTACAGGAGAGCGTATAGGAAAACGATGTCTCTGATGCTGCTTTTCCGAAGGTGATCGCTGTCATTTAAGTCTGTGTTGAGCTGGGTCGGTATCTGACACTATCACTTTGGTCCCCTGAGTTTAAATCTCATTTGCCCTCTTAATTACCCCTCTGTGCGTTGCCATGGCAATGGTCAGCAGTGATTAGCAGCGACAGATTTAATTACACAGAGGTTTAAAAGGCTGCGCTTGTGTTTGGCCTTTGCTCTCTCTCTCTCTTTCTTTCGCCACCTCATTCTGCCTAGGGGGTAGGGGGTAGCGGATAATGATGAGATGACGACAAAGCGGGAACACTTCCTCCTGGGTAATGGAGCGCTGTAAAATGTCTCAATGAAAAGGAAAGAATTGACTCTTAACACTCTAATACAGCAAAAAAACTGATAAAATCTCTCTCAGTGCCTTAATTCAGCGCGAATCTCCCCGTATTCGTGCATTATTCTGTGATTTTTGGTTTGATAAGCCCCATTTTTTTGTATCTTAAAATCCAGGCAAAATTCAAAGATTGCACGCTAGCAATCCCAGTGGCTCAAAGCTGTCAGTCCGTTTAAATTGGCTCTCCAGCTCTGTATAGCGTATATTAATAGTTAATAAATGTCACCCTGAGCACGAGCTGGATCACTTTCCCTATGTCTCTCTGTCCTCTTTTTATGAAGTGACAGTGAAGATTAATGACAGGTGAATTTACACGACGCCAACGGCGGCGATCTGAACCTCCAAGCCTTACAGCCCGTCTTCGAGACAGCGTCCTTCAATTAAAACCTCCACGCTTAAAAATTCAGGAAGGAAAAATCGAGAAAGCGCTTATGCCCCCAATTAAGCTCTAAACTCATTTAGGAGTCTTTTCCAAAATCTCAATGAAGCTTTTAATAGGCATGCTAATAAGCTGTGTGTGCCTCTGCAGCTGCCTTCCTCTAAGTGAAAGGACTGCATACTCTAGGCCGTACAGCTAAATCATCTTTGATATCCTTTCTTTGTGACCTGTGTTATACACTTATTGATTCAGCCACAATTACCTTTAATGACTACATGCGAGGTTGTTTTCATTCAGATCAATACTGCAAGGTACATTTAGACCTGGGCCTGGGGAATATGTGATCAACATGGAAGCTGATGAACCTCCATCAGGCGAAAATAGTGAATAGGTACACCGTATATGACTATGGATGTCTTTACGATTCAAATCAATAGACACATTAGGTTTTATTGTGGTGATGGTAATTTCAGCTCTTTTCAGCATGTCAATTGGTTCAGCTCCCGAACAGCTTGTTGACATTTTTTCCCCCTCTCAATCTGGACACAATAGTTGTTCTTTTGCCATCGGAGTAGGAATCCTGCTGCTCCATGGCCACAATTATAACTGGACAAATAGAAAACTGAATAAATGAGAAAGGCAAAGTGTAAGTGCAGATTCTATGCAAAGAGTAAGAAGGGGGACACGGTTCATGTCCATAGATCAGGTTGTGTGTGTGTGCATACCGTACCACAGTGAACTTGTTGTTCATGGTAAGAATGCTGAGAAATGCCTTTCCTAATACCCAATCGTTTTTGCACAGATAAATACTCCATATCCTCCTCTCAATCTCTGCAGTATGTCTTACGGCACATATAGGCACATAGACACACTGTTTGAACTTGGGCTTTGCTGGAAATTTACCCAACTGGATATTTATCCAATTATAATCTTTGCAGTCATGGAGCAGCATGACTCTTGCTCCAATGGGAAGAGATTCAGCTATTGTCCCCAGCTTGATGGAAAAATGGCAACGAGCTGTTCAGGAGGCAAAAGAATTGAACCAATTGGCTGGTTGAAAAGAGCTGAAATTCCCATTCAGCTGTGGAACTAATGGGTCTATTGATTTAAATTGATTTCTGGTGTGGCGTTTGAGTTGTAGTATGGCTGGAAATTTGACTAAAACCTGGCAATCCTGGTGATATTAACTCATCTTACACTGTAAAAAATCCAGCTAGCAAAATGTTGGCATAATGAGTATTTATTAGTAATCTGGACAATAAGACATGAAAAGGCTGACTGAACTAGTGAAAACAAGTTCATTAAAAACTCGCTGGGTCAACTGAGGTTTAATTACTGAACAGACGTTCTAATGCAGGTTCGGAAGTTGGCGCATGCGCGCTGTTACCTTTCTGAAGTTGGCGCATGCGCGCTGATGCGTTTCTGAAGTTGGCGCATGCGTGTTGGGTGCAGCGGGTATTTTGAATATCATCTGGATTAGTCGCCCGTTTCTCCACCTCACAACGGACAACTTCTTTTAAACTTTGGTAAGTGCACATATTTATATCGAAGTAGAAATTTGTAGAAATTGTAGAAATTTGTAGAAATTGCGTTATTATATGGCGTTCTTTACGAAGTACATAGAGCTTGGTGCAGTTGTTTATTTAACGTGAGACAGTGAGAAAGATGCAAGTCATCCTGTAACCTGAATTACTACAATCAATATATTTTGTATTATTTTGAGTTTACTACATTTATGTTATTTATTACAGGTGTTGCATATTATGAAGTATATTTAATTGTATTAGAAATATTACATTTAGAATTGAATATTATTTAATTATTATTCACAGCACATTATTATTTTCTCTATATCCCTGCATGTGTGATATTTGATTTATTGGTTATTTTGCTTATGTTAAGAGGAACTAACAGGTTACCTGCCTGGGGTTTCCCATGGGACAGGTGAGAGTGTGACACGGTGTGAGAGAAGCACATGAGAAGAGCAGTTTGTCTTACCGTTTGGCTTAATAAAATAAGTTGTTGCAAACTTAACTGTAGCCGTTAATTACCCGCAGCCAAAGAGACTGGAGAATAATAAGACAAGTCTAGAAAGTCTGGTTAAATTCATAATAACTCTTCTACATTTGGTATTTAAAATATGCAGTATTTGCACCACAGTATTTGTAATCTTTGCATTTAACGTTTCAGAACACATTCTCTCAATATCCTCCTGGATAAACACATTTCCAGACTTCATCACAAGACCTCAAACTTTGCCATTTCATGTAAGTAAACATTTACAATGCAGTATTTTTAATGATTTTAAGAACGAAGTATGAAGTTAGGGCAAAAAATAATTATTTTTATACCTTACTAGTTTACTTTTTTAAGTAAGACTATTCATACCCCATTTCATTAAATATAACGAAAAAGAAGTAAAAAAGACTAGAGAAGAAAAGGTGAGCGCTACCATCAGTCCTGTGTCATGCCAACAGTAAAGCATTCTGAGACCATTCATGTGTGGGGTTGCTTCTCATCCAAGGGAGTGGGCTCACTCACAATTTTGCCCCAAAACACAGCCATGAATAAAGAATGGTGCCAATACACCCTCCAACAGCAACTTCTTCCAACGATCTAACAGTTTGGTGAAGAACAATGCATTTTCCAGCACGATGGAGCACCGTGCCATAAGGCAAAAGTGATAACTAAGTGGCTCGGGGACCAAAATGATGAAATTTTGGGTCCATGGCCTGGAAACTCCCCAGATCTTAATCCCATTGAGAACTTGTGGTCAATCCTCAAGAGGCGGGTGGACAAACAACAACCCACTAATTCTGACAAACTCCAAGAAGTGGTTATGAAAGAATGGATTGCTATCAGTCAGGATTTGGCCCAGAAGTTGATTGAGAGCAGCCCAGTCGAATTGCGGAGGTCCTGAAAAAGAAGGGCCAACACTGCAAATACTGACTCTTTGCATAAATGTCATGTAATTGTCGATTAAAGCCTTTGAAACGTATGAAGTGCTTGTAATTATATTTCAGTACATCACAGAAACAACTGAAACAAACATCTAAAAGCAGTCTAGCAGCAAACTGTGTGAAAACTAATATTTGTGTCATTCTCAAAACTTTTGGCCACGACTGTAGAATTGAGAGAACAGGACACAGAAAAATTTGATGCTGAGACACTTGAGCACAAACCTGAACATCTTTTTTTCCATGCAAACAGTATTGCATATTTATAAATCTTTCTCTCATAATTAGAGTCTCCCTAATGTTAAATGTTATGAATACCTGAAAGTTTATCAAAGGTGACAATGCATAACGTTAGCGCCCTTTTTTCAGACTTCAAATATTGTGGCTCACTGAATGAAAACTGTCCTGGAAGATCTCGATGTGTTTATCCGTGATGGATCATCTGCACTATTCAGAACATGTCTGGTGAGTATGTTGCATTGATTCTCTGCAGGCACTTTGACAAAAATACGGCTGTTAATATTTGTGTTGACATTATTAAGATATTTAGATTCTTATTCATTTGACCTCCTGCTCTTATTTTACTTTATCTGATCATCTCAACTGATGAAAAAAAGATTTATGAGGTGTTTCTTTCTGTACATTTTGTCTACATTAATCTATTAGGATCCAAAACGTTCATGGAACAAAAAGAAATATAAAAACATAGAAAAGGTGGATGTCAAAAGTGATTTTTTTTTTTTTTTTTTTACTCTTTATTACATTAGGACAGTACTCCTGATGGCGGACAGACCAGAGGGATGAAAGTGGGAGTTCCTGTTGTGATTGAAGATGATGACTCCCCTACGACTTTGACCAGTGTCATAAACTTTACTCTTGTGTTGGAGGAAGGGATTGTTTGGCAAGATGCTCCAGAACAGTTTGGCCTTTGACTTGTTTGCCTTGGATTTCAGTACCAAAAAATCGGAAGTACACTTTTGAGGTGATTGAGAAGGTGTTCATGGAATTGGGCACTCACTGCTCTGCAAGGGTACAATCCCTTAAGACTTAACTTCTCCTATGACTTTGCTTTTGTGAGCTGTTTTCAGACTTATTATTATTATTATTATTATTATTATTATTATTATTATTATTTTGTACTCCTTGTTTTGTTAAGTTTAGACTGTAAAAGGCATTTTGCCATGTTTCTTTTTGTGTACTTTTATTCGAAAGTCATGGAATGTGGTTGTAGTGTGTTCCTTTTGGTTTAAAATAACATTTGGAAGAAACTTTCAAGCATTCAGTTACAGCTTTTTTCATTATATTGTATTACAAAAAAACCTGCTTCAGTAAATTTAAACACATATTTTGAACCCAATACATGTGACAAGTTCACATTTATTAAATTAATAAGTCTTTGAAACTATCAAATCACTTTTAACTTAACAAAAGAACATAAGTTGGGAGACCTTACTCAGTAAATTTAGTTAAGTCAACAACAAGTCAAAATTTCAAGGCAACTTGCTGCACAGCTTTTTTGAGTTAAGTGAACAAGTTGGGTTAAAAGTGGAGTTAACTCAAAAAAGCTGTGCAGCAAGTTGCCTTGAAATTTTGATTTAAGTCAAGATTTTATTTTTTACAGTGTACACACTGTTGAACAAAGGTACTAGACTATACACAGTATTGCTGTATCGACTCTAGACTGCCTATTATATGGTTAATAAAAAAATTCTTAGATAGTATTCTATACAGTAGCATAAATCAAATGTGTTAGCTTGTTACCTTTGCGGTGGATTAAAAGAACATTAATACCATAAAGGGTCTTAAAGTTCCCCAATACAATATTATATTATACTATACTATATTCACTCACTCTCTATACTACTTACCCTGTAGACGGTTGTCGGAGGCCTGGAGCCCGTCTTAGGGCACTCAGGCTTAAGACGGGGTACAAACTTGACAGGGTGCAAATTTAGAACAGGGCACACACACTATGGGCAGTTTGGAAACACTAAGTAGCCTACTCTGCATGTCTGGAGGTGTTAGACCTATACTATATACAGTACATATATAGTATATATATATGTATGTATATATGCCACCATATACTATACTATTCTACACTATACTGCACTGGGTTACTGATCGGAAGATCGGTGGTTCGATTCCCAGCTCAGCCAGGTTGCCGTTGTTGGGCCCTTGAGCAAGGCCCTTAACCCTAACTGCTCCAGGGGCGCTGTATCATGGCTGACCCAGCGCTCTGACCCCAGTTACACTGGGATATGCGAAGAAGGAATTTCACTGTGCTGTAATGTATATGTGACAAAATAAAGGCTTTACTTTACTTTACAATACATTGCATGCATCATTATAACAAACAGCAGCGCAGTCGCTAACCACTTCACTACCATGCAACCTTTACTACGTATACTATGCAACACTATACAATACTATACTATATTAGTATAGTGTACTATACATAATACACCTCATGCATCATTATAATAAACAGCAGCGAACTCGCTAAACACTTTCGTCACCATTGCCACTTTATACTATACTATACTATACTATACTATACACAACACACTTCTCCACCATTCCATCCTTTACTTTTCTATCATATTCTACACAATACCACACTATACTATACACAATACAGTGCATGCATCATTAAAACAAACAGCAGCAGAGTCGCTAACCACTTCGTCACCATGCCACCCTCTACTATACTATACTATACTATACTATACTATACTATACTATACCAGTGGCGGCTGATGCAAAAATCTTTTGGGGGGCGCAAACAAAATTAAAATTAAACTTTTAATGCTCGCCTGTAAATAGCCATTTATCAGGTGATTAAGCATCATTACTAATAGCATAAAATAAAGGCATGACTCACATGACTCACGTCAGCAGCTCCGCTTGCCATAAGAAGTGCTGGAAAAGACTCGTTGAGAATGGTCCAATCACATGAGCCCAAATATTTAAAAACAATATTGATTCGCTAAGAACAAAAGTGGGAGGGTTCAGGGCGCACAGAGCTGCGCCCGAAGGATGATTTGACGAAATCCAATCAGAGCTCAGCCTCAGGTCACATACTTTTCAAAAGTTTACGCGCCTACATAGACACTCGTTTGTCCGGCACCCGCGTACACGAACACAAACGAACGTAATACAGTTTAGATTTTTTTAAATTGCAAATAAATTATATTAAGAAATACAGCGGACTATTGTGACTAAATGACTTTATTTCATTATTAAAATAAATAATTATTATGTTAAATAATTACATGTTAAAGGAGCATTCTTTTCTGCCTAACTTTAAGGGGGGCGGCGCCCCTGCGCCCAGTATTGACCGGCCGCCACTGTACTATACTATACACAGTATGCTGCATGCATCATTATAACAAAAATCTGCGCAGTCGCTAACCACTTTGTCACCATGCCACCCTATACTATACTATACTATGCTATGCACTATGCATGCCTCATTATAACAAACACCAGTGCAGTCACAAACTCACACTGCCTTAATCGCACACAGATGAAATACGCAATTAATGGCATTAAGGAGTCATAAACACTGCCGAATTTACATTTTCAAAAGTGTGAAATTATCTGGTACAGCTCTTCAGATATATGAGTTGAGTCACCATCCAGTGTTAAAGAATTGAATGGTTCCTCAGACTTGACTGTTCTTTAGACTTGTAATACCAATCCTGTCTCGAATGTGTAAGAATTGTGACTTAACCTCAGTGCACCAATTCCGCAACTGAAAGAATGTCGGATAGTGGCAAGTCTGGCTGTTGCTTTATTCCCTTTCCTGTAGTCTATACTCCATAAGAAGATGAATTATACCAGTCATCTTTGAGCAGTCTGGGTTATAAGCTTTAGAAATGCTGTCTTGGCTCGAGAGTGGTGCAATTGGCTAGAAATATGGTGTCCTGTAGCTAGGATTTCCAGCAATATTCCAGTCATATATAGCTCTCAGTAGTGTTCTCGCTCTCTGCTGGTAGTTAATATAAGTTGCAGGAAACAATGACTCAATTAAACCGAAAGATTAGTCATCCAAATGAACGACTCCAAATCCCAATGGTACATGAACACAGTATGATTTCAACTTGTGTATCATTGTACAGGATGTTTTACAAAATGTACAAACTAAACAAACCATAACCGTACACAAAGCTTTCTCTTATTAACTACATGACAGGGCTAACTCTCACAACCTAGGCAAGACGATGAACTGAATTTTATTTAATTTGAACCAACTATACAAACATGACAGAGCAAAAAAAAAAAAAAAATGTCTGAAACCTTCCAGTTAACACACACCGGCAAGACGTCCGTATAATATATAACCTCTCGAGTCTTCTAGTCCGAATCATTCGTTCTTTTGTCACATGACTTCCACAGATGCTATGAAGTGCAATAGGTTCAAAAGAATGAGTGACTCAGACCAGAAGACTCATGAGAAGACCCGCTCAATTGTTCGAGTCTTAAAATAACAATCGAATGTTGTTGTTACATAATTACCTAATTCCATATGAGATATTTGATAGTTTTTAAACCCCTAGTATTGTTGTAGAATGTAGAAAATAAATCACTAAACAAAAACAAAGAAATTTTCGAATATATACCAAATTCTCACTGTGTCATTACACTGTATTTACTGTGTATTTACACTGTATTTATTGAAGTTTGATTGTGTATTACACACAACTATTTAAAGAGTTGAAAATGAGTTTTCCTGTAAAACACAATTTTTTTTTAACCAATAGACGTACATATTGCAGGAAAAATAAACCCCCGTGCCTTAGAACTTTATCTATCTTTATCAGCTTCATGGCAGCCTCAACAGATAAGAACAATTTCAAAATGTAAAATGTTTACAGTTTTTTTTTTTAAAGTAGTGTTTTTTTTTATAGTTATTAGATTGTTGATTAATTTTGGGATAATCGTTGATAGGCCCCTTGGATAGGCTCCAGGTTTCCTGTGACCACATGCAAGATAGGCGACATAGAGAATGAGTGAATGAGAGAGAAATCAGATGAGATAGAAACAGACCCTTATGTTCTTCATGTGAACCTTGATATGAGGTGTAATAATAATATCGTGGAATATTATAACTGTACATAGATCTCACTTGTAATTTGTAATCTCAAACTCCATCCTTATCATAATTCCATTTAACATGCATTTAATTAGATTTTTTTTTTTTTCATTCCTGATGAAGTATTTAGTTTCGGAACAATGGAGGAAGGCAAGTAGGCAAAAGATGAGAAAAGAGAAAAGGTAGGACCAACTGCAGGAAAATGGCAAGCTTTGAAATAAAAATAATAACTTTTAAACACTGATGTTGTCCCTGCTGTCCAAGAACATACTCAACATTGTAGTATTGGTGATTCAGTTTGCTACTGATCTGAAGGTTGTAAGTTCATATTCCAGTCCCCTTGAGAAAGACCCCCGACCTGAACTGCTCAGTTATAAATCGCAACGGATAAACTTCTCAGCCCCATCCACATAAATAAAAGAAAACGTTTTGTCTGTAAGATACAGTACATTGGTCAGAACTTGCTCTTTTAATGATATCTTTACATTTCATACAATAGAGGACTAGAACCCAGTCTCAGAAAAAGTTCTGTCTGTATGTCTGTCCAGCCGATTTTGTCACAGCATCACGCAAAACTGGCTGGACAGAATTTAATTAACCTTCAACGATGTATAGACACACTGTAAACCCAAAATAAGTTGGCAAAACTCAAAAAATGTACATAAAAAAAAGTTACATCAAATTTTTTAAGTAATGATGTTTCCAATTTTAAATAAACAGAACTATCAGTTTTTGAGTTTGTTGTACTCATTCATATTAATCGTTTGTTACTTGCATTATTGAGTATTCTGAGTCAATTTAATTGCAATTATCATTTTTTAAAAAGTTTTTTTTAATTTTTTTTATTTTTTACACCAGATGCCCTTCCTGCTGGGAATCGAACCCGAGGCTTTCCCATGGCAGGTGAAACACCTACCCCTGAGCCACCAGTGCCCTATAAAGACAGGCAGACATGTTCATGGGCTTCAACCTGAAATAATAATATTACTGATAACATTAATGCTGGTCAGCTTATTTTTAGCTTTAACCTTTTAACTCTTTCTAAAAACTCACCGACGGGTACTTACGCTAATATTCTACATGTTTATATATACCTCATATACAGTATACTACACAATATCACAAATGCACGTGAGAAAAATTCACGTTAAATGCATGTGATGATTATTCAGAGATGCTTCACCATTGAGATGCAGTATGTTCCTTTTTTTTTTTTTTTTTTTAATGCCTGTTCAAATCAATATCCATGAAATTACATCCTGCATATTTCACCGCTCAGATCTGACGTCTGCACCGTTTAAGAGCCCACACTGGGATTTCTTCTCATGTCAGAATCCAGCAAGCTCACCGACTATCTTTAATTCGGTGTTTGTGTGCCTGTGTGTGCGCGTTTGTGTGCACATGCGTGTGAGACACAGCGGCTTTGACATTGATGTCTTATCAGCCCCTGGCAGAGCCGTGGAATGGAGCGGTAATTCAAACCATAAGCAGTTGCTGTTTATTCCCTCACAGACCTGAATGCAATATAATGTTGCAGTTCTTTCCTTCGGTTTAGACGCCGAGGTCTGAATACTAGTCTGAACTACAAAGGCTTCTGGGAAGAGCTCAAAGAAGCGAAACGAGAAAAAAACATCAAGCTGGCGTTAATGGGTGAAAAAAAAAAAAAGAATTTATGGTATCAGTTATGAGCGTGTATCTGTTAATGGGTAGCTGAAGGAAACTGAACTGCGCCGAACGGATTCTCCCAAGCATTTAAGTCTAAACCCCAGCTAATTACGCGTTGCTAGTTAATGACCTAGCGTACCAGCACATCTATTTGAACATGCTACAAACATTAAGACGTCAAGTCATTACATATTAAAAAAAAAAAAAAAAAACACATTAAAGTGAGGAAATGAATTGGACTTCTACTCAATTTAAGTTTCTTTAATTAGAGCCAAGAAAAACTTGGACGGGCCATCAGTGAAATTTCTCAGATGTTTTCCAAACCCGCATCATTTTAAACTTGGCACGAGAACTGAAAGCAAGGTGATGAGCTTCAGGCTGCCACTACAAACCCGACAAACGTACCTCCTGATACCTTTAGAGCCTTTTGCTTTTCAAAAGCAACATTTCAGAGAGAGAACGTTACAGAGTCCGGGACTAAAAGGAAGAGTCCTGCTTTGAGAACAAATGTCAGGTCACCTTGGAAAGTAATAAATAACGAGCAAAAAATAACAAGCCGTGCTGTATCATGATAGATCCTCCACTCAGCCTCCAGCTTCCTAACAAGCCGGGATGGGAACACTTTGCAATAGCGCTTTAAAGATTGCTGTGCCTCGTGGAGAATGACAAGAGTAACACTCCAGTTATAATATGACATATACAAATTACTCATTTGAGGATATTTGGAAAAGATATCACAAAGTCTGGAGAAGTAAGACACGGAGCGATGTATTTCGAGTTGTAGTCGGAAGAACAACCCAGAACCCACCAAGGCTTGTTGATGGCTACTAAAAGCATTTGTTAATTGGAATACTTACTACGGCCCATTAAATCAAATATAAGGTGTGCTGTATGTATAGTTATCAACAAGGGTGAGTCAAGAAGTATCCGCATATATATATATATATATATATATATATATATATATATAAATTACATTATTTATAAACATTTATAAACATTTTGCCAATGTTTTCTTTATTTTTTTATATATTTTTTATTTTATATATGATACTTTAACATGATTTTTTAAAACTACAGCAAGAGCTCATACTCACTGTCTCTAAAAGTAGGGTTAGGGTTAGGGTTAGGTAGGACACAGGTGAAAATTCAGTACTTTAAATGGAGATGGCACAGCGCATTGGTTAGCACTGTCGCATTATGGGTTCGATTCCCGCCTCGGGGAGTTTGGTGGGTTTCGTCCGGGTACTCTGGTTACCTCCCACAGTTCAAATACATGTAGATTAGGCTAATTGGCGTTCCCAAATTGCCCCATAGTGTATGAGTGTGTATGGGTATGCCTTGTGATGCACACAGCATCCTGTCCTGTGTGTACCCCTCCTCATGCCCTCAGCCTCCTGGCTGGGATAGGCTCCAGACCTCCCACAACCCTGTATAGAGGATAAGCAGCATGGACGATGAGAGAGTGAGTGAGTGTACAGCTGGACGATTATTATTTAGTTCATAACAAACCACAAAACCGTTACTTTATTATTACTTATTGAGTAATTATACAATATTCATTAGTAGTTAAAAGTAATGACTTTGGTATTAATATTTTACTACTTGTCTGATTCTAATTAATCCCTGCATAGTTGGCCATGAGATTTTGAACTGTGTGTCTGTGTGTGTGTGTGTTAGTTCACTAACACTGTTTACCCTTTTTACTAACTTCATGAAGGCCGTTTTCTTCTCCATCAGATATCAGTCATGCTTCTGCTGTCAAGTTACTAAACCTCTTTTTTTTTCATCTTCCAGACATTCAGCCTTAAACTCTCCAAAGATGTTTTATCAGTGACAAACAAAGCCTTTCATTCGTACATCTTAAATGTCTTGAAACAAACTGTGTTACACTAAAACTGACTGACAAAGAGCCTCCCTTCATTTGCAATTAACTCGGGAGTTTTACGAAAAATAAAGTGAATGACACTTTTGTCCTTCCTCTATTGTTAGGTAACGATTGTCAGGATTTCAACCTTCTTTTAAATACATTTTCCCTTTCTTCTTCTTATTATTGCCAGTGTTTTAAGGTCTGGGATGTTGCTTTATTGAAAGAAAAAAAAAAGAAAGAAAAAGATGGAACGTATGCACTGATTTTCAGCTGTAAGCCTCATCTTTGGAAGCTTGTTGCCATGGTTACCTTTCTCCAAGACATCTTGAGCTGACCCGTCGTATTTCTTTTCAGTAACAGCTACAGCGGTTGGCCAATTTCCCTGACTTTAGATAAACATTGATGTAATTCCAGGGCAGCCAAATAGTATTATGGATTATGGTTCGGGACCGTTTTATTAAACTATGATGGAACGAGGACGAGCCTTACCTTTATTTTTTATTTTTGGCACCTTATTTTTTAATATATACTGTATTTATTCCCGATTCGAAGTACTTTATATGTCGTGAAGTCCGAAGGTTCTCCAGACGGCATCCGTGGACCACCGGGGGTCTGCGAATCATAGCCAGGAGGTCGATGATCTTCTAATTTTGTTGCAGTTATGAAAATATCTACCCACACAAGTCTACATAAATATAAGTTAGAATGTTTAATATGGAGTTCTTAGAGTTATTAGCAATAATAATAATACTACAATAAGAAGAATAGTTGTTGATTTAAAATTGACATTTATTTTGCAGGTCACTTAGCTGCAAAGAAGTTGGAAAAACCTCGCTGTAGTCAATTTATTTGTAGTGACTGTACATTAGTTATTTCTCACCACATGAATTTTCCTTGATTTGGTATTCAACCCCAGAACAGTTTTTAGCTAATACAGTTGGTTCGCAGATTTTTCCTTAGAACATAACAATTACTTGTTTCTGCAATATTTTTTATGGCTTTTTCTTTTTTGTGGCAATATATAATTTTAACCCTAAACTATTAAGAACAATATGATTTGAAGTTTTGTAGGATAAATATTCATGCAAATTCAGCTAGATTTCCATAGAAAATATAATGCTCTATTCATTTCCTAGTACTGTAGAGAGAAACCAAAGCAACCATAGAGGAAAATGCGGCTTGGGATGGTGAATTATTAGTGTATTTACCCTACAGGTACTTCTACGTACTTAGAGTACCAAAGAAAACTACAACGCATACCAAAGAAAACGGGCTTGCATTAATTACAGTACATATAGGGGTCCTGCGGGAGACACAGCAGTCCAGTACTGTACAGTATATGGGTTTACATTTACATTCTTTTTTTAAAGGTAATGTATTAATCTGAGTTTGAAATGAAATGAAAGTGCTTTTGACGACATACTGCATATGAAAATGTTCAGCAGAACACAAGCTATCGTTTGTTGATTTCGCTTTTATCTGTGTGATTACCTAATTGCATTACTGTACATTAGGTGATCCGGTGGGTAATCATCCATTTCTTGTTACATTTTTGTCTAAGAAATACACCTCAATCGTAATTACCAATAAAAACTATTTAGTGGCTTTATATCAGTGAACAGTACTTCTGCCATTGTGGCCGAAGTCGTGGTAATCAGGTGTCTACAAAAGGTCAATAGTAATAATGCATGCATAAAATCTAAAGCTAATAAAATGTAAAAGGATTTAGAAATGTGTCTGTTCTGAGTCTTGTATGTCAGCACTCTGTAACAGTCTCCATAACAGAGGACATTTTCACTTTTTGGGTTCCTAGTCACACAACAAACTGCATTTTCTCCCTCTCATTTTCTCTTATTAAATTCAAGAAAGAGAAAATAGAAGAAGCCAGGAAGGGAGAGACGCTTATACTGTACACTGTATATACAGTAGCTGCTACAGTATAATTCAAGTGATTGCATGAGGTCACTTTGGTACAGCATAAAAAGCTTCATGATTTGTTCATTAGTAAATGAAAAGCTTTTGTTATTGTGGTATGAGTGGAATAAGACACTTTGGGCTGTTTCATCAGCGCTGTAATGTCACAAAGTACAAATACTAGAATTGAACCCATGTTTACCGTATCTGTTGTATATTCCCGGCACCTTTCACTTTTAGTCCACTGTACAGGATATCCTGAATAAAATGTGCATTTTTAATCCGATACATTTCCCCTAAGCATTTTTGTAACTCATTACTGCAGCAATTTGAGATGATGACATAATGCCTGTCTATTGCCAAGCGCGGAGGACCCGCGTCATTATCACAGTAGAACCGATGATGACTGATAAAATCATTGAAACACCTGCTGCAGGCTCTGCTGCTGACGTTACAACTCCGGAAGCAGACGATGACCACCCCGACTACAGCGGTGAACTCGGTCAACTCAGCGGTGGTGACGGAGATAATGGCCTTATTTGCAAGAAATAATTTCCTAAATTGGATTGGAAAATTCTCCCTAACCGATGAGATGCCTCTTATGCCTAGCAAAATATTGGCATTTATAAACTCCCCATCCAACTTGAAAAGAGCATTTGTGTATGCTTTTACACAAATACACTTGTACTGGGTTGGAGAGGCCTGCAGCCTTTCCCATGGGATTCGGGGGCACTACATGGGGTAAATGCCGGGAGCGGCGGCAAACCGTAGCAGGGCACAGACACACATTATGAGAAATTTGGACCTGCCAAGCAGCATAATCTGCATGTCTTTGCACTGTGGGAGGACACCGGAGCACGTGGGAGAAACCCACCCAATATGAGGGGAAACATGCAAACGTGCACAGACCCATAGGCATGACTCAAACCCTCCACCCTGAAGTGCTAACCACTATGCCACTCTGCTGCCTTGATTTTATTTAATATCAGAAAAATACAAGAATATTTTAAAAGGTGGCTTTCTAACGAAGTCATTTTCTGGTACTTTTACTCAAGTATCGCTTTCAAGTACTGTACTTTCTACCAGACTCTGTTATATGAAAATACTCCACATCATTGATTATTTTTGTATAACAGCACAGTGTGTCATATGTTCTTCTTCACTTATTGAGAATAAAGCACTGTCTACATCATCAGTGTGTGTGTGTGTGTGTGTGTAATATCAGGACTGATGTCAACCTCTCCCCTGAAGGCAATGCTAGTTTTTAATATTCTCCCCCACTGCTTCCTATGAGCTTACTGTCTGAAGCCAAGAAATATTCAATCCTCTTTTCAGGCAACTTTTTTTTTTTTTTTTTTTTAATACCAAGCTTAGATTTGCATCTCACCACTCCGACGCTGTAGCGCTTTTCACAGTCAGGAGCAATTATCATAATTATTCCCAAATTTTACATGAGAAAAAACAGTTTGGAGCAGTTAGAAATCCTGCTAATTAGGACACATCCATAAAAGGCTTCAGAAAGCATTTCGGCGCACACCACGTTTCTCTCAGGGTTCATGTATTGTCAGCTGCGATGATAACGTGCTCCCGCTTTCCCCGTAAAAAATCTACAACTTGAAGGATAGCTTGCTGCATTGTCATCTCTAGATTTGGACGGAAAGCCGAATGGATTCTGTGCAGGAGTAGCAAACCAGTCAAGATATTTCCAAAGATATGTGTTGTAGGAAAACAGGCATAACCCTTGAGCAAACGGATGCAGTCCTACAGTAACCACACAAAGTCTGAGTCATCAGAAACGAACTTTTATTACTTTTCTAAAACTATAAGAAGCAGCGATGCTCTTTTGTCTGAAAACCTTTAACGTGAGCAAGTTTGCTGCACATGTGCCTGATTAATACTTCATAGTTTGCTAATTAGCAACTGGAATTAATGCTAATCTAAACTGGCATTAGCAAAGAAAGCAGGTTTAAAATAGCCAGTCAAAAGTAGAAAATTAGTGGAACTTACTTCAACATGCCTTTTTTTTTTTTTTTTTTCATATTTGAAAGATTTTGCTGAGGGTGGACCAGGGGGCATTCATCCTCAAGTTCCACACCTCAGTCTAGTGGCTTATCTTTATTCAGACACACATTGTGATACCAATGACTTGGTATGATTCTTAGTATTGTTCTTCCAATTATGAGCCAAGTTATACTGTACATACAGTAGTTTACCATCATGGAAAATAATATCTTAAAGTTACTGTGATTAATTTGAATAAAACTTAAGGATTATAAAGTATTGTTATATGGGGGATATAATCACACAAGGAAGTTCTGTTGTACTGGACATCACTGGCTGTGATGGAGCTGTAGGCATGCCCGATTGTTCTGATATTCAGCAGAACAGCACAACCTCAAGTGTGACATGACTTTTTATACAACAGTTCGCACAAACACCATTTCTTATCAGCAGATTATGATTTGTTGAGGGGTGAAAGTAATTAAAAATTTTAAGCACTCCCATAATTCAACAGCCTGCAGAGCCACCTTTAGCAGCAATAACTTGAAGAAATGATTTAGACTTACACTGCACAGCTGCCCAGCTCTCTTAAGGACCTGCCACAGCATTTCAGAACGGTTGAGGGCTGGACTTTGACTAGACCATTACAAAATGATGATTAATGTATTTTCCAGCCATTCTGATGTAGATTTGTTGGAGTGCTTCAGATCATTCATGGTCACCTTACTGACTGCAAGGTGCCCAGGTCCTGTGGCTGCAAAACAAATAATGTATGAGATGTTTCTTCTGAAATACCGTTTGTGTTTCATCAAATATGCCGAACTATTAAACTCTGGTCTGACCTGTCCATAGGGCACTGTTCTAGAGGCTTAGTGGTTTGGTCAGATGTGTTTTGGGAACCTCAGACATGTTTCCACGTTCTTTTCAGACAGAAGAGGTTTCTCCTGGCAACCCTTCCAAACAAGCCGAACTTGTTCAGTCTTTTTCCAATTGTGCTGTAATGGCTTTAGCATTTAACATGCTCAATGAGGTCTGTAGAGCCTGAGATGTAGCTCTTGAGTTCATTTCCCTGAGCGTTGCACCTTTGGTTTGACCTTGGGGTGAATGTGCTGGGATGTCAACTCCTGGCAATATTGCCAACTGTCTTAAATGCTTTTCCACTTGTGACTAATCATTCTCACTGTAAAACGCTGAACTCCAAATTGTCTGGAAATGGTTTTATAACATCAATCCCTCTCCAGACTGATGTGCAGCAACAATTGCTTCTCCAAGACCATTGATTATATCTTTCCCTCTTGGCATTGTGTTAACACACACCTGAATGTTGCAGACCACTGCCAAAGTTCTGCTTTTATAGAGGTCTGCATCAAGGGCTGATCAATTCATGATCAATTAATTAAGGGCTGATGATTAACAGCACCTGGCTGCAACTTATTAAATCCTGTATAAGCAATAAGGGGGGTAGTTAGTATTACCCACATATTGCCCACATGTTTTTTTTTCCTTTTTGGCTTTATTTTAGTTGAATAAATAATTGCATAGTGAAAAAGAGTGTTGTTCTGCATCTGCGGTTGTATTTGCTTAATACTAAGTCTCACTATCGTCAGATGATTTTTATTATGTTTTTAGACACAGATACAGAATTAAACAAAGAGGTACCAACTTTTGGACATGACTGTACATGTACAGATGATTGATAGGACCCGGGAGTGACTGCAACCCAGATGTAATTACAGGGCACCTATTATGCAATATTCACATTTTAAACAGCCACATAGGTCTCCACTGTGTGTACACAGACACAATATGAGGAGGAAAAAACCATCCTTTTATCTTCTCTATTTTTGTCCATAAATGTGCTTGAACATGGCATTCAAATTTCCCACTTGGTATTTTGAATTTCCTTTGTGGTCAATAATCAATCAATCAATCAATCAATCCATCCATCCACCCATCCATCCACCCATCCATCCACCCATCCATCCATCTATCTATCTATACATCCATCCATCCATCCATCTATCTATCTATACATCCATCCATCCATCTATCTATCTCTCTATCTATACATCCATCCATCCATGCATCCATCTATCTATCTATACATCCATCCATCCATCTATCTATCTCTCTATCTATACATCCATCCATCCATCCATCCATCCATCTATCTATCTATCTATCTATCTATCTATCTATCTATACATCCATCCATCAACCTATCTACCTTGGGTGGGGTTGGGTTGGGGGTTGGAGCCTATCCCAAGGAACTGAGTGCCCAAGACAGAAACACCAACCAACTGCATGAGGAAACTGAACTACCCACATCAACCCAACTAAGCTTGTGCAAACTCCAATCACACAGGACCAGATGCAAGAATCTGGAGGTGCGAGACAACAATTCTAACCACTAAGTCAACATGCTGAAAGCTTCTTCCATAGATGTTAAATAAATGTCTAATTGCAGAAAGATTTAGCATATCAACTATTATAATTTAACTTTGTTTTAAGCATTTATTATCAGTCTTAAGGACTATTCGCTCAGGATTACTATTATCTGGGGACTGCGTATGATTTAGAACCCCCCCCCCCCCCCCCCCCTCATATTCGCACAGTAAAAGTGAAGCCAGCGATTTTACTGCGAATTTACAGGCTTTAAATTCTGGCTAATGTCTGATCATACTGGTGAATGAGCTATTACTGTACTACAGAAGTAAGAGCAAGAGCATTACTGTATGTTACAGCAGGAACTTGTTTCCTGCTGTTTTAGAAAAATGAAACTTTTGATTTGGGGATTCAACAGCACTGCGGTATATCACTATAAAAAACATTTGCCAAAAGCGATTAGCTATTGTTGTCACTTTTTAAGAGAAAGTCTTCAAAGCCCCAGAAAAAATATAAGCATGTTAAATAGTTTTTTTTTTTTTTTTTTTTGGTAACCTGACTGCATTTCATTATTTCTTCTTTTAATTACAGTCATTAGAAAACAAAGCTGGCATTGTGTAGTGTGAATCAATAATAAATCCCCCCCCCACAAATTCTCTCCTCCTACTCGGGTCACGAAGAGGGCGATGCGGAGAAATCAGATCACAAGTGTGTAAGTAAATGTGCTCTTAATGTAGGATCTTGCAGATGAATACAGAGAAAGAGAACAGAGAGATGCACCTCTCTCTCTCTCTCTCTCTCTTTCTCAACTTTTTGCATGCAAGCTCGTATCGGTCTGTGGTTCGACTAAAATGTAATGAAAATTTTCAGTGTTTTCACCTTGTGTTTCACTTATGTGGCAGAGAGGTTTAAAAAAAAAAACCTTGGTGTTTTTTTTCTGAAGCATTCACTGCAGTAATCCTGCTGAAGTAAAAAAAAAAAAAAAAAGGAAAAAAAAAAGATGCTATTTAACATCATTGCTGCATGCGTTTCTTTTTCAGTTGGTTTCTAGCCATAGGAATAACTTGATCATTAGTCAGTTTGGATTGTTTCATTTTGTTATTTGCCACATAAATTTATAGAGGAAAAATGTCTGCTGTCTGCTTGACTGTTTGTAATGGCCATGGTCCCACAGGGTCAGGCCTTTATATTGTGACGCTCATTCTCTGGCCATTCTCATCAACCCGAGTGATCCCGGTGGCCTGTGCTCATTCACTCAATTGTAGAACCATGACTGCCCATGCAACCTTCTGGATCATTTCAGACCTGCTAACCACCAAATGCAGTGAACATTGCCTTCCTGTGCCTAGACCTTTCGATAAGGTAACAAAGTGACTTATAAATTAGTAATTGAAATAAATACCATGGAAGAACAGCCTTTTTTTTTTTTTTTTTTTTGCTTTGTTCTTCTACTTTTCTTGTCCACATCGCAGACTTCCTAAAGCTACAGTACAGTTGCATCCAAAGTGTATATACTCATCATAAGCATAAATGTCATGGCCATATTTGGCTTGTGGGCTCGTCTTTTTCTTAGGCAGAACAGATATCTATCTTTAAGAGAACTTAGGGTTTTCCGATGTCAACAGAATCCTTTATGATTTTTTTTACATACAAGTTCAAAAATATTCATCCAGCACACCTAATATTTGGTTGAATGTCCATTAACAGGTGATACTGTACCTGTAGCTGACCATCCAACCCAGGTTGATAATTTGAGTCTTCTTTCAGACCTTGGCAAGGTGACCTCCAAATAACTTGTACTTACATACTATTGTTTAATCCTTAAATCTACAGTTGATTAGAAATGGCTCCGTTCTCAGAAATGTCTTTCTTCAGATCTGAACTGAGCTCCTTGGACTTTACCAATGGTCAATCTAATGAGTGCTGTCAAATGAATGTTTTTGGCACAGAGAAGCTTCCGGTCTCAATCATGATGACTAACAGGAGTTTGAGAGGCCTTAAGCTTGGCAAATTAAACATGTTTTTGCAAATTTCAGCCATGGTATCCAAATATGGATCAATTCGGAGTCGGACCCCTTTTTGCAGCTATGACAGCTTCCACTTCTCTTGGAAGGCTGTCCACCAGATTTTGCCATGTTTCTTTGGGAATTCATGTCCATTCATTCTGTAGAGCACTTACGAGGTTAGGCACTGATGGTGGACAAGAAGGCCTGGCTCGCAATCTCCGATCCAGTCCATCCCAAAGGCGTTTGAAAGGGGTTGAGGTCATAGTGCTGTGTGTGGGTCAGTCAAGTTCTTCCACACCAATCTCATCAAGTTTGACTATATATGTCTTTATAGTCGTTGCTTTGTGCACTGGGGCACAGTTATTTAGAATAGAAAAGAGCCTTCCCCAAACTGTTGCCACAAAGTTGGAAGCATAGCATTGTCCAAGATGTCATGGTATGCTGAAGCATTAAGATTGCCCTTCACTGGGGATAAGGCGCCTGATTGAAGCACTTAAATTCAATAATTAACAGGTTTGGCCCAATATTTTTGTCCATAAAGTGTAGTATATGCTGATATTAGAAAACCTAACGCTCCAAATTTTGGGGGTTTTCCTTGTCTTATAGATGCATCATTGTGCTAAAGCCAAATATTGCCATGACGTTCTTGGTCATGATGTGTTTATGCAGTTTTCCTATTTGCGTTACAGCTTGTGATGACAGGTTCCTTGAAAATGAATCAAAAAAAGCTTGTAAGTTAAGTTACACCTATATATTCTATTTATATAATTATAGTTGTATAATTGTATACAACTTACCAGCAGCAACTTCTTAATATCTTTATTATGACTGATATTAGTCCAAAATCCATTTGGCAAGGAATGATCAAAAGGAAATATTCTATTTCTGAAGAGTTTTCAAAGGTCTACTTTTATCTAATCCACTATGCTAAGACAAAAAAAAAAAAAAAAAAAAAAAGCATGAACAATGCATGGAACCTCATTGCGAATATCTTATTATTTACACATTTTTATATTTATTTATTTATTTATTGAGTCTATGTTCAGTAATGTTTTTTTTTTTATGCATTCCTTATTATTATTGCTTCTAAAATAAGTTTGCATTCTTTTTCACCCTTAGACTGCCAGGTCAAAGCCAGTAGCAAGTTCTTGAAAACTTTGTGTGCTGTACAACTTTTTTTTCCCTTCTTCCTACTTTCAACTCCTTGTATATAATTTTATGCCGTTTTTGTAGAAATGCCTAAAAGGAATCAACCCATGTCAAAGCACTGACAGGGTTCTGAGAGTAATGTGTGATGAATATGTATGATGATGCCACAATGCTGGGAATATTTGAATAATCCTCTCAAACAAACTTGGACGTATGACACCAAAGCGTGAGATAAGTTGCAAACAGACAGGAGTTCTAACTATCGCTTCAAGGCATTTATGGACTAGTGAAGTAGAAGGCTTCTGCTTTTAGGTCCGCCCACTGCTCACACACTCACACAGGTATGCACACACGCACACACACACACGCACACACACACACACACACACACACACACACACACACACACACACACACACACACACGCACGCACACACACGCACACACACACACACACACACACACACACACACAGAGCGGGCTAAATGTCAAGTGCCTGCTGTGTAACATTTACCCAAGCTTAGGCTAGAGACACCTCTGTGGTTTTACCCAAAAGCAGATAAGAGGAGAATGATTTTCATTGCCCTTCCATAGTATCTGGTAATGTTCTTGTCAAATGGTTATATACATTAATAAGCAAAACTGCTTATATACTGTGTATTCATTTTCATTCTCTCATCTATACCTAAAAGACTAAATAAACGAACATATAGAATTACTTAA
The DNA here is from genome assembly GCA_030347435.1 of Clarias fuscus. Classification (NCBI taxonomy): domain Eukaryota; kingdom Metazoa; phylum Chordata; class Actinopteri; order Siluriformes; family Clariidae; genus Clarias; species Clarias fuscus. The sequence continues at coordinate 5,966,733 of CM059230.1, read as the reverse complement.
AACAAAACAAATTACACAGGTGACGTTTCAAATCAGCACCGTAACTGAAGCTAATAAGCACAATCATCTTCCCCATAGCACAATATGGCTGTGAGACTTGGACGACAGACAGAAAAATGATCGACGCCTTTGTGTTGTGGTGCTGAAGGAGACTGCTGCGCATCCGGTGGACCAGAATAACCAACAAAGACATCCTAAAGCTCGTCAAGCCAAAGACCTCGCTGGAAGCCAAGGTCGTCCTATTTCGGCCATGTCATGTGCAACAGTTTCCTCGAGGAAGCAGTCATGCTGGGAATGGCCAGTGGAAATATGAGAAAAGTCCATCTAAGGACTCAATCGCTTGATACTGTTATACCAATCTTATACCAACGCGAGCATGGACGAACTTGTGATCAACAGATCTCTGTAGTGGGGAATGATCTACAGAATGACTGAAAATCAACCTCGATTGAACAGAAAATTGATTGATTTATTGTTTGATTCTCATCTTAAAAATGAAATAATGGTTCGTGACATCACTGGCAGCCTCACTGGGAACTCAGTACTTCATAGTCCTCCACAAATCACATCATGACTTGCATTTCCCAGGAGCCTCAGCTAGCCAATGAACCTCAGACCATGTGACCCGATTGGTCCCATGACAGAACATTCCCAGTGCCCTGATTACTAATCATGCACACCTGCTCCAATCTCACCTTTCCCAGACATTCTCACGTTCAGTGCTTCTGCTTTCTGTCAGTGATGAGACAGTCTGCTTTTAATTTACTTTTGTGAAGTTGTGTAATAAAATTTCCATCAAGAGCGCAGACTAAAAGGAGCAATGTTAGTGAGTGGCAGGGAATTAGACTAGAATAAAACAGTTACGGATGAAATAGCCTACTGTCTGTTATTACTTGTCCATATTGCCAGGAAGAGAATTTAAAAGGAAGAACAAAGAACACAAGGGTGAGCAGCAATGATAATCTGTGAATTGTGAAAGGAAACAATGGTGAGCTTTGATTGCTTTTTGGAATAATGATCACTAATATGCTGGTGGGAATAATGATCATTGATTGGCTGTTGCGGAGAGAGGGGTAATCTGTGATTGGTCACTGGGAATAATGATCATTTGTTGTTGTAAGAATACAGTATATGATTGGTTGATTGGAACAGTGATGATGAGTCATTGGTTGTTTTGAACAATGTCGGGCCTGTGATTGTAATCTGTTTTGAACATTGATGATTGGGAACAATGGACATGATTGATTGTCTGTTGAAAATAATGGTAACACGTCATGGGTTGTTTAGAACAATGCTGATCACTCACTGGTTTATCCTGTATAAAGGGTCGTGGGAAGGGGGGTCGTGGGTTTTTCGAACCCGGACCCTGGAGGTGCAAGGAGACAATGCTATCCACTAAGTCACGTTATGGTAAACTGGGTTATCGGTAATTGGTTGTTGGGAACAAAGGCGACCACTAATAGGTTTTTGGGAGCAACAATGATCATTGATTTGTTGTTGGAAATAATAGTGATCATGATTTGCTGTGCATTACAAAGGTAATCTGTAATTGGTCACTGGTAGCCATGGTGATCAGTGATTGTTTTTTTGGGGGGGGGAATAAAGATGTTTATTTTTTTTTATTTGGGTAATCCTGCACAATTAATCACATAAAATAAACAAAATCACAATATGGACCTGTGCAATTATTTAATTAAAGAAGACTGCAATTTATTACAGGTAATGTACACACAGTCTGGAATTTAAGTAGTTTGCCAATAATCTAAGTAAAATTTGTTTATTCTTCTTCTTAAAAAATAAAAAAATTAAAAAATATTGGCAACTATCCAGCTAATGAGATCATATGGTGTTAGCCTAGATAAATATATTGGAATACAAAATGGTACATAGTTAAAGTTAAATATCACAATGCTATGCTATATATATATATATATATGTTTTTTTAAAATTATTTTTTATTTTATTTTATTTTATTTATTTATTTATTTACAGACCTGTGATTGGCTGTTTCAAATACCAGCGATTGGTCAGGGGTCGTCATAGTGAACAGTGAACAGCGATTGATTGGTTGTTTCACACAATGGTGATCTGTGATGGTCATTGCTAAGCATGGAAATTAGTGATTGGTTGTTGGGAACACTAGTGACCAGGCTTTGGGAACTTCAGGTTGTAAAAAAAAAAAAAAAAAAAAGTACTATTGCTTATACTGTATTAATGCTACTTAGAAAATATCAATATGCGTCCGGGAAGGAGTTTAAAGCCTTAAACAAGTTTGTCAAATGCTCTATGATTAGTATGCTGGAACATTTCCCAACATGGTCAATTTATAGAAAAGCCTTCACACAGTTTCAAACTAGCTTTATGTAATGTGTGATGTGTCATTTCAGTGGGTGTATCAGCAACTGTGCAGGGGCCAGAGGGAAACGGGACGGATGTGAGTGATTAATCTGTCAGGCGTTAAGCGTGTCTAGGTTATACGTCTTCCCAATCAGCACGGTATGACATTGGATTAATATAGTCTGACTACAGCGTAGCACATAACCCCGAAATGATTAGCGTGAAAATGGAATTATGAAACCTCTTCTCACATTGGACAAATTTTGTTAATTGGCCCTAATAAGATGAGATTGGCAAGATCGATGAGATCAACCCAGTTTTCTGCAGCATAAAGCTTAAAAAAAAAAAAGAAAAAAAAAAAAAGGCATTCAGTGCTTTTACTCACCAGGGTTTTCTGTGGGAAATGGTCTGCTTGTGTATAGCTAAATATGGTTTAATGAGGAACGAGGCATCTCATGGTAGAATTACTCATTCAGCTGTGTCAGGAAGTGTTGCTGAGCCTGCTTTTATCCTCTGAACAGAACACAAGGATCTTCTGCCATCTGTGAGGAACACTGTCACACCTCTAAAATAAAACGTGGGAAAGTCACTAGAATATCGCCACGATTGCTTTTACGCCAGGTTCTATGAAAATGTAAGTTTGGATGTGTTTGGCAGGCCTTGTTCCCAACAGCAGTTCTTACCTTCTCGTGTTACTTTTGCCACTTTGGCAGGTTTTCTGAGGGTTGATGACGTCATCGCGAAGGCAGACGTTATGCTTCCTGTTAAGGTTTCCGTGTCACCATGACGGAGAGACGTGCAGATACAGGTCAAAAGGCTCAGTTAATTTGCGTAAGAAAGATCGGAATGGGGAAAATTATGATCCGTGATTTATTGGTGATGGCTGGGCTGGTTTGGGTATTTCAGAAACTGCTGCACTGTTGGGATTTTCACAAAACTTTCTTTTTTGTGTTTATACAGAATGATACAAAAACAAAACACAACTGGTGAGTTTCAGGAGAAAACATTTTGTTGATTAGGAAGTCAGTAAAGAATATGGGGCAGCAGGGTGGCATCGATTCTTGCCTCGGGTCTGTGTACCGAATTGCACATAGTGTGTAAGTGAGTATGTACGAAGTTGCTTCTATCCTGTGATGGATTGGCATCTTGTCTGGTGTGTACCCCGCCTAGTGCCATAAGTTCACTGGGAGAGGCTCCATGTGCCCATGATCCTATACAGCATAAGCCTCTACTCTGTGTGGAGGGTTTTTTCTCTGTTTGTGGGTTTTCTCTAAGTACTCCAGGTCCCCTCACAGCACAAAGACATCCATTGTAGGTGTTCCCAAACTTATATTGGCGTGTGTGCACCTGTGCCCTGCGTTGGGTTGGCACCCCACAATAATAATAGCTACATTTGTGCATTTTATAAACAAAGTGTTTTTTTTTTTTCTTTCACTTTTGCTTGGTGTTACAGTATGTACCCCCTTTCTCTGGTGGTCTAGCCGACTGGGTTTTGATGAGGTTGTCGAACAGTACTATTCTGCAGGTGTGGTGACTTTGCAGCTGTAGAAATGCTTTTGCCAACAATTTTCCCAGTTACCTTTGTTCACATTCCATCAGGAGGCTCAAATCCTCAGTGGAGCAGCAACGAGAGGAAAGGTCATTGCCTGGAGCAGAGAGAAAACCGAAGCCCATAAAGCATCAGTGGATCCTATTAGCCCAGAATTACATACGGTTAGCCTTCCACTGCAGGCATCGTGGTCAGGTTGAGTCTCAGACCTCATCCGTTAAAGCAAGTCGGAGCAGATTTTTACAGAGAATAAATAATGCTTTATTGAAATAAATATGTTTGCCTCTCTGTCTAAAAACTGATCGCGTCATATATCGCATAGACATCCAGGGCACCGTGTTTACTCCATATCGCCTCTGAAAGAAAGTGTGCGAGCCATGTTTGGCTGGAGAAAACCTAATCAATACTCTGTGTTATGAAGCTTGTTTTTGATTTGAGAACATGTGACATTGAGGCAAATACATTTTTACATCATTCAGCCAGTTTTAGAGATTTTATCTGCTTTGATTAACTGACATTGAGGCAATATGATGAACATAATGACTTCTGTACAAAAGTGTGGAAACTTGGAGAGATGTTTTACTTAATTCTCAGTTTGCATCTTTATTTCGGACCGTAATCAGTGGTGTAGATTTAAATGATCCTTAAGGTAGAACAGAACAGATCGAATATCCAGGTTTTCTAAAACATCACTGAGAGTCTGTGGACTTCTGAACAAAAAGCATACAATGATGAATAATACAAACCTGGATACTTTCTAGCCTCTGGATTGTTTGTAAATATTACACTAATGGACCATATTGTGGAACTCTAAAACAGTATTTAGGGTGATAATAAAAAATATAAAAATTTTAAAATAATTTTAAATATTTTACTTTTTTTTTCAATCATACTTTTTTATTACTTTTATTGAAAAATTCTAGTTCTAATTTAATTGTACAATCTGGTGCAATTTATTTCATCGCAGATATGAATATATCTGCTTCAAGAGCAGTCATATAAGTCATGACAAATAAAATTAGAATTAGAATTTATTATTTTGCCGTTATTTACCTTAAAACATTCGATACAGTAAAAATAACAAAAACAAAGGTTAAAAAGGTTTTATTGTCAAAATTAAGTTAATCTCATGGAGTAATGAGAAAAATAAATATTAATATTTAATATAAAAATCATTCAAAACATTAATCTGGTCTGCTGGTCAAATTACTTTAGAGTTTATTAATCAAATAATCAGAAGTAAAATATCCTGAAAATAACCAATATTCCAGTTTGGGAATTGAATTTGATGCCTAGAAAATGTATGTTTGCTACTGGAACTTGATGCTAGTCTAACTACTGTAGGTGTTAGCAAAGAAAACAAGCTAACTTGACAAATTAGCTAACTTTCCCTTGACTTAGAAAAAAAAAAAGTTAGCTCATTTTATACAAATCGTTTTTACAAAAACTTTTTACATGAGGTACAGTATGTGAAGTATAGCCACGGCAGCTTAATCCTCCTAAATTCTTCACCGTATACTGGTGGTCTATATTCACACACACATGGCAATAGTTAGTTATCTATATAACTAACTATATTTATATTGTGTCTAACTATATTGTGTAGAATGTGAAGATCACTGAAAATGACACATTGGCATAATTTTATAATGTGTTTATTGATTTAATTGAGGGCCCAAGCACTATCAAATCACAGCTCTGATGGTGCTGATGCTCTGATAATGCAAATGCTGTCTGACTGTGGTGGTGTCATGTGAAGGGCCATATTTTTCTTCTAAGGATTTTGTTTAAACATCCAGGCTCTTGGTGGTCTTTACATGCTCAAAAAGTCATGAAAATTAGCAGACAGGTTCGAATCTGCTGCCATTAGGGCTCCTGAGTGTCTGGGCCCTGAGCATGGCCCAATGCCTTTATGCAAGATTTTGCTGCATACCTCAGACACACTTGCATGTGTACTGTATATGTGAAATCTTTAGACCTCACATTTAGATTTCCTCCAGCTGAATAACTTTCGCTATGCATGTCATGGGCTCTACTCAACAGGAAGTGTGTAATTTTGGGTTGTTGATATACAGTACTCCTCCTAGGGGATCTATACAATCGCTACCAAACCGGGCCTATTGGTCTCAGGACATTGAGGGTGGAAAATTGTGAAAGGGATTTTTGATGTTTCAAGCAGTTCAGCTATGGTGATGCCTTAAACTAAAAAGTGGTCCAAAAACTTCCTGAGTGGGCCAAAATCTTCCTGAGTGGGTTTTTGCTTTTCAACTATATTTAATGAAAATTTTAAATTATTTTAAATGTAATCAGTACAAGTAAAATATTCCGGAAATACTCATGTATTATGAACAGCTTACAGAAAACATATAAGAGTTATAAGTTATAGGAGTGAGAAACATCTGACATGTTGTTGGTCTATCGGCTGGTCCTGCTAATGGGTCACCACAGTGAACCATTCAATCCGCACAACAACTCGGAACAGGTTTTACTGGATGCGGGATGCCATTCCATATCTTACTTCCCATTTCATCCGGGCTGGGATTTGGGCATTGGGTGGCAGGCATGAAACCTACCACTGAGCCACCAAACATGCCCCTAGACATATTTTAAAGAATTCCTCTTTTAAACCTAATATTGTCACTGGTTTGGCTAATGCACCGTCATTGTAGTATTTTGTTATTGGACACAAAATGGAAAGTGCGCAAATTCCAACATTTTCTAGTCTAATGCACAAAATCAGATTTAGCATTATAAAGAAGTAACAAGGTGTTTGCTTGGCTCATTGCATGGTTGTAATTTTTGCAATCCGCAGAGGACATTTATGTGGACGTAAAGGGCCGAATAAACAAAATGAACCAATTAAAAGAAAATGAGTTGGCACAGATATCTTACCTTTGGGGTCACTGGATGTGAGTGGGACTTGCATGGGATGTAATCTCTTCTAAGTTTTGCTGTGCTACTTTTCTGCCTACAGAGCTGGTTGTAAGATAATCGAATAACAGTTTCTCTCGGTACACTGTCATACTTTTGGATAGACAAGTCAGTTAACTGCCTTATTGAATCTAGAAAAAGCAAATATAATTTTCGCCCTGGTGATATTTATGTAGCTGTGTACAAAGTAGTGAGTTGGACACTTAGTTAAAGACAATATGCTGCACATAACTGATGATACTGGCAGAGATAACCGAGTGGCACTCAGGTGCAGTGTGTACTGCGAGAGTACTGTAGGTCGCATTTATAGAAGAGTACGCTGCATATCTGCAGTTTCTATCTTTGGGCCATAACTCTTCTTAACAGGGACACTTCTAATATCCTGCCGCTGAGAACACTTAACTGTACGCACGACTACAAAGTTTATAAATGCAGCAATCCTTAACCATCTTGTATATACAGTATACTGTACGTGCTAACTAAATAAAGGGTGTAATGCTGGTAGTTAAAATGTGATCATTCTAATTGTAGTGCCCATGTGCTATCATGCTTGCCACTGAATCATTTATAAACTGTCTTTTTTTTGTCTAATATTACATTGTATGTACTGTACATGGTTCTTGTATGCATGTCTATCCTGTAAAGGACAGTGGGCCAATGAGATTTAAGAATGGTTTGTCACCAGGTGCTGCCTCAGGAGGGGTCTCCCTAAATGGGAGAGAACGATCTCCAACCCTCCTTGCCCCATTGAGGATGTTACTCAGCTTCCTTGCTACACTGAGGAACTTCCCCCCACCCCTCCATGAAAGCGGATGGCACTAGGTCTCAGAGCATTAGCATGTGGTGTCTACGTTTCTGTGGTCTGCCCGGAAGTCACTATGCCAACTGATTGCACTTCGGATGTCCCTCAACCTGCCTACTCTTCCAAAGATGAAATAGAGTGGTACCTCGGTATAGGAACGCCCCTATATCAGGGATGATAGCAAGAAGAGAAGGGAGCCAATTTGAGTTTTGTTTTTAAAGCAGTCGGCGCCAAGAGGTGTAAAATGAGGTTTAATGTCTATTTATTTCATCTTTTACTTTATGTACATGTCTTTTGTAAATGGTTTAATAGTTTTTATATATAGAAATATAATTAGAATGTTGGAAATATTTTCTGCATGTACATTATTGTCTATGGGGAGATTTTGCCTCGCCTCCAGAATGGATTCAATTAATATGCCAAGGTATTGCTGTTTAACTCCTAGTTCTGCTAAGGAAGTTGGTCAGCTAAGGATGTTGTGTGCTGCTCCGCCCTCTTGCTTCACAGAGAACATTGCTTCCTCCTCTGACTCTAAAGATAATTTTGCTCCCCTTCTTGCCTTCTGGTGGACATCACTTGTTCCTCTGGATCTGCTCTGGGCTTCGTTCACCCACTGGCTTTACAGTGTCAGTTGCACCTTTTTTCATGCCTGTACAGTATCATGCATTAGTTATGTGGAGGTGATTGCTCTCCTTTCCTGCCAAGTAGAGGATGTTGCATCTATGCTAAGTAGTGATCCCAAGAGACCTCGTCAGCCTAAGGACCCAGACATGTGAAAAAAAACATTTTGTGTGACTTTCCAGGGTCCCCTCTTGGCGATGGTCTACACAAGGGTTCCCACGCATTCAGGAAAGGGTTTGTCATGATGAACTACACTTCCCATTAGACCCAGCAAACCACATCAGTAATCACGCTCACGTGTGTCTCATTATGCCTTGTTTGCACCGGTACTGTACATACAGAAAGTTCCAGGATTTCACGAACACATCATCAAGCTTTTGTTATTACTTCGGCCTTCTGTGTCCACCAGGGCAACCGCATTTAATGCATTGTAGCACTGATATTAACATTACAATGGCACTACCAGAAACTTTGACTTAAGGTACTGTAGCATTTGTCAGGTGTGTATGCAAGGACTAAAAGTTTTGAGAATGACATAAATATTGGAAATTGGAAATGTTGCTGCTTAAGTTTTTATAATACCAATTTGCATATACTCCAGAATGTTATGAAGCGTGATCAGATGAATTGCATAGTCCTCCTTTGCCATGAAAATTAACTTAATCCCGAAAAAAACTTTCCACTGCATTTCATTGCTGTCATTAAAGGACCTGCTGAGATCATTTCAGTAATCGTCTTGTTAACTCAGGTGAGAATGTTGACGAGCACAAGCCTGGAGATCATTATGTCAGGCTGATTGGGTTAGAATGGCAGATTTGACATGTTAAAAGGAGGGTGATGCTTGAAATCATTGTTCTTTCATTGTTAACCATGGTGACCTGTAAAGAAACGCGTGCAGCCATCATTGCGTTGCATAAAAGGCTTCAGGGCATCCAAGAAAGTCCAGCAAGCGCCAGGATCGTCTCCTAAAGAGGATTCAGCTGCGGGATCGGAGTGCCACCAGTGCAGAGCTTGCTCAGGAATGGCAGCAGGCAGGTGTGAGCGCATCTGCACGCACAGTGAGGCGAAGACTTTTGGAAGATGGCCTGGTGTCAAGAAGGGCAGCAAAGAAGTCACTTCTATCCAAAAAAAACATCAGGGACAGATTGATCTTCTGCAAAAAGTATGGCGAATGGACTGCTGAGGACTGGGGCAAAGTCATATTCTCGGATGAAGCATCTTTCCGATTGTTTGGGGCATCTGGAAAAAGGCTTGTCTGGAGAAGAAAAGGTGAGCGCTACCATCAGTCCTGTGTCATGCCAACAGTAAAGCATCCTGAGACCATTCATGTGTGGGGTTGCTTCTCATCCAAGGGAGTGGGCTCACTCACAATTTTGCCCCAAAACACAGCCATGAATAAAGAATGGTACCAATACACCCTCCAACAGCAACTTCTTCCAACGATCCAACAGTTTGGTGAAGAACAATGCATTTTCCAGCACGATGGAGCACCGTGCCATAAGGCAAAAGTGTTGACTAAGTGGCTCGGGGACCAAAACGTTGAAATTTTGGGTCCATGGCCTGGAAACTCCCCAGATCTTAATCCCATTGAGAACTTGTGGTCAATCCTCAAGAGGCGGGTGGACAAACAACAACCCACTAATTCTGACAAACTCCAAGAAGTGATTATGAAAGAATGGGTTGCTATCAGTCAGGATTTGGCCCAGAAGTTGATTGAGAGCAGCCCAGTCGAATTGCAGAGGTCCTGAAAAAGAAGGGCCAACACTGCAAATACTCTTTGCATAAATGTCATGTAATTGTCGATAAAAGCCTTTGAAATGTATGTGGTGCTTGTAATTATATTTCAGTCCATCACAGAAACAACTGAAACAAAGATCTAAAAGCAGTTTAGCAGCAAACGTTGTGAAAACTAATATTTGTGTCATTCTCAAAACTTTTGGCCACGACTGTACAGTGAGTGTAAGCACTAGTCCCATAGAACAAGCTTGAGACAATAAAAAAAGATTCTGATTATTTTCTCTACTTGTGCCTTGAAGCACTTGACAATAAAGCGTGCCACTGATCTTTCAGTTTTACTGGTGTGGTATGCTGTAACCAGGGGCAGGGGGGCAGGGGGGCGGGGGGGGGGGGGGGGGGGGTTGTATGATTAGAATAGGTTGTGACAAAACAGAGAAAATTGCTTAAAACTGCATTTAGTCTAATTGGGCTCAATTGGCTCTTACCTACATAAAGTCGTCAAACTCCGGTAAATGGCTGTGCTCAAAAACCCCATTTCCAGCTTAGTTCTTTTTTTCCTACTCTGCAAAGAGAAAAGGTGTAGTTCAGCTTTGAAGTGTTCAGAGCTCTATGGAGCCCAGTACATGTGAATAATGCATTAAGTGAATAATGCATATGCTCATGATTACCACAAAGTACCCAACCTGGTACAATGTGATAAAGTGCTGCTGGCCCAGCTGCATAACCGAATAAAACTAATGGACAAACCAGGAGCAAATCACTGTGACGGACAGTGGACTCTAGTACACATAAATGTTGCTAAAGCAACATTAACACAAGAATCGAAATGACCAATTAAAAGCTCATTTTTATACGAGTTATAAAGTACAGTAGTGCAGCGTTATTAACGTTTGTGTATAATTCTCTCTCTCTCTCTTTTACCACAGCACTGCTTAATTCTCAGTTCTGATTGGTGAGAAGGTGTTGATTAAATGTTCAGAACAGCAGCTCTGACAGTACTTCCATCTCCAAGACGAATCGTTGTTTTTTTATTTATTTATTTATGTACTCGTACGAATACGATATTATTTCGACAGTAACATCTTGCCCTAAGCCTTGTTGATGTACTTATTCTAAGGCTCCTAATGACACATAAAAAATGATCATTGTTTAACAAAGAAAAACCCATAAAGTAATAAAGTGGGTCTGAGATTTTCATAATGAGATGTTTGTCCTAAATTAACATTTATGGATGGAGTCTTCGGCATCAGTGCTTCGTAAAAGTCTTGGTTTTCCTTGATGGGATGGTTTTTCACGGCAGATGACGTTGCGCTTTATTGTAACGTGTCTTAATAATTTCAAGAGTGTGAAAAGTGATTATGCAAAATTGTCTTGTGGGCATTCCCCAGCATTATACACTAAATCAGGCATAACATTAAAAACATTAACATTATAACCACCTAGGTTTTGGTTGCTGTGGGTTGCGTGGGGGAGCCTCCATGGATCGGACTTGTTTGTCTGGCACCTCCTATGGGTGCTTGATCGGATTGAGATAAGAGGAGTTTTGATGCTCAGTCAGTGGCATTGGGCTCTGCCTGCTAGGCTCCGTGGACAGCTTGGTGGTGTTTTGGTCAGCATTGACTTTTGAGGGTGATTTGTGCTGCATTGCCTTTTCTGTGGGACCTCGCTGGCTTTGCTCCTCATAGGTATATGTGGCCAATGGGTGCCAATGATCCTGCTACCAGTTTGCTGGTGTATAATCAATGTTAATGTTATGTGGTGTTAATGTTGGGGACACGGTGGCTTCGTGGTTAGCACCGTCACCTTGCACCTCCAGGTCCTGGGTTCGATTCCCATGTTGGGTCTGTGTGCACGGATATTGCATGTTCTCCCCATGCTTGGTGGGTTTCCAGAGAAACCTGTTTTCCTCCCTAAAAACATGCAGATTAGGCTAACTGGTATTTCCAAATTGCCCATGGTGTGGGAATGCGCGAGTGAGTGTTGACTGAAGGTTCTACCACGGTCGTACAAACGGGAATGAACACAATGGTCACCATTGGCCTCCACAGTCAGTAGTTGGACTACAGAGGTTTCTGGATGGATGAATGGATATGGATGGTATAATGTTATGCAATTAGCGTATGTTATTATACACAGTTTATCAATATTTTAAAATGAACATTCTTGAGTAACATGTTAATATGTACAAAGAAGAGAAAGAAAGCACTTCAGGAATTGGTGTTATTAATAAAAATAACCAACGGCCCATGGCAACAGTACCTCTGCTTTAAGTCAAGGCACCAGTTACACCGGTCGGTGGACTATTTTCTTATAACAGCACACCCTGTTGTGTTTGACTCCTTACATAACACATTGGTGGGTGGATTATTAATGAGTATTACACTGCATGGTGTAGCTGTGTCCTTTTTGTGCCCTTGGCTCCTTGCAAGTGGATGCATGAGATGGTTTTGTAACTCATATGGATGGATTAATAATTTTTTGACAGTTAACTAATATTCTATATTTTCTTTGAAATTCTAAGTTGTTTGCTGTAAGGTTTGGGGTTGACCCGTTAACCTTTGAACACTAGTGAAACAGATAATGTAAGAGGGGCTACTTTTTACAGCTTTCAAAACAGCAGCAAGTGAATAGTTCCGTGTTTCCATATGATAATTTACGTATCCACTAAACCAGTTTGCATGCTCAGAAGAACAGAGAGTCTATAGACAGCAGTAGGCCGACATAAGCTTTTCTTGTTCTTTTATTTATTCAAGCCCTGTGTTGCTTTTAGTGTTGACGAGGCCTACTGTACGTGTGCGCAACATTTTGTGTTTTGAACTTGACAGCAGTTGAAAAATGGCTGGAGATTTCCTGTAGGCTTTTGGCAGAGACTTGATGCCTTTCAGGAAAACATTTTGAAACTGGTGAGAGACAGTTGAAATGAATTAAGCGAAGCCTGGGAGAAAAATCAGTGAACAAATATGAACTGTGAAAAAAAAAAAAAAAAAAAAAATTTTGATGCAGACAGTTTCTTTTGTTATATGTAACACTAACAAAACAACCAAAATTATTGATATTGTTGTTTAATATTAATGAATACAGTAGGTGTATCTCGACAGAAAGACAATACGATTTATAATTCTGTAGAATGAATAGAAATCAGTGTTATAAAAATACAAATTCTTCTTCATATTCATACCATACAATTTATAACGGACCGAAAATGACAGATTAAATTGCTTATCTGGCCTGAAGATTTCACATTAGTTATGATAAGAATGAGTTAAATATCAAGCCCTTCATCAGCTAGATGTGCAGTTCTTCATTTCTTTAATCTGACTTTCTCGTTTTCATTCCCTGTATCCCTACCTGGCGTCCCTGCTCCTCCAAAGGACATGTCCTTGCTTACTGCAGCATCACTCTAAAGTGAGACTTACTGCTATAATGACTTGGTGCACAGCTGGCCTTAATGGATCTCCACTTACACAAGAATGAGGAACTATAAACTAAATTATACAACAGTTACTTCGGACCGAGTAATCTGATTGGACGGGAGGCATTCCGCGAGTGGTGATATTAGAGCATTGCAGACCGGGACAGTTAGCTTTGTGTATCACTTTGCATCACATATGTTCTAATAATCATGAATTACGTTATCTCTCAAGCTAGCATGGGTCGGTACGAAACACAGGACATATATGTTGTTCTGTTCATATATAATGAGAGCTACAACGTTAACTAGCTTATAACACAAGACTGAATCCCAAATCCCTCTCTAAGCCCTGATTAAGAGAACTACTTGGAGTGTGGAAGGGTATTTGGTATTCAACCCCAGAAGTTAACTGATATTCTAAAGCGGAATCAGTGGAAATACAGTATAAAGGGAAATGTATACAATTTACAGGAATGTCCACTACCAGTACAACAGCACTCCCATATTGCGCAATTAACATCAGTCAAACACTATTCATTGCATAAATAATGACATTTCAGCCAAGACAAGACTTTGACTGGGAGCTTCAATAGGAATACCACATCATTCAATACACTGGCAGCAGATACAGTGTGAGCATCAGTTATTGTTCACATAAAACCTCAGAATGTAGACTGCTTATACCATCGACTGGTCTCTGCCAATCCTTAACCAACCAGTTTTTTTTAGGATCATGGTCCATGACTGGCAGAAGTGGAAGATGATGTGGTCTTCGGCCATTATTAAATATTTTTCAGTATGTCCTGTAATGAGATTTACATTGTTTACAAATTATATGTAATTATAGTAATTGTATAGTGGTGCCAGAGCATACTGGAACGACACCCTGACCCTTTTTTCTCCAAGTAAGTAGAAAGAAATTGTATTATTATTTATTATTTAAATTATTATGATTTTTTTTTATAACAGCTAAAACTGTAATGGCAATAGAAACCCTGTATGCATTAATAGTATTCAGAGGACACCCCAAATCATGACCTAGTAAACCACCACACAATTCAAAATGCACCTCACAGAACCGAAGAAAATATAAAAACAAAGAAAATATAATGAGAGAACCAATCTTCTTTACTGAAAACAAAATCCATCTTTCATTATTACAATTATACAGGTGAACCTTGTCACATCTTACATTTAAAGTTCAGACTTATACATTACTATCACAACATATACATCATTGCACAGTGAAATTCTTTATTCATCGCATATCCCAGCTTCTTGTTAGGAGGCAGGGGTTAGAGCGCAGGTTCAGCCATTATACAGTGCCGCTAGAGCAGATAGGGTTAAGGGCCTTGCTAAAATGCCCAACAGCGGCAACCTGACAGAGCTGGGGCTTGAACCGCCGACCATCCGATTATTAACTCAGAACTGCAACACATCAAGCCACCGCAGCCCCTAAAACATGTTTCTGCCCAATTTCGAACCAGGGACCTTTCGTGTGTAAGGCGAACATAATAACCACTAAGCTACGGAAACCTAACCAAATGATACACAGTACTGTGCAAGAGACTTGAGCTACCGCTTATTTTGACATATTTTGCTTCCGGAAAGAATTTTTTGGTAAGTTTCTTAATCTGTTTTTTCAATCAAGTCACTGTACATAAGAAGTTTCAGAGGATTTTTGGTTGGCCAAAAGAACCCCACAAAAATGGTCCATTCTAACCAATCTGGTTTGTTTATAAGTCAAAAACAATGCGCGGTATAAGTTTAGATCCAGGTAATAATATCATACACACGTGGACAAAATTGTTGGTACCCTTCGGTCAATGAAGGAAAAACTCACAATGGTCACATAAATAGCTTTAATCTGACAAAAGTAATAATAAATAAGAATTCTATGAATGTTAACCAATGAAAGTCAGACATTGCTTTTCAACCATGCTTCAACAGAATTATTTAAATAAATGAACTCATGGAACAGGCCTGGACAAAAATGATGGTACCCCTAACTTAATAGTTTGTTGCACAACCTTTTGAGGCAATCACTGCAATCAAACGATTCCTGTAACTGTCAATGAGACTTCTGCACCTCTCTGCAGGTATTTTGGCCCACTCCTCATGAGCAAGCTGCTCCAGTTGTTTCCGGTTTGAAGGCTGCCTTTTCCAGACAGCATGTTTCAGCTCCTTCCAAAGATGCTCAATAGGATTGAGGTCAGGGCTCATAGAAGGCCACTTTAGAATAGTTCAATGTTTTCCTTCCTGTTTTATTATTACTTTTGTCAGATTAAAGTTATTTCTGTGACCATTGTGAATTTTTCTTTCATTGACCGAAGGGTACCAACAATTTTGTCCACGTGTGTATGAATCATTCAAGCATAAACAAACGAGTTCAAATTATGAAAGATGATCAGGCCGGTGATCAGTATACCGGTGATATACTGGGAACAGACGAGAGGGGAAATGAGGCCGCTGCTGAGGGTGTTACAGTACATAAATAACCAATTCAAATTTTTAAAGCACTTTGCAGCCTGATGCAGTAAAACGTTTGTTCCCATTTCTATAATTTAACCTACAGAATTGAATTTAATATGAAGAAATTAGGGGTGTATCATGACTTTATTTAAATCTCAAAGTCACATGTCAATACTTAATGAACAGTATTTTTACACTCACTCACTCACTCATCAGCTATACCGCTTAATCCTGTATTCAGGGTCGCGGGGGCCTGGAGCCTATCCCAGGAGACTTAGGGCACAAGGCAGAGTACACCCTGGACAGGGTGCCAGTCCATCACATGGCACACACACTCACACACTTTGGGACCAATTTGGGAACGCCAATTAACCTAATGTCTTTGGACTGTGGGAGGAAACCGGAGTACCCGGAGAAAACCCACCAAGCACGGGGAGAACATGCAAACTCCATGCACACAGAGACAGGAATCGAACCCGAACCCTGGAGGTGCAAGGCAACAGTGCTAACCACTACACCACCGTGCCGCCTACAGTATTTTTAATACATTATAATTCAATTTTTTAAAATATATCTATTAAATACAATATTTTAATACATTGAAATGAATTATTATAAATATATATATAAAAGTATATATCATTTATTTATTTCCTTTATTTATTTATTTATTTATTTTGTTTTTTCATCACATTTCCTGTCCAAATATGAGCTTGTGAAAATGAGGTTTTTGTACAGACAAGACAGATGGTTGTTGACCTACAGAAGTCACGCAAATCAATATTAAAACAAAATGATAAGCCATTAAAAATACCATTATGCACATAACGACCATCATCTCATTGACTGCAACCCTAAATTCAATTAAAATCTTATTGAAAACCTGTGGGCTGAGTTGATGAGCAGTTCACATATGCAAGCGTAATAATGTCAAGAAGCTCCAAATATTTCGCATTGATTCATTTTATTTTCCCATAACAATTTGTTTGCCCCTTTACATAGATCAGTGTTTGGGGTCATAATGATCCGTCTGTGGTTAAGTCTTAACCTCCTGAACCGACGTTATATGGGTTTAAAAAAAACAACACCAACAGAATATAACTTGAATTTAAATGCAACCAGAACCAAATTTTCAGTGATCTACAATACAGCTATATTTTCCAGTGGGTTTTTACCAAATATGCTAAAGGTATGGAGTACAGTATGGTCCAAATGTTCATGACATCCTCCGGAAGGATGGCAATAAATATAGCTATTAAAATTCATATCGTGTCATACTTATACAGAGGGGGATTTTCTTGAAATCTGTAAACCTTCTGAGCTTTCCATCGTAGAACGACATCCACTCATACCATGCAAATACTGGCGCCTCTGGAGACCACAGGCTCTCATCTCTCTGAACCCCCAAAGTCCAGAGGAATGTAAATTATTTAAAATTTCTTCTCAGATGTGGCCTTTAATCCTAGTTCAAGTTTCAAACTTCGGTCCTACAGTTGATGTCCAATGTCTCACTTCCACTTCTACCCTAACTTCCATATAGCTTCTTTATCGTGCTTCTCTCACCAGCCGTCTCCCATCCCATGAAGCTTCTCATTAAGAGTTGTTAGTAAGATGCTTTGACAGTAATTACTGCTCTGATTCGTTTTTGTGTGGTGATGCATGAGTGTTCAGGATTTATAAATATGAGCTTAATTTCTATTGTGGTTCTAAAACACTCGCTTTGAGATGGTAGTGGCCAACTGTTACTTTACCAGTTGATGTTAATTGCCATCTGTGTAGTAAAATTAGTGGTGATGGTGGCCATCTTACGCAATATGCTTGAGGCTTTTCGTGAAGTTACATGAAGAACTTTATTAGAGCTCTAATTAGTTCTCTTTGAGAAACTTCCAGCGCTGCGACACTCGAGCCCAAACGATTTTCCTCTTAAATCTTTGTCGTCTAGGTTTAAGTCTCATATGTATTCGTGTATCATTTAATTTTGTATATGTGAGCGCTGTTGACTCCAGGAGAGGCGGCTCCCAGCTATGATCCCTCAGTGCAGAAGAAGCCCTTTTTATACTTTTCAAGCACATCTATCTATCCATGAGGTCAAGTCAAAAATTATACACACTCTGGCTGTAAAATGTTTTTAATGAGCTTTTAGAAAAGACAATTACTGTACATTCTTTAATGACATGATCTCCTTGCATTTCAATACACTTTGTCCATCTGTCAACAAACTTTCATATTCCCTCATTAAAAAATGTTTTGGACTGAGCAGTGAGCCACGAATGCACCGCTGTCTTCACTTCTTCATCAGAATTGAATCTCGTCTTGTACGTCTGCTTTCAGGGGACCAAACAGGTGAAAGTCCAATGAAGCGAGATCAGGACTATAGGGAGGATGCAGAGAGAGGGAGTTTTTTTTTTGCAGAGCATCGACAGCACAGGCAGAAGTGTTTGGAAGTGCATTGTCATGCAAGATCACGACGCCCTTGGATAGAATTCCTCTACATCTACAGTAATCCGAAGTTTAGGCTTCAGCTCTTTGATAAGCATCGCACTGTAACGGACACAGTTGGTTGTTGAACTTCCTGACCAAGTTCCAATGCTGGGCCTTGAGAATACCAGAAAACTTCAAGCACTGATGAATTTTCCACTTGATGGTTGACCTTTTGAACGTTGGCGATTAAGGATGTTTCCGTTCAACACTCACATGCTTGTAGTGATGAATCCATGTCAATCACCAGTAATGATTCTCTTTAAGAAAACTTTCACCTCCCTCAGACCCCCCTTTCTATTGATATGAAACTGAATCGGGTTACGACCAGATCAAATTACTTTGAAGAACCGAGGTTTCACTGTTGTATATACAGTACAGACCAAAAGTTTGGACACACCTTCTCAATCAAAGAGTTTTCTTTATTGTGTTCTTTATTGTGTTCTTTAGCCCAAACGTGTCTCTTCTGCTTGTTGCCTGTCCTTAGCAGTGGTTTCCTAGCAGATGTTCTACCATGAAGGCCTGATTCACACAGTCTCCTCTTAACAGTTGTTCTAGAGATGTGTCTGCTGCTAGAACTCTGTGTGGCATTGACCTGCTCTCTGATCTGAGCTGCTGTTAACCTGCGAGTTCTGAGGCTGTTGACTCGGATGAACTGAGGTGACTCTTGCTCTTCCTTTCCTGGGGCGGTCCGCATGTGAGCCACTTTCTTTGTAGCGCTTGATGGTTTTTCGTGACTGCACTTGGGGACACTTTCAAAGATTTCCCTTTTTTTTCGGACTGACTGACCTTCATTTCTTAAAGTAATGACGGCCGCTCGTTTTTCTTCACTTAGCTGCTTTTTTCTTGCCATAATACAAATTCAAAACTCTTTGAATGAGAAGGCGTGTCCAAACCTTTGGTCTGTACTGTATATACGAGGTCTGTCTGGAAAGTTTTCAGCCATGTAATATGAAAAATAGAGACACTTTTTGAAGAGGATACAAGAAACGTATTTAAAAAATATATTTTTTAATCTCATCGACAGTCTGAAATCTCTTCCCTTTCAAAGGTGTTTTTTTTTTTTTTTTTTTGGTTTGGGAAAGTCACAGAGCACTAAATCTGGGCTGTAGGGGGGGCTGAGTCACCTGAGTGATTGGATGCACTCCTTGCATCGTCCCTGAAAGCCTTCTGAATCATCCGAATAGTTTCCACTGAGGAATATTCAAGCTTAAATGAAATAAAAAAAATTGATGCAGATGCATTGCTCTACTCGCTCAGCCATTTTGAATGTGACGGTCACATGATACACATGCTCACTCAACAGCATCTAGCATCCCACTGGCTAGTACCATGAAGTAGTAATTATATACATCTATAAGTACCAATATAATTGTTAAAAACAAACGCTTGTAATCAATACGAGGGTAGCACATGTGAATTTACTTGCTTTCAACTGCGAAAAATTACAAAGCAAAAAAAAAAAAAAAAGACATACAAACTTCATCTCATATCTTGTAATTGTTTTCATAGAGTGCGGTAAACAGCAGGACTGTATTCATGTAGATCCCAGGGAGAAATTGAGTCAGTGCCCTTTTGCCCTCAGACTTTACACTCTCGCCTGGTGTCTATAATAAAGATCTTTTATGTGGCCTCAGGGTGGCTCGTAGAGAAAAGATGCCTGACTAGAGGGTAGTCGTAAGCAGTGCAACAGAGATCTTGCCTCCAGGTATGACATTCTCAAAGCTTCACTTCATCAAAACATAATTGGCTCAGTCTCACCGTGGGAATGAAGCAAAGGTATTAGGTTGCCTTCCATGGGCTTTATCAATCCTAGTAGGCTGCTCTGGTTTGGCTGTGAATAGAACGCCTCAGTCAATGTGGGCATGGTCTCAGTTTCAAAGGCCCACTGTGCCTTTAATATTTATCGCACACAGCTTCAGAATCCTGAAAGTTGCAACCCCACTCTACTCACCCACTCATCGTCTATACTGCTTTATCCTGTATACAGGGTCACGGTGGGCACAGGAGACTTGGGTACACCCTGGATGGGGTGCCAATCTATCACATGGCACACACACATACACCCACTAAGGGCAAATTGTGATCGCCAATTAGCGATCTCATGTCTTCGGACGGTTAGAGGAAACCCACCAAGAACGGGGTGAACATGCACACAGACCCCAGGAGGGAATCGAACCCTCTAGACCAAAAGGTTCAAGCCAACAGTGCTGACCACTACGGCACCATGCTGCCAACCTCACTCCAACGAATACACTCACAGTATACCTGCACTGTATTGGCGCAACAATTTTCCCAGAGCTTACAGAATTAAAGTAAATAAATAAATAAATAAATAAATAATCATGATGGCACTGGATGTTTAAAAGTTTTCTTGAAAAAGTAAAAGTGGTGAACATGTGATGCTCATTTGCTGAATGGGTTATGTAGGAAAAGTATCAATTCTAGTTCTTGAGGGCAATTTATCGAACATCGTGGGATAGGAAAGTAAGAGATGGAGGTGATTTTGCTCTTAGCCATGGTTTTTATGATTATGCACAGTATGCTCTGGAGGTTTCCCAACACCTTCCTGAAGGTCTTTGAGAAAGCCAGAGTTCAGGTGGTTAAGCAAAGTACTTTTCCCGTGCTTGTACACCTTTTCTGTCTACTGGATTTTTTTTTATGCCTTTGTCTCCTTGATGCATAATTGTCTCCAGCAGTGCCCGATTCTGGTTGACCCTACGGTACCTGCTTGGGTTTATCGCAGTCCACAGTGCTATCTATACCTGAAGTATCCATAACGTAAGCATGGATTTTTTTTATTTATTGCTTAATTACAAAATCACAGCATGCACTGTACGCACATGTTTTTGGAAATGTGTCAGTGCTTCCGTACTTATGAACTAGCTCGGTGATGACAGCTCATTTTATTTGATGGGAAGGGTAAAATCTAATACACATCATTAGCCCAACTGTGAAAATATTATGATTGAGTAAAGTGTTATATCTCAATATCTCCACAACGGCATAATAAAAATGATATAGGACAAACTATTACACACTTAAACGCAGAGTGGCAGCTGGATTTGTGATAATGAATGCTGTTTCAAGTCTCTACTGCTCTACTGGGTTCATGCCACGTTACCTCCAATTACTAAAGATAATAAACAACTGAAAACCTTTTAACTTCTGTCATCCTTCATTTGGAGTAAAAGTTTGATTGGACAGTTTGTGTTTAAACTGGATGCTTTTAGTTTTAGTTCCAAAAGCATGTTGGGGAAAAAGATGACAGAGAAAGTGGTACACCCCGCCCCCCCCCCTTTTTTTTTTTTGGTATTTGGGCAGGACAGTGTTGTAGTAGTTCCAGTAGCACTGTGACCTCGCGCCCCCCAGAATCAAGGGTTTAAGTCATGCCTTAGTTTATATATTCTCCCTGTGCTTAGCATGTTTTCCTCAGGGTACTCTGGTTTCCTCCCACAGTCCCGGGACATGCAGGTTAAACTAATTTCCAAATTGCTCTTACAATTTGATTGGTTAACATTGTATTTATTCCCATTTTACAACCTTGGTGGGATCACACACGCCTTCACACACCACGGGTAATTTGGGAACGCCATTTAACCTTATCTGCTGGGACTGTTGGAGGAAACCAGAGTAGCTAGAGGAAACCCATCAAGCATGGTAAGAACATGCAAACTCCATGCACACAGCCCCCAGGGGGGAATCGAACCTGGAACCTGGAGGTGCCAGAAAAGAGAAGTGGTAATCTCTAAGCTACTATGCTGATGTTAATACTTAACCCTTACCATTATTAATGGCTTATTCTATATGACTCAGGGGCTGTTAATGGACATGTTTAATTATTTTTTCTATACTAAAGATAGTTCATGTATTAATGCATCATTATGGTTAATTATATTGTATTATAAAACAGTACATAAAATTGTTTTGTCTTAGCGGCATTCCAAAATTTCCTATACTAGAAATTCAATACAAATGCTTATCTGATGAATAGGAAACGGATGCCAATTTTTAACAGGAATGTTCAAATCATGGCGAGACAGCTAGTCGGAGGACTTGCTGAACAAATAAATGAATGGATGAATGTATGAGTGCAGGTTCTTCGATACCTACTTTGTCTAGAAGAAAAATAAACAAACCTTTCGGCCATATTGCGTCACATACTGTATGATAATAAACCTACATCTAAATCAAAGCCTTGCCAATATTCCAAATAACCCCACTCTTGCTTATGCAATATTTCCAAATATTGTTTGGTCTCCAAAGATTTTGGCCTGTAATCAGTTGTTTTATTTGCTTATTTCTACTCGGTGACGGCCATATTGTGGTATTGGTGCTAAAAAGTGTCTCACCTATAGGTGAAAATGGGAATCTTCAGAGAGGATCATACTATAACACCATTTTCCATAAGACTTACAGTAATACTTCTTATCTCCCGATTCATGCTCGGTCTTTTGTAAATATGCATTAACATTGATATTTTTATTAGATAAGTAGAAACACATTTGCTAAATACAATTTCACTGCCTTTTATGTAGTGTCCGTAACTTTTACAAATATAATCTTACCAAAATTGTTAAGATATTGCAACATGAATTTGACATGGTTACGGACACTACAGATTTTTTGCTTTTTAAGCTTTTACCAAAAGACAATTTAAGCAACAATTTTTATAGGTCGTATGCTAATAGAAGCTTACACCGATTTTAGTATAAATAATAATAATTATCATTTGAAATTATTATTATTTAAAGCGAGACAGCATAACGCTGAAAAATGCCCATTTTTGGGTCACATACTGTATAAAATCATCTCTCCAACGTAAAATGTTTAGGGAAGCAGGATTGGTCACTTCCATGTTGCATAAACTTCAGACGTAGCTTCTTTGGAACACTCATTTTCTGTATTATATATATAAAGCATAAAAAAAAATAATCCAATGAGCACTATGTTTTGACTGCATGATCCCTAGAGCTGTTTTTCTCTGTTTGCAATGTGCCAGTATTGTTTCGACCCTTTCACCCTTCACACACACGCTGTTGTGTTGTCACTTTACGCAGACGACATGCAATGCATTCTAAAAAAAAAAGTATGCATTTCTACATTCATAGGAACACGAATGTGTGCCCTTCTCAATTAAGCCTGTCTTGCTTTCTGAATTAAGATTTAGTTTCAGCAACATATGAACAACTTCCCATTTCTGTTGTTATCTAATTAGACGTCTGTATGCATCGAGATGCCAGGCAATTACAGAAAATTAGCAGTGAGTAGATCTTTGATGCAGACGACTTGGAAACAGATAGCCAGTGTGTTGTTGATGTTTTTGTTGTTGTTGTTGATGATGATGATGTGATTGTTCTACTTTGAGAGCTGCAGGAAGCTGAAATCTCCCTCCTGATGTGTGGTGATGAGTGAAACCAGAGAAGGGGGAGAAATAATATTTTCCTCTCACACAGAAGCCAGGTGCTTTTCTAATAAGAGCAGATTGGTGCACAATTACACTGAGCCAATATGTCGAGGAGATTTCATCACTGACGTTCCATCATGCAAGCACTTACTGCCACACATACGATATCAAGCGTGTGTTCGCCTGCCTATTAGGGAATGTTCATAGCATATGTGTGCTTTTTTTTTAATTATTATTATTCATACAAAGTCAGTGGCTTGTCCTAAAATTATCCACCCCCACAAGAAAATTGCATTTCTGGAACAATGTTGACATGTTCAGTTGTTCTTGTGCAGATACACTTAAGTACCAGGATCATCTGCTTATCCTGATCTGAGCATAAAAAAAGTAACAGACCAGTAAAATGCTTATATATAAATCAGATTCTATCTTGTTTTACATTTCCTCAAAATGTTTGAGCATGCAAACTTCCTAAATGAGTTTACTGCACCTGCTTGGAAAAAGATGCAGGTACACCTCCATCGTTAATGCCATGTTGTTCATATCTACAATGTATATTTTTTAAAATGCTGATTTCAGATCAGATCAGATCAGATTATTTGAAGCCCCCCGTGGATCATCTGTGTGATTTTGAAAAGCTTCCGAAAAAGTTTTCACATCCTTCTGATTTCAACCCTCATAATCAACAACTGATTGCAATATTACACAGTGTGTTTGTGATGGCGGCTGACGAACCTCACTGCAAAACCAAAACTACAGGCGGTGGAGACAACTCAGTGTGTGTTCTGGCTGCAGAAGTAACATCAGGTTTAAAAAGCTCTTGCGTGTGACTTCAGACCTGATGTAAATCCAAACAAGCCATTATTTTGTCTAGCGATCTGTCTACTGTGCTGGACAGTTGCTTGTATGTGCGCTACAACATACAAGTGAAGACAGCTTTATCAGTTTCCTACTGACAATATTAAAGAAAAAAGAAAAAAGAAAAAAAGATTTCATCCAGCGGGGAGACGAGGCTCATCCTGGTTAACGATGATTCCCTGTTGCTGATCACTGGTGCTTGTGTAGTGACCGTTTTATCTCAGGTTCCTCCAGCATGAAATACACATTGACTAAACCTAATACCCCCTGTCCTTTGTGGTCTTCCTCCAGGTTCTCCGGTTTTCCTCGCACACTCCAAAGACATGCAGATCAGGCTAATTAGTGTTCGCAAATGACCTAATAAGTGCTATATTTGTCCAAAAAAGCTCTAGGTGCTGGGGCGCAATCTGGCAAACTAAACAGCTCATAACTTCACTTCTACTTAACATTTTCATTTCATTTATGGGGCAGGTTTAACTTCAGTCAAATACTTAAGTCCTGCCAAAGTTTCATTCAATTCTGTTCAGACAGTTTTGTGTGATGCTGTGACAAAATCTGGCTGGACAGACATACAGACATACAGACAGAAGGTTTTCTGATCGGGTCGACCAGTGTACAGGATGAAACATAATGATATCATTGAAAGAGCAATTTCTGACCAATGTACAGAACAAAGGAGTAACCTTTCCTTTATTAACAAAGATAGTTTAACATTAAATCTTACTTAATGAGACAGCTTTAATTATCAATGTATTGTAACTCTGCCTGTGCACTGTCCTCAAAAGAGTTGTAAAGAACAGATGGAGCGTGATAAAAATAATATCGAATGACTGAAGTTTCTAAACATGCACTGTTATCCGGTCTCTAGTAAAATCCATGGGGCTTTAGCCAGAGATTCACCGCTATTTGGCTTGGCTGTGTTAATTGCGGTGGGATTGATCGGCAGACGAAATGGCGAATGTTTTGATTCCGGATCACGTGACTGACTGTTGGAGGAATTGCATCAGGAAGTGTATTAATCAGTGCTTATTTACTTGATTGTATGCTGTTTATAATGATAACCTCGCTTTTTTTTTTTTTTTTTTTCATTTGTTATAAAATGCATGACTGGCACTATCACTGTCCTTTTTACCTCCTCTTAATCGACATGTAGTGCAGGCAAATTATAGGGTATGCCATTCCATGCCTAAGCCAATCACACATTTTCAGGCTGCCTTGTTAGTACACAGCAAATTTCCCAGTGTTGAATTAACACTTCGAGTGATGAATTAACACCCAGCGCTGTTTATATGAGTCCAGTTGGAGTGAAATAAATCGGAAAGTGTTAAATCAACACCGGGGATTTTACTGTGTAGGATGTGAATACTATAAACATACAGCTGGGAGGTTATGGAAGAGTAACTAACAGCAAGATAATTACTCAGATTGATATTGTTACCCGGGAAGACATCGACTGCTAGAGATACTGTATGTTAATGCAATATTTTGTTTCGCAAACTTTCACCTGTGAAAACCGGCCATCCCACCCAAACACAGGATTACCAGCTTCTATTACGTTTTTTTTAATCCATAAATAAAAACACATTCAGATTGTGTAATCTCCGTAACATTATGTCTGTAACACATGATTAAAGTTTTTCAAAATGACCAAGGGGCACAATTTGTTCAGCACACTTTATGTTACTATAAATAAGCTTTGGACAGAAACTTTTTTTGTTGTTGACATTTTTGCATCCAGTCTGTGTTTGTATACAGTAGCATAAAGCTACCCTATAAAAATGTCATGGACGTGACTTGACTATGGCATGGAACTTGCTGACCCACAAACAAGAGGCTTATAAATGTATAACGCTGTGCTTTTAAAGCAAGCTGAGCATACACATTGCTTTATCATTCCCCTGACGGCATAGAAAATAGTAAATCATAACACTTTCTCATTCATTCTCTATACTGTACCTCTTATCTTGTACAGGGTCATGGGGGCCTTTGAGTCTATCCCAGGAGACCAGGGGCACTAGATGGGGTACATCTGGGGTACAAACTCACTCACACGGTAGGGGCGGTTTGGAAATGCCAATCAGTCTGATGTGTACAGTATGTCTCTGGACTGTGGGAGGAAATCAGAGTATGTGGAGGAAACACACCAAACACTGGTGGCACTCGAACCCTTTACCCTGGAGGTGCAAGGCCACAGTGCTATCTACTATGCCTATGTTGTTTCCGTATGGATGCGCACTTTGTATATGGTGTAAGTATACGGTTCTAGTTTTCAATATTCAGTACACCACTTTCCAGTCCGCCTGGTAAAGCTTGTAATCCCGCCTTCCTCCCTTAAAGCCATGGAGCACTTGTGTTCCACCACCTCCGACTCCTCAGCATTTCATGCTTGATTCCACATTTAATTAATTTGCACAAGAAACAAATGACCGACCCTTAAATGACTCAGCAGCAGCTCGTGACCATGGATTTGGTGGGGCAGAGCAACATTAATAACAAACATAGCCTCAATAGTCACCTCGTAATAGGTAGCTTGGAGTCAACAACATAGTCACCCAGCAGCTCATTTTGGAAGGTTTAGATGTACCTTTGTTTGAAACAGCAGGTGTGGAACCATCGCCATTCACACACTGCGTAAAACAAACACAGTAGAGCTAATAGCATTAACCAGAGTTGGCAGGCTTCAGAAAGACTTAGAGCCCAACTGCATCTCAGGAAATGCAACAAAAGATCTGAAAAAAAAAAAAAAAACAAGAATTGGAAAACTGTCCATTTTCAGTATGTTGGATTATATATATATATATATATATATATATATATATATATATATATATATATATATATGGTTTCTATCTCTGAAATATAGCAAACGGTAACGGTTCTATACAGTACATAACAGACAAACTATATGCACTTACACAATGCAGACTAAATTCTTATTATTTGCTCTAAAGAAAGATTTTTGTCGTCACAATATACAATAGTTAAACGAACCAAATATGGTGTATAAAACACAACTCCTTAACTTTCATGTCCTTTCTTCCAGTAGTGAGGCTGTTCATAGCGTGAGGCAGCGGAATTCCTGTTCCTATGGGCCTCTAACAGCATTTGCTACATTTAATTTAATTACATGGCAATACAATCTACTATTGCGCAACATCTAAAACGTCAACCAGTGGCGACATCTCAAGGCCTTCAATGAAGGGGTTATATTGTGTCTCTCTAAATAAAAACCGATCCTCTCACTTTAATTATTATTTTACCTACCAATTCAAGTTCTATGTCTGTATGACCCGGGGCAGCAAGGTGAAATACAGCTCATCAGGGGTTTTTTTTTTTTCCTTTGCTGTTGCTCAGTGGTGTTGTAACTGAATGAAGGCACATATTAAGATAGATTAAGTAAACAGCCAGTCGGAATTTGATGTACTGTGGGAGTGGGAGTATTCTTTCACTAGATCGGCATGTCACTACACCTACACCAGAAGTGTCTTGGCAGAGTTATTATGATATTACAATTTTAAGGAGAGAATTTCTGTAGTTAGTCACTTGTGGTTGATTGATGTGAGACTATTCTTTGTGTGAACGGGAGAAATATGTGCACCTTTTTGGACTTATTAAACTTCAGAGACTGTTGTATTGTAGGTAAGATCAACAGAAGGATCAATGATCACCTTTGCCTTTTTCATTCCGAAGGAAAGAAGGATAGGTTCTGTTTTGAATTAGACAGCATCAGTGAGTTTCTTACGTTCAACGTGTCTTTATTTATGTTTTGTTAATGATAAACCTAGTCTTACAGTTTTGTTGTATGAGATGCATTAGGAATTGTTTCTTGGTTTAATAGGTCGTGTTTTGAGATGTCCTTTGCATGTGAGACACAGTGTATTTTCATTTTTCGTTCATATATTCTTCGAAATATAACCAGAGCGCTAAAGTCTTTGTCTCATTTGGAGAGGGGGCGGAGCATCGTTCCAACACGTGACAACACTTCACCTATGAATGCAATGCTTGTTTGGGAATAATATAGAGGATATTTAAGAGCCTACATACCATACACACAGTATAGACCAAAAGTTTGGACACGCCTTCTCATTCAAAGAGTTTTGAATTTGTATTACGGCAAGAAAAAAGCAGCTAAGTGAAGAAAAACGAGCGGCCATCATTACTTTAAGAAATGAAGGTCAGTCAGTCCGAAAAATTGGGAAAACTTTGAAAGTGTCCCCAAGTGCAGTCACAAAAACCATCAAGCGCTACAAAGAAACTGGCTGACATGCGGACCGCCCCAGGAAAGGAAGAGCAAGAGTCGCCTCTGCTGCGGAGGATAAGTTCATCCGAGTCACCGGCCTCAGAAATCGCAGGTTAACAGCAGCTCAGATCAGAGAGCAGGTCAATGACACACAGAGTTCTAGCAGCAGACACATCTCTAGAACAACTGTTAAGAGGAGACTGTGTGAATCAGGCCTTCATGGTAGAATATCTGCTAGGAAACCACTGCTAAGGACAGGCAACAAGCAGAAGAGACGTGTTTGGCCTAAAGAACACAATAAAGAACACAATAAAGAAAACTCTTTGAATGGGAAGGGGTGTCCAAACTTTTGCTCTGTACTGTACATTCCAAAACCTTTACTAATGGCCAGTTTTTTTGTGTTGTTTCAAAATACACAATCAAATATTTAAAATACAAAACATATGCATGTTTTTTTTTTTTTGGTGAGATCTCACTGTACAGGAGCTCACTAAAGGCCATCTGAAATTCATGGATTTGCTACTGAAGGCAAACGCTGGAACCAAATGGCACATCAGCTTATACTATATATACTGTATGTATATATAACTTTATATTACTGGTCAGTTAAAAGGCAAGTAATTGGCGGCACAGTGGCTTAGTGGTTAGTACTGTTGCCTTGCACCTCCAGGTCCAGGGTTCGATTCTCACTTCCGGTCTGTGTACATGTTCTCCCTGTGCTTGGCGGATTAACTGCGGGCTGTTTGGCTATTCCAAATTGCCTGTAGTGTTTGAGTGTTGACCAGAGGTCCTAACATGGTCGTAAAAATGGGAATAAATACATTGGCTTCCATGGTCCCTAGTTGGACTACAAGGTTCCTGAATGGATGGATGGATGGATGGAAAAGAGGTCATTAGTATTTCAAAAGAATTTAAAATGTATGTTGTGAATGAGGACTCTCTCTTAACATGAACCATAATACATGTGGAAAATTATACAAAGATATACAGTATATACAGATTAGTACAAAAACCGAAATACTTTCAGAGTGCTTCATCTACTGTACAGGTGTTAGCTTTCAAAATGCGCAGATTTTACCCATGAAATGACTCATTCTCATTTCACTACGAAACCAACCTGGTGTTTCTTTTTTCATCACAAAAGCAGCAAGCATCTACATGGTTAAAGGCATCTTTGTGTAGTGCCTGGTGTGCATGTACATCATAAGCTTACAAAGAGAGAGAGAGAGAGAGACTTGTGGGACCGTGCCACGATTCAGCACATCATGTAGCCCAGGCAAATGCATCACTAACTCTTTCCCACAGGGGCTTTCAGCTCCACAGATGAGGACAGTCGTATAATGACACAGAGCGGCAGTAATACACAGGGCGTCAAATCAAGAACAAGAGTAACAGCCTAATGAGGGATTCTCGAAGCGAGGCTCATATCAAAGCATGTCCTTTCCTCATCCGCACAATCAATAGAAGGGAGACTGCGCGGAAGTGTCATAGGGAATATAGCAAATCATTTGATAATAATGTTTGCAGGCCTGACATTTCGCATGCATCTACACTTCCTACTGCTAAGAATACAAAATGTCTTCGATTTCAAAGACTGCAATTTCACTAATTCAAAACTTTGCCATAACTACATGGGAAATCATTCGAGTGCCTCTCATGTCTCTTAGTTATTAAAATCAAAAGTGTGTGCATGTTTCCCAGTGGAATGCAAACATTTCAGAATTACATTTTTTCCTCATGAGAGAGAGAGAGAGAAAAAAAAAAGCAAGCTGACAAGCAAATAGGCTGTGTGTACCCAAGGAATAAATTGTGAGACGTCTGATTTCCTGACATCATATCTACATTTTTATTTATTTAAAATGGAAAAAGTGATTTATTTCTTTGCCATATACACTATGTGCCATAGTGGTATATTAATTTGTTATATATTGTAGAAAACAGATACTAGATGTCAAGAAATATGGGGGGAAATGCTCGGAGATTCAAATGGTAAATTTTCTTTTTGATGTTTGGATATTTTTCATTAAAAACATTGATATTTTGCAACATGGATATTTTGCAATTACCGGCATAAAGGATTGAATTGGTTCCCATCATTATGTATATCTGCACTGTATTATCTCTGGCTGTCTTTTACTATAGTGCATTTTCTAAATTCATTTGATTTTTATGTTTTCTAGTCAACTCTTTTGTAAGTATTTTGTATGGGGCATTTAAGTCAAAGTAGTACTTGTCCAGAATAGGAAGAAACTTATAGAAACAGAGTAGAAACTGCCTTTATTTCTCTGTAAAATCCTGTTAGACTAATGCACTTATCCCACACTGTATTTAATAGGCTGCCTCAACTTAAAAAAAAGTGTAGTAACAATTTGCACAGCTTTTTTTTTTTTTTTTTTTTAACAATATAGTATTAATTCATTCAACATTTATCTAGTTGTATTTTCACTAGTGCTTGGATACCATCAAGGTAGAAAGTTCTCGTGATCTTTTCAGCCATGATCTGACTGTCTGAAACTCTGGCCTCCCAGGAACTCCAATGGCCCAAACATGTTCTTCAATGAAATGGCTTGAAATGAGGTCAGAACCGTACGGGGGACGTAGCAACAACTCCCAGCCGAGTTCCTGTAATGTGCAAGTGGTGTTTGTGAATGTCTGTGTATACAGACAGATGTGTCTCTTCTGCAAGTTGGTGACC
Source organism: Clarias fuscus (assembly GCA_030347435.1). Lineage (NCBI taxonomy): Eukaryota > Metazoa > Chordata > Actinopteri > Siluriformes > Clariidae > Clarias > Clarias fuscus. The sequence continues at coordinate 5,935,194 of CM059230.1, read as the reverse complement.
ACCTTGGCCAAGATCATCATTTAAGGAGGTTCGGACTTTTGCACCATAGAAGTTTTCATTGATCCCAAGAGTCTCATCACTGTACTGTGGTTGAATTAGTAAATGTCAGTTTTATGCCTCCTCTCTTTTGCTCATGAGACTAGTCCCGGTTTGAATTGAACACCCTTCACATGAACTGTATTATACTACAAATTCTTTAGTAATTTATTTAAAAAATGTTCACTGCTGTCTCACTAAAATGTATTATTATTATTATTTTATATAATCACCAAAATAAAATCATGACAAGACCTCTATTCATTCTTAACCCTGAGATACTGTAACCGATATTGTGGAGATGTGACATGACTATAGTTTAGACTCTAAGCCTGTGACAGGGTCAGTTTTTGCTGGTATCCTATAGGAAGGGATTCTATATACGAATGGTTGGCGTGAAGCTGCTCAGATTGATTCACTGTGTCTCAGGAGTCTCGCACAGCCGCTCTGAAGAAGATGGATCCGAGACTACCATATGCAGATCCTCGCTTACTCAACAGCGAGAAAAAGGCAGAAGGTTTTCTGGCGGATATGATATGCAAGCCGTCCAAATTTGCGTAAACGCTGCGATTAGTTACTGAAGAGCTTCTTATTTTTCGGTCTGTGGGTTCAACTGCGCTGCAGAGGCCCACGCCGGGCTTCAACACATGAGAGAGCCTATGGGGAAACTGGCTTGCTTACATTGAAGTTTGAGCTGTGCTTTTATAGAAATCACTCTAGGAGTTATGACTACACGGTGTGAAAAAGTAAAGAAAAAACAATGACACAAACATGCAGCTTGTTCTAGTATGCTAGAGAGGGAAATAGAACTGCTAGTGTATCAGTTCAGTGTGAACGTACCTGCGGTATTTATTTATGATATAAAAGCTTTTGTAGAGACATGGTGCCCAGGTGCAGCATTAAATCTGGAGGCATGTGATCATTTCTTCTCTGTATGTGTTCATTGTGGATCTTTATCCATTGATAGCCAATAATTATGCAATTATGCTATTATCTCTAATAACACCATTTAGGCAGATGTGCATTTTGCTACAGTACTGTGCACAAGTCTTGAGCCCCCCTCATTTGTTCATATTTTGCTTCCAAAGAGACAGACTTTCTTGGATTTCCAGTCCCGTCCCTGTACCTGAGCAGTTTCAAAAGAATGTTTTTTGTTTGTTAAGCTACACAGTGATCTATGAATCATTTAACCATAAAAAGCATTTAACTAAAGGCATGGACCAGTGAGAAACAGGTGCAGGTGATGCCAGACGATCAGGCCGGTGATTAGTATACTGGCGATGCTGAATGCTGAGTGGTTGGAACAGATGAAAGGGGAAATGAGGTCGCTATGAGGAATCTAGTTAATCACAGTCATAGTCTGTGATTAATCACGACTAATGCAAAACTTCCACTTTTAAAAAAAAAATGAAACTATATCATAATGAAACTTGCCATTCAGCACATCTGGTGATGTTTCATCAGTCATCTTATTATCTGCTCCATTATCACACAGCTGAGCAGTTATGGGAAGCCATTAGGGTCAAATTTGGTCATATGATTAATTTATTCACAAAAATAAAATAAAATGATGTGTTCAAAGTTCCAGATCAATCAAAAATGTTAACATGTTAATATTGACCGCCTAAGTTTTTTTTTACATAAACAACCAACTTTGGTCTTTGCAGCCTGTCATGGTCAAATGTTTGTTCCCATTTCTTTTATTTAACCTGCATCATTTAATTGAACTTAGGAGGTTTGCACAGACTTTTGCACAGCACAGTATTGTATGTCAAAACTTTACAACTGTAAAAAAACAAAACAACAACAAAAAAAAACATCCTTTTGCCAACAAGTTATAATGCACACACTCACCCACCCACTCACACACACACAAAGAGTTTTTCTTTTGGGAACTAGCCAAATGTCTCCATAAGTACCAATCTGTTAGATATTAATATCCTTTTGGGTGCATTTTGTCATACTAGACTGCTGAGACCACTGCCACACACACACACACACACACACACACACACACACACACACTCTCTCTCTCTCTCTCTCTCTCTCACACACACACACACACACACACACTCTCTCTCTCTCTCTCTCTCTCTCTCTCTCTCACACACACACACACACACACATTTATTACCTTACAGTTATTACAGTTTATTAATGCATTTTATATACCCAAGCTTTCAAGAATAAAAACTGCAGCAACCCCTATTGTTGTGAGAACAATTAATTTTGATAATATATTCAGTGTGTATATATTGCACACTGAATACACACACACACACACACACATTGTTTTGGACCAATGGGACGTTTCTTATGCTTGAGACAATGTGCCCACATGCTTGCATACAGTGCACCTTGAATAATTCATACTAAAACATTTTATATAGATGAGTATTCTTGTTTCCACTTAAAATTCAGACCCTTTTAAATTCTTATTAACTAATAATAACCCCATGCAAGTAATAAAATTAAAATGGATGGCATGCTCAGAGAAACGTTACATATTTAATTCAAGAGGCTGTTTTAATCTTTGATGTTCCTTAACTTAGGCAAATACCGGGAGTGTTAAATAATTTGACTCTGTTACTGTATTTAAGAATTATTTATTTATTTGTTTAATTGGTTGGGGGACTCTTATTTTGATTACAACTTTGTCCACAACATGTTGTTTTTCATTAGCTTTAGTTCACAGCCATAGCTTTTATTTCGCGTCTGCACTTGGTCTGTACTTACATCGTACCATACTTCAATGCTTGACAGAACACCAGACAACCATTAGGACATACAGTAGTAGGCAACCAGGAAGAGGAGCATGATGCTGACTTTGGCTTGCGGGTGATTTGTACAATCAGCCTTCCGTATGGGGAATGCCGGCCCCGATTTGAATTCAACCCAAAGTGATCCTGCAAAGTCTGTAGCCCTGGAAAATAAGTCGATCCAATTCATTCTCTTGCTCCTCTGTGGGGCACCATTAACCAATGTTTCAGCAACATTCCAGGCCGAGACATTTTGGGGGTTTCATAGGACTGTTGTAAAGGAGTGCCAGGGTGTGGCTAACGGGAACCAAAGGCCAACAGCACAAAGTTCCACAGTGTTCATTTTGCCTCTGGGACTCATATGTTGACTTTCAGTCCTACCATTCTATCAAAGTTTATAGCTGACTTACAGTTAGTTCCTGTGTTGCATTTGTTTTGCCTGTTTTCCATGCGTTTATTATAAGTGTCATTGCTTAAGAAAGATAATGTTTTGCCTGGTGTTAAATGCCTCTAACCTAAGTGGTAAGTGTTTTGAGGTTTTGAATGGTGCACAGAGTTAGACCTGCCAGTTGCAGTAGTCTAGTTCTAAAATGACAGGGTATTGAACAAGCAGTTGAGTGACCTTTGGAGAAAGAAATGGACAAATCCATCTAACGTTGTAAAAGAGAAATCAAGGCAAGTGTCAGATTAGCAATATGACAGCAAAAGAACAGTTGACTGTCTATGCTTACCCCAAGGATATGTACAGTATATGCAGTGACTGAAGTTGAAATTATAGAGTTGCTCAAGGAGATCATAATACAAATATAGGGTAGATGAATTAGGTAGGATGAACCGCAGTTCAGTTTTGTTGGAATTAGGTTTCAGCTGATGAGCTGCCACCTATGAAGACATGTCTACCAAACATGCAGAGATGTGAGAAGAAACATAAGAGTCTGACAAAGAGAAGGTGGAGTTGAATGTCTTCTGCGTAGCAGACGCCCATGTACCAAGCCTTGCAGGACACCAGCACAGAGTCCTTGTGAAGCAGATGTGAATTACCTCCACGACACCGCATGTAACCATCCTTCCAAGGTAGGGACTAAACCATTTGCATGCTGTGCCACAAATACCCAGGCTGAAGAGGATGGACAGCGGAGTCTTGTGGTTGTCAAGGAGGACAGAACTAATCAGAGTTTCTCAGTGGTAGCCAAAAGGGCAGTCGTGGTGGAATGTGCTGTGAGAGATAAAGAGACAATTCATTGTAAACAGCTCGTTCATTAAATTTAAAAAGAAACCAGAGAAGTAACGCTTGTCTTTGGTTGCTGATGTCTAAGGGTTCCAGAGTGGGTTTCTTCAATATGGGAGTAACCTTTGCTTTCTTGCGAATTTAGTTGTTATACGACCAGAAGTTATGGAACCATTGATGGTAGTAAAGATAAAGGAGAGGAGGTCTTGTTAGATTCATTATAGAAGGGATTGGTAGGATTGCAGGACACGATGGCTTGCAGCATCTGTTCTGTTGCTAGGTTAGAAGGGGAATTCTGAGTTTGTAGTGTAGGAGTTATAGTAGGAGTGAAGGTCTGGCACATTTTTTCAATCATCCCATCATGAAAGGTAACTAAGCAGTCAGGGAGGATGGAGCAGGAGGAGCCCACATGTTCCTGTGTTTTGTTTTGTTTTCCATCTAAATATGCACGGAAGTAAAGTGTCACCTACACTTAGATCCTAGCTATCCGCAATGCCTGACTTCATGCCTTATTTCTTCATTTGGACCATTGAACTTTTCTTTACAACTGTGACACCATGATTCATTTAGCATTTTCTTTCTATATTTTCTTGAAAAAAAAAAAAAAAAATTTTTGCTGAAGTTATTTATTCATTCAGAATCAGATATTTCCTTTGCCTTAGCACATATAATTAAATATTCACCTTTAAGTTTGTTAAATTATTAATATACAGTAAGTTGTGTCATATTAGCCAGTTAGTAAAGATTTATTCATTGTTCATCAGATAAAGCATTAATTGCAATAAAGTCATTAAACATTAGCTAACCAACGAGCCAAATTCTCGATTTCTTTGATGTTAGCGTAATATGAGGGCTGTTCAAGTCCAACAGGGACTTTTGATTAAATTTCTTGTGAACGAAGGCATAAAACCCATTGACATTTACAGAAGACTTCAAGCACAGTATAGTGATGAGGCTCTTACAGTAGCAACAGTAAAACATGGTGCAAAAGTTTTAAAGAAGACTCTATAACCGAGAATGACAATCCTGACTGAGGTGGCTTGGAGCCCACTGCAGTCGTTCCCGTGAACATTCAGTGAGTAGAACGCTTTTAGGAAAAATGGTGTGGTTTGATCACCAAAGGCGTTCTGTTTTTGCAGGACAAGGCACGATTCAGAGTGATTGCCACATCCCCTATACCGTCTTGACCTTGCTTCAAAGGATTTCCACATTTTTGGTCCATTAAAGGAGTTCCCGGGGGGCCAGCGTTTTAGACGTGAAGCTTGTGATCATGTCTCTGGTGTACTGAGAAACCTTTCTACTTTGATGGTATACTGATAAGTGCATTAGTGTAGAAGGGGATTATATCTACTGTAGCAGTACCTCTCAAAGTATAAACTCTGGTCAAGATCTGGAGCACATGGCAAGTCAACCTGGACCCAGTCGACAACACTTTGTATTAGGAATTCAGTAATAGAGTGTAATGAAGTGAATCCTTATCCTATGAGGAGTGCTTAGTGAACATGATGAATTTGTAGTTAGGCTTTTTTATTTGTTAAAAATATTTCCTTTTTAACATAAGTATATTTAAACATAGATAATATTTGACTTTCACTCAAGTCAATTTATTCCTTTTAATTGAGTAGAATTTTGATATTATATTTGCATTTTTTCAACCCTTGGAAAATATATCAGCAAAAACTGCCTGTAGTCCATTTTTGTTAGTGTTTCACTGTTCCAGGCATAAATATGAATAATATTACATCCTGGGAAAGAGTAATATCTATGAAAGATGAACTGATTTAATTAGATTAGACAAAAGCATATAAGCAGCACAATGCTTCTGCAATTAGGACTGCTCATGAAGTGTTTAATGCATGCACTAGTTATCATGTGCACTTTGTAAGGGAGGCAGCTGAGAGCCAAATGACTATTCATTGTACATGTAAGCCAACTAATGCATAATTTACTCAGTGAGCTATATAATGTTCTTGCTCGTACTGTTTTTATGACACCAGCAACACCATCAAAGGTCCTCACATCCTTTGTTCACATCCACTTCACAACTTTTTTTTCCCCCTACAAAACCTTTCTAAACCCTTATTTTAGTTAAGGAAACTGTAATATTGTGCATCTGATCACTTAAAAAAAAACAAAAAAAAACATCATAGGTTTTATCCACTACTTTCATTTTTGGAGCCCCAATACTTTGCTAGTTCTCTGTCTGCGAATTATTCTTTGTGTTGTTTAATGCATTATGCATTAGAATACTACACCATTAGAAGGTCAGCGTGTGTCTCTGTGTGTGAAAGAGGATGCTATGTAGTGGTTTGACTAGATCTATTCAAAAACTCCCAGACAAAGCTCAGAATGAAAGCAACCTCGAGAATTTAGTTTCACAGTCCAGGGGCAGCAATTCTGTTTATCAAATTGGCAAAGGAAGAGGCTAGCTGTTTAACATAACGTCACTATTATTATCATCTGTATCTGCACACATACGAGAGGTGTTCAAGTCAAACCAGGACTTGTGAATGAAGACATCAAGCACAGTATGGTGATGAGCCCACTCAGAGCCCACTGCAGTCGTTCCTGTGAACAATCTGCAATTTAAAAATGATGTATAACTTGTTAACATCTGTTTGTGGGAACTGTACACACAATCATTCACCAACTCCACTAATACGTGACAGGAACTTGGCTGGGAATTAGTCTTGACCCCGGTCCGAACTATTTTTAACATGATTGGGCCATTATAGGAGATCCTAGGATGCCAGCGTTTCAGACATGATCCAGACAGTCCAATCATGGCTTGGTTATTTTGCACAGTCAAAAGTCCCGGTTTGACTTGAACAGTCCTTGTATAAGGATTTTAATTTGTATTTGGACTTGAACCTTAAAAAGTAGGTGTAGCTTAAAGGAAAGATTTTTAAATACCCAATTTTGGTCGCGTTCCAATTCCCACCCACCAGTCCGCTCTCCCTATGACTGCTAGTAACTGGGGAAGGATAATGTGAGGATATACCTGAGGCCAGACGATTGCATCTATTCAAATTGCTGCTCAAGATGCATCTCACAGGAAAACCTTGTTAACCCTGTTCCGCATACATGAGCTCATAGACACCCTGGCTAGTGTCACTGTGATTGATTGGAGAGAGAATGCCATCCCGCCCACACAGAGAGCATGGCCAATTTTGCAACCTTGACTCAAGGGACCACAATTGCGCACTGCAAACCTTTCGGTACAATAATAATAATAATAATAATAATAATAATAATAATAATAATAATAATGTGCTTTTATGATTTTTTTTTTACGCATTATCTATTCAATCTGAAATATCTGTCTTTATCAACTGTATGACTACATTACTTTTCCACCTACTGTCCACATGCATACAATTCAAATGTGTTTTTTCATATTTCAGGTAAAATCTCTGCAATTGTTTGCATCAAGGCATTGCCATTTTAGTTTTTTTTTTGTTTTTTTTTTGGTATTCTACAGTTAAATTTAAAAGGAAGAAATTCCTATAATAATAATTTATTCATTCATTCCTTTATCTAACTACTTTATTCTAATCTGGAGTAAGTCCCAGACAGAAATACCCTCTCACACACATTCGTGCTCAGAAGCAGAAGTTTGTGTGGCTAATCCACCTACCAGCATGTTTGTTTGGCAAGTGGGAGGAAAGTGGATATCTTGAAGGATGCCCATGTGGCCATGGGAAGAGCATGCATAACTACACTGAAATAGTTACGCAGGCGAATTGAACTCCTAAGAACTGGCACTGGCATGGCTGCTGCAACACTTTGGCACCCACCTGACATAATGTTATTAAGATTACACTATGATTACTCATGTCACTGTCAAGTGGAAGTTTTAGGTAAGACCACACCTTTCTACTGGTAAAAATAACTGCTTCTAAAATTGTCCATCCGAACATTATCAACCGAGGCAGGACACAAGCATGCGCACACAAACTCATTTGGAAACAGCAATTAACTTAAGCTACAACACACACAGGAAGAACATACAAAGGGCATGCGGCCCGTCTAAAATAGTGTTGTACTGTATATAATATTTTATATACGGTACAGTTCCAACGGAGTAATCTGATTGGACGAGAGAACTTAAATGAGTGGTGATATAAAGCATAACAGCACTGGGAGGTTGAAATAAATAGTACAGGATGACATCACATCACATCACATCACATCACAGGTATTCTAACAATCCTTGGGTTGTTAGAAATGACTTAAAAGTAGAATATAATTATGAAGGATATGTTTTGGTGGAGCAAAATAACTGGGTAACTAATGAAACAGATCAGAATTTCTTGAAAATAAATGGTGTTTGTGGAACTGTTGTATAAAAGCAATATATATATATCACACTCAAAGTAGTGCTGTTGTACTGAATATCGTCACAGTTGTGATATCTTCATGGCTCCGGCTAGTCCCTCATGCCTATGGCCACACCACAGCTGTGCTGATATTCAGTACAACAGCATGAACTAGAATATGACATTGATTAATTATAGTGGCCCTAAAATGCAAAAACGATCACTTATCAAATCACAAAACACAACCGTCATGCTTTTGCTTCTGCCGCTGCGTTTTCCAGTCTGCTGTTGTCGCCACTGCGTTTCGGCTTTTATTTTTGTCTTTTCATGTTTGTTTTGCTTTTGATTTGTTAAAGTGGTCTGCACTTCAGGGCCACTGTAATTTCTAGAAAAAGTGGAAGGTAAAAGATGTTAGCTGTCTAATGTTGAGTAAATGCAGCAATTAGTTACAGAAGAGTTTCTTATCCATCGGTTGAACTGTGCTGCAGAGGCCCACGCCAGGCTTTGACACATAAGAGAGCCTGTGGGGAAATTGGGTAGCTTACACTAGAGTTGAGCTGTGCTTTTATGGAAATTACTCTTGGAGATGTGTGGGAAAAAAAAAGAAAAAGAAAAGCAAAGGATAAACAGCAACAAAAATATCCAGCCTCCTCTAGTAGGCTTGAGGAAGGAAAACAGAACTCTTAGAGCTTCTGTTCAATCGTCTTTCAGTGTAGTTATGCAGTACAGTATATACAATATACTGTATATAAATTTGCCATTCTATAGATAATATAGATAATATATGCAAGACTTTTATATCGCTGTAATAATAAATAACAAAAAAAAACAAAAACAAAAAAAACAAGCACAAAATGGGAGCATAGAGATCCTGTATATCCAGATGAACTGTGAACTAATGAGCTAGCAAATCAGGGCTTGTCGAATGGTAACTCTATATGGAGCACTGCAAATTGCTCGTCCATGTTTACACTAGATTATTTTACGTAAGAAGTTAGCAAAGCTGTAAAAGTCATTTTCGGCATCGAGCTGTACAGCTGGTGCTATTTTGACATTCTTGTTCCTGCCAACAAACAAGTGCTAAACTGGTCATCATCTGTCCTCCTACATAATGTGTTCACAGTGTAATTGTGTATGTGTGTGTGTGTGTGAGTGAGTGAGTGTGCGCGCGCATTTGTGTGTGCGCGCGCGCGCGCTCTCTCCATCTGTTTCCATTTTATCCGATCCATCATTCACGGCAGCCGTTGTTGAATTAATTGACCGTTTTTGTTACTGATTGTGGTCAAACTGCTGAATCTCACAGTATTAATGAGATTTCAGAGGTGTGCCGGGAAGCGTTTTTCAGTTTGTCACCACTTTTGGCAGACTTCAACCATTTTTCTTTCCCCATACAATTTTGATTGATTTTAGAACTCTGAACTTAGTCAAAGTGACTGATGCTCAATACCGATCCTGTGCAATCGTCATCTTATCTCAATGTGAAAAGATCATGATTTCCAGTTTAGTAAAGAATGGCATGCCATTATTTTTTTTAAAGCAGGTCGTGGTTACATTTATTCATCTTCTATACCGCTTATTGTGTGCAGGGTACAGGTGCCAATTCAGCACTGGGCACACACACACACACACACACACACACACACACACACACACACACACACACACCCTATTAAAAGCAATTTTGGGATCGACAGTTAGCCTATCCTCCATGTCTTTAGACTGTGGGAGAAATACGGAGTACTCGGAGGAAACACACCAAGCACAAGGAGACCATACAAACTCCACGCACACAGACACAGAACCCACTAATCTAGAAATGTGAGGCCACAGTGCTAACCACTGCACCATTGTGCTGCCCTCTGGTTATGATTAAATGTTGTGAAATGTGTTCTAGACAACTCCATTCCTATTATGTTTCTGTTTATAAGGTGTAACTTCATGTGCCAAATATTTAGTCAGTAGCAGCATTGTCTGAGTCAGTGGACAGATGAGCATCTCTGGCCCGCTTTGTCAGATATCTTCAGTTTTAATTGCTTAAGAAAGGAAATATCAGAGTGTAATAATTCGGGAATGATGCAAACCAAAACCCTGTTGGAAATAACAAATCTCACAGTTTAACATCCAACATACAGGTGGTTAGCTAGTAAGGTATTAGCTAGTTAGTAATTAGCTGAGTTAGCCACACTATCTAGCCAGTTGTTTTGAAATTTTACAACATAAAGCTCTGCTATTAATCTAGTCAATGCTCAGTAAAGATTTTGTGTTTTGTGCATGCTTCAACAGAATGTATGAAACCCTAAGGGAAAATGCGTACGGAACATCTACTGTAGCTAGACGACCATAAATAGCATGTGCTAGGTAGCTAGATAATGAACCTAGAAAGCCTCTAATTACCTCAAATGCATTTAGCTGTGATACATTTTTGGATACCTTGATGTTCACTTTAACATAGCTTGGATAGTTAAGATAAAAAAAAAAAAGAAGGAAAAATAGAACATTAACTGATAAGTTGTTAAAATTTTTGTTTACATTTTAAATCCGTGAATGAAAAAATATGTTTGCATTTATATACATATGCAGAATTTCTATTTCTATACTTTGTGGCAATGTCTGTTGTTAAAAGTGCTATTAAAATATAATCGTTGAATTGAAAAAACTTTTTATAATGTAACTAAACAGTCACCAGATGACCTATTTACACATTTTTATTTGTATAAAGTGATTTATTTAGACTTATTAGGGTTTTCTTGCATGGTGCAAACTTTCTCTTGTTTCTGTCCCCCCTTTCCCCTCGTCTCACGTTGTTCTTTCTAAGCTCTTCCTTATAAGGCAATACTTCCTATGGTCCGTATCCGGATGGATTTGTTCTCCCAGGAACATGTTAATGACTTTTGTTCTTTCGATGGAACAGATGTACGGAAAACAGGGTGTATGGCCAAGGATTCAAATATCTTTCTATGAGGTTAATAAACTAGAGAGAACATTCAGACACCATCATGTCCGTGTGTTTTTCTCCTGGTCAGCTGGGAGAGAAAACACAGTGTAATGTAAGTGTATCGATGCGTGACGGACACTTCAAGCAGTTCTTCCCTCGTTTTAATCTTAACAATATGGTTACTTCCATTTCAGTGAATTATTGTACGTATTACGTTTACTTAAGTCAGCATGCTTTATCCTCCTCCCATTGATGAAGAATTGAATGTTATGCTTCTTTCGCTATACGAACACAAAATCATAAAAGATTTACGGTCCATATCATTTTTATTACTTTATTTATCTAGTCTGATTAGACATTTTATTGACATCTTCCTCGCTGTGAAAAAAAAAAAAAACCCAGCAAAATCACTGACCCCAGATCTATAATACTCCCTCGCAGCTCCCCCTTTGATTAAGCACCTATATTCCTCGCCCTGGATTTATTGTTCCCATGAGCAGCAGATTGCTTGTGCATCCAGCTGTCATGGCACCATAGGTGGCGTTGTATTTTGACATACCATTTAGTACAGCAGCATGAGGTTTGGGACGTAGCCCGAGACTCATTACTCCTCCACACAACCTACAAAAGCACTTCACAGCGCTGCTACAGTTGCCATGACGACTGAAATAAAAGCAATTAAGGTTGGTTTAAGGAGAGAAAAAAGCTGATAAGCCATAATTTCAATGTATAGTCCTTGGAGTAAAAGGGAAGAAGCTAGGCACTAATGTGATCATTTATCCTTTTCTGATCTTTCATGCAGGTCTGTAGACTATAAGTAGGATTTTATGTTTTGGTCCTCTGTATCACTCCCAAAGGGGGGGAAAAAAAATGCTCAAGTCGGTTTCTTTTATATTTGCTTAGAATGATGCAGACTTTTAAGTCCACTAGACAGGGGTCTTCAGTCTGATGCACAAAAAGGGCTGATGTGTCTGCAGGCTCTAATTTCACCCACATAGCTGGTTTCACTTTTTACATATAGTTATTGGTCTTCAAATGAGTTTTAGAGGTTTTTCTTATTCGGTTTGGATGAAACACTGCAGCCACTCCAGCCTTTTGCAGATAAGACTGAAGACCTCTGTCAGTAGCCTAATGAGCTGCTGTGTTAGCGTGACATTCCCAATAAAGGTTTCTAATGTAGCCTTATTCCTTATTCTCTTATGACCCATGAGTGGTTTAAAGGGTTTCTTAGTATAGGACGTGCCCTTGTTGTTCCAGGAACAACCTTTGTTCTCCAGTCACTGCTAGCTGATGTCAACGGTGTATGTTACATAATCCGTACACTCCTGGAAAAAAACACAGCAAACAGCAGATATAGTTTTTTATACAATTTTTCTCATTCAAATGAATTAAAAGGGTGAAAAAAGGGTGCTTTTACTTTTTTTTTGAGTTTGCTTAAGTGTTTTAGAAACTGAAATGCTGAGAGGTTTGTGTGCATGGTGTTTGCATGTTCTGATGGGGTTCCTTCCGGTTTCCTCCCACAGTCCAAAGACATGCAGATTAAGTTAATTGGCTTTCCCAAATAAATAAGAATAAGGATATAATGCAAAAGTTCATTTATTTCAGTAATGCAACTTAAAAGGTGACACTAATAGATGAGGTAGACTCATTACATGCAAAGCAGGATAGTTCAAGCCGTGATTTGTCATCATTGAGATGATTATGGCTTACAGCTCCTGAAAACCCCAAATCCACAATCTCAGAAAATTAGAATATTGTGAAAAGGTTCAATATTCTAGACTCAAAGTGTCCCACTTTAATCAGCTAATTACGACATAACACCTACAAAGGGTTCCTGAGCCTTTAAATGGTCTCTCAGTCTGGTTCAGTAGGAAGCACAATCATGGGAAAGACTGCTGAGCTGACAGTTGTGCAGAAAACCATCATTGACATCCTCCATAAGGAGGGAAAGCCTTAAAAGGTAATTGCAAAAGAAGTTGGATGTTCCCAAAGTGCCCAAACAAGCAGGGATGCCCGCAACCTGGAGAGGATTGTCAGGAAAAGGCCATTCAAAAGTGTTGGGGACATCAAGAGCCACCACACACAGATCGGTCCTGGACATGAGCTTCAAATGTCATATTCCTCTTGTCAAGCTGCTCCTGAACAACAAACAACGTCAAAAGCATCTTACCTGGGCTAAAGAAAAAAAGAACTGGTCTGTTGCTCAGTGGTCCAAAGTCCTCTTTTCTGATGAGAGCTACTTTTGCATCTCATTTGGAAAACCAAGAGACTGGAGGAAGAATGGAGAGGCAAGATGCTCGAAGTCCAGTGTGAAGTTTCCACAGTCTGTGTTGATTTGGGGAGCCATGTCATCTTCTGGTGTTGGTCCACTGTGCTTCATTAGGTCTAGGGTCATGGTTGTTGGTGCCTGACTGGCTGGTCTGAGTATTTCTGAAATCTTTGATTTTCACACAAAACTAATGTGTGAAACAAACGATTTACAAAGCACGATCTGAATATCTGAATATCCAATGAGTGGCATTGCCTTGTTGATGCCAGAGGTCAGAGGAGAGGAACTCACAACATGTTGATCCTTGAAGCAGGTGGACTACAGCAGCATGAAGACCCCACCAGGTGCCAGTAAGAAGAGGAAACTAAAGCTACAATTTGCATTGGCTCACCAAATCGGACAATTGATTGAAAAAACATTGCTTGTTTTGATGAGTCTCATTGAGAATCTAGGGTCAGAATTTGGTATATACAACATGAAAGCATGAGTCCAACCTGTTCAGGCTGTGTAATCGTGTGGGGGAAATTGACCATGTCCATCCCTTTATGACCACAGGATAAGACGCCATGTCACAAAGCTAAAATCATCTCAAACTGGTTTGTTGAACATCACAGTCAGTTCACTGTACCCAAATGGCCTCCACAGTTACTAGATCTCTAAACAGTAAAGCACCTTTGGAACGTGGTGGAAAAGCGAGCCGCTAGGGAGAAGATCGCAATACTCACAGTCTCCCTGAAGCCCGAGGCGAGCTTGTTCTTCCCCCAAGCACTCAACACAAAATTTGTGGAGATCGCCCTCCGAAAGAGACCTATCACACTGAGGCACGCATCTCTTAACCAACTCCGCCATATCGGTGAGTTAATGCTGTTATTTTCCTTTCATTATCGCTTGCACACGCACGCAAACACAAAGCGGTCCTGAAGACAAAAAGATCTGAGGATGCTTTCGGTTCACTCCTATTTATAACCTGCAGGTGCACCTTATCGGATGATGTCACCTGACTTCATGACGTCACCTGAGGTTATAAGCCGAAGTTTTTGGCGTGTTTGATACACACAGGCTTCACAACCGGAGAACAAAGAGATGTTCCCATAGCGTTTCCATGCAGCATCTCGTTCCCGCTTTATCAGGGAACAGGGTTACAGCTAAGTAACCCGAAACGATTTGCATCATGGATGTGCAGCTGACAACTCAATATGTCAATATGGACCAAAATCTCACCAGGAATGGTTGTAGCACCTAGTTGGATCTATACCATGAAGAATTAAGGCAGTTCTGAAGGCAAATGGGGTCTAACCCAGTACTTGCAAAGTATACACAATGAAGCATACTGAATATTATAGACATTATTTAAAAAGGGCTAATAAATAATAGAACGGGTCACAGGAATGGGAAAATCATCAAATACATTTGGAACTGGCCACGGGTTATTTGCTCACCCATTCTGAGCTTTTAATCTACTCACATTCAGCTTCCACATAAAAAGAGCCCTAAGGTATTTATGACTAGTGCATGGAGTCAGGTTGTAAACTCTGCTCGTGGCACTTCGTGTTCATGTACACACTCTTGCTATGAGTACTGACAGGGATGTCTCGTTCCATCAGTGAAATGATGCTGATTCCTACTCACAAGTTCACCATCAGCAGTGAACAGGATTATGAGCTTTAGCACTGACTGGCGAACATAGATTTCGATAGAAAAGATGACATTAATAATGACAAAGACTGAAAGAAAAATACGTCCAGAGGTTATTGCACTGTCTTGACCTATGCTATAGGCTACTACCAAGTGAATTTTCAGAGTAATCCTGTAACAGATCAGAGATGACACGATGCAGTCTTTCAACAGCTTGTTTTTGTGTGATGTAGACATATCTTTGTTCAACTGGGTTTGATAAAATCGGTGTGAGAGGCAATGCATTTAAAAAGGATTGTCAGGATTCAATAAAACATCCCACCTAATTACAGGTACAGCGCAAAAAGACGTGAAATTAGCCCAAAAGAAAGAAAGTGAAGAGAAACTAGCTCTGTCTGTTCTGAAATTGTCTAGATAGACCAAGCTTGATTCCTTCATCAGTTGGTCTTATGGTGTGTGTCGTACCATAGCCTCAATTGCAGTCACGTCTGTACAGATTCACCCTGAATTATTACTCACTTCAAGTATTATTCACTTCAAGATCTCTAACCTTTTTTTGATGTGACCTATGAACTGTGTCTTTCGTGGTGTATTTGAAGAAAGCAATTACTTTTGCTATGAGACATTTTAACATAACTCTCTTCTTCATTGAGATTTATAAGTCCTATTTCCAATAAGTTTTCAGTATATTATTATTATGATATAACTGTTATTTTATATATATATATATATATATATATATATATATATATATATATATATATATATATATATATATATATATATATATAATTTTTCCAATTATAATATATATTTTTGTCACTGGCTTGAAGAACAGAACTGGGACCTGCTGACTTGTTTTCATGTCCAATTTAATTATTGATAATAATAATAATAATAATAATAATAATAATAATAATAATAATAATAATTTGTATAGCACTATAAACATTGAAAGCTGAATAAGCATTACATTGTTCAGAATAAAGAATGAAAAGAATAAAAAATTAAAAAGACACAAAAAAATTACAAATGAATGTGCAAAAAGTATGATAGTAAGAAGAAAAGTCATATTGGGACTTTTGATTGTGCAGAATACCAGAACACAGTTAAAAAGTTTTAAAAATCCCTTTATTTCACTATATAATCCCCTTCTACACTAATGCACTTATCCCAGTGTTTCACTAGTGCTTGGATGCCATCAAGGTAAAAGGGTTTCTCGGGACACCAGAGCCATGATCGGAAGCCAGTTCTTGTAAATTGCAAGTGGTGTTGGTGAATGATAACCATTTAACCATTTAAATGTTAATCATACATGTTTAAATGTAACCATAACCATTTAAATGTTTTACTGCAGCTTAGTGTCCTTGTTTGACCCCTCGGATACTGTATATAAAGTACAGTATGTAAATTACACTTAAAAATACCAGTTACAGTAAAACAAATAATAAAATGTACTTCAATGATAAGGTTAATAATAATAATAATAATAATAATAATAATAATAATAATAATAATAATATAATTTGTTCATGTAGTATGTGATAATAACGTTGCTGCTGTATTTTTTTTAGATTGTTTGTCCTGTAATTGTCATTATAAAGCCATGCATTATAATTATATATAAATGTTATAATCCTATATAAATGTTGAATAAATTGTAAGGGAATGATGATGTGTGTATATGTTGTAACAAACATTTTCCCTAAAATGGCAACAAATAAATAAATGAGAAAAAAGATTCCCAAAAATGAGAAATTTTACTGTCCAATATGCTGTAATTTACTAAGATGGTCAAAATGTGGAAATGTTTTCTCATGCAAGATGCAAATATTTTATGTTTCTAAGTCACTTTTATGTTTGTGTATGTGAGTGTGTGTGTGTGTATATATATATTTCTATAAAAGCTGCTCACAGCTGAGGTCTGACTATTTTTATACAGACCTACTCCTCGGTGTGACTAATACACACTTCAATTTATATTTATGTTTGACAGTATGGCTGTGACCTGGACAATAAATTATTAAATTCCAATATAAACAAATAAAATAAACAAGAGTTCAAATTTCACTCAGCGTACATTGGTTCACGCCTATATGTTTTTCTTTCCATGTTTGGGTTATGTCGCCAGCTATCAGGGGAAAAGAGGGAAAAGAATTATTATGACTTATTTATTTGAGTAGTGAGAATTTGAACAGAACTGGAGTAGCAGCCGTAACATCATGAAAAAGGAAAAAGACAAAAAAGAAAGCATTTATGGCCAAACTATGTCATGTATCTGAGGATTAGGATATGAAATGGATGCTCAGGGACACAGATTAAATCGTTCTGCCTCATTTGTTGTGTGTGAAATAAAAAATGCTGAGTCTGGGAAAAAAAACAACTATTACAGTATTTAACAGAAAAGCTTTGTGTAAAACAAGATTAGTTACAGCAATTACCTGAACTTATGTCTGTAGGCAAATAATTTCCAGAAAGATATTACAAAACCCACTTTTTCTTTCGTTGCAGCACTTTATTTGCCTCTTAGATGAAAGCTGGAGATCGAGCAGGTAAGTAGGTCATACGTGGGGGTTGGAGAAATATCTGACAAGAAATTTATAGATAATGTGTCAAAATCATTCTTAATTAAAAGTCCAAAATGTACTCAGATATTAAAAAGTAAACAGTAAATGTTTTGAACTGATGAATTGAACTTAAAGTCGTACTTTGTTGTGAAAACCTTTACATTTATACAGATCTGGCCATTAAGAATGCACGCTTTTTCCCACGAGATCCCACAATTTGGCGCGCGACATGCCGCGAGATCCCTCAAGCAACATTCGGGAACTTAAATAAATGTGTTGTGCTTCACTGAATATCCGCCAGATGGCGCATGGAAGAACTTTATCTAAAAGCCATCATACTTTTGACCAAGTACAACGACGAATTGTGTATACTTAGTTAGCCTAAAACAATATTGTTTCCAATGCTGAAGCAAATAATAATATTTTATTATGAATGTGCGTATATGTGCTTATCTAAAATATTATATAACCAACTCAACACCGCATAAGAAATTTTACCACGGTATTGTACAGGTACCACGGTAGTCCAATGGCAATTAAAAAAAAAGCAAACAATTTGTCAGATTTTACATCACTCACATTTCTAGCCTTTGCTTCACATTTAGCTCATAGTGTGTGTTAGCATCTAAATAAGAAACCTAGAATTAAGCAAAAGAAAACAACTAACAACTAACCCGCTGAAGTGCCATAGTACCTACCATGGTATTTAAAAAAGTATGATGGTACACACTATAGTACTACCACGGAACCCACTGAATTGACATAGTACCTACAATGGTACAGTATTTATCAAAGTATGATGGTACACACCGTAGTACTACCATGGAACCCACTGAAGTGATATAGTACTTACCATGGTATTTACCAAAGTATGGTGGTACACACTATAGTACTGGCATGGTACTCACTGAAGTGCCGTAGTACCTACCATGGGATTTACCAATGTATGATGGTACACACCATAATACTACCACAGAACCAACTGAAGTGACATAGTACTTACCATGGTATTTACCAAAGTTTGGTGGTACACTCTATAGTACTGGCATGGTACTCACTGAAGTGCCATAGTACCTACCATGGTTTTTACAAAAGTATGATGGTACATACAGTAATATAGTACAGGCATTGTACTCACTGAAGTGTCATAAGGTATGTGGTATTGGTATTGGTAAGTGCCATGGTATTTACCAAAGTATGATTGTACACACAGTACTCCCACCGAACCCACTGAATTGCCATAGTACCTACAATGGTACTTATCAAAGTATGGTGGTACACACCATAGTACTACCATGGAACCCACTGATGAATGGATACTGTATATTACCTACCTTGATACTTCATAAAGTTATATGTAAGTTCCGTAAGTAATACACGTGTATATTACAGTACATATGCTTTACTATAGTAAACTGTAATATATACCATAATACAGTATATACCTTATTTTCTATTTATCTAGAATTTGGCTTGCTGTTCAGCCACTTACTGTATGCTAGCTACTTGAACCAAGGCTAGTGTTAGCAAAGAAACCAAGTGTTAGCAAAGAAAATAAGCTAGCTTAGCTAAAAACAGCCAGGCGTTGCTAGGAAATCACATATATTTACTTTCACATGATTATTCCAAACTAAACTTTATATAAGGCTTTGCTTCCCCCAGCATATTGAAATATTTGACTTTTATGAGTAGTGCTTATCATCAAGTTTTCACTGAGTATCAGGCTTAGGTATTCTGTTAGGCTTAGATGCTAAACAGAAAAGAGTGGATGCTAAAACCATAAGACTGATAATTGCATACAGTTATTGGACAGATGTAAGGAAACTGTGACCTTCTAGATTAGTCCTTTGAAAATCTCCAGTCACTTTTCTTTCTAAGACTGTAATTACTGAAGTATTTTTTTTTTTTTTGCCCCTGAAAGAGTTCAAAAACCCTCTCACCTCGGTAAAGCCTGCAGTTTGCACATGCATATTTCTTTTCTTAGCCCTCTTAGTTTATCCTTGACTGCTCACCACCTTTCCAAACAAACATTTGCTTTTTCTTTCACCCCTATAATAAATAAGACCTGACAGCTGACTCAAAGAGCCAAAATTAACATGAACGAAATGAAGTTCTTTTTCCGTGTCAGTTCACACAGCTTCGCGCTATAATGACAGTAATGGCTACGTTGCTTCCTGTTCCTAGACCTTCTGCTTCTCTGTCTGCCTTTCAAAGGTCAACGGTTTTTAAGTTGTAATGGGAATGTAAATGTTCACACCCAGCGCCGGAGAGTTTGACATGCCTTGGTCACCTTTAACAATCAGCTACGCAAAAAAAAAAAAAAAAAAGTATAATAAAGTAAAAAATAAAATAAGAACAGTCTGCGATGTCTACAGTAAGTGGATATTTCCTGAACAGCAAACGAATGTTTACAGTCAACTGAAGTACAGCCATTTTTTCCCACAAATGTGGATTTATTCAAGGATCTGTTTTCAATATTTATCTATTCAATGTTTTATCCGCCTGCCTGTACACTAATTAGACATCGATAATGACTACTGGTACATCAGACTGCTGAATGTGTAGCTGCATATGAACGAACACATTCTATTTCCAGAACTATTTACACTTAGTAATGCTGCACTGCTCTTTGCAGAGTGAGCTGGGAGCTCATCATCAACCAAGACATTACGAATTCCGTTTAAACAGGATTGACATACACTCACTGGACACTTTATTAGGAACACTGCCGATCCTCGGGATAATCCATTCGTGTTGCAGTAGTTTGGTGGATGTAATAATGTAAATACAAGTCAAGAGCTTTACTTAATGTTCACATATGAAAGACAAATGTGTTCTTGAGTGTTTCTGTCATGCCCTAATGGTTTTAGTTTTTAAGGAATCATTCTCAAGGCGGCTACAAATCCAAAATATATTCAAGCTGTTATTACTGACATTGTTGTATCTTAATGGATTTTTTTTTTAAATCCAGTTTTAAATCACCAAAGTAAATTCTTGTTTTCTAATTCTTGAATTCCTGAAGTGTAACATCATTATACTGTAGGTCTGAATATCGCAGACATCAGTTATTAAGTCCATTAAATCGACATTAAACAATCGGCACTCTGAACCCCATTAGAAAACCATCAAGTAGGTCTGGAAATAGCCACATGTCATTTTTAGAATTTTAATACCACCATATAGTGAGTACACAATGACAAAAACTAACTCACAATATTATTCAACCAGTTACAGTACAAACTGTTACAAAACTATAATCAAGCAACAGTAGCCTGGAATGGTGATGCCGTTTTCCAAGCAAAAATAAAAATCTAATTTCCTGAACATTTGAGTCAAGTTTTATCTGACACAGTTTCCAAACAGACGTCTCTGAGAAATATCCTCACATCGATTCCCACTGGTGAAACTCAAAGTATCCTGACAGCCTTCGCAAAAAAAAAGAAAAAAAAAGGGAAAATCAAAGCGTGGCGCAGTCTCGACTGAACCTCGATTAGTTCTTACATGATGAGTGAGGGTTAGCAGGTTTCAGCAAACATTTCAGCTCAAAACATCTCAAAATTTACTTAAAAGACCTGAAACTAGTTTTCTTTCGTTAGCTCTTTCTGTGCATAACAAGGTCAACATGGTGCATGTGAATCCCTCATTGACAACCACTGTATAATCCTCTAGGCAAATTGCGGGATTTGGCTCATTTATGGAGATTTACAGTAGATGTTGGTCAATGTGAATCATTTCTTAAAACCATGAACATTGTCAATGAATGTACTGTCCACTGCTTCAACTACTTTTAAAATGTCCTTATTATGACTACAATAAAATAACAATTAATATGTATGTAACATATATATGAATATATGGTTTGTCCCCATAAACAATTTCTCTCTCAGTTACAAAACGCATTGGAATTCTGACCAGATATCAACAGTAAGCATATCAAGGACCATGACCGAGGAATCTGATGTTTTCCAGCACACCTTCCAATCACAGCTGGAACATTTATGCAGGACTCAATTATTCAGAACATTCATGCATTATTTATTACCTGATTTATTAATTAAGTCTCATATTACAGTGCATATATCCAGTTTGCATAAGACATTGTTCCGCACCTAGGGAGTAATGTGAAATGCCAAATAAGATTTCTTGCTTGAGGTATGATGCACGGGAGGCCTGATGGCCATCAAAACATAACTAGCTATCGTCATGGACGTTAATTTGATGGCACCAAACAAAAACACCGAGCTGTTTGTTTTGTCTTAAAATGGGTCATATAATCTAATTCCAGTGCATTATGAGCATGCCTGTCTGCAGCATTTATTTCGAGATGTTAATTTGTTAGAACATTAGGAGTTAGACCCATTTACTGTATGTATGTATGATAATCAAGTATATATATATATATATATATATATATATATATATATATATATATATATATATAGCATAGCCAGAGGTGTTTATTCCATTGCTTAAATCAACAAAGAAACACAGGGAAATTCAACATCGTGAGCCCAATATGCATATTATTGACTTGTGACTGTGAGGAATGAATTTACAATTTACAAATTGCTCACAGTTTCATAAGGTTTACATATGATGTAGTGAATAGGAAAGTGTTTATCATTTATTTATATGGGATGCTTAAAAAAAAGACATTGGTTATTTACTTACTATTTGGCTTGTGCAATTCCCAATGCAAAAAATACATAAAACTATATGTGTATTGTGTAGTATGTAATATAAATCATTACAGAACTACAGTAAAACACACAGTCCCTCCCTAACAGCACCTGAGAGGCTGGCTTTTAAACAAGCAAATCCACAATACTTTTAAGAAAGCATGATGCTTACAGTGTATTGGTGCGTGATTTTATTTTTTAAGCGGCTAAGTGACGGCCATTAGGCTTTGTCTAAAGCTAAAGGGAATTGGTGTAATTATTTCATCACACCTCAAATTAAAAGAAATAAAAAGCCAAAAATCAATAGTGCTTACCTGAGAAACAAAAGGTTTCAGCATTTTTCTTTCTTGACACTATAATTGGTTGAATAAAAACCACCGTCTACACCCATATTTGTTTTTTCTCAATCCAATATAATCGAAGCATATGTTTTGTTCTTTGTAAACAACATTGATAATAAAAAAAAAAAAATGATGTTCTAGAAAATATTACAAAAGAGACTATTGCAAAAATGACTGCTTCTGCAGCATTGATCCTGAGATTTGGTATTTATGAAAAGAAAAAAACAAAAGAATATTGTCAAAAGTTTATGACCACCTGACTATCACACTTGTATATGGTTCTTACCCCAAACTGTTGTCACAATCTTGCACCTGTGCACAAAGCAAGCTCCATGAAGACATGGTTTGAAAAGCTTGGAGTGGAAGAACTTGCGAGCCCTGATCTCGACCCCACTGAACAGCTTTGAAACGACTAAAGTGCTGACTCATCCCAGGCCTCCTTGCCTGATATCAATGCCTGAACTGACTAATTATCTTGTCACTGAATGAATGCATATTTCCACAACGTCTCTCCAGAATCTAGCGGAAAGCCTTGCTAGAAGTGTGGAGCCTTTTCTAGGTGAGCCCTAATTTGGAAAGTAATGTTCAAAAACAAGTGCAGTATGGATGTGATGGTCAGGTGTCCAACATATATACTGTAGGGCGGATGAAAATTAACTAGGCAATATTTAATGGCTATAAAATTTGTAGTATCACTGGAGCACCATCCCATGGTGGGATACCCCATCGTGTGTGGTAAGACCACCATTTTCCAGGACGTTGGCTTGGGACGATGCAGACCTCTTTAATGGCCTCCAAGAAGTCCAGATCTCAATCCATGTGATTTTTTTCCTGTGGGGCTACGCAATAGAGGAGGTGTACAGGACAAAGCCTCAGACACTGGAGGACTTGGAGGCACGGATTCAGGAGGTTCTCAGCAAAAACCCAAACGACTTCCTTCATTCCATCCTCGGCCGTTTGAGGAATCTGGTTGACCCAACCGGGATCTATGTTGAAATTTATAGATTTGCTTTCATTTTCCGATGTAATAAAGTACATGTACAATTTGTATTGTAGAAATTTGGACTGTATTAATAAATTTGAATACCTAGTTACTTTTCACCCATTCATATAGCCATTATATATGTATAGAGTAGACAAAATCTAATGATATACATTGATACATTCCATGATATAGTCAGCTTTGTTTAACGTTCATTAAAAACAAGCGTTGGGGGGGTCAATGGATCAATTTTAATATCAACAATGTTATACATCACATCTCAAATATGTAGAATTCACCCCTGTGGGAGTCCTGACTTTCCTCGAGCACCGCTATGAGAAATAAAAACTATAACATCACCATTAGACCAGAATAGTGTTGACAAAACCATTTTCCTGGAGTTATTTACTGCCAGGAGCATTTACTTCACATAGGAGTATTACACTCCTTATTTATTGTTTCACTAAGAAGAAGAGAAAAAAATCTGTAGCAATTTCTCGGTTTGATATGCTTACATAAAACTGCCAGAAAGTGTTAAAAAAGCATCACCCACTTTAATGCCATAAGTTATATAAAAACTTTCTTACTGGGATGATGGATATAAATTATAGAAGCCCTGGACTGCAAGTTGAGGGAAAGAATATAGAAGTGCTACAGTATGTCATCATGTTGAATGAATACATGATCATTTCTAGAAATTGTCATTGCTTGGAATCAATATCTCATTATTTTGACAAAATAAGTAATTATTTCAAATTTACAACATATTATTCAGAGTATTAATCTCTTTATTTCACAACACTGCTAGACTAAATAGCATCCAACTATCAGTTGATGGGACAAATTTGTTGAATATTAGAATATAATTCTTTTATTCTGTACACCATTTTCCAGACATGAAGTACGCCATAAGTGAAATTCAGTATGTGTGACAGATCAGAGGTTTACCTACACATGTTCAGGTATGGTATTTAAAATTCAAACAGACTAAATAACAGCTCTTGTCATTACAGAATTCTCTCAGTTTATGCATGAGGTCAGATAACGACGTGAAACTCTAAGATGACAAAATAATGACATCTTGTTTAAAAATAGCAAATTATTGAGCACAAATAATGGTAGTTATGCCTACTTATGCAATACTTTTGGTAGTCACAGCTGTGACAGCTGTGACTACCAAAAGTATTGCATAAGTAGGCATAACTTTTTTACTAACTGACATAGATGGTTCAAACCAAGAGGTTTTGGCAGAGTAACTTTTCCATCATACAGAAGTAAGACTCAACATACTCCATGGTCATTCCTGATGTTGTAAAACAGCATGCTGAAGGATTCCAAAGTATGCAATAATCTCTTTTGAACAGTTGTTATTGAGATGTGTCTGCTACTCATGATCAGTAAGGTCTTCATAACAGCTGTAATCCAAGGTGCAACTTTTGGTGATTGGTGATTTCTGAGACAGATGTTTTGGTCTTGCTTTCCTGGGAAGGTCTTCATGAGAGCCAGTTTCATCGTGGTGCTTAATGGGTTTTTGCAAATCCACTTGACATAATACTGTTCTTACAAGAATTATTCCAGAAAGGCTGACCTTCATGTTTTAAAATAACAATTGACTGATGTTGTTGTTGTTGTTGTTACATGATTTCCTAATTCCATATGTTATTTTACAGTTTTGAAATCCCGAGTAATGTTGTAGAATGCAGGAAATAAATCACTAAACAAAAACAAAGAAAGTTGCAAGTGATCCCAAAGCTTTATAGTCTCGATTACAAGCGATTCATTGTTGAACCCAACTCTGGAATCCTGTTTGATACTCCCCTTTGTTGCAGTCGATGGTCTCCCACTGCATGGTTTGTTTTCAGTGCTGGTTTCCCCTTCCTTAAACTTTTGTATCCATCTGTGCACATTAATTTTGTCAGTGGTGTCATCTCCATAAACATTCGGTAGTGCAGTGGGAGACCATCAACTGCGACAAAGGGGATTTTCAAGGAGTATGCCAGGATTCAACTCATTTTTTTTTGTGTCCGATGTCATGGATGTTAAAATTGCTGCTTAAAAGTTTACACAAAAGGGGGAGTTGAACATTAAGTCAGTTAGGAGCGTAACATTGAATGTTTCTTAATTCTTTAAAGAAGAAAGGACATGCACATGTCTAATTCTTAAAGTTAACCATAGGAAATAAAATTCTTGTGAACAAATTGCCCTGATATGAAGCCCCAAAATGGACAAATATTTTATTATTATTATTATTATTATTATTATTATTATTTGCTCATTTAGCTAAATCTTGCATATAGTGAACTAGAAAAACATACATTTTTAAAATATATTCATTTAACTAAATTGTGCATAGAAATATTATTATTATTATTATTATTATTATTATTATTATTATTATTATGTGACCAATGCAGGCCACCATACAGTAAAAGCACAAGAATTCTGTATTTTACCCTAGCAAGAATTCTTACAAGTGGCGACTGTCTTATTTTTACAATTTTTGTGTAAAACTAACAAGAAATACGATTTTCCTTGGCATTTGCATAATTTCCATAAACTTTGCAATAACTGAATTTGCATTAATCACCATGCCATGTTACATACAGTATAAAATATGATAATATAACTAGGATAATCACTGCAATAAAGCATAACGAGGGAAATCAAATTTATAAGCTGGCAACACTAGTTTTAAAAGTCATTTTTGAATTAGCATATTTATACTGGACCTACTTTTATTACAGTAGCCAGTTATTAGAAACGGTGTTTCCAAATATGTTAATGACGTTCCCTTTTGCCTATTGGAATGTCCTTCACTTTCTTTTACATCAGGCAGTCTGTGCTGTCCACAGAGACTCCTTAGTCTGGATGTAACCCATTTTAGCTTTGAGAATGACCTTTCCATGCTGCCCATTGCATTTCCCATTACCCCCCCCCCCCCCCCCACCCCCAACATCACCCGCAATTTAAATAGGATTGAAAAAAAGAGCCTTTTTTCCCTTTAAATATTTCCAGCTTAGCCCTGGCACTCTTTGGAGGGAATGTACTGTAAGTGCTTGGTGAAATATTCTGCGCTCCGAGCAGCTGTTTCATGACTTTCATAAAACTCAAAAGACAAGGCAGAGACATGGCAGAACCTTTCCATCTGGATGGAGCTGCTCTTAAAAGTATTTTCTCTACCCCACCAAATCCCCCATGAAGCTTTCTGGAATCTGAAAAGGTTATGTATAGCTTCCAAAGAAGGTGAGTCAGAATCTCCAGCTGCTAATGTGGGCCAGGGCAGGAACATCGAGAAAAAGAAAAAAAAAATCTTCTCTCATATTTTCTTTGTAAAATAACACCTTTTCTTACCTGTCCACAGAATACCAATTCAAATCAGCATTTATAGATTTGAGCATGATTTGTTTTTTCAGCAATTTCACCTCACCATGAATTTTAAAAGACATTCAAACAATCTGTACTCACTGTACACTAAACACAGCGACTGTTCTCCATAATAAAATCCATAATAAAAACATTAAAAACAATCCTGGATTTATTTTTATTTATATATATATTTATTTATTTGTTTTGTTTTTTTCTCATACTAAGTACTCCCTTACTGCTTCCACAGGACTTAAGAGGGTAAGTTGCCTCCAGGTGCTGCTAATTATAACCCATTGATGAATTGATCATCATCAGGTGTGCAGATCACTAAAAAAGCACAGTTTGAGCAGTTAGCTTGTCTGGAACATTCAGGTGATATAATCAATGGTCTTGGAGAAGCAATTGTTGCTGAACATCAGTCTGGAAGGGATTATAAAACCATTTCCAATCCCTTTGGAGTTCAGTGAGAAAGATTATCCACATTATCCAAAATTTAAGCCATTTAAGCCATGCCAGTCTTTCTAGAATCTTCCAGCGCATTCACCTCAAAGTCAGTCCATGACAGCACAATTAGATGTAAATTGAACACGTATGGTTTCCTTGGAAGGGTTGCCAGGCAAAAACCACTTCTTTCCCAAAAATGCATCTAGAAAAAAAGCACAAGGTTTCAGGAACCATGTCCTATGCACAGATGAGACCATAGTGGAGTTGTTTGGCCTAATACGCAGCTCCAAACACAGCATTTCAGCACAAACAACTCATACCCACTGTCAAGCATGGTGGTTGAGGGTGTTGCTTTGGGCTTGTTTTTGCAGCCACAATACTGTACCTTGCAGTTAAGAAGTTGTCCATGAGATTCTCTGTATAAAAGAGTATCCTAGATGCAAATGTGAGGCCACATGTCCAACAGCTAAAGCTTGGTCAAAATTGAGTCATGCAACAGGGCAATGATCCAAAGCACACCAGTGAATCAACAGAAATGCTGAAAAACATAAGAATCACAGGCTTGCTTTTTGAATGGCCTTCGGCATAGTCCAGACCTCGGCTCAACTGAAATGCTGTGGTGAGACCTTAAGAGAGCTGTGCATAAGTGAATTCCAAAAAATGAACTGAGGCAATGTTGAAATGACAAATGGACCAAAACTTCTCGTCAACAACAATGAGAGAGACTGATAATACATAAAATACAGAAAATTATTACCTCAAGTTATTGCCGCTAAAGGTGGATCTACAGGCTATTGCAGTAAATCACAGGGGTACTTATACAGTAGTATTGGTTTCATTTTTATTAACTAAATTATCGCACTGTGTAAAAAAGTTATATTTTGTTGTTTGTCTGAGGCTATGTTTGCCCAATACTAATTTGCCTAAGACCCTGTTTGATCAGATGATTTTTATTATGTTTTACAAAACAACACATAGAAGTAAAAGATGGGGTACTAACTTTTGAACATGACTATATGCAGTATATTTTAAATGATCTCTGTCTGAACGAGTGTAAAACAGAATGTAATGACACCTCGAACCTTCCCAGTCTTGATTTCCCGCCTCCTCATTTTGGCCAAGCAGTTAAAAATTGGGGCGGGGGCGGGGGAGGGGGGGGGGGGGGGTTGGGCTTTAGACAACAGTTCAAACTTTCAGAAACACATTGATTCACAGCAGGCTTTCTCCATCTCCGCCTCCTGGCAAAGGTCAAGCCCTTTCTGAATCAGAGTGACCTGGAGAAAACCCTTTACGCTTTTATTAGTTTTGCGGCGAGATTATTGCACCGCTCTCTATGTTGGAGTCAATCAGGTTCGTGTGCTTCACCTGCAACTGCAAAAGCAAATGTGCATTTTCTTGGCCAGGCAGTAGATACAACGTCACCTTACTCAACTGTTTTGTTGTGTCCTGTGGTAACACAGTCCCATTGCATGCCTCTGTTTTTCACCAGGTGTATTATGTACTGTACCTTCTGGCAATCTTTCCAAAAAAAAAAATATTTGTACATGTAACCATTTGGTACCCATTATCTGTATTCATCCTTGTTTATTTCTCTATTGAAAAAGGATTATGTTTCATATGGAGCTTTGTAAACTGTACAACTGAAACTGTAATCCTTTTCAATGCAATTTCTCTGTCATTTTCTCCAAAGACCAAGGACATTTTATTCCGTTTTTTTTTTCTTAACCACCATCAGCTATTCTGAACTTATTTACATTTATTCAGTGATTTCTTTTTTTTTCTTTTTTTACTGGCCCTGATTAATAATACATTCGACAGCTGAATCAATGCAGGCTGTCATTTTCAAGGAACAATTCCCCCAAAAGAATCTCACTCTATGACTGTTTCTGAAATGAATAGCCTGCAGAATTTAGCAGCAGGTCAACGCTGTTGTAGGTTCTGGCAATTTATAATATATGTTACATCACATTCTTGATATTCATGATATTCCTTTTCTAAACTTCTACGCAGAATAATAAATAGCTTGTCGTGGTATTTCTAGAATGTCATTAAACAACAGGAAAGGGTGGATAATCTCCAGACTGCAGGAGTGTGAAAGCTCTGCATGCCCTCCCCCATCTTCTAGTAATAAAAGAAAATTTGCATAATGTAAGTTGATAGGCTGTTATATGTTATGAGGTAATAACATGCACTAAAAGAATGTCTTTCAACTTTTATGGCTTAAATCTGAGTCATGATTGAACACCGGTACACGCTGTCCGGTGTCAAAACCGACATTTCTTGTAGTAAGTTAAACTACAACAATTCCAGTTGGCTGGTTAGCTAAAGCTAATAGCGGTTTGACAGAAATGTAACTCCTGTACAGTTGTCAAGAATAGGAAACCTATCTGGAGAGACCAAAACTGTTTTTGCACCAGGCGGCAAACATGTTGATTTCTGTTGTACAGTAAGTGTTCCAAGTGTGCAGAATGTGCAGTTACTGCACATTTTGGCACTTTTCGGCACATTTTGGCACTTTGGTGCACCTTTTTTTTGTTTGATGTTAAATCAAAAGAGCATCCTAACTTTTTTTCCCTTGTTCTTCCTTGTTTTTACCTCTGATTTATTGTTTTTTCTCGTGCTTGTCTAGGACCTCTATAGTCCAACTAGGGACAGTGAAGGCCAATGATGACCATTGTATTTATTCCCATTCCTACGATCGTGATAGGGTGCCCAGTCAACATTCCCAAGAGCATTCACACTTTTTCGCAATTTGGGACCACCAATTAGTTCAAATTTGCACCTTTTTGGACTGTGGGAGAGAACTGGGGTACCCGGATGAAACCAACCAAACATAGGGAGATCATGCAAACAGACCGGAGGTGGGAATCAAACCACTAATCACTGATCCACTAGCGTCAGTCTATGACTTTTTGTTACTGAAGTTGTCTAGGTCCCATCATACATCTGTCTCTCCTTTTACTTCCACCAGTTTCCAGATCTACCACCCTCCATGCATTCGCTCAGACTTACGACTTATAAGCCTAAGATCCTAACCTTCCTCCTTTTGCATGTTAATTTGATTGAGATACTAATGATATATGATATATAATTTATATAACATACTTATATACTTATATAAAATTGATTGAAACATTTCTACACTTTATCTGCACCTTTTCTTCACTCCAATTAAAAGTTCAGTTAGGTAAATGAGAACTTTTTGAAATGCAAGTTTTAAAGCTAATTATTTATTATATGTCATGTAACGAACACAAATGCCCCTAAGCAAGTCAAACGGTCTGTAATTAAATCACTTTTTTATGATAGAGACCAGTCCTGATTGGCACTCAGTCTGTCTCTCGTCCCTCTTCATCCACAGCTCTCACTTACTTTCATTTCTTTCATATGTCTTCCCCTTATTATTCTTGGGCATCCTGTTCTCACACTCTGTGTAAAATGAAAATGAGATGGCTGCCGGGCTTCTGTTTTTTTGTTGACTTATTGTGTGGAACTGTCACATCAAGAAATTTCTTATTCAAAAAAAAACAAAAAAAAAAACAAAGGTTGCTGGGAACAACAGCCAAGAAACAAGCAATCCTAGCTAACACAACTAAATTTGGGCTTGGGGCTAGTTTTACAAGGCAACACTGGGGAAAAAATAATGTGTGTGTGCGTGTGTGTGTGTGTGTGTGTGCATGTGGGTTTATATTTGGTTAAAAAAAAGACAGTTTAGATATACTGTATAGTTAAGATCATACTGTATAAACACCACCATATTGTCTATGTCCTCTACTATTACCACTTGGGGTCTACTACAGTATAGTCCTGAAATGCCTTGCATTCTGATATCATATTCCTATTTGAGTTCAATTCAAACTGCGACTTTATTAGTTATGAGAGTAAAAAAAACTTTTTTCTATTCCTTTATATAATCCCCTGCAACACTCATTCACTTAGTTCACCAGAGTTTCACTAGTGCTTGGATACCATCAAGGTAGAAGGTTTTCTCAGTACGCTGGAGCCATGATCTGACTCCCTGCTTAACGTCTAAAACACTAGCCTCCCAGGAACCCCCTTAAAGGCCCAACTGTCATTCACAGACATATGGACATTTGCACCATTCAAATGTTGTACTGCAGCTAATAGAGTAATAATTCTGTACTGTACTCGGAGTCTACGGTTTGAAGTCCCGGTTTGACTTGAACACCCTTGATACTTTGAAATACTTAAATATTGCAATGCAGTCCTTTAAAACCTTAACTGGCACTGCTGATCAATCTCGATTTCAGCTGATTCTCAGTCCACTGTTATTGCTATGGATTCAGCAAAATTCACTACGGGTTTGGACTTGAATATTTTTTTATTATCTGCATTGAACATAAGATAAGATATAAGATAAGATGAGATATACTTCTATTCGTCCCACAGTCGGGAAATTTCTTTGTCGAAGCAGCAAAGAAAAATGTGCAAAAAGAAAAAGAAACATAATACAGTGGAAGTGTTAGACTTTCAAACAAATTGCACTTGGATAATATTGCATAGTTTAAAATAAAAAATTTCAAATTTTAATGAAATCACAAAATGTAACATTTGTTTTAAAAATTTGCTTCAAAAATTGCCAACCCAGTAGCACCTGAATTTTGTTTTATTTAAAAGGCTGCTTCGTTCAACTGATTCCACAGGGTTTTTTTTTTTTTTTTTTTCAATTATTAAATACTTTTTGGGGAATTGCACTGACTGGTCAAGTGTGAAAATGTCACTGCAGCTGCATTTTTATTGAAGAAAATGGCTGAAAAAATAATAGGAATATCTTGAACATGTAACAAAAAAATATTATGTCAGTTTTCGGAAGCAAGCCATCCAATGTGCAGGTATATGGGATGTACAGTAGGTACAGTACACTTATATTCAGCAATTAGTTTAAGCTTATTTTTGGAACCAATTTATTCCGCTTTTTTGTTTGAACTTTTTCAATAAACAAACAAAAAACTATTTCTTTTACAGGCAATTAATAATCATTTACAGTACTTGCATATGTGATATACTTGGCAAGGTGGCTCAGTGGTTAGCACTGCCACCTCGGACCTTCAGGTTCCGGGTTCGATACCCACCTCGGGTCCTTGTGCGTGGATTTTGCATGTTCTCCCCATGCAGGTTAAAACTATGAGCTTATATTTATTAATAAAAAAATTTTTCTTTATTTCCAGTGTGCATACTTTGATTTGGTGGCTCAGTGGTTAGCACTGTCACCTCGGACCTTCAGGGTCCGGTTTCGGGAGCTGTGTGCATGGAGTTTGCATGTTCTCCCCGTGTTTGGTGGGTTTCCTCCAGATACTTATTTTTTCTCCCATCATCCAAAGGCAGGCACATTAGTCATAACTGGTATTTCGAAATCTCCTCCCATAGTGTGTGAATACAGTAAGCACTAGAGTAACGGATTGACACCCTTTCCATAGTGTCCCCCCTCCACCTCCCCCATACCCTGGGATAGGCTCCAGGCTCCACGCGAACATAAAGCAGTATAGTTGACGATGATATCTGATGTGTCATATTTTGAGACCAGGATCCAGCTGAACAGGCAAAACCCAAGAACAAAAGAGAAAAAAAAAAACATTGTAGTTTTCACTTTCATTGGGGCAAGAGAGAGCAACCTTTATGTTCCTAAGCAATTAAGCTTTGCTTTGTTTACACATTTACTCTGTTCATTCATTTATCCTCAGTAACTACTTATCCTGGTCAGGGTTGTGGTGCTTTCAATGAATAATTTGTTCATATTTTGGGACGTAGAATCAGCTAGAAACTATTCATAATATTCAAAATATTACAGACGGTAACAAATAATAAAAAAAAATAACAGTGATGGGAGCAGATGGGATTGGTCAGAACTGCTTTGGGAGAGAGCAGAAACAAACAACCCCATAGAGACCTTGAATATACTGTATCACTTATCATCATATATCGTACCAGATGACATGCATTTTAATATGCTTTTTGCCGTGCCATCTTCAGGGATAATGTATTCTGTGTTGCTGGTCTGAGCCACTTAAACACATCAAGACTGAGGAAGGGGGATGTGCGATAAAATGCAGTATGAAGGAGTGAAAGATGAATTAAACTGACTTCCATAACTCACTCTCCTAAATACTGTACATTCTGTACGTTTTCTATACAACTTCAGACACTGTTGGGATTTTCACCATAACAGTGTCTAGATACTACATTGCCTGGTACAATGTGGTGGTCAGTTCATGTGACTGGAATATTCCTGTTCATCAGGGAAGAAAAAAAATCCACTAATGTTATAACCTGATCATTCACTACATTCAGGTCAAAAGCTGACGTTTTTGTATTGCCACATAACATTGGTCAGTCTAGACCAGAGCAACCGAAGCAACCCCAGCTCATAACACTGCCTCCAGAGGCTTGTACAGTGGACACTAAACATGATGAGTTACCCTGACGCTGCTCATCGCTCTGGAATAAGAGCAACCTGAACTCATCAGACCATGTGACCTTATTCCATCGCTCCAAAGTCCAATCTTTATGTTCCTAACAATTTGAAGCCGACATTTAGCTTTTTTTTTTTTTGTCACCTAGCATTTAAGTGAACTCCTTAGTTGTTTTCTTTGCTTGATCCAGGCCAATAATTTGACCCTTATGAAACAGCCAGCATGTTCACGTGCACAGTTAAGCCAAGCTATTGGTTATAGCTTGACTAGGAAACTTTAATTGTCCATGTCCTCTTGTACGCGAATGGCAGTGAAATTAATTTATTGATTGAGTATGTGCAACTCCGCTGTTATAGGTGGCGCTGTTCTGACGTTCTGCTTTTTAGTATTGTCATGTCACGCTGTGTGAAGCGGTGAAAACATGGACTTTACATGAGCTAAAACTTTACAGCGCTTTACATTTCGTACCTGCTTTATTCTTTACTTTTGTTCGAATGAGGTTCACGCTACGTCTTATGCTTATGATGCTATGCGGAGTCAGATGACTGTTCCGCGTTTAGTTTAAATGCATCGCGCAGCGTAATGTGTAGCATTAATAACATGTTTACTTGTTATTAAAAGTCCGGTTTTAGTTGGGCTAACACAATTTGACGAACTAAAACGTTGTCATGTAGACGTATGGTGTGACTATTTTTTGAAGCCAAGCAGTGTAAAACGTGAAAACCCATACGGTTCAATGTTGATAAGAGAGGTTAAGAGAGAGAAGAATGGAACTACTGGTTGGAATTCTCAGGGAGGCTACAGTAACTCAAATAACCATACTGTGCAGCTATGGTGAGCAGAAAAGCATCTCAGAATGCACAAAATGCCAAGTGGATACACAATGGCACATGAGTACACCAAGCTCCAGAGCTGCTAGTCAAGAACAAGAATCTGAGGCTACAAAAACAAAAAGGAAGCAACTGTTTCTGAATGGCACCAACATCCAAGTCACCAAGATAGCTTTTTTCTGCTTCTTCTCTGCAATCCTGATGTTTGACGTGAACATTAACTGAAGCTCTTGCACCGCCGCCACATGACTCACTGGGTAATTACGTGAATGCATCACTCTCCTTGCACTATAGACGAAAGCTTGCAGCCATTCGCTTTTTATATCACACCTTATCTTTGACCTACAGTATAGTGGGTAATTTCTGCTCCCGTCTCCATTCTTTCCTGTCTTTCACTATGTCCATGTGAGTTCATCACACATTGCAATAGTCTGTCCATTTTCCCAGAACCAGTTATGTATATTTATTAACCATGTTCTAAGTCCTGTCGGGAGAGACAGAATTCAATAGTTATGCGGTGCACCTGAAGGCTGCAGACCCGGAACACTGGTCTGTTCAGGTTTTGATTAAATTATAGTCGCATCAAATACTATGTACTGCAGGTTTCTTTTAGCGTAATATGGTTTACAGCACGTGCAAGAAAGGTGCAAGAAAGATACAGTATTAACCACACTTGCAGACGAAATTTTAATAAATAAAATATTAATAAAAAATGTATTTATTTATTTATTTATTTATTTTATTTAACTGTGATTTGTGATCGGTGGTGGTTCAAGATCTTTTTAGAGTTTTTCTGTTAGAAGACGTACTGTAGCTATAATTGTTCTTTTTTCATCCGTATGAACAGACTAAAAGTGGTCTATTCGACATTACAGACTGGACAAACATGACTGTTCTTTCTGTCCCACATTCAGCTTCTAAATCACCCGGAGCGTCACTCTCTGAACTCTCCATCTGACAATTCTTTCTGCTCTCTTTCTCTCCCTGTTGCTTGGCTCTCTCCCCACCTGAATCATCTGGTGCTGTCTGACTTTCTGCATCATTCCGTTAAGAAGAACTACACTACACTTGTTCTTCTTTCTCTTTGTTTTTTTGTCGAAATATAAAAACAAAAAAAAAAATAGATATAGAATAAAAAATATCAGGTCGTCGCTACAATAAATGTTCTGCTATAACTACATTATATACATTATATACAACATTATTTGATATACATATTATACAGCATTACTTTTAGATTTGATATGTTTACAGTCGTAAGGAAGATGCAAGGTCTGATGGAAAAGATTCCCCCCCCCCCCCCCCCATTTTGCTCAGTGCCACTTTTCTCACCACAGAGTTGAAACATGGAGTCAGGCTATAAAGATAAAATAATTTCATTTTAGGGAGGCCACAAAGTGTGTGTGTGGTGGTGGTGGGGTGGGGGGGGGGCATTTTGTTGTCACAGAAATACTCTTTCCCATAAACTCTCTTTACAACCGTATACTGTATATGTTTGAAACTACTTTTGAACAAAAAAAAAAACAAAGAAACAAAACCCAACAGAAAAGCCATTATTGGCAGCACATTGGCTTAGTCGTTAGCACTGTCATCTTGCACATCCCAGGTCTGGGTTCGATTCCCGTCTCGGTTCTGTGCGCGTGAAGTTTGCATGTTCTCCCTGTGCTTGGTGGGTTTCCTCCGGGTATTCTGGTTTCCTTCCGCAGTCCAAAGACATGCAGATTGGCGTAGTAATTGGCATTCCAAAATTGCCCGTAGTGTTGGCCGGAGGTCCTACCACGGTTGTGCAATGGGAATAAATACAATGGTAATCACCATTGGCCTCTATGATCCCTAATTGGACTACAGAGGTTCCTAGACAACAACTGCCAAAAGAATTCGATTACATTTTGATGAAGGTTGCACATGGCTAAATAAAAAAAGAATAAAAAATATTGGAATAAATATATACTCACCAGTTACTTTATCAGGTACACTTTGATAGTACTAAGTTGGACCCACTTATGCCTTTCCATCTTTCCATCCCTCCATCCATCTACAGTAGGATCCTCTGTAGTCCGACTAGGGAATGTGGAGGCTAGTGGTGACCATTGTATTCATTCCCATTTATACAACCGTGGTAGGACCTCTGGTCATATTCACACACTGCAAGGAATTTGGGGACGCAATTAGCCTAATCTGCATGCTTTTGGACTGTGGTAGGAAACCAGAGAACACAGACTCGACAAGGGCATCGAACCCAGGGCCAGGAGGTGCAAGGCGACAGTGCTAACCACTAAGCCACTGTGCCGCCCTTATGCCTATATTCAACAAGGTACTGGAAACATTCCTTAGAGATTTTGGTTCCTACTGACATGACAGCATCACAAAGTTTCTGCATGTTTGTTGGCTCCACACCCATGATGCAAATCCCTCGTTCCACCACATCCCAATGGTGTTCTATTGAGATGTTGTAACTGCGGAGGTCATTTGCGTACAGTATAGTGAACTCATTGTCATATTTTTTTTATTGAATCCAGTTTTAGATTATTGTGACATAGTGAGTTATCGTGCTGGAAGTAGCCCTCAGATGGTGAGTATACTGTGGTTATAAACGGATTGGTCGACAACAATACTTGGGGCCCAAAGTATGTCAAGAAAATATCTGAGCAACATTACACCACCATGTGGTTGTTTATGCCAAATTCTGACCCTCCCATCCGAATGTCATGGCAGAAATCGAGACTCATCAGACCAGGCAATGTTTTTCCCATATTTTGTCTAATTTTGGTGATCCCATGTGACCTGCAGCCTCTGTTTCCTGTACTTAGCAGACAGGAGTGCCACTGCTGGTCTTATCTGCTTCATCGTTCAACGTGTTGTGCATTCAGAGACGTTCTTTGGCACGCCTTGGTTGTTACAAGATGTTATTTGAGTTACTGTCGCCTTTCTATCAGCTCGAACCAGCCTGTCTGTTCTCCTCTGACCTCTGGCATCTACAAGGCATTTTCACCCAGAGAATTGCCACTCAATGGATGTTTTTTTTTTTTTTTTTTTCAGACCATTCTTTGTAAACCCTAGAGATGGAAGTGTGTGAAAATCCCAGTAGATCAGGAGTTTCGGAAATACTCAGACCAGCCCGTCTGGCACCAACAACCACGCCACCTTTCTTGCACATTCTAATGCTCGGTTTGAACAGCAGATCATCTTGATCACATCTACATGCCAAAATGCATTCGTCGATGAGCCCTGGTTTGGGGCAGTCATTGTTCAGAGTGCTAAGGCACTGAGTTACTGACCAGAAGGTCGGCATTTCGATCCCCAGCTCCACCAGGTTGCCATTGTTGGGCTCTTGAGCGAGGCCCTCAACCCTACCTGCTCCAGGGGCGCTGTATCATGGCTGACCCCGCGCTCTGACCCCAGTTGCGCTGGGATATGCGAAGAAAGAATTTCATTGTGCTGTAATGTGTATGTGACAAAGACTTAACATAACTTGACTTAACGCCTAAATGCATGGAGTTGCCACCATGTGATTGGCTGATTAAATATGTTCATTAATGAGCGGTTGAACCGGTGTACCTAATGAAGTGGCCGGTGAGCGTTGGGAAATTGTAAGATCCAGATTCTTTAACAGCATTGTAATGAAACTGCATTTTATTGGACTCCAGGTTGTCGTTAAATAAACAATTTTTAGGCTTTGGGTTTCACAGGGACAAAAAACAATATTTTTATTTATCTGCAGAAAAAAAAAAACTGTCAGGACATACAAATACTATCACAAGTGCCAAATCTGAATATACTCTATTTATACTCTATTTCAACATTTAACTCAACGCACAACAGAAAGCGAACAAAAGAGATGTGACATCTTAAACGTGATAACAGCACAATCGTTTTCATCTCTGATATTTTCGGAGTTTAATAATGCGCTATCATCATTAAATTAGGTATTCAAGCACTTATACTCAGAAAACAGTTAATGCTAATCAACAGCCAGAGGGATATCCATAAAGCCAGACATAAAGCTTTTGAAAAAAAAAAAAAAATAGTTTTCTTTTCCTAAGATGAAACTCTGCCAAAGTCTTTTATTATGCAATCAATGCAAAGAATAGCCTGGAGACGTCATAGACAATCAACACCTACGTTTTAACCTCCTGCTACGCTATGATTTGTAATTAGCGACGCATTAGCATTAACAACTGTTGTTTCTCATAGTCCTTTATCACCAGAGTTCCTAATAATGTTTTTAGGAAGTTTCTTCCTGCCGCCGGAACATCCGACTTGATGATTAGCGACTAGATTTATGCAAAGCTGCTTTGTGATGATGACTTCTTAAAAGCTCTAAAGATGAGCGGCGTTCAAGTCAAACTGGGACATGCGATGAAATTCCATGTGAATGAAGCTGTAAAACCGATTGACATTTACATTTATGCTGATGAGACTCCTAGCTGCAGTAAAACATTTGGATGGTGCAACTTTTCATAAAAGGCCAATACGTCCGTGAATGACAGATAGACAGATAACTTGTCACCAACTTGCTCTGTCTCTGGGAACTGTACACCCAAAGCCACTTGCATACTACAGTCACTCACTCGGGAGTTATTGCACGCTGCAGGCCATTGCCACATGTTTTTTAGCCGTTAAAGGAGTTCCTGGCAGGCCAGCATTTCAGATTTGACGCAGGCAGTCCGGTCATGGCTACTTGGAAAACTTTCTACTCTGATGGTATCCAAGCACTAATGAAAAACTGGGATAAGTTCATTAGAGCAGCAGGGGATCATACAGAGAAATAAAGGGAGTTTTTACTCCCGTACTGGTGTTGTTATTCAGCAACCAAACGTTCACGGTTTGACTTGAATGCACCTTGGAAAGCAAATTATGTTCAAATTATGAGTCCTAGTTCTATTATGTGAGTGTAATATTATGTCTCATACTAAGTGCATTTTTGAGTCTGTATCACCTGTGCAGGAAGAAGGTTTGTACTTATTCTTCTGAAGGGTGTATCTATCTTTGTGTTTAAAGAATCAATAGTTACTGGATGAAATTTACTCACTCACTCACTCACTTATCCTGTGTGCAGGGGGGGCCTAGAGTGTAACCCAGAAGACTTGGGGCGTGAGGCAGGGTCCACCCTGGACAGTGTGCCAATCTATCACAGGGCACACACACACACACATACAAACACGCCATTACGCACTACAGGCAATATGGGAACGCCAATTAGGCTAATCTGCATGTCTTTGAACAGTTGGGGGAAACTGGAGGAAACTCTACTCACACAGACCCGAGACAGGAATCGAACCCGGACCTTAGAGTTGCAAGGCAACAGTGCAAACCACTAAGTCAACGTGCTGCCCACAGATTAAATTGATTAATTTTCATTTAAATGTGTATCATGATAACTATCCTAAATGACTCAAGACTGAGACTTAATGCTGGATGATGGGATAAGATAAAATAAATAAATAAATAAAAACATTATGGGACAGCTACAGCATGGGACCAAAACATAAATGATATTAACAGAATAAAAAAAAGAAAATCTTTATATTCTGCGAACGCCCTGACCACCCCAGTGTTGTTTTTCTCACTCAGTCATCATCTATACCACTTAATCCTGTATTCAGGGTCACGGGGGGCCTAGAGCCTATCCCAGGAGACTTAGGGCACATGGCAGGGTACACCCTGGACAGGGTGCCAATCCATCGCAGGGCACAGACACACAAACACTCACTACGGGTCAATTTGGGAATGCCAATTAGCCTAACCTACATGTCTTTGGACTGTGGGACGAAACCAGAGTACCTGGAGGAAACCCACCAAACACGAGGAGAACATGCAAACTCCATGCACACAGAGACAGGAATCGAGCCTGGCCGGGGATCGAACCCGGACCCTGGCGGTGCAAGGCGACAGTGCTAACCACTACACCACTACCACTACACCACTGTGCTGCCCTTGTTGTGACAACTAATAATTTTAAAACACTCTTGAAATCACACAGTCTAAAACTGGCTTTGATGTGCGTGTAAAGGTTTGCAAGCTCTCCTTTGTGGGTTTCATTCGGATTTCGTCCCAACCCTTAAAAACATCATGAGATGTTCGGCCAATCTTAGTGTGAAAGTTTTTTGAATGTGTGTGTGTGTCTGATAAATGAATTAGTGAAAATGAATGAATGAATAACATATGGCATGCATGCAAATTGAGTTCCTCTCGGGTCAGGACAGACAATTTAGAGGGTGACTTGGGTTGCAAATCCGAGACTCGAGAACCTTTTCTTTGTTATACATGAACGAGTGGAAATTGAAATAATAGTTTGCATTACTGTATATTGGCGCCTCCATGCTCTGATAGTAACCTATGCCAATTGTTTTTTAATATAAAAACTACACCCCACTCACATTGTGTTTTAGTGAAAAATTTATTAGTGCTGAGCTTTTGTAGCATATATTTTATTAGTACTGTATATTGATTTACTGTTCCTGTTTTTGGTGCACCTCGCAAAAGTGTTTTAAAAGTTACACAGTTATATTAGATGGCCGAGTAATATTGTGGTATTAACGTGATATGCAACTTATAAGACTCAGACCTTGGTGAAATCTCATGTGGCTTCGTTGGCTTGACTTCATGATTAAGCTGGAAGAGGTATTGCTAGAAAGTTGCTATATCTGAATCAAAATGCACAAGTGGGACTTCTGTCATACAGGGTAGCACAGAAATACGACTTTCTTTCCTTTTTTCTTTTCTTTTAAAAAAAAAATAGAATAACTATTTCACATATCAGTTGTGGAATAACCACAAGCCAAGAGTTAGGATGTGATTGCAGATTCCCCTTTACTGAGGCTTATCTCGGAAACATTCAGAGGTGAGGTCAAAGGCATCCAGACATGTTTATCAAAGGTAACTCCAGACTCATAAATCTAAAGGACAAGCAGAGATTTTAGAATAAGAAGACTGCAAAACAAGATTGCCGACTAGTAAAAAAAAAAAGAAGAAGAAGAAGAAGACCAAAGATTTAGGGTTACCAACAAGGCAAAAAGAAATAGAGATGTAGGACGACACTTGGAAACCATAGCTAAGACATACTGGAGAAACAAGTGCAGGACTTCAGAATAAGCACATACAAACTGGCGGCTCTGTAAACACAGACTAAGGGGCAAATCCAGGCTGAGTAATGAGACCAAACAAGATAAACATGAGCATTTTGGAACAGTGACCATGCGGTATTGTTATTGCATGGTTATGGAGAAAGAGGAAAACAGGAAACACAAACTCAGACAGAAAGCAATGCAAACTGGACTATTGTGGGCAAAACTTCTAAGAAAAAAAAGCTCTGGAAAGCTTACTGAATGGAAATATTCAGGAGAACAGACTGTAAAATGTGATCACTATTTCATCATGGATTCATCAAGGTAGAACAAAGAGCGAACGTAAAATTCTGTGTGAAACTGGGCAAATCTTCCACGGAGATGATTGGCATGATTCCACAAGTTTGCGGCAATGTTGCAATGAGTCGTTCGAGTTGTTCTTGAAGAGAGGAAGAACATCACTGGAGGCTGGCGAGAGATCAGGAAGACCTTGATCCGATGATCATCGGAGAACAATCCGCAACATTGCTACCGTTGTCTGTGTGTCATATGGAACAGTCTAGGCAATCCTCAGGTGTGATTTGAACATGCGCCGAGTTGCTGCCAAGGTACTCCTCAGGCTGCTGAGCTACGGTAGGAGCAGAAGAAACATCGCGTCAAAATCTGCCAAGAATTGGTGGCATTGGTCAGAATTGGTCAGCATGCTGTGGATGACCTGTCCTACATGTCAAGGATCATTACCAGTGCGACACTTGGTGTATGGGTTCGACCCTGAGACAAAGCAGCAGTCGTCTGAGCAGTCTGAGCCTAGACCTGACCAACTGAAGCAACTCCAGATCATAACACTGACTTCCACTATAAATAATGGGTGCATACTGTAGTACAATCTTTGTGCTTCCTAGCAACCTGAAGTCTCATTAACAAGTGTTTTTTTTTTTTTAGCTTATTGTCACACATCTGTTTAGTCCCAATCCTGTGAGTTCTTCTAGCATTGTGTGTTTAGAAATGCTCTTATGTTCACTGTTAAACATAGCTATAATTTTTACTTCCCTAATTAATTATACAACTTTATTGTCCTTAAATATTTGTTCATATAAATCCAAACAATTACATCTTCTCATCCAGGCGATGTATTTGTTGTAATGTTTTGTGGTAATATCTAGTGGCTATTCTGAAGAATTTCGTGGACACCGTTTCATAAATGTACAATTACACTCTATGAAGACAGGAATGAGAGGACAAGTGCAAAAAGTCTCATAAGTCAAGTCAAGTCAAGTCAAGTAGGCTTTTACTGTCATTTCAACCATATACAGTTCAGTACACAGTGAAACGAAACAACGTTCTGATAAACGTTTTTTAATAGGAAGTTTTTTTTTTTAATTCCACCATGCCTCTCGAATAGTCCCTGATCAGAAAGCCCTTTGTCACAAGGTAAGACACTGAAAAGTCCCTGATGCATTAAAATACTTAAAAATACAAGCCAACAGTCTGGAGTTTAACCCAATAGACTATAACTCTGTAATAACTATGTAATTACAGACCTAAAAAGAAAGAAAACTGCATTCCTTTGATTCTTAGGGATTTTAATCAAATTTGGAGGGATTGTCTTTTTTTAATAACTATTTAAGATTGCTCCAGTATCGATCTAGTGGATTTAAATAAACCTCTCAGGCTGGTCCTGTTCAGGACCATCCAAAGACCTAAGCAATGTGGCCAATGGGAGACTGGGTACGCCATGCTGGTTCTCACCAGTGGAAATTAGTTTGCTTGCATTGGGTCTTAGCACACTTTTATCTCA
Organism: Clarias fuscus; assembly: GCA_030347435.1. Classification (NCBI taxonomy): domain Eukaryota; kingdom Metazoa; phylum Chordata; class Actinopteri; order Siluriformes; family Clariidae; genus Clarias; species Clarias fuscus. The sequence goes on along the minus strand of CM059230.1, from coordinate 5,891,508 downwards.
CAAACCCCACATATTTCCCAAGTGGGGCATAAAAGGATATCTTGTCTAGAATCGTACCCCTAAACAACCGAATAGAGGGTTTGCCATCAACAGAGGAATTACATTATTTTTTCATTAAAATACCCATTTCATTAAAAGTCTTGAAAACTGCACAAAGAGAGCTTTGACGTTACCCCACATGAATTGGTGGGTTTTCCACACGACGAATCCCTGAAGAGTTTTTGAGATTTATTTGCAAATAATTACGGCACAGACGAGGCCACTACAGCAGGGTCCAGTTAATGACTGCACCTATTAATGTGAAGTATGTGGAATGTATTCCCAGCACATTCATTGCCCTACATTGCATGGATGTGCTGGGTCACCACTCTGTTTTCTAATCATAAGTTGCAGTTTTATGAAGTTACGGAAGAAAAGAGTTTAGAACGGATTGGTGATATCCCAGCTCATTAACTGGTGAGCTGAGTGCCTGGATTCCTCTGGAGAAATAGTAGAAAGGAATAGTAGACTGTAGAGCCACGAGTTGGATGTAGGCTTTAAAGGGCATTGCTTAAACCATTTGCATTTTCAGGAGATAACAGGAAACTTGCAGATAATGTATTTGCCCAGAGCTTAGAAATGTATGGAAAGTACTTGAAAACTTAAATTGTTCACCTTGCTTTGAGACACCAGTGTGTGCCTTTGGAGCACTTATAAAAGAAAACTTTGAGAAATGAACACAAATCATACTCAATGGCATGGTACGGGGTAGCAGCTGCCTTTTTTTTTTTTAAATAAACCACCCTGTTTTCCACCCTAACTACAACCTCAAATTCCACCCCTAGGTGGTCTGTTTTTCCTGTACAATACCTGCAGACTTGGTGAATCATATCTAGAGTGTGTTGATTAAAATTATAGGGTTGTATAGTATTGTCGACAAATCATATATCTAAACAAATCAGGTGTTATGCAAAATACAGTGGTGCCCTAGACATAATGTTGCACATAACGGCTTTTTCTTGGGTCTTTAAACTGAAAAGATCATTTTCAGTTCCCGGTGTTTGAGCTTTAAAGTGGGACAATAAGTGGAATCCTCCATGAATGCATGCTTTTTCTTTTAGGAACAAGCTGGTCAGCTAATCAGCTAGTTAAATTCTCTTCTCAAAACTGTACATGCTGGACTCATGCTTAATGAACATTTCCTGACCTTCTGTGTAAGAAGTCACAGAAGGGGTGATAGAGTGCTTTTTATACGTATTTTCAGAGATTTTTTATTCTTTCACAGAATTTTCAGCTATGTTCTTTGGTTGAACACAAAATAGTTTCACCTACATACCTCCTTAACCCCCCTCACACACTTTTTCCACACTGTGGAAAAACATAGAATGCCACTGATTACTGTAGTATAATTATCAACTCATCCAAGATTGCAAGCTTGGGATGACCACTGGCTTGTGCCGGATCCGGGAGCCTATCCATGAAACGCTGGCCATGGGGTGTGAACACACCCTAAATGGGACGCCACTGGCACCGTGCACACAGTGACTCACACACTTATTCATGCCTAGGGAAAATTTAGATTAGGCAATTTAGGAAGGAAACTACAGAACCAGAGGAACTCATGTGGAGGCAAAGAGAACATGCAAAACACCAGAAAGACCGGATCCCAAGCCCAGGATTCCCCAAATATGGAGTTGGCTGTAATAATTAGTTATTAAGTAAGTAAGTAAGTAAGTAAGTAAGTAGAAGTCCACATTGACCTACAGTATAAGGTATCTGCAAATTGGTGTGACATTGGCCACAGAGAATTGGCCCAGTGTGAGATGTGCAATGCTGTGTGGCCAATTTCACACCAATGCCAAATCCCCAGTGACCTCTTCAGGTGAGACTGCTCCCATATTGGGATACTGGGCCATTTGAGGGGTTTGCAAGGGCTAGCCCTGGCCCACACTTTGTGTGTTAATGGACAATTTGGGCATTTTTCCTGGGACTACTACTACAAATAAAAAATAATCATAGACAACAGAAGCAACACCCACAATATCACTTCCACCACTGCCACTATGACTGCTACAAACTACCATTTCTATTGCTACTTTTATGACTATTACTACAATCACAATTACTGCTATGAGTATAACTACTACTAGTAGTTACTAGGGGTTTGAGCCACTGTTGGGTCCATGGAAGAGGCCCTGAACCCTATGCTTATGGGTGATGGGCTAGCAAACCAGCATTGCTATAAGAAAAAACAGTACCGATTTGCTCAACAACACCGGAGGAACAAACAAACAAACAAATAAGGCAGAACTGTGGCATAGTGGTTAGCACTGCTGCCTCACATGAACCGATTCCTGCCTTTTCCTCATGATTGGTGGGTTTTCCCTGGGTACACCGGTTTCCTCCCACAGTCCAAAGACATGCAGATTATGCTCATAAATTGCCAATAGTGTGTGATGTGGGGGCCGGTTGTGCGTGACAGCCCTGCGATGAATTGGCACTCGTGTCCAAAGTCTTCTGTGATAGGAGGACCCAGGCTTCCTGCGACTCTGTATAACCCGGTATAGAAAACTAATGAAAATGCTTTGCACCTCGAGGATCTGGGTTCGATTCCTGCCTCAGGGTCTATGTGTGTGTGGGGTTTGCATGTTCTCCCCATGCTTGGTGGGTTTCCTCCGGGTACTCAGTCCAAAGACGAGCAAAATAGGCTAATTGGCATTCCCAATTTGCCAGTAGTGTGGGGGTTTCGCGTGTGAATGTTGGACTACAGAGGTTCCTAGATGGATGGATCAGTACTAATATTTCGACCATTAGGCTACTCCTACTTTTTCCACAAGTACTACTACTTCGACTGCTATAATAATAATAATAATAATAATAATAATAATAATAATAATAATAAGATTTCTGTTATTGGTTTATGTTTTACTTGTCAGTCTTTTTATATATATATAATTAAATAATATTTAATATATTGTCCCGTATATAATAGGGAGAGCATGCATCATCCAAAACACCTGCGTTCTGATGTGGAGAACAGAGCCGGGAGGGGAAACTGTCCGCCAGAGCGCACTCATCCTGAGACGCGCACACGCGTGTGTGTGTGTGTGTGTGTGTGTGCGCGCGCGCGCGTGTGTGTTCGTGTTGAGGTCTCTGCTGACGTGTTTAAATCTCCGTAGCCGTGCGTAGCGCTGCCACTCTCTCTCTCTCTCTCTCATCCCGCCGCATATCCAGACAGTGTGCGCGGTGCGGTGTTGCGTGTGTTGTGTGGTGTTGTGCGGTGCGGTGCGGTGCGGAGCAGAGCGCGCGCTCGCGGTATTCGTCGCGCTTATGGCCGCGCTGTAAACTGACCCGGCGGATGCACATCAGTGTGGGATATATATATATATATATATACAGATATTGGGAAAATTTTCGCAAATGCAAAAGACAACATGGAGCCAAGCCTGGCCTTAGTGCTCTCGAGCTTGCTCGGCTGGTGCTCGTGCTCGAGTTTCCCAAGTAACATTAATATAGGTGAGTGAACCCGCGCGCGTTTTACACTTACTTGTGTTCTTACTTGCGCATCGCATCTGAAACGGTATTTTTGCTGTTTTTTTTTTTTGTTTGTTTGTTTTTTTGTCTGTTTGTCTCGGCAGGCGGTTTGTTCCCGACCGACTCGCACGAATATGAGGTGTTCCGATTCGCGCTATCTCAGCAGCACGAGCTCCCCAAACTGGTGCCACAAGTGGACATGGTGGACGTGGGCAGCAGCTTCGCCATGACCTACGCGTGTAAGTTCTGTCTGTCTCTCTCTCTCTCTCTGATCTGGCATTACGCACAGAGCACATGAATGATACATTGTATCAAGCACCTGTTCGCTCGCGCCGTGCACGCGCCTTCAAACTCTCCTTAACGTCTTAATCATGAGAAATGATGCGCATCCACCATGCTCTCTCTCTCTCTCTCTCTCTGTGTGTGTACAACGGAGTGACTTCTGGGTATACAAAGACAGATGAACCTAGAAAACCTTTAGGAGAGCGCGAGCACTAAAAAGTCTCAGCCATGACTGTTAAAGTTGTCCTCTGCCAGCTCTTCAGGTTAACCTATAAGCTTATACTGTATTCATCAATGCATTTTCTTTTCATTTATTTCCAGTGTGCATATTTTGATTTGGTGGCTTAGTGGTTAGCACTGTCACTGTCACTGCAGCTTCAGGGTCTGAGTTCGCTGCTGTGTGCTTGGTGGGTTTCCTCCGGGTACCCGGGTTTCCGTCCACAGTTACAGTAGTCCAAAGACATGCTGATTAGTGTTTCCAAAAATGAGTGTGTGTGCCCTGTGATGGATTGGCACAACATCCAGGGTGTACCCTGCCTCATGCCTTAAGTCTCTTGGAATAGGCTCCAGCCCCTCACCCCGAACACCCCCACCCCACAACCCTGTATACAGGATATGTGAGTACATGAGTGATATTTTGACTGGAGGCAGCACAGTAGCGTAGTGGTTAGCACTGTCGACTTTCACACCCAGTGTCGATTCCCGCCTCAGGATATGTGTGCATGGAGTTTGCGTGGTTCTTGATGGGTTTCCTCCGCTTAGTCCGGTTTCCTCCCACAGTCAATCCAAAGACATGCTGATTGCCGTTCCTAAATTGCCCGTAGTGTGTGAATGAGTGTGTATGTGTGTGCGCCCTGTGATGGATTGGCACCCTGTCCAGCATGTTTCCCGCCTTGTGGGATAGACTCTAGGCCCCCTGCAACTCTGTATACAGAATCAAGCAGGAGTGAAATTTTGAGTGAGTGATATTTCGATTGGTTGTCAAAACAGTGCAACAGGATTAGATTAGATCCCATTTTTTCCATTTGCACCACAATACTAATATGCTGTTTGTAATCATGCATGCTTTTTGCAAGCATCTGTTGCTAAGTTATGCAAAACACCCCAGGCAGTCTGTGATGTGTGTCAGTGTGCATGATCCGTGTTGTATCCATCAGCATCATATGCAAATTTACATCATGCATACAGTAAGCTCAAGCTTTGAAACCCTAAACAACAGAAAAATGACCGTTTGTGATAGCAACACACATACCTGACATCATACAGTGTCGATGCAAAACCTTAAATGTGGTTTAAGAAATAAACAGAGTTTCTACTTAATCGGAAGATCCGCAGTAGAAATCTTTAAGCGTGTTGTTTCTACGAGACAGGGTGACATTGTGTTCTGTGAAGCCCTTAAAAGAGACAAAACATTCTGTTAGCGTCATTAGAAGCCTGCTGCTTAACATCAAAAGTGACTGTGTTCACCAGCCTAGGCGAAAGGTGCGTTCAGCATGTGCTGCGTTTCTAAATCCCGTTGATATTACTAGTTCCTGACAGCTTCGATGATGAGAAAATCCTCACCTCGACTTACTTGCAAGCGAGTGGTGCGACTTCTTCTTGTTTGAAGTCTGAGGTTATGTCGGGCAACTGGCATTATTTATGCCTGCGCAAGACAGGGTGCCTTGAAGTGTGTACAGTACCATCCTCATCATCACTTGCAAAATGTCCTGATGATTTGCGTTATATGATACATTATGATGATTTGTGCGTTTAGGATGAGGTAGGATTAATCTAAGGTATAGGCACCTCTGCTAGACGGTAAGCAGCTCAATTGCTGCTAAAAAGCTCGCCCTGTTTTATTTATTGTTTTATTGCACGTTGATGATGCCCCGAGAAGCCATTGGAAAGGCAGTGTAATTGGCCATCAGTACTTTGGAAATATCTGTGATTGATCCCGCGGATGATTGCAATAGTTGGGAGCGTGGCGCGTCTTGGGGGAAGCGTGCTCTTTAAAGTGGACTCCTGTATCTATAACATAGATGTGGAAAGTGAAAGCAATTACACAGAGCTAATTACCTACATGACCAGAGAGTCTTCTCATCAGGGTGTGCTTGCGCTACTTGCTTTGAGTCGCATCCCCTGATTATGCGCAACTCTCTGGCCTAACTCATCATACCAAACATGATGAAAGAGTCTGCTCCGAACACCATCAAAACGAATTCTTTGCCTCGGTAATAAGATCCCAAATAAGATGTCAATCATGTTTACTTTATTGGGTATGGTCTGAAAATTGGTATGAAAGCAGCATGGGGGAACTCTTGAGTGTTTTGAAGGCCTGATTAGCTGTCTGGCTGATGTAATTCTATGAACTCATCAGCCATGTCCACAAACATTTGTCTGTTTGTTGTGGTGGAAAACAAGCACACGGCCTTGATAAATACGATGTCTGTCATCTGTGACAAGGTTGTAATTTTTAGGGTGTTTTTCCAAAACTGCATATTCTTCCATGCACTTTGTGCTTTGAAATGATTCTTGCTATGCAAAAAAAAAAAAGAGAGAGAGAGAGAGAGAGAGAGAGTTGGCAAATACCAAAAGGACAGTGCTATTAAATAGATATTTTGCCTTGTTAGGAATTCAACACGAGTCCCAAACAGTTTAAAAATGCCAATTCATGGCTTGAAAATGTCAGCCAAGCAGTACAGAGTGTATTACGGTAATATGCATGATGTGGCCGTCATCTTGATGATCTTGCTGAACTCCCGATGCCCTGCAGAAAATTAAACGGACATCCAGACGCAAAAGAGAGAGGATTTGATGCAAAAGCAGCATCTGATCAGAATGCAGAGCAAGATATGAAAACATCAGTTCAAACAAACAGACAATGTATACGGGTCGGATCGGCCAAAAAAAAAAAAAAACGTTAATGGAGTGCAGTGGTTCAAGATGCATGCATATCATCCTTAGTATTAGCAGTTTAAATAAATCCCTGTTCATTGGGTTTGACGTTAGGATCCTGTCCAGGACACTAGGGTGTCTTTCCGCTCCAGACTTGTCTTCATGCAGCTGACTTTGCAAAGAGGGACGGGAACAGGTTCAGGTGTTTAAATTCCATTAAAGTGTAGTTGTAATGCTACAGTGTATAAAAGTCATTGTTTGGGGAAGAACTCGGAATTATTAAGGGGGAAAATGTTTTAAAGGCTGCTGAACATTATTACGGTTTTAGATACAGATATAAAATGGATACATGCAGTGTCCTTGTCGTTTATAAGCAGTTCGGCACAGTTTCATTAGTGATTTATCCTCTTTCTTCACAAGCATCTGAAAAGTTAACTGGATTTTTTTCCCCCTAGGAATGTTTCTCACATCCGGCTTTGCCATGATCTAAAAATGACCCATACAGCATCTGAAGGCCAGCAGGATGTACGGACATGAAGGAGTCCACTTATCCTGACTGTTCACAGTGCAGAGCAACTTTGCTCCAGTGGCAGCTTTTAAGCCCTGTCTAAGTGGCTGCGCCTCAGAGGAGCTGCGCTAATCGTTCGGCACAGCCTGAGCGTGCCACATTCTTTTAATCTATTATTCATCGTCCCATAACTGAAACGATTATTTTTCCGAAGTTGATTCTCCGGATCCGCGCGAGCAGCAGTTCCCCGTCCTCGCTGTCATAATACGGCGGTACAGAAGACAGAACGAGAGTTTGTAAAAACTCCATTTATGCACAAACATGGCACCGTGCCAGAATAGGACATTCGTCTTTGCAGAAGTGATTAAAATGCCATTTCAAGAACATTTTCAGATCATGGAGCAAGAAAGACTAAGGGTTGTTTAGTAGAGGGCCAGATGTGTATTTTCCCAGTATATCCTGTAGAATAAATGACAGAGATGAGGTTGTTTATAAGTATTCAAGGAGATTCGTATTATATCCTACTAAATAAGGAGCATCTTCTTCTAATATTAAATATTAATTGTATATCAGAATGATTGTTGTGACATACTGCAGTGCTTGCAGTAACAGAATGCAGCATTGGAAAATGGAAAATTATAGAGAACAGTTGGCAAGTGTTGAAAGTTATGAATTAGAGCCGTCCATGCTGTAATAACATCATACGCATGTAATGTCGTAGTGAATATTTTCACGGGACATTAATGCCTCTGTGCTGCATGTCTGAGTTTGTGCTGTTTCAACACTCATGGTCTTTTCTTGGCAAACTGTAAAAAAGTGTAAAACTATTTTTTTTTCTTTTTTTTTTTTTTAACACCACAGTTGTTTTTCCATTATATGTGTGTGAGTGGTACAGCTCCAGGCTAATAACATGAATAATACACTTGCATGGGTTAAACTGATTTCATTTCAATCTGCATAAATTCTTGAATTCATAAGCAACAAGCTTGAGTGTATAAACCTGCTTTATATAATTGTTACAAAATGAAACGTTGTGGGCGTCCAGTTCATATGCGTTTCAACTATTTGTCAGCAAAATGAGATAATTGCCATTTTTATAAAAAAAAAAAATATTCAAATGCAGTATTGAAGAAGTATTGCAAATTGAAAATATTCTGTGCTTTTTTTGTTGTTGTTGTTGTTGTTGTTGTTAAAAATGTTAAAAATCACAAATGCCAAAACACAGGCCTCCGAGTGGCGCAGTGGTAAAGCGCTCGTCCTATCATCCGGAGATCGTGAGTTCGATTCCCGGGCGGTGCTGTAACCTCTCGCAGCCGGAGGCCTAGAGAGAGCTGATTGGCCGAGCTCTCTCAGAGGGGAGGGATGAGAGGTACTTAGTGCTCTGACATTAATCACGGCTCCACAGCCCATCAGGGGCGTCTGTGAGCTCACGTAAGCGGACGGAGCGGATAGCGCTGTCCTCCGAGTGTGTTACGCTGCTCTCAATGGTGCGTGAGCGAGCGGTTTGAAAAGATGCAGTTGGCTGGAGTCACGTGGTTCGGAGGAAACACGTGATAGTCTTTGGCCATCACGACTGAGATGTAGTAGTAAGCTTAATGTGGGAGCCCCCTAGTGACGGGGAGGAATTGAACACGACTAAATTAGGGTGAAAATCGGGGTAAAATCCAAAAAAAAACAAAAACAAATCACAAATGCCAAAACATGTTTGAGTTATACAAGTGTGAATTTTTTTAATTTTTTTTTCAAAAAGCTATAACTCTCGCAGTTTTGTCACAATGAATACATCAATACATCTGCTGTCGTGTTTTGATTATTTAAGTATGCGATTTAGTATTAGGGATATTTTGGTTGAGTTTTAATAAAAAAGCCGTAAATGCCTAGTTTGATTGTGATTTTGTAATGAAAAACAAAAAGAAGGGGCAGTAAATTAGATCATGGGGGAAAAAAAAAACTGTTTTGGTTTACAGCAAAAATCCCGTTTGCAATAATTTCACTTTGGTACTTGAGGACAGCTCCGTATGATTGTAAAGGTACGCGCCATTTAACGTCTGTTCATGCATCAGCCGAGCGCCTATCCGTCAGTCGTCCCCTAAGGTTTATAGCACAACAGTAATAATGGACTGAACCAGACAAAGCAAACTCAAGAGCTTCCCAAACCCAGCGCGTGCATCTCAAGTCTCCTGTACACACACCGCTTGGGTGTATTTTAAGTCGTGTAGCACTTGTTTATCAGTGCTTACACTGCAGTATCTCATGTAGTTTAGTTGAGTATACAGTATAACATGGTGTTCGAACATCATCCAAATCCTATTTCACAGAGTGTGTCGCAGACATTAAGCGATGCATATCTGTTATTTATTACCGCTGGGCTGACTGCGGCGCCAGGGACAGACCGTAAGCATCCTGTCCTTGGCTTTAAAATTCCCCAAAAACCTGTTAAACACATTTCGCTTCACCGACCATGTGACAGAACGAAGCCATGCAATTGGATCGTCAAAATTGTGGAAGTTTAAAGCGTCTAAAACAAGTTTATTTAGGAGTTTCCAAATCAACCCTTTTTGTTACAGACAACTTTGTGTGTCGGAGAATGGTAAGAGTCAAAGTGTCAAACTGCGCATGCTGCATGCAATGAAAGGGAAACGTTACAAAGTAAAATCTTAAATGTTGAATCCTTTAATCAAAGTTCATTTGCTTTAACCAAAATGGTCTGATAATAGCGTCAGCTGTAACGTAAATTACGTTTATATCGGAATATATATATATATATATATATATATATATATATATATAAAGTTTTCTGTTAGGAGACGTTTATGTAACATATAAGCGAGTTAGTGCTTCGTAACAGTTGGTACAGTAAGTGTTCCATCATTGTAGAGAGAGTTTTTAGGTCTCGTTTAGACACGCATGACAAGCAGCAATTTTTTTGTCTTATTAACTTTAAGAGGCCAGTGAGTGTTAACGGCTGTTACGGAGTAATACTGTAGAAACGAACTTGTCTCTTGGACATTGCACAACATTAAATTGAACCAGAAACTGTTCAGATGAGCGGCTTTTATTTATGTATAATAAGTGATAATTATTAGCAAATCACTTTTGACGCTTGTGACGTTTTCTCCCACTCAGATCAGTGACAGTCTGTTATCTAATCACGTGACATCAGCAAGTAGATCTCCTGTGATGTTTTTGAGAGAGAGTGTCGTGCTTAGGGTTAGGGTTAGGGTTAGCCCTAACCTAACCCTAACCCTAACCCTAACCCGTGCTTGATTATTCCCCGGAATTACGTTAAAAATAGCAACACAATAGCCTGGTATGATAACGATTCGCTTCTTTTTTCCCCCTGTTGGCTCACGGACGTACGGACAGAAGAGAGCTGCGCATTTGTGGGTCAGAATCCACTTAAAGTCTTTTGTGTCCTTTTGTCAGGTAGCGGCGGCTCCTGCAGTTGAAGGTAAATGGCTTCTTTTTTTTTTCCCTGAAACTGGTGAACAACGTGCCAAAACAGCGAACAAGATCGTGCTCAGAAAACAGGCATAGGTTCAGGCGATAAACAAACGTAATAAACCGATCCAAACTGAGAAGAAGAAAAAAACAGAACAACAGGCATGAGTCTACACCAGAATATCATAAACAGAGAGAAAGGCTTGGCACGGGGATATAAGAATACATTGAACAATAGTTTGCACTTGAGTCTGTGTTTATATGGTGTGTGCATGATGGAGTGGGTAATTGAGCGGATGGTAGTCGGGTTAATGCTGTAGGAACGTGATGATGATGAGAATCACTGGGAGAACTTGAGACCCTTGCTGATTCTCGCATCAACGTGCCACCTTTCAACTTTTAGTCAATTGCCTATGACCTTATCACGCTAGGTCTGACCGCTCACATAGCCGGGAAAGCATCATTTCCTGACATTTCCTGACGTCGCTATCGACATACCGTAGCAAGGGGTTAGCAAAAATCATAATTGCTCCGGCTAAACCGATGAATATTACCCATTACCCACAAACCATTTCAATCAAGAGCACTCCTAGACATGTAAAGCAATTTCCTGTGTCTGTTCCGATTTATGTTACGTATGCTAATTTTGATTTAAGCAACGACGCATTAGCTATCTCAACGAGGACAAACAGATGGCTTGGCCTTAATTGTGGCTCAGCCTGTGAGTAGAAATACTTATTAATAATTCAGATGCCATAACAATTATTGTGATAAATGTGAGCTTTCTTGCCTTCAGCACCCGCTAGTTAAAACAGAACGGCTGACAGCGTGGCAGCACAATCATTTTATTTCTTTTCTGAAACGAGTAAAACATGTCAAGAGAAATCCTATTAACATCACTTTAATTCAAACTGATGGACTTCTAGTGCTTACTGTAATTCAAGTTTTATCTTAAGACAGATAGAGCTGCAGCTGTTTTTTTTTTGCTTTTTTTGAACACAATAATTCTGAAAAGGCAATAAGGTTACGAAAAGCTCATGATTTAATTAATCCTAATCATTTAATTAAAGGAAATCGTCAGTAGAAATAAAAAATAAAAAAAAGCATATGAAAGGCTTTAGCAAACTACCCGAGTAAATAGAACTAAACCATTTTATGTTAGGTTTTTTTTATTTTAGGTATAATGGTGCCGCCATACTGTATATATATATTATATACAGTATATATATATATATATATATATATATATATATATATGTGTGTGTGTGTGTGTGTGTATGTGTATATATATATATACACATACACACACACACACACACACATACTGTATACTGTATATACAGTATACACACACACACACACACACACACACACACACACACATATATATATGGATATGATGGTGCCGTCACATATGCGACAGCATTCCTATATATATTAAGGTTAACTGGCATTCCCAAAGTACCGGTAGTGTGTGTGATTGTGGAATAAATACATAATATATAAATACAGTATAATAAATAAATACAGTGGTCACCATTGGCCTATTTGGACTACAGAGGTTCCTGCTGTAGATGGATGGATTTATATGCAGCATATACATACAGTATGTGCGTATACATATGTGCATATATACAGTATATATAAAGCATTCTTTTTAATATGGTTTTAATTTGCATGTTTTGTTTTATTTGAAAATTCCATGCTGATGTGACTAGCCTGCATGTTAATTGTAGTTTTAGGATATGAATAATGAATGGTAAACTCACTGACAGAACATGGGGATCGATGATAAATGAGGCTCGTATGCGTACCACAGTATGCGATAAACTCAACAGTCTCTGTAAACAACACCACCGGGTTTCCAACAGCTTCAGATAGCGAGCAGTGCTAGCTAGTGTAATGAAGCAATAGAGAAATTAGGTAATATATTTATTCACACTGATCAGCCAGAACATTAAAACATATTGTATGCCTACATATTGTGTGTGTGTGCCACCAGAACAAAGCTGACCCATGAGGCATGAACTCCACAAGACCTCTAAAGAACTGCAATGGTATCTGGCACCAAGATGTTAACAGGTGATCATTTAAGCGCTGTAAGTTGTTAGGTGAGGCCTCCATGGATTGGACTTGTTTGTTCAGCACATTCTATAGAGACTTGACCGGATTACGATCTGGGGAATTTAGAGGTCGAGTCAACACCTTGAACTCTTTGTTATGTTCCTCAAACTGTTCCTAAACATTTTTTGCGACATGGCGGGGCTCATTATGCTGCTGAAAGAAGCCAACGCTATTATGGAATACCGTTACCATGAAGGGGTGCACTTGGTCCAGAACAGTCTTTAGGTAGGTGGTACGAGTCAAAGTAAGATCCACATACAGCAGAAGATTGCTCAGAGCATCACACTGCCTACGCCTTTTTCCCTTCTTCCCATAGTGCATCCTGGTGCCATCTCTGACCCAGGTAAGCAACACACACAAACCTGGCCATCCACATGATGTAAAATAAAATGTGATTCATCAGACCACGCCACCTTCTTCCACTGCTCTAAGGTCCCGGACAAGTAGTGAACAAGTAGTCAGCATGGACACCCTGATCGCTCTGTGACTACACAGCAGACTGTGATGTGATGTGTGTTCTGACACCTTTCTGTCAGGATTAACGTTTTCAGGAGTTTGTGCTGTAGCAGCTCTTTTGTGGCATAAGACCAGACGAGCTAGCATTTGCTCTTCATGCATATCATAAAACGTTGAGCAAATAGGACCCTGTCACTGGTTTACTACAGTGCTGATGTGGGCCGCTTCGGATAACCACTGCATACCGGGAAACCCCGTAACACCTGCTGTTTTGGAGATGCTCTGAGCCAGTTGTCTAACAATTACAATTTGGCACATCAACTGTTCACTCACTGTGTAATACATTTCAACTCTTGGCCGGTGCCACTGTTACTAGCTAGCTGTATGGATGGGTGGATGGATGGATGGATCTTCATAGAGTATCAGTCGTTTTGAGTCATTCCATGAGCACGTACGCATAAGCCTATGCATTGTCACACAAAAAATCTCCCATAAGAGCTGACTCCTTTCTTCCTTATAAACTGGCAAATATTTACCTGGGACGACTTTTACAGGTATTTTGATACTAATGGACCCCGGAACACAACCCCCCATGACCCCGCCCCCCAATCTTAAGGTTTAAGATTTTCATTTTAATCTTTATCTTAATATAAGTCAACAACTGACAGTTAGTCAACAACAAATTGTCACATTTGACATTTTACAAATATTGTTATTGGCAATAATAATAATTATTAAGAGAGTAAACATGCAATCAACATAGAAAATGTCCATATGTGGACATAAAAGTCAGATTAAGATTAAGCTGCACAGTATTCCAAAAATCACAAATCTTACATATGATTATAGGCAATATTCTAAATAATTTAGTGCATTAACTACACTGAACTGCAGAGGTTTCATGCAGGCATGTTTAAATTTTGTTCTTTGTTTTCTGTTAGATAAAATGTGAGCACGATATCATTGACTATATATATAGGTGCAGCCCTTGCGCAAAACATAAAAATGTTGCATGGTGAGCGATTAGGCAAGGCTTTAGAAGCGGCTGCTCGGCGATCATGTGATCGAGACCTCTTGCCCCGCTGTTCTTAAGAATATCAGCCATTTTGTCACCCTGACAGGCAGCCAGGCCAAATGTCTGCAGCATGTCAATCAGCCTGGCTCCAAAGAAACCCATTGAGCCTGCTTTCATCAAACCATGACTCAGAACAAAAAGACCTTTGTGTGTCCTCTGTGTAGATTACATGGCTTTGCTTAAGGGGTATTGATGAGATGCTACCTGCGTGACATCGGCAGACTTATGACCATATGAGAAAATGTGTCCTTAAGTAAGCATGCAATGTGAAGCCTGGTTTCTGACCTCAGCCCTGGTTTACATTTCTCCAGTCCGGGATCAGCTGCACAGCTTTTAGCAAGGGCTTCCAGGCCTTCCAGATTGCGATATAAACGCCCAGTCAGGCAGTAAGGGCCGTCTTTGGTTTGTACAGTATAGTTTAGCTCGAGGAGTGTCATTGTTGATTATGTAGGACAGGGATTTTCATGAGCTTGATGTGCTTGGTCACTAGGAAACTGACCTCAGGGGACGGTTAAAGCAGCTGGGGATTTGCCTTGCAATTTTATCCCTTGATGTGCATCTCTGAGGGGCTGAATGACCTCTGTCCTTCACTAATAGCATGGGATGAATGCGATGTTGTACTGTAGCTCTCAGCAAACTGGCATAGCGCGCACAATAATGCGGTGAGGGAATTGGACGTAATTACAGAAAAAGGATTTATTATGAATGAATTTGGTAAATGTTCTAGTCACTTAGCTGTGATAAATTTGCTTCCAAGGAGGAGCACGGCGATAGGCAGCCTTGTCCTACGTTCACACTATAATGCCATAAGCAATCAAGCGACATTGTGATATGGAAAAAAAAATAAAAAATCAGGATTACAACAGTTAAAATTAGTCAATGGTCAATCTCTATCCATGTATCTATCCAGTAACCTCTGTACTGTAGGTAAACTAGGGACTGTGGAGGCCAATGGTGACAATTCACACAGTACGCGCAATATGGGAACGCCAAATAGCCTAACCAGCATGTCTTTGTACAGTACCTGGAGAAACCCACCAAGCACGGGGGAGAACTTCCCTCAACGCAGACAAACCTCAAAGCGGGAATCGAACCCGTACCCTGGAGGTGCAAAGCGACATTGCTAACCACTGAGCCAACATGGCACCATGGTAAAGCTACAGTAAATGTCCAAAAATCACCAGATGATACACCAATTCTACAGTGTGTATCGTTCTACATTTCTTCAACTCCCACGTAGACACTTAAACTTTAGCTCCTAGCTGCACTTAGTTCCCATTTAGACTCGCAAAAATAGAAGAAAATCTTTTCCTGTCATATATGACCTCTGACGAACTGTGTGTAAAGACCATCAAGAAGAAAATTTACGCTTGGAGGAAACGTAGATAGATACAGATATATTGCTTTGCTAATCTGCCAAAGAATCTAGTATGAAGCTCATTCACTCTCACCTCATCGATTATAGCGCTTGGATATGCCAATCCATCACAGGGCGCACACACATAGACAAACACTCATTCACATATTACGGGTGATGAACGTCAAATGGCCTAATCTGCAGGTCTTTGGACTGTGGAAGGAAACCGGATTACCCTGAGGAAACCCACCAAACATGGGGAGAACACGCAAACTCCATGCACGCAGACCCCAAAGCGGTGGGACCTACTATGGAGCTTTTCATTTAAATCAAACAAACAATTTTAACAGTGTTAACATAGTAAATTATTTGGATTATTATGGATTCAATTACCAATACCATACAACATGATAGTAACTTATTATCATCAACTCATTTATCAATAATAAGTGATTCATCCTGGTCATGGTTCCGGTACATCTGGTGCCTAGTCCAGGAAAACACATTACATGGGCCGATATGACGCAGTTTCAATATTGACTGGGAGATAAGAAAATGTTTGATTTTCTATGATTTTCAGGAGGTTGCATTGGCGTAGATCACAAGTGTTTTGCACTTCTTGTTTTTCTCTTTTCAAGCCAGCTGGAGATGCTCAGCTCTAGTCCCTTTTTAATTCAAAGGCTACTTGACAACAGGCATACAAAGCGAAAGCCAAGAAAACATGTCAGCGAGATTATAATTCAGCTTGTCGGCAGCAAGGAGGCTCTAATAACTACAACCTGTTCCTTTGTTTATTTTACATCAGTATTTTGCTAATTTCGACTCGGCTCTCATGAGCGGATCAGAGTGCAGTCTGTATCAGCAAATTCAAAAGGTTCGTTTTATTCTTGTTTTGTAATATTACATGAAGACACATTAACAATAACTAAGACACACATTAACATTGATTATCAATTATATAGCAGTAAAATGGTGACAGGATCATGAAGGCTCACCCGTAACTGCTCGGATCAAAGGTCAACCCATCCTATCCGATCCTACAGAAACGCCAATGCAGCATAAAACAATAAAAAAAAAAGAAAGAAAAAAAAAGTCAATGCTGGCCACACCAGAACAACCAATGCACAACAATGCATGGGGCCTACTAGGCAAAGAGCCCAAGGATACTGACTCTGCCTCCAAATTCCGCAGATCTCAATCCAATCAAACATTCATGGAATGCACCGGACAAAAAAAGCCCGATTCACTGAGGCCCCATCCCCACAAAGGATCCAATGCAAATATCCTGGTGCCAGACATCACAGTACACCCCTGGAGTCCCTGTGGAGCCACACCCTGAGGGGCCACAGCTGCTCCAGTGGCACAAGGGAAACCCAAAACCTAGGCGGTTTAAATGTCAATGTTTTTCATTTTATGGCTGATCAATGTAAATTCTTTTTTTTTCCTTTCTTTCTTTTTTGCCAAAGGATTGCATTTACCTTTATTGTTTTGGCATTAACTCCCAGACCAAGTCATTGGATAGACCAGACTGGATTTAGCAAATCTGATACAAAGTCCGAGTGCATTAAGAAAAACGGATCTCATGCTGGAAATTCAGGGTGTTGGTCAACCAATATGTTTTTTAAGGGCTGCGATGTAATGAAGCTGATACAATATACAGTATATAGACACAAGAAAAATGTACCGTAGACACCCACCTGGAAATAAATGCATGTCAGAACACTACTTTATTTATATGCATTAAGCATAAACATTGCTTAAACACTACTGATTAAAATCTATTCAATATTATAAATGTTACTAGGGTCTAACTAGAGTGTAGCCAGTACTTGACTAGTACTTGACCCATACTCATCTCTATTCATACAGTCTTGTACAGTATATATGTTATTATACCGGAATGTACTGTATAAAGTCACCAGGGTAATTCTGCTATTTTGTTAAATGTTGTTATTAAATAGAAACATAAGCTTTTACTGAGTAACAGGTTATAGGACAGGATATAAATATTTTTGTTTTATTTGACATAATAAGTGTTAAAGACTCCATAGAATCATAGTTTATCTCAGGGTGATGAGTAAATTTGCCATTTCGTTTAGCTCAGTGACGGTAATGTACAGTATATTCATGAATCTTTATATTAGGCAAGGATTTCATAAAATGCTACTCTAGCAGATATTTAATATATGATAAAAAACATTTAAATTTTTTTTTTATCAGATACTACACAGACAGCCATTTTTCTGTTTTATATCGATCGCTCTTAATGCAAATTAGAATTTTCTTTTCTAAGTCTGTAATAGAATTTTTTTCTTTGTTTGGAAACATCAGTGAAATGCTAATGAAATACGCCACAACACGAAATCTGTATTTAGGAAAATAATCCACTTGAAAAAGTTTGGGAACCAATGGCTTATGGTCTGTCTGACTTCCAACAACGTTTTAGTGCTATAAAGCCGATGTACAGTACACACTTTTCACTAAGGGTTAGTAAGATGACCCCGCTATTTCAGATCAATTAGGCCTCGTTCAGATTGCAGGCAAATCCAATTGGTTTCACAAATCTGCTCTTTGGGACTGACTGTCCATACTGTTATTTGAAAGTTATCAGATCGTATTTGGCATTGTTCAGACTAGCAGTCCAAATTATATATTGTCATTTCTTTCATCGTCTCCTCTCTCGTTTCTCAACCATGGATCCATGTCCCTTGCTACGTGATCGTGTGGAATTCCATGTCAGGTTGCGAGGGATTTAACAGAGAGTTTGAAATCCGATCTGAGTGAGTAGAGCATCCAGACTGAGAAATATCTTTAGGAATCTGATATGAATCTGATTTCAAACCACCCTTCCACCTGGTTCAAATTGGATTTGTAAAAATCAGATTCAGTGTGGGTTTTTACTGTTCAGACTGAATAGAAGCAATCTGATTCCAAACTGATTCAATTCTGGATATGGCAATAATCAGTTTAGACTGACAGTCTGAACAAGGCCTTAGAGCTAGGGATGATAATGATAAGGGCAGAGGAGGAGGGACAAGAGCTAATTTTGTTTAGAAACCCCTTATATAATTAGCAGTTTATAAAAATTTACAAAATTTGCGTTATGCCTGTATCATATTTAACAACAGATATTGTTAAAAACAAGCTTTTCAGGAATCCGGGCATACTGTAGCTAATGGGATTATATGATGTATAGTAATATGCTGTTATATGCTGTGATACACTATATATTTGTCCAGTGACATTATTGTATTTTAATCTTCAATAAGGAGTTGGTCCCCCTTTTGCAGCTATAACAGCTCACACTCTTCTTGGAACGCTGTCCACAAGACTTTGGAGTGTTTCTGTGGGAATTCCAGCCAATTCATTCTGTAGAGCATGTATGAGGTCAGGCACTGATGTTGGATCTTCGTTCCAGTTCATCCCAAAGGTGCTCTTGATGGGCTTGAGGTCACAGGGTTCTATGTTAGGGCCAGTCAAATTCTTCCACACCGAAATAATTAAACCATATCTTTATACTCCTTGCTTTGTGCACTGGGGCACAGTCATGTTGGAATAGAAACGGTCCTTCCCCAAACTGTTGCCACAAAGTTGGAAGCGTAGCACTGTCCAAGATGTCTTGGTCTGCTGAAGCATTAAGATTGCCCATTACTGGGCAGTTCAATAAATAACAGGTTTGGCCAAATACTTTTGTCCATATAGTGAATATTGTATCAAGTATTGTGCGTATGTTCATTATGAATGTGCATGGTCACTGTAAACAAGTGTCCAGAAGACAGTGTTAGGGAAGGTGGAGGTCTAAGGTACAGAGCTACAGCATGCAGGCCATATTATCCACTAAAGCAAGTTTAAGCCTTAGGCTCAACCTCATACAGAACTGGAGAGCTGGAGTTCTAAGGTGATGGTGGGTAAACAGCAGTATGAAATGATACAATGGCTGACTTGAAATGTCTCTTCGGAAACAGCTTACCCAAAGGTTGGTACTTGTCATGCGGCAGGAGAGATTTAGCAGGTGGGAATTAGCTATGACTGAGTCATAAAGCAGATACAGAGCAGAGGTTGCCAGAGCAAACCCATACAGCCCTGTCCTCAAATCTTCACAAGGAAGCCCGGGGATCAGAAAGGCTTGCATGCCTCTGGAGCAGTCTGTCGCAAACATCTCAGCATCGGTGAGAATGCCTGAGGCTGAAAAGCAAGCTGTTTCTCTCCTCCTCTCTCACTCCACTGCACTCTGGACCCCCATATGCGCACAATTCTGCCAAAATAACACCTTGTAAACTCTTCCAAGCTGTAAGCACTGCTGTAAAGTTTCTAACCCATGTTTTTTTTTGTTTCAATTTGACGTAGGATATATATACCATGTCATATATATATATATATATATATATATATATATATATATATATATATATATATATATATACACACACACACACACACACACACACCACATCAACAGTCCATGCAGTTGGAAATGTACTGTTATCTCTTCAAATGATAGAAGTAATGGTTTTGTGCAGCCATGCGAAAGTGTTTTATCGCTAGCAAAGAGATATGAATCTTAAAGTAATGATAGGACATTTGTTAATCCGTGCAGTCAGTTAAGGAAGATGTTGCTGATTTGTATGGAGGATGATGTATGAACAGAGCTGAGTTTAGAGCATGGTGAGCGAAAAAGTCGAGGTTTGCTGCTTGCAGAGCTGATCCCGGAGGAGTTCGGTCTGTACCGATGATGTTTGAATGCATTCTCACCTGGAGGTACGAATTCAAACTTTGTATGTGTGATGGTAGTGAAGGCAAGAATGATAGACAGCCAGGTGAGAAATAAAAAACTAATTCTAAGGCAAGGCCAGATTTGTTCCGGATCCCAGCACTACTAAAACAGCAGGTATGCGTACATGGGAAGTGCATCGCTGTCCATGATGAAATAGAAGACCTAATAGCGCACGTGGTGAGAATAGCACCAGTTGCACAGGACGATGTCTTTTGGCACTCTGACTTATGAAGGTTCGAGCTCCTTCGACTGTGCGTACATTGGCAAGTTACAAAAATTTTTTCGAGAATTTTTTTGATAGCAGCTCGTTCCTTTTTACCTTCTTCAGAACGACTGAAATGATTACAGATTAAAAAAAGATTAAATGTTAACTGTTGACATGGATGCTGATCTGATAAGATGTGTTTTTTATGATCAAAGCGTTTAATCAGAATAGAACTGCTTTGATGTACGAAGTGCTTCTGTCTGCTGCGAAACATTTAATCTGCTGGAAATGTAATAGATTTTCTCCAGCCTTGAAGTTACTTGGAAGGCTTTTCCAATAGATTTTTTCCTAATAAATCTTACCTTCTGTGCTTTGATTAGATACAAAAAATGCATTCGTATCTATGATTGGTCAAATGATTTACTACATATGAAATGTGAGCCAATCAGTGCCTCTTCCTCAGCCAGAGACCTGGTATATCTAAGTCTGAAGTAAAGACCGTTGGTTTTTTTGAGAGTTGCTCTAATAGGGTGTACTGAACAGGAACGGAAGCCAAATTCCCTTCCTGGAAATGTTTGGTGAGAGAAACGATTGGATCACATGTTTACATGACAAGTATTTACATGCTGAACGGATTATCAAATGTTTACACCCCTTCTTAATCTGATTGAAAACTTATCCCGAACAGGCCAGATCGGTGGTTGTTGTTCTCCTTGTGCTTGGTGGGTTTCCTCCGGGTACTGTGGTTTCCTCCTGCAGTCCAAAGACATGCAGCTTAGGCTAATTGGCATTCCCAAATTGTCCGTAATGTGTGTATGTGTGTGCGCCCTGCGATGGATTGGCATCCTGACCAGGGTGTTCCCCACTTCGTACCCCACCTCGAGTCTCCGGGTATAGGGTCCTGAATACAGTATAAAGCGGTATAGACGATAAGTGAGAGTGAAAATTACATACAATAACCGTCCACTTTATTAGGAACACATTTATGCCTTTATCTGCATAATCATATGGCACAATGCAAAACAAATCATGCAGATACCGGCGTCTGTGACTGTCAATGTGGAACGGATATTAGTACCAGATGGGCTGGTTTGAGAATTTCAGAAACCGCTGATCTCCCGGGATGTTCACACACAACAGTCTATAATGTGTACACAAATGAGTCTGGACGAATCCATCGAGCCATACTTCTGTGGGTGGAAATGCATTATTGATTAGAAAGGTTAGAGAGAAAAAATGGCCAGGTTGGTCCAAGCTGCCAGGACGCGTATAGCACTGTAAATAATCACTCTTTACGACGGTGGTGAATAGAAAAGCATCTCAGCATGCACAAAACATCAGTCCTTGACATTGATGGGCTACAACAATCCACTCCTTTCTGACCAGACCAGGAATCTACAGTATAAAAAAAAAAAATCATCTGGTATTTTTTAGGTCTTTATCTATTCAGTTTTAATCTTTAAATGTTTGCCTATGATAGCCTCATGAGCAAAGTGATAATACAGTACGCTTCATAAAATGTTAAATAAATGTCTCCTAACACAAAAACCATCATCAGATCAAGGATTATACATTTAGCATTTTTAAATAGCTACCAATAATAATCCATTAATTATCAGCCTTAGATTATGTGAAGCATTCAGCATGCCAAGCCTCTGTGTATGAGCTGTTACCATAGAAACAATAACATATTAGAAGGAGTGCATTAGTATAACCCTTACAGGCTGAACTGCTGATGGCGTAGACTGTGATGTTATCGAAAATTAACCCACACCTTCTGAATAAAGATTACATTATATTTGATAATATTGTAGATATGATATACTGTATGACTCTGTAGTCTAGTGTGTAAAGGCAGTGATTTTGAACCTTCGGGTAAAACTGTTCCAGGAGCCATTACGATTCATTAGAGCTCTGGGACTGGGATCAGCCGGGCTCACTTTGAAATATTTCTGATATCTCACAAAGGGCTTTGTGTTTAATTAAACCAAATTAATTGAATCTTAATTTTTCTAGGAATGACTGGAATGAAAACTTTCTGTCTCTTGTGCTAGATTCTAGAGTATCTGAGAGTGTGCATGTTCATTCGGGTTAGACAGTGTTTGTTATTACTACCATTCGCTCCTGTCATACATCCTGCCATAGTTTAGAGTGCGCCACATGTAGGATTATAGAGGAATGACAATATTTCACCACCTCAAATGCAATCGTATAATTTTTACAAATTGATTTTTGAGTCACTGTGTCGGTACATAACTGAATAGATTTTTTACTGAGCTTCTTACCATGGTGTGAAGTATGTATAGAGAATTTTGTGAAATATTTGATGTAGACTCGAGGCCTACCTAATTTTCTTCTTTTTTCCTACACAGTTTGTTCCCAGTTCTCTAAAGGAGTCTACGCCATCATCGGTCTATATGACAAGAAGACCATGAATATGTTGATGTCTTTCTGCGGGGCTCTGCACGTCTGCTTCGTCACGCCCAGCTTCCCAATCGACACCAACAATCAGTTTGTAATCCAGCTCAGGCCCCAGCTCCAGGATGCCCTGATCGGCCTTGTGGAACACTACAAATGGACCAAATTTGTCTACATGTATAGCTCAGATTCAGGTAGGTTTTTGGATTTCCTCCAAGAAAGCTAATCTAGTGGGTAAAAGTATCATTTTGGGGCACAGTTTATTCAGCTAGGGCATGTGACAGTTAAAATCAGATGGAGAAAATTCACTAAATTTGCTGCATCAGAGGAAAGGCCAGGGGTGTTCAGGTCAAACCGGGATTTTGCTTGTGTAGAATAAAACTGCCTTTATTTCTCTATATAATCCCTTTCTACACTAATCTACTCATCTCAGCGTTTCGCTAACGCTTGGATACCATCAAGATAGAAAAATTTCTCAGTACGACGAAGCGATGATCGGACTGCCTGTCTGCTTCATGTCTGAAACACTGGCCTCCCAGGAACTCCTTAAATGGCCCAAACTTGAATTGGCTTGAAGCAAGGTCAGAACTACTGTACAATTGAACAATTATATGTACAATTCCTATCACTGTACTGCTGTAAATCATAAGAGATGCAATTTCTGGTTTGACTCAAACCCCCCTTTGCAGTATTTTAACTCCTTATTTTTCTTCCAAGCTGAGGTACACTACTTCTGTGATCCTTCTTCAATATACCTCACCGAAATATAACATAAGCAAATATAACATATTTTATGTCTGCATTGCTTTGTGAGATACAGGGTGAGGGTGTGTAATCTGAAAAAAAATTATAAACCAAGATGAAGCCACGTCTACAGCCAAGTGCACAACAAAACATTTTTATTTATTTATTTTTTACCAGTTTTTATGTCATTTTGTTTGCAGTGCAGATGAGAGTGCAAGCTTACTTGAATCTTGCTTCTTCTCACTCCAGAAGTTATTCCTCCAGGTTTATTTTTTGTTCTTTATGTATAAATAAAAAATGAAAGACAATCCTTGACTGTAGCATAATGGATGTTCAGTCACATTAAGTCAAATCAGCAGTAAATATCAATTAAATTGAGCATGGCACATCCCAGACACCTTCTACAGACATCACGTCCTCCATCCATCAGTTAGCTATACGGAGCTTTCGCACCCTGCTCTCGAGTTTCAGGATAAACAATCGACCGGGACTAGCCAAGATCGGGTCAAAGCGGAGTCTTGATGGGGTTGAGGCCAAATCTAAGTTAAGTTTAGATGAAAGCGAGATCAAGTCAAGACTGAGACTGAAAAATGTCAAATCCGGTAGTTTAACAAGTTAGGTTCAAAGCTAGGCTTTGTTTTCTAGAAGAAAAGAATTACGTATTGCAATGGTGACACCTTAAGGCCTTCCAGACGTTGAGTTAAGGCAATATATTCCTTCAAATAATTTTTGTTGTATTCTTATTTTTACAAAAAATTTTACAATGCGAAGTACACTCTTATTCTTTTTAGCCTTTGCTGCATTTCCTGCCTCTCATTACACCGCTCTCGCGGTAACAGAATAAACAGGTCCAGGAGCGGTAGCGCGAGAGGGAACTGTCCACTGCTAGTTAATCGATCGCGGATGGCATCGTTTAGGCGGCTCGGGAAAGTACACTGTGTGTGTGGGAACCGCTGTGTCTTTAGGACCCTGGGAGAGTAGAGTAGATTCATCCAGTCAGATCGTTTCTCTGCTTTTGCAGTTATTGGTGTAGAGGTTTTCTCTAAGGCTTTATCTGACTATCTCTAAACTTGATCCTGATTAATGGTGAATTAAAGATTGATGAACTAAACAGGCAATCAGACTTTGGCCCATCATTAGCGAGTACATTCTTTCATTAGAGGAAGGTCTCATTTATTTAGCATCACAAAAAATTTAATCTGTATCTTAGTGGAATTATTGTAATATTACAATCACAATGCGGGCATTTTTGTTGGTCAATGGCTGAAGGGGGAAATCTGTGGATCTAGCTCTTACAGGGGGGGGGGGTATTAAATTATAGAGACTGTGGATGAGAATTCTGAAAGATTTCAAAATAAAAACCTGTTGGATTCAATTAAACAAAGGATCAACAGTTTGATTGTGTTTCTGCCCTCTTCATTCAGAAGGAAAGAAAATAAACAGCACCGGTGTTCTCAGTATATTTAATTGGTTTTTATTGTGGTTGCTTGTTTAATAAAACTAGAGTTTAATTGTTTCGTCCTTGGGCTCCGTGAGGTGCATTTGGAATTATCTGTTGGGTTAGTAGGTCATGTTTTGGGTGTCTGCAAAATACATGATCTTTTCCTTTTTGTTTGTATATTTTTTGGATCATAATCAGCGCCATAGTGATGTATATATATTTAAAGTACTATGATGGGTGCACGTGTTTGCACGCATGCTTATCGGAGATAACAGCTACACATTTTCCATTGCTATTACTGTCTCATAAAGTGGAAAACCATTATGTTGATCAAATGAAGGAAATGGGAACAAATGTTTTACCTCGACAGAATGCAAAGTGCCTCAGCAGCAGCCTCATTTCCCCTCTCTCCCTATTCATCTGTCATCATCTGCACAAACAAAAAAAATTCCTCTGAAACGGGTCACGTACTCCCTGGACTGAAAATGAGATGCACAAACATGCCAAAAATTAGAGCCAAAAAGGTCCGTCAGGAAGCCTGAAGAAGCATTCCTCAGGACGATGTTAAAAATAAAAGAAAGTCCAGCTATTTGCAAGAAAAACATGAAAAATTAGGGGAATTAGAGATGGCTGAAGATTTTGCACAGTACTGTATATAGATTTTAACTGGAGCATATGGATACTCATTGCCCACACTTGGAGAAAAGCGCGTGGGGCATTGTTCAGGAGCCCTGTGCCAGCACTACACCTATAAATATAATGCGTGTTTGTGAATCATATATATTCAGATCCTAGATATACTGTACAGTATAACAAAACCTTTAATAATAATAAAGGCCAAATGTTTTAGATCTAGCGACTCTAACTTGCACTCACTGTTTTCCGAGCTCACTGAAGGTGCATATGGTTTCCTAATGATTCCTTACCATACTGTGTGCCTGTGCAAAGTAAAGACAACATGAACATTATTTATTCAATTTTTCATTCAGACCGAGATTGTATTTAGTGAGACCCTTGGGCAACACTGAAGTAATACCTGATCAATACAGAAAATGTCTGTTGGATTGGTATTACAGCTGTCCTGAAACACTTCTAGCTTGGATTAATAATTTTTGTTCGCTTGCTGACTAGTGAAAATGAGTAGCCCCATACATACAGTGCATGTCATTTTACAGGAAACGGGATCATTTGATTTCATTTGATATCACTCATTACAAAATGTTGGTTAAAAAATACCAATCAATTCTCTTCGAACGATCTTGCGGATTATTTATGCGCCTGGGTTATGATAACCAAAATATGGCTGGGCTGTGCATGTGTATGACATTTCATCCCTCCAACGACCTGCTTGGGTTAACAGAACAAAGCCTAAGGTGACTAGTGTTTCCGGGCTGCTTTTATCTTTCTCTTTGTGCCATACCGGATATCATAGAGGACAGGATGCCTTTCTGTTTTTATTATTCATATATATATATATATATATATATATATTTTTTTTTTAATAAGGCGGGCTCCTAGCTGGAGTGGATGATGTACTGATTTGTAATGAGAAGCTTTTTTGGAACCTGCAGTGATAATGTGGAAAGTGAAGATAAACACGATGCTGTTTCAGCTTGGCACAGACACTCAGTGTTCTTCTGTAGTGTAATATTTCTACTGTCTCTGGCGCAGCAACTTCAGTTATGGCTCCCCGGTTACGCTGAGATTCCACGGTACAGGGGCTGCTAATTTGCTTTAGCCAAATGGCTTATGTGCCTTGATTCACTTGAGCTACCTTAATTAATCTGTAAATGATGAATTTACTCTAATAAGGTGCAGAACTAAATCTAAAAGAGTGACGAAAATACGATAAGGCAGCTGGTCTCTGCTCTGAATGAAATGAAATGGAAGGTTTAAGATGAGGTGAGGTTCTGGAGAAGAATACTAAAACGGATTCGGAGTAAATGTGTTAAGGCGTTAATGTACACTGCACGTCGATAATATATAGTTATGCTAATATATAGTGGGGCTTTATATTGAATGATGTAGCCGGCATTATAACGGACAGTTTAATTAGCTAGCAGCTTCATGCTCCTTGGTTTCTTTCTTTGTCCGTCTAACAGACTCGGACGTAAACTGAATGTTAAGCTTTCCAAAGCATCCATCACGCCATGATTCTGTGAAAGCTGATGTAGATTTAAACACGGTTTAAAAGGGAAGGAAGTGACACTTCGGAAACAAATCGGACTGCTGTGCCATTGATCATTTTTTTAAAAACGCCAGCACTTTTTAGAGCTGAGTTACACTGGCGGATATCAGCAATGCCAATTACAGACTGAAGCACAGATTTCAGAAAAGATTTCAGCTATAGAAAATGAGCAAAAAGTTTAATGTTTAAAAAACTCAAGGGGCACAGATACGTGCCGGCAACATACCATAGGTCAATGGCGATGAAAAAAAAAGTGCTTAAAAAAGAAGCCTTGTCAGTGTGTGTTAACAGGGAGGCTTCAGACTTCAGACTGTGTACAGTGTACAGTGGAACCTTGGATTGCGAGTAACTTCATCTGCGAGCGTTTTGCAAGACGAGCAAAATTTTTTAATACTTTTTAACCTGATGAATGAGCGAGGGCTTAACAGACGAGTAGCATGCATGTGTGATCACAACTGAGCCAATGGTTCTTCTCTCTCACAAGCTACTGGATTGTGGGTAATCGTCTCCCATGCTTAGTCTCAGTACACATAGTGTATGTCTCTCGTATAGTCAACATCTGTGCGTGTGTGTACTGTTTAATATAACATTGTGACCACGTGTGTGGAAAGCAAAGAAGTGTCATTAGAGAGGTTCCTTGTTAAAGATCCAGTTTCCAGAGTCTCAGAGAGCAGTGATTCCGTTAGTGTGTGTGTGCGTGCGTGTGTGTGTGTGTGTGTGTGTGTGTGTGTGTGTGTGCACGTATGTGTGTGTGTGTGAGTGAAAGATGTTCTATACAATATCCCCCTCCCTCCTTCTCTCCTCTCTAGTCCTCCTCTAGCCACGATTCTTTTCAAAGGTAAAGTGCAGGTTAATTTGTTTTATTTTTACATTTGGGCTGTGAAACAAATCATTGGAGTTTCCATTGCTTCTTATGGGGGAGAATCACTTTGATATATGAGTGCTCTGATATACAAGCATGCTTGTGGAACGAATTATGCTCGCAATCCAAGGTTTAACTGTATTTGTCTTTTCGGATATGAATTGAGAAAATGAGCATATTATTATTATTTTTGGTCAAAGAAACAACCAAAAACAACCATGAACAACATGTGATAATGTGCTACAGTATGCGCCAAAATATACAGTACTGAAATGAAAGGACGAACAAAATTGCCTTATTTATTTCTCCCGAAAGAAGCTAACACACACTATTAGCATGTTGTTTTACCACAATATGCTTAATGTAAGTGTCTATGTGTGTGCACCACCTCGCTATTCATATCGTTCATACAGATGATCTCAAACATATCTCGGAACAATGGTCGCAAAAGAGACGATTTGCTCACATAATGCAGGCACAATTCTTGGCGGATCTTCACAGTTGAACACACTCCTTTAATATTCCCCACAACTAGGCATCAGGTGCTGTAATATCGAGGGGATGGGCTGTCCGGGATTCGCAAGTTTCAGTACCGTATGTTCAGTACCGTTCTGCACATACCGTATTTCTTTGCTTTTTTTTTTTTGCTCAGTTATGTTTGTATAGTTGGTTAAAATGAACTAAAATTCATTTCATCATATTGTATCACATTTGTGCTGGAAAAAAGGGATATGTGACTTCATTCTGCACAATCCTAAGCCCTATCCTTGTTTATTTGAAGAAAAACAAATCTAAAATGTCTAGTTTTAAGGGCTACAGGCATTGAACATTTGACATAAATTCCCTACAGTATACAGTATATGCCTGTGCATCAGCAAATATGGAATATAATTGCAGGAATTAGCACCAGGTACTTCTGTTATCTCACCGCGCTTCATGTTTAAGTCAGCTGATCTCACCTCTGACTAAACACAATATGGTTCATTCACACGTTGTCAACTTCATGGCTGAGCCCGAAAGACTTTTTCACAATTACATAATCAGTTATTCCGTAAAGCCTGCACACTTCTGGAAAACTCACACGCACACCCCGAGCGCTATCGAACCGTTCCCGTGGTAAAACTATTATAAACATTTTAAATAAAATGACCTACATTAAACTGGGTTTATTAGAAAAAGGGGTTTGTCAAGGAAAAAATATATACTCCATGTGTTTATACGTTTATTGCAGTTTTTAGAAAGCCCTCTGACTGTAAACAGTTCATACATTTTAATATAAATTTTACCTTCTTTCTAGCCTTTAATATTCTTCTATACCTTGTTTGCTATTATGTTGTTGTATAATCCCCAAACTGGCTGCTGTAAGGTTTATAATAATAAGCAGAACAGCCAGACTGGTTCAAACTGACAGGAAGGTGAAAGTAACAGATGTATTCATTGTTTACAGTCAGAGAATGCAGAAGAGCATCACAATGGGACATGGAATATCTTATATTATTCACAGCCTGACCAAAAAAAATAAAAAAGTCACGGTTTAGAAGGGTCAAATTTATGTCCTGTACCAAGCAAAGAAAACAACTAAGGAGATTTCTTCATTATTAATCAAATTTAATTTTAATCAAATGCAAATTTGGTTGCAACCAATACCCACCGTCACTCCTACATCAAGGCTTCAACCCCCAACCAGGAAGGGCAAAGACTAGTACAGTACGTGTTCTCTAATAGCCACGTAAGGCCACCGCCTGCATCTATTCGAACTGCGAGCTCGCGCAATGTTGGGGCAGCGTAACAAACTTGGAGGACAGCAGCCCCTTCCGCCTGCGTGAGCTCACAGACGACTGTTATTGGCTGTAGAGACGTGATTGATTTGAGTGCGCTACTGTACTTTAAGTACCACCCAACTCTCCCGTCTGGGAGAGCTCAGTCTATCAGCTCTCTTTAGACCCCCAGCTGCAGGAGGCTACAGTACAGCATCACCCGGGATTCGAACTTGAGAATAGTTCTGCGTGTCAATAAGAAAAATCGCTTGTTAGTGAGACTACTCAGAGAAACAGGCTTCAGTTTGCTAGAGAGGGATAAATATCGGACTTTGGAGCAATTGGAGAAAGGTCATGTGATCTGATGAGTCCAGATTGAATCTATTCCAGAGCGATGGGCGTGTCAGGGGTAAGAAGGGGAGCGCATGAAGCGATGCACCCATCATGCATAGTGGACACTGTACAAGCCTCTGGAGGCGGGGTTATGATCTGGGGTTGCTTCAGTTGGTCAGGTCTAGGAGTGAGGTGGGTATTGGTATTTGGTTTTCATTATGTGGCAATAAAATGAAGTCAGCCGAATTAATCAGATTTATGGAGCCGATGGCACGGATTGTGGAAGAGATTTAAACTGGACACCACATTGCGCCCCATAATCAAAAGGAAATATTTCAGTATGTGAACGTTTTTTTTTTTTTACTGCATGATTGTGACACCTTATCTCCTCACAGGTGTACGGAGTCAAATGCCCTTTTGAGATTTCTTCACTCAATTTCTGCTACCATGAGTGAATTTGATACAATACAAAGCTAAGAAAAAACGGATACAATACATTTCCTGCATTTGTAAATATGAAGACTAATACGGTGCGTTAATTATTAACAGAGGTGTGTGTGTGTGTGTGTGTGGGGGGGTGTGTGGGGGTGTGTGGGGGTGTGTGGGGGTGGGAGGGCGGGTGTAATTTTCACCATCACTGAACAGATCATGGTCCGAGAGCGCTCTGTGACACTCAGCTAGAAAACACCTCTGGAACCTCCCCACTGCTCTCCTGTTGCCTGGATACCACAGTGCTCGGGTGCACGGTTATTTTCAAACTTTTAAGCGAGTCCTCTGTTTACACACACACGTGTGATGTGTGTGTGTGTGTGTGTGTGTTTGAAAATGAAGCAGTTCCATTTTAGCATTTTCTTCTCGCTCTTACAAGTAGACAGGTAGAGTGAAATGTCAGTACTTACGTAAATGTATGTGTCAGTAATGGAATGGGAACGTGAATACCGCGAGCAGACTGAATCTAATTAAACAAGCTGTCGATGTCCACTTGCCAAGTCTGTTTTACTCAGAACGTTTGCAATAAAGATTCAGAAAACGCACTCCGATCAAATCGGCTTTAAAGACAGAGATGGCTTCGTTGACAGAAATGAAACCAGCCCCAGGATCCACTTCAGACAGATTCGTGTTGTTTTTCGGCATGACGTTCTGTTAGCGTATGAGGAGTTGGATGAGTTTGAGTGACACGAAAAGAAGACGACACTGGCCCAGACTTCTTCTTCTTCTTCTTCTCGACCAGTTCTTTAGCTCATCTCCTTCTGTGTCCTTTCTTATCGGCGCTGCTGCAGTAACGTGATGCGACACTAAGGCGAGACAGATAGAACGCGGGTATCCCTTTTTCGCATGCTCTCTCTCTCTCTCTCTCTCTCTCTCTCTCTCTCTCTCTCTCTTTCTCCTCTCTCGCCTTATCTGCAGTTTAGTGCTGCTCAGTGGGTGATAAAGCCGGTCTGCTCTCCGGTGTGAAACAATTTCACAGCTGCTGAGATCTGCCCGAATGTGCCGTCGTGCACAGACGACTGGAGAGAAGAAAGCTCAGACATGGCCAAAACCGGGGAGGCATTTTGATACACAGTCTGACACATTCTTTTAATGAATGATGTCGAAAGCTCTTGCTTAACTCACTGTTCGTTCTACGGACAGTTTAAACCGATCGATTTGGACATTTTCTACATACCTAGAGTTTATTAGTTAATTGGAAAATCAGGGAATGTCTGGTAGGGCTGAATTATACTGTAGGGCAAAAAAATAAATAAATAAATAAAATTTAAACAAGACTTACATCCTGAACATCGAAATGACGATTAATTATTGCAGGCTGCAATTTTTAACTGTCTATTTTTTTTGCATTCTATAGTATAAGTCGCTATTCCTTAAAATATGTAAATAATCAGGTGGAAATAAGATTTGCTCCTTAATCCTTCATTGACTCTGTCACTAAATGCTAAATCTAAGCAGAACCATACGGTCAATAAATCAATAAATCATCAAGTAAATAAGCAAAGAACCCTAGCTTGAAGTATTACGATCTAACATTTAACCCAAAGCTGCCGATGCAGTCCACACTGCGGAAAAACCAGCGACACATTATACACTGCATAGTCAAATGTTTCTGGACACCTGACCACCGCAAATATGCGATTTCCATTCGTAATATGTCATTTACTACAGTGTAATAAGAAATGATGTACAATTTTCTTCAAGCATTTATATGGAAATCAGGTAGAATTTGTAAAAATGTCTTAACGAGCAGAATCTATACTGTACACTATGTTTTTTCTAATAGTCATTTGGCGAATACTAAACTTAAAAAGAAACATTTTTCTGTATTCTCTTTAAAGAATTAATGGTTTAGTAAGAATCACCCAATTTTAAAACTAATTATTTATTCAACTAAAATTAATCCAAAAAGGGAAGGAAAAAAAATGCGGGCAGTACGAATGAACTCCGTACTGCTTCCTCAGGATTTCAGAGGGTAAGTTGCAGCCAGATGCTGCCAATCATCAACCCTTGATGAATTGATCATCAGTACAGTAGGTGTGCAGACCTTTACAAAAGCAGATGGTTTTGCAGTTTTCTGGTCTGGAACAGACAAAAAGGAAAAGACATAAGCATTAAAGCAATTGTTGCTGCACATCAATCATCCATTTCCAGACAATTTGGATTTCGATGTTCTACAATGAGGAAGATTGTTCACAAGTGAAAAGCATTCAAGACAGTTGGCAATCATCCCAGGAGTGGACGTCCCAGCTCATTCACCCCAAGGTCAAACCATGCAATGTTCAGAAAAATACAACAACAACAACAACAACAACAACAAAACACAAACAAACGAACAGAAAAAAAAGCTACATCTCAGACCTTACAGGCCTCACCGAGCATGTTAAATGTTTAAGTCCATGAAAGTACAATTAGAAAAAGACTGAAGACGAACAGTTTGTGTGGAAGGCGGTGCCAGGAGAAACCTTGTCTTTCTAAAAAGGACATGGAAGCACGACCAAGGTCATCAAAATTGCAAACCATCTGAAGAAGGTCTCTGGGACATTGTCCTCTGGACAGATCAGACTAAAGTGGAGTTGTTTGGCCTTAATGCCCTGCGGGATATTTTGCAAAGGCCAAACAGCATTTCAGCAGAAACACGTCCTACCCGATAAAAAGCACAGCGGTGGAGGGTGATGATTCGGCCTTGTTTTCGCACACACCTTGCCGTCATTGCGGCGACCATGAACTCTTCTGTATACCAGAGTATTCTTAAGGCAAATATGAGGCCCCACTGTCTGACAGCTAAGGCTTGGATGAAATTAAGTCTTGCAGCAGGACAATGAAGGTTTTGGAATGGGTAGGTCAAAGTCCAGATCTCAACCCGGGTTTAAATGTGGGCAGGACCTTAACAGAGCTGTGCATAAACAAATGCCCGAAAACCTCAATTAACTCAAGCAACGTTGTAAAGAAGAATAGATCAAAGCAATCTATCTTTAGGGCGTCTGTGTGTGTTACGCTCTTCACAACGGCGCGTGAGTGAGCAGTTTGAAAAGATGTGGCCGGTTGGTGTCATGTGGTTCAGCCCTCCCTGACTGGTAGTAGTAGCCCTGATGGGGCAGTGCACTAATGCAGGTGGGAATTGTATTGGACACGACTGTATACAGTGTAGTCGGTATATATATTTTCCGTTATCCTACAAGCGCTCAGGTCAGCTTCGTGTTTGTTGAACTTCAAATCATGCAACTTCTTTTACTGAGATTATATAAGCCTCAGACTCGATTTGCAAGCAGCAGAAGACGACAGCTGTAATTATCTACTACTAGTGCCACTATTCATTTCCACAACAGGAAGCGCCGTCTAAGCTCCATGATAAATGCAGAATTATCTCGTTGCATAAATTTGCCTATCAATTGATTCTCTTAGTCTCTCCAGTAGTCCGTGTATGTCATGTTTATGAATTATACTCAGAGGCATTTGATCATGGGTGCCAGATGGGATAGATTTATGTCTAAAGCTGAACTTGCATACCATCATATTTCAGCAGTGGCGAGGTCAGTGATCGGGGAGCCGTGTCTGATTGGCTGACTCATTTGTATTCCTCGTCTTTGGGCTGTTCAGATGGCAGCTCTTACAAATATTGCTCTACGGATACAGCTCGGGATGTTATCGATCAGCTGTCGGCTTCCCAGGTGCACCGCAATCTGCCTCAGGTAGAAATCAAAATCTGGCTGGTTTTTTTTTTTTTTTTCCTTTTTTTTTTCCCCTGCATTTATCATTTTGATCAATTTGGTGATTATTAAAATGCACCGGCCAAGATAAAAAAAAATAAAATAAAAAATAAAAATACTGGATTTTTAAGTTTGATGGTATTTTGTGTAAAAATGCAGAATCATTGGTGCTGTTATCAAATGATCAGTCCAAAAAAAAAAAAAAAAAAAAAAAAACGTATCCAATTTAGTTGGAGCGAGCAGCTAGAAACTGCCTAAAGAATCAAATTTTGATAGAGGATGTGTTCAAACACGAGGAGAATGCATAAAGACGTAACCGTTCCTGTGTTCAGCAAAAAATGGGCATAATGCGTGGGGTGAGGCATGAAAAAAGAGTTTTCACGTTCAAACGAGCTAAACAGAATCCTATTAGAAAGATGATGCTGTCACCTTTTTATATTTCTCTCTATTTATTTTTGTCAAACTTTACAATTTTCAATGTAGTTGGACATTTTTGACATTCTTAGTAATCTTCAAAAATTAGATCTACATGAACAAATAACAAAAGTCCATGTTTATTTGTTACTGTCTCTGCGGCAGGTATGGCTGTACAGTATATTCTAGATCAAGGTAGTTCAATATGTAAATGAATACCATAGTGCCGTCAAAATATTAGTACTATATACCATGGAACAGATACCACCTGATTACCTATGATACCTTCATCATGGTCAAATCTATTATACTGTAGGCTTAAAACCATCATTTATACTACAGTGTTTTACTTACGCTACCCTGTAAAGGTTAATACAGAATGCTTTGGTGAATATAATGGTACTTACTGGGTACCACAGTGGATGCAAAAGGTATATAATATGTAGTATGTACTGTACTAACATACAGTAGCTATTATGGTACAGTATTTACAAAAATACCATATTAGATACCTGCTGAGATTTAGCTCGTGGTATAGAATAAGTTCCATAGCATTCACAAAGTATGGTGGTACATATAATATACCCACCACACTGTACCCACTGAAGTGCCACAGAACCTTCCATGGTATTCACTATCCTGTACATACTGTACCATATTACTACCCAATGATACCCAATAAAGTGCCAGAGCCTACCATGGTAATGTCTGATGTACCAGTTATACTATGGTATATTGTGAGTTTATGGTCCTACTGTATAGTTTACCATAGTAGAATGCCGTAACGCAGCTTAGCAGGTCTTAGTTTTTAGGGTGCATGAAGGTATCCAAGGTGTCAAGGGTTGGCTTTAATACATATAGATGTTAAACAATGAAAATGGAAACAATGAAAAATTTGGGAGATTTTGCATTCATGAGAATAAATATTTATGAATATATTCAAATATTGGGGATCTGCACTGGTTTTGCTCTCACAAGGATTTCACAAATAAGTTGTAAAGTGGTTTACTAAATTCTCTCTCTCTTTAAAAAAAAAAAAAAAAAAACCTTTTGTTGTAAACAAAGTACATGTCCAGCTCTGACTTAGGACTTTTGCAAACTGCATTTCAAAAACGAAATATCAGTTTTTGGCTCAGTACATTTTTCAAGATCTACTTCATTGCATTTCACTATAATCATACTGTATATTCGTCTTTGTCCTTTAGTTGACTTTTCAACATCAGTCACCCTCAATGATGTATAGTATATTTCTAAGAAATCTAAGATTTAACAAATCTGTCTGGACAAATGAGAATTAAAACCAACGCATTTATCATGGACCTATGTTAGTTTATTAGTTATCCTTAGCTAATGTTAATAGGTTAAATGGTTCTTTAGTGAAAGAAACACTAAATTGCATCTAGAATTACAGTTTTGTTGATTTGAATATGATATTGTTTTTGTTGTGCTTTTACTTTTATGTTTGAAAGTTTATAGTTTTCTACTTTAACTTAAGTGAATTTGTAACACCTTTGACAACGATATAAGTAATATAAGACATACTGTATATCCATATCCTTATCCTTGTTTAAAAATCTGTTCAATGTAACCACAATAGATTTTAACAAGGACAGTCATCATGGTAGACTTCAAAAGCAATTTCGGACAGATT
Source organism: Clarias fuscus (assembly GCA_030347435.1). Lineage (NCBI taxonomy): Eukaryota > Metazoa > Chordata > Actinopteri > Siluriformes > Clariidae > Clarias > Clarias fuscus. The sequence continues at coordinate 5,854,889 of CM059230.1, read as the reverse complement.
TTTAGCACTGAGCTATTTCTGAGTTGGTTTTATTGACCATTGCGTCGCTTTCGTCTCGCAGACCTGGCGACACTGGTTTCTAAATTTCCATGCGGGTTCATCATCTCAATTTCCTTCAGACCCAGACTCTCAGGGCTGCTTTAATAAACCTAATTAGACCTGAGTGTCTGCTACACAGCAGACAAGCTGTCATGGTCGGGAAATAACTTGTGTGCAAGGAACAGTCGATCCATTCTCTCATTTTCCCCCCCCATATGGAGCAAGCCATCAGCTGCCTAAACTGAACAGATCAAGAACAAATAGTTCATTTAGCAGCTGGATGATAAACATAGCTGATTTAAAGCAGGATCCGTTTTTTTCCTGTAGCACCTGTGCCGCACTGCGCGACAGACTCTGCAGAGCTATGAAGTCCCAATCAAAATCACAGCATGGTGTCTAACATCAAGTATTTCTCAAGGAAACCAGCGCAACAAGGTCAAGCAGCTTCCATGTCGTTCGCCAAAACACTACGGTTCGTTTTGTAATTACCAATCAATTTCAAGCTCTGGTGAAATTTAGAACTTTGTCAGGTCAAGATGCGCGAACAGCAGATCCCAAGTTAAAGAGATTCACGGTGAAAAATAGTTCGAGCAGTTTAGGAGAGGATATTTATTAGACTATGTGTCTTTGCGTCACCCTGCTGGAAGAACCTAAGGACCACATTTCCACCCACACCCTTTTTGAACTGCTGTGCCACACTAGGAGGAATACGCCTCTTATCTGACCTTATCCACATATATGAGCTCATACTGTATACATCCACGACTGTAAAGGTGTTGATGTACTTGCCAGGTGAGAGAGGGCTACCGCTCCCACCTAGCCGGCTCGTATTAAAGAATGAAAGAATGTGAAAGCATACTATCATCTGGTATCAATTCTAACTCTGATTTGATATTGAAGAGCATATTCATGATTGCTAAATAGAGAAGCACCTCAAACCAGAATTGGTTTCTCAACCTTCTTGCATCCGTTGAGTATGTGCAGAGTGAAAAAGTTTTTTTGTAGCCAGTTTCCTCCTCTCCTATCAGCTCACTCAAAGGAGAGCAAGACTGAACCCTGTACCTGCGTGAACTCTCAGACACTCATGATTGGCTAGTTTTGCAGTGATTGATGTAGCCATCCGGGAACACGAGCAATCTTACTACCTAGGACTCTCAGACACATGCAGGTCTGGCATTTCAACTCCGGATAATATAAAGAAAACTGTCCTAAGGATGTGGCGACTCGAACGGTAATGGCTCTAGGTTAGTCGGGGGTTCAAGCCAGTTGAGCCCTTGAGTAATGGCCTGAACTTTATCTGCTTCGTGGGCATTGTATCATACTGTAGCTCACCCTGTGCCTTGACCCCAGCTTCCTACCTTGGATATGAGACAAAAAATATCACTCTGTTGAAAGGTACATATGACAAATCATAGTATCATTGTTATTAGTATCAATACCCTGTCGCAGTTTTCTGTCGGACCACTAGGGAGCCCTTAGAATTAGAATTTGGCGTTCTTGGAACTTTTTGTAATTTCATGTCAGGTGACCAGTCAATTATGCTTACAGCTATAAGAAAATAATACCCAGAACAGCCTTGACGCTAGTTGATAGTAATTTGTAGCATCATACGTTAAGTACCGCGGCCCCAAAGCAAATAGCGACACCACGTCCTGGCATTGAATTACTGTAATTCAGAAAACCATGAAGTCACTCACTCATCATCTATACCGCTTAATCCTGTGTTCAGGGTCACGGGGGGCCTGGAGCCTATCCCAGGAGACTTAGGGCACAAGGCAGGGTACACCCTGGACAGGGTGCCAATCCATCGCAGGGCACACACACATACACGCACACTCACACACTCGTTCACACACTACGGCCAATTTGGGAACACCAATTATCCTAACTTGCACGTCTTTGGACTGTGGGAGGAAACCGGAGTTTCCGGAGGAAACCCACCAAGCCAAGCACAGGGAGAACATGCAAACTCCATGCACACAGAGACGGGAATCGAACCTGGCCGGGAATCGAACCCGGACCCTGCAGGTGCAAGGCGACAGTGCTAACCACTACACTCCATGAAGTCACATATTCAAGCTAGGGGAAATATTTGTACAACAGTAAAATATGAATGATAAATATAACCTTTTTTTTTGCATTGCAACACTAATTGATGCTAGAACATAAAAGTTTAAATGGTCCTTTCCTTTTTTTTTTTTTTTTTTTTTCCTTTAGGGCTGACTGTGCTACAGAAGATCCTGGATACAGCTGCAGAAAAGAGCTGGCAGGTGACATCCATCAACTTTGATACTCTTACAGAGGCAGCCTTCATTAACTCCATCCAGGAACTGGACAGCAAAAAAGAGCACAAGATCATTCTGGACTGCGAGCTGGAGAGACTAAACAGTATTCTTAACCTGGTGAATTGTTTTTTTTTTTTTTCACGTCTTCTTTTTGAGGAACAATAATGAAAAAAAAAAAAAAAAAAGCAGATGTGGCCGACCTCTATTTGCATCTGGCTCTGTGAAATAAATTACAGAAGTTGCGAATGCTCTTTTTTAAGTGGTTTTAGGAGTTAAAGGTTTGAGGTATAATCTCTTGATTGGCAGAAAAACAGTGGTTGCATTGTCTTTTGTAATATCCAACATTAAAAAAAAAATTCTTGGGCTTTGTGCCTTTTATCCTAGGAGTCACCACATTGAATGATTTGATCTGCAAGCTCTGGCACAGGTTTTACCCCGGATGCCCTTCGTGTCACAACCATCCCATTTTCGAACCAGACTTGGGTTGGCACGCAATGGCTTGGATGTATGGGGCGTAGGTTTAGGGGTCTTGTCCAAGGACTTAACAGTGGCGACCCGGTGGTGGCGGGACTTGAGCCCCCAACACCCCAGTCAGCAACCCAGAGCCTCAACCATCTGACCTCCCCCGCCATGGAAATAAGCCATGGAAGGAAGTAACAGAGATCACTGGTGCCTCTGGTGGCTAGTACAGAAAGTACAACTTGCTCCGGGAATTCACCAGACTACTGTATGATTGACCATGCAATGCTTAAAAAGATTTTTTTTTTTGCGAGTGCATTGAAAGCCGGTAATAGAAACCCAGTTTCCAGGTTCCCCACTACTTCCTGAACTTTCCATTCAGAACACAGTCTTTTGAAAATCCCCCGAGATTTAGGAGGATGAAAAACGGAAAGCAGTCAAACCACAATCTTTTCATTCTCTTTTCACTTTCGGCAGACATCTTGACGTTTGGAGACCAGGGCTTTCATTCGCTTAAGGCGTAGAGATGCCAGAGGCTTACAATAGCTCACAGGTGTGTGAAGTCCTGGAGCGCATGTAGTCATTAAGGCCCATAATTGGGGTTCCCATGGTGACAGATGTCAAATCACACAATTTTGCACCCACCCAGGGAGGGATGGGAAATGTGCAATTAACTGCTAAAAAAATGGGACTAATTAGGTTCTGTCCAGGGAGCCTGCAGAGATTTCGGCTATAAACAACAGAATGTTGGTATATGCGCGGGAACACGGTCTAATGGACTGTTTTATGTCTTGCTTTTCAGATTGCAGCTCAAAAGAAGAACCTGAAGAATTATCACTTTATCCTGGCAAACCTGGTGAGTAAGACATGTTATCTAACACAACCGGCGTCTGCTGTGGAAATGTAAAAGCCTTGTCTTAAGTACATCGGAAAATCGATTGCAGCGCGTCACGGCCATTTCTTTTCCCTTTTTTTTTTTTTTTTTCCATCTGGTCAAAGCGCATGTTCTTTTAAATGCGGAACACAATGTAGACAGATTGCTGACTGCCTGCTAAGTTAGAGACTTATCATCTTTACCTCTGCATGGAAAGCGTCAATGTCAGATGTCTTTTCATCTGCAGCTGTGGGAGTATCGGTGTAAGTGTGAGGGGTAGGAGGAGTGGTGATAGATTGTGATTTGTTTTAAAGCTTGTAGCATCTGATTTTCTTTTCCTCTAATGCAGTTTTGCTTTATGCAACCTTTTAAAAAAAAAAATCTGAATAGTGCTCGATAAGGCGTCACATTCAAATAGACATTGTGTTCACTCGATTCGCTCGCACGTCTGATGAAGCACCGTGTGACATAGCGAGACGGCGGATGCAGGTTTCACAGCAGGCCATGTTTCTATATCATTAGCCAAATGGTCTATACAGAAACGCAAGTCACAGCGAAGAACATTATTATTATTATTATTTTATTTTATTTTTTTATTTTATTTTATTATTATTATTTTTGTTCCCTCCTGCCTGCTAGGTTTTAATGCAATATATTTGATATATTCAACCAGCTATGAATAGTGTGCTAATGATCTATTATACATTCAGAAGCACCACAAAACATGACTTTCATGAATTTGCATGAATAGTTGTTGATTTCTAATTTATACCTTCCACATGGTAAACTATTCCCATGAATATGAAGCTCAGTTCTCCTGTGTCTGTCTCTGATTTCTTTCACTTTGAACACACACCCTCTAGTCAGCTTCACACAGCGGAAAAGAGTCCTGAAAAATTCTGTTCTTCTCCAAAATCATACTTTCTCTTGTGAGGATCTACAGAGCCACTGATGATTATATTTAAATAAGGCGTGGCCTATCGCTTCAAAAGGTTGAATTGGACATCATGTAATACTGTATGTCTCTAATAAATCTCATGACCAGGATGTACCAGGAATTGTCATGAATGAATAACTTAGTCAAGTTGGCTTATATTTTAATAATATAAGAATCATAATCAGCCATGCGATACAGCATCCGTAGTTGTAAACCTAGGAAGCAGATGGACCGTGTTGTCCACAACATGACAATTTCCCCTTAAATAAATGTGGTAAAAAAAAAAAAAAAAGAAAAAGAAAAAAAAAATTATATGTAAATTTTAAGCAAACATTTCCAGTCAACTAGAAAAACTAGGGTTTATTATAATATTTGAGGAAGAAGCATGACTGAGACAGAGTTAAAAAGAAATAGACGTAAACAAACAGTGACAGATTCCTCAAAGAAAAGATGTACGGATGCACAGATCCTTAAAACTCTTAAAGTCAAGGTGTAAAACGCCTTCAAATGCCTGAAATTTTAGGAAGGGCCATTTAATTTGATCTGAGCGGAATTTGATGAGCCTGCTTATTTTTGTTTCATTCTTACAGTAGGGTTCAGTTCACAGGTATTTCATACCGCGCAGCAATGATTTCCTCAACGTACAACGTTTAAATCAAACCGGGACTTATGAGAGTAGAAACTCCCTTTATTTCTCTATATAATCCCCGGGCTACACTAATGCACTTATCCCAGTGTTTCACTAGTGCTTGGATACCATCAAGGTAGAAAGTTTTCTCAGGACGCCGGAGCCATTATTGGACTACCTGCTTCACATCTGAAACACTGGCCTCCCAGGAACTCCTTTAGTAGCTTAAACATGTTGAAATGGCATGAAGCGAGGTCAGGACTGTACGAGCGATGTGGCGATAACTCTTAGCTGAGTTTCTGTAATGTACGGATCGTGTTTGTGAATGCTTGAGCGTGCTGTACAGTTCCCACCTTCCGCAATCCGGTAACAAGTTATCTGTCGATTTTCAAGTACAGTACCAGGTGTTCCACTTGATGGATGTTCAGCGGAACACTTGCAGTGGGCCCTGAGCCGCCTCTGCCTGGTTTGTCATTCATGGAAGTACATATTGTGCAGTATGGCGTTCTTTAAAATATTTGCACCATCCAAATGTTTTACACTGTGCTTAAAGTCTTCTGCGTACTATCATCTACATTTTATCCTACATGAAGAACACATTTATCCATCTTTTTTTATTAAAGGACTGTGGTGTGGGGGGGGGGGGGGGGGGGGGGGGGAGCACAATGCTCCAAGCAAGCAATACAGGCTCAGCAGTGTGTAAATGCAGATCCAATGAGAAATAGTTGGAGGATGACAAATACTTGACAAATACAAACCCACTCAACAGTGGGTTGAAAGGCACTGTGGTCTCCCATGAATTCTAAATAGCACAGGTGCTACAGTATGCTATCTGCTCGTTTTCGGCTAGTGGTAGTTTAGCTGTACGTACTAGAGAGGAACGGTCTACCTTGAAAATGTCCGCACTGGCAAAGCCTTCAGGTCATGCTAACAGTCTGCCATGTTAAAAGAGGTTTTGCATACAGTAAGTATAAATACATGTATATGATGAAAAATTCATTGGACCGGCATAGTTTTATTTTCATTAATGAAGTTATGTTATATTATTATTATTATTATTATTATTATTATTATTATTATTATTATGCTGTAATGAATACTTCTGTTATTCAAAATCAGTAAAAAAAATTTACTTTAAAAAAAGGCAACATACCCTGAAATGCTTTTAATCAAATTTGAAATCGCATAGGACAGGATGTTGAAAGATTAAAAGATTTCAAGATTTAAAGAAATAAATAAGATAAAAGTCTTATCTTTGCTTCTGCTTCTAGTTTTATGTAATGCTGCAAGTCCTGCACATTTTAAATTTTAAATAAAAATTCACCTTATGTAAAGTATGTCTGCATCATATTTATTTCATACGTTCACACTCCCAAAAAGTTATTTATTTCATACATTTACAGTCCCAAAAAGTCTGTGTATGGATCAGTTACAGGTTAAAAACTTTACACCAACTTGTGGAAGGGATGCCTCTGTCTGTGGGAACTGTACACACAATCATTCAGCAACACCACTGTGAGTTATTCCCACATCCCCCATACAGTCTTGATCGTTTCCACATGTTTGGGAAATTAAAGGAGTTCCTGGGAGGCCAGCGTTTCAGAATCAGACAGCCCAATCATGGCCCGGTGAAGTGAAAAAAAAATCTACCTTAATTGGATCCAAGCACTGGTGCATTCGTGTAGCAGGAGATTATGTAGAGAAATGATGGTAGGTTTTTTTTTAGTTTTTTTTTACCCATACTGTATAATTGTGTTCTCTTGTTCTGCGCAATCAGAAGTCTCGGTTTGACTTGAACATCTATTGTAATAAAAGCAAAATTTGGACAAACGGTCATGCGGCCACACCAACCTGTGAATTCACAAGAAGCATCGTGAAATTCATAATTGGGCACTGTGAGAGGAGCAAAGAAACTGTAATTTCACACAAAAGCACATAATTGCACTCGGAAATAATGAAACAAAAAAAGGTAGCAGCCTAAAAATAATGATGGTAGTAAAGGCTGCAAGAATGCAACGCTTTATGAGAGAGTGAGAGAGACCCATGGGATACATCTGACGCTGAGCCAATCACCTAAGGAAACCCACACACATACACACAAACACTGAGCCGCTATCACATGTAGGCTAAAATGTGATCGACACACTCGATCAGTATGGAAATTACCACATCATTATTTAAAAAAAAAAGAAAAAAAAAAAAGAAGAAGATATCTCTGATGTGTGAACTCTGCCCTCTGCATAGCATTATGCCATTCAGTAGTGCAGAGCAATATTGATTAACTATTATATTTTATAACGTCTATTTTCTCTGGCACTCGTTCTACCTCAAGCTTTCTTCTTTCAACACTAAGGAAGATGAATAGTGGTGCATAAAAAAATCCATTATGTGAGCTCAGAATTGGGAGATCCATGTTGTGTGTGTGTGTGTGTGTGTGTGTGTGTGTTTGCTCCAACCACTGCAGACTCTGTAGTATTTTCTCTCAAGAAATTTATCTCTAAAGACCAACGTACCATATAATGAAGTAGGATTAGTCTACATCTGCTTCACTAATAGAAAGGATTTCATTCTGTCTAAATCCGCTGTTCTTATTAAAACACGCTGCGGGCTTAACTTTAAAACTTTACATTCTTACACAAAACACATCCTTAGCGGACACATCCTTACTCGTTGTTAAACACCAGATTTTTGATCAGCACTTCTTAAGGGGGATAATTTTGGTTTTGAATCAAGTTTGTCTGAAATCTAAATGATATATACATTGCAATAGGGCTTGATTGTTATAAATGTCCGTGCTCTGCATATTGTTCATAAACTTTGTCACTTGGAATGCAAGTACAATGTACAGTAAGTAATCTTGGCCAAAATTCCACAACTCTGGTTCCGCGCAAGAATGTCTTCCAAAGGTGGTGTGTTTCAAAGTCACAGTATATTTAGGACATTTATTTATTCATTTATTCATTTCTTTTACGAACTAGCTGTATTTAATTACACTTACTGTCAGGTTGCCAGCATGGTCGAAACTCTCAGCGAGGGAGAAACTGGACAGACCTACTTTGTGTCCTCATGGCCATTCCGTCTCATGTGATATTCCATATTGTTCCAATTAGGTCCAGGTCCTCCAATATCTAAAATAGTGGTTTTGACCCCTGTTTCACGCTTCAGATTATGAATTCTGAATTATTAACATTGCCTACCCGTGATTAACTTTTTTATTCGCACTAATAATAAAATCACATTACTTATTAAGTAGGTGCAAAATGGCTGTTAATTGTGATTAATTTACATATAACATGTTTTTTATTGAAGTTTATAATGTTCATAACTTTTTACTTTTACCGTTTTTTTTTTTTTTTTTTTTTTTAATATATTTGGCTGACGTAAAACATTATAAATTACTTAGCAGAAGGCCAACTCCCTGCGGCTCGCGGTCTGAAAAAAGCTGCTTTAAATAGAGTTTAAAATGTGCAGAGTACAGATCATGCCTGCTTTTTGCGGCTGAAAGTCGGATTGCTGTGATTTCTCATGCCAAGGCTTTGATCAAATTTGCTCCTAGGGCTTTCTGGACCTGAATTTGACAGATTTCAGGAAAGGTGGTTCCAACATCACAGGCTTCCAGCTAATGAACTACACAGACCCCATGGTTAGCAGGACCATAGACGACTGGCTGGAGTTTGACAGCAAAGACCTGAAGAGCCCTAAGAGAAGACTCAAGGTGAAGAACAGTATTATTAGGAACAAGAGGATTTGTTGCAAGCACTTACAGATATTGATTAGGAACAGAGAGTGCTGAGCTTGTAAACATTATACTAGAATGAGTGTATTTACTCATATAGTTCTGTGCAAAAAAAAAAAAAAAAAAAGGTCATAGGCATGATATTATCTTCAGTACAAATTTGGTCATATACGTTTATCATGTCTACTATATTTTATTCAAAATCATTCAATATATCCAACATTTTAAAATAATAAATAAATAACATTACAGAAGAATATTTTCATGCTTGTATAGAAAGCAACATATTACATGACATGCCTGTTTTCAGATAGAAACAAAAAGCCTAATGTGCAGAGGCATATTCTCCAGCATATTCTTACTTCTCAAAGCTACAGTATGTCTAACTTAACTGGTTATCTTCAAGCAAACAGTTTTCACACTAAATATTACAAATAAATACTGTCTGTAGTTGGGATTCACCGTAGTTTGCTTAACGTTGAATTTTTTTCAAAGGCATCTTTGCTTATGGCATTTTTTTTGTAGGTACCCAAAACTTTTGTAGAGTACTACAGTGGTACCTTGGTATCACAAATTTTTACCTTAAGTGAAATTTTGCAACAAACAAAATGCCTCGGCGTAGAAAGCATTTTCGGCATACAAGCGACCGAACCAGACGCTGGTTAAGTTGTGCGTATGTCTGGGAGGCGTTGCATTAAGCTTGTTTGTGTCAGTAGAATTCCAAGCGAAGCAAGTTTACCTCCAAGCACTAGTACATTTCTTTCGCATTTTGTGCAAGATTTAGTGAAGACATAGCACCGTGGGTCCCAAGAATATTAGCAAGAACAGTATCGAGAAGAAAAAGGCGATACTTTCAGTTTGGTTTTTAAACCAGCTGGTGCCACGGGGAATCATAAATTACGGTTAAATGAGGTTTAATGTCTATTTATTTCAGATTTTATGTCATTTAAATGTCTTCTGTAAATGTTTCAATTGTTTTTCCATGCAAAAATATGATTATGGTGTTGGAAATTGGAAATATTGGTAATATTTTCGGGTGCCTGGGTAGGATTATGTGCATTTATATTATTTCCTATGGGACAATGCGTTTTGCTATACGAATTTTTCACTTTAAAAAAATGTGTATGCTGAGGTACCAACGGATCCTTCAGTGCTGTTATTTACTTATCTATATCAGTTATATTCGGAAATAATGAATAATAATATGGTGCCTAAGACTGTTGTTCAGTACTGTGTTTCTCAGAGAATCCCTGGTGTCTGTTTTAGCTTGTGTATGATTTATATTTTGTTTATTAATGAACCTTTAGCACACTTGAATTTAGCACATTTTTGATAAGAAGAGTTGATAAAAAAAACATGTCCAATTTAAAAACAGACTAAAAAAAGAGATTGTTAAAATAGGTTGTGTGTGTGTGTGTGTGTGTGTGTGTGTGTGTGTGTGTGTGTGTGTGTTTTTTCTTCTTTTAAAGTCCTCCAGTAGCTAGCTAATCCTAGTTAGCTAGCTAAGCGCTACTGTTAGCTAAAATAGCACAGAAATGTCAGAAAACACTAACTGATATGTTGTGGTGATGTGATTCAGCAGTTTTAGTAAAACTGTTTCTTCTTTTTGGACTCATAGTCAGCTTAGTTTTTAAATCCAGCATCTTATTTCAGAAATTTGATCCGTCTCTTACCTGGTATTCCAAAGATAAAGAAATAGCATGTATTAGCAACTGCTTCCTAAATCTCTGCCTTTTATCCTGCTCCAAAACAACTGTTTTAAAATATCTCTCAATTGCACATGACAGGATTTCATTTCAAGCAGCTCTAGCTCGTCTCGTCACTTCACTCCACTCACTGGATTCTCTGTATCCACACAGTACACAGGAGCGCTCACCTATGATGGTGTGAGCGTCATGGCCACCGCGTTCCAAAACCTCAGGAAGCAGCGCATCGACATTTCCCGGCGGGGGAACGCAGGCGAATGTCTGGCCAACCCTCCAGCACCGTGGGGCCAAGGCATTGACATCCAGAGAGCCCTCCAACAGGTTACACACACACACACACACACACACACACACACACACACACACACACACACACACACACACACACACACACACTTCATTGATTCAATCACAGCCCAATTTAATTGGTTCCTTGACAATCTGATGAAGCGTGAGTTGGAATTTGTGAGGCATACAAAATGGTGGCTTAAGCTGAAATTAGGAATGCGAAGGTATGTACTGTAAGACTCCATGCTATTCTCACAGTACAGTGTCATTGATTTCAGTGCTTGGCATTCTCAAAGTGAATTCAGTATATTGGTGCAGATGGTGAGATCACAGCAGCAGGTATAATGTTATATGTAAAAAAAAAAAAGTACGAGGGTGAGTCAAAAATGATCCGCATCCGGCTCTAGAATTAATTTTAGAAAATGTAAAACTTTTAGAAAAGATAAACACATTATTTTCAGACATAATCTCCTTGCTTTTTTGAACTACCTTGTCCATCTGTCAACATGATTCTGGTTTCCCTCATTACAAAATGTTTTGACCCACGAATTCTTTCTTAATCAGAAGTGAATCTTCGTCCTCATAGGGCTGCTTTCAGGGGATCAAATAGGTGAAAGCATGATGAAGCGAGATCAGGACCATGGGGAGGACGCTCTAACACCTCAAAACTAAGTGCTGACAGTGTGGACAGAAGTGAGCAGACATGCATCGTCATGCAAGACCACAACACCCTTGCATAGTTTAGGCTTCAGCTCTTCAACAAGCGTCTCACTGTAACGAGCACTGATTGTTGATTGTTGAACCCTTTTCCTGATAATGTTCCAATACTGGTCTTGGAGAATCCCAGAAAACTGTAAGCTTTGATGAATTTTTTCAGCTGATGGTTGACTTTTTAACGTTTTCGTGGTCGGCGATTGAGGATGTTTCACTTCCATACTCTGCTGTCAGACAGCAAAAAACGAATCACTGCACATTACTCTTCTTTCATGCAAATCAAAAGTGGGGCGTCTCTTTGTGCTCGCACCGCAGTTACAAATGATTGATATAACACTTTCGTACCTACAGTAGTCTTGAACGGAAAGTGCTGATAAGACAGTGTGGCCAACAGAAGTTTTAATATAAGCAGACATTACACAGATAATTGGATCATTTTTGACTCACCCTTGTAGATTTTTGTTGAGAAGAGGTTGCTTTAAGCCTTCTGCAATTGAATCCAGAGTTTTTTTTTCTATTTTTTCTATTTTCATTGAATCCCGCAGCAAATATAAAAGCATACAAATTATATGTCTAACCTATATACTGTATTTATTTCTCTTTATAACATAAGCTAACGTTGATGATATCTTTTTTTGTCTATTTTTGTTTCATAGTTATACAGACAGATTTTTATTGAAGAGAAAATGACATTGCTTAAAGGTTCAAAACCTTATTATATTCCTTTCTGTATGTAATTATAAATGAATAAGAAATAAACCGTGATGGGATATCCCTCATGCTCTGACAACCATTCTTTCACAATTAGAGCCCTGGAATATGGCCGTGATATCTGGGAAAGAAAACTCCATAGATGTGATTTCTTAACCCAATTCCATTCACTTCAGCAATCTGAAATCTGAAATACATGGATTATAAACTTTTACACTAATCGTGTACAATATTTTGTTCTCTAGGTCCAGTTCGAAGGTCTCACCGGCCACGTCCAGTTTAACGAGAAAGGACATCGAACAAACTTTACCGTCAATGTAATGGAGCTTGTCCAGAGTGGACCCAAGAAGGTGGGTTTTATGATTAACACCTCTTCGATGATTTCTCTTTTCCACTTGTCAGTAATCCTTTCATCCTACACATATAAGTATTTTTAGGATTTTGCCTGTATTTTGCCTTACCCCAGACTCACAATTGCGATCGTTTTGGTAGCAATGCACAGTATCTATGTACTTCCTTCAGCTGTCGTCTCAAAGTTTCACTCCCCAGCGCAAGTGATTAGCTGTAGCTAGAGCCTTCACCTTATCTCAGGAACACAGCGAGACTGAAGTGTTATAGTCGCTGGAGGGGTGGAAAGGGTGTGCGTGTGTTTTTTCGGAGAGAGCTTTCCTCTCTTCTTCTTAAGCCTCTAATATGAATATTTATCATCCTAAAAATAGCGGCCCCAAAGTTCCTTTCCTCTGTCTGCAGGTGGGCTACTGGAACGAAAACGAGAAGTACGTGAGCACGGAGACGTACGCCCACGTGCTCAACGAGACGTACGGCATTCACAATAGGACATACATAGTCACCACCATTCTAGTAAGTGCCTCTTGTCAGGTTCATTATTTCTGATTCCAACATGAATGTACCATTTGAGGGCTTAATATAGACAGCATCTAACATCCGTCAAATCACAGGTCATGTTCCTTGCTATTAGCATGTCTCAGGCTTTCTGCCTCATGTTTTCTATGACAGGTCTAGGTTTTATTTCAGTCGAGGACAATGAGGTCTGTCCTGTTTCCTTTTATTTACTTTGCTTTGATGCTTGTATCAGAGCCTTTCATAGTGACCGTGTCTCATCAGTGAAGCAAATCCCTCAGCACTTCCCAACTTACTGCACTGATTTCACTCTGTTTGTAGGGTATGGCTCTCCTCTGAGGGGCTTATTAGTTGACAGTGTTTGTTAGGAGAAGAAATTGCATGTCTGGAGTTTGCGTGTGTGTATGAAAGAGAGGCAAAAAGAAGCATGTTTGATTGGTATCTTTGCCAAAAGCATTACAGATTGAAATCATTATTAAAGACCACATTAGCCTGGTCTCCCTCATGTCCTGAACCTGGGTTCGCTTTTGTTTTGGTTTTCCTAATAAACAGTTTACTTTTGATAATATTAGTAGACTTGGCGCACTTTATTGGGAAGACCTACACATCTTTTTGTTCATTTACCAAATCAATTACCAAATCAATAGTCAGTCATGTAGCAGAAACACAAAACAATGAAAAAAAAATCATGCAGAAACAGGTCAAGAACATCAGATAATCTTTACATCAAACATCAGAATAGAGAGAATTTAATATACAATAATGTTCTATGTATAGAAAATGATGACTGTGGCACAGTTTGGCATTTTTTTTTATTAATCAGCTTTCAGCTACATCTTATGATTTGTCTTGTTTGTTCATTGGTCACTTTTATAAATCTACTGTACATGCAATATTTAACATACAATATAATAGTAAGTAGCATTTACTATTAAGGGTATGGCACAGTAGAAGACAGATGAATATGAATGTATAGAAAAACACAGTTCCTGATTAAAAAAAAAAGTTTTTAGATGTTTAGGTATGGACTATATCAGATCAATCTCATTCACATACAAGGCTAATACATAATTTAAGGTCTGTCTAAGTCTCTAATTTGCTCAAAAATAAGTTTCATGAGCATATTTAACTATTAAACCTTTGATTGCACAATTTGTTCTGGAAGCATGCTTGTACATCAAAGCACTCGTTTATCAAAGCAAATTTCCCCATACAATATAATGGTAAAAAATATTGATAGAAAAATAATTAAAACAAAATGTAAATTAAAAATCAAACAAATTAACCTCCACTTTACCTTTGAAAAGAATCCTGACAGAGCAGTGTTTCAATTAGTGTGTGTATGTGTTTCTGGTGCACATGTGTGTGTTTGTGTGAAACGCCAAAATAAGTGCAAACCGGGATCAAAACTCACGGTTTGACTTGAACACCATTTGTACAAACCGAAAGCACTCGAGTGGCACATCTACAAAACACCACAACAATCCATGGCTTTGAGTCCATACAACAAAAATTGGCCCCGGCCTGCATCACCTTTTGAGTGTCGAGTGTCTGAGACGATATGATAAGTGTACCAGACAGAATTCACAAGCATGCTGTTTCACAGGGGAGGAAAGGAAGAATCCTGCTGCTGCTTTTTTTTTTTTTTTACGAAGCTGACCGTATTTTCTAAGGGCAGTCCACAGCTGTTATTCACAAACCCCCAGCAGTCGGCCTCATCCCTGTAGTGGAACAGCAGAGAGGGGTTTAACTGTGCGAGTGACTCAGGAGCCAACAGTTTTGCACCACATACAGGCTAGCAGCAGGATGATGGAGCAGTATCCTCCCCTACTTGTTTTGCAGGCAGCCTCGCATAGCCCTTATAATGAGCGGAAATCCATCCGTGGCCCGCCGAGGATGCTATTTTGCTCATTAGGAGCACAGTTTGTTGGCCTTATTCGGTGGTCGGGGAGATTACACATCCTCGTTTGCAACAGACCATCCCACTCGATTTTCACACAGTGAGCATGTTGACAAATCTATTTGTCTTTAAAGTGGATTCATCACATGTTAAGGATGCTGCCTTGTTAGAAGGCACATAGTGAAATCGGGATGTTTTGACGTAACCTTTATATTCACTGCGTCCTCCGCCCCTCAGGAATCTCCTTACGTGATGCTGAAGAAAAACCACAAGGAGCTGACAGGGAACGATAAGTACGAGGGATACTGCGTGGAGTTGGCCGCCGAGATCTCCAAGCATGTGGGCTACAACTACACGCTGGAGCTTGTACCAGATGGCAAATACGGCGCCCGAGACTCTGATACCAAAATGTGGAACGGGATGGTTGGAGAGCTGGTGTATGGGGTAGGTAAAAAAAAATTTTTTTAGGGTAATGAGTTTTTTTTTTATACTTTTATAAAATATAAGCTTTATTTAAATAGACCTAATTCACTGAGGCCCTATTGCAAAACTCTGTTTCATATGATAATTTGCAGGTTAATTACGTAAAACGAAAGAAAGAAATGGAACGTCAAACATCTTCATAATTGAGCATCAAACGTAATGCTGATTTACAGATACGAGGCAAGACAAAAACAAAAATATGCCATGAATAACAAATAACGGTGTTTTTGAGACCAAATATGAGTTGAAAACCCTTTGAAGGCTGCCGGAGTCAGAGGTGGGAACATATTTCCATGGGAAAAGACAATAGGCAATAATATTAAGCTGTAATTTTGAGCAACTTTAATAAAGTTAGGGTTTAATTTTGTCTTCAATTGGAGGACACCGGCTCATTTGAATTTAATGCTCGCCCTTGGGTCGTATTCATTTGCACACACAGTTGGCATTCCAGCCTGCACTAAATTACACCATGGGTGCTGCTTTAGTCTTTTTCGCATAGATGCCGCCTTGTATATTGTGCTTGCAAATTATAATGTCCTCGACTGCATATGTGTTTAGAGGAAACATGCAGAAGGTCATGGTCCTGCCCTCTTCTGGACGGCAAAAGAGACGTTACTTACCGGATACCAGGGCAAAAACTCACTGTTGAAACCAGTCACGAAAGCACTTTCAGCGAGAAAACACATCTGATGATGTTACGCCATTGTAAACAACACTATCGCCTTAATAACTGCTTCTGTGTCGTTCTGAATTTCACCTTTTGATCACTGAAAAACCGTAACTGCCTTCTAACACAAGGCTGAATCCCAAATCCCTCTCTGAACCCTGAACAAGCGCACTACTTGCTGTGTGGAACATGGGATTCAACACCTTGCATAGCTTTCCATTTTACGCTATTTGGGATTTATCCCCGGAACAGTTAATTAGCTTCCATGGCACCGTCTCATTTGCAGAAGAAGCAATAATTGAGCTAATGCCGTTAATGCATGCAAATCCAGGAGGAATCACACGTTTTCAAACCGTCTGAGATCAAACAAATTAATATCCTTATTACCTTTTAAATCTATTTGCACATGGTTGTTTCTCTTTGGAATGAGTTTTCACGTCCACCACAACATACTGTACGTCATGTGAGAATAATCAGCAGAATAAAAATGATCAGTAGCTACTGCAGGTTACGTTTTTTTCATCTCGGCGACAAAACAAGAGATAATCCGGTAAATTGTCGTCAGATCATCCTTCTGCCATGTTTTTTCGTTTTCGAAATACACCTCGGACAGAATTATTAATGAAAATACAGTACATAGGGGCCTAACGTCGGTTAACGGCGCTTCCGCACTACGGGTCGGCTGTTACGAATGATGTCATGGTTGTCATGCGACCGCCAAAGAGAGTTTGGATTTCATTCAAGCCTTTCGTGAATTCGACTGGATTATCATGATAAAAATGAGCAACGCGACTCCACATGCCCTTGTACGTTCGTTAATGACCGAGCCCATCTGCTCTGTACTGTTCTGTACATTCAACCGCCTTCCTTCATGTTGCCTAGAGGGAGAATTTCTTCATCCCTCGTCTCTTTCTTGCATTGACACAAATCCTTTGTGAACAGGATAACAATGCGGCAGCAAAGTGGGCGACTATCAGACCGTGCAATGTCCAAGCTTCTTAAAAAAAAAAAAGAAAAAGACACTTTGACAAAGATGCGTGCTTCTCTAACCGTTCATCACCTAGTATCACTCTGCATTCTTGTCATCTTTTTTCCGTCCCCAGCAATGCCATCTTCTTTGTGAGTGACTTTTTGATTGACAGAAACAAGAATGGGAATGATTTGAGGGTTTCACAACAGACAGCGTTTGCAGATGTTTCGCGATAAGAGCCGCCATCCGCCCCGTATTGACGAGAACAAAAAGCTGTCTGTAGGAGAACTGAAGATTCCATGTATATCTCTGTAATGACTGCGATTCAGCAGTCATGTGTAGCGTTGTATGGATTTTTCCTCAAGTAATCTAGATATTGTTCGGCGTTATCATTCAGCCCGGACAGCAGCGCTACACTCGGAGGGTCCTCGTAACAGGTTCTCGTAACACTCACTCACTCACTCACTCACTCACTCACTCACACAAACATGAATCATTCATAATGCAATGCGACATTCGGCCGTTTGTATGAAACGGAGAGTATAAACATAAATAATGTATATAACACCCTTCTCATGCACCGACATTATTTGATGATTATTATGAACTAGTGTGTGTGTGTGTGCCCGTTTTCAGCAGGCAGAATAAATTTTTGTTATGAGATTGCAGGAATGTCTTCCCAGATTGCTTTAAATGACATTAAATTCCAGCTATTTTGCGTTCGCTTGCCAGAAAGCCGACGTCGCCGTGGCTCCTCTTACCATCACCCTGGTCCGAGAGGAGGTCATCGACTTCTCCAAGCCGTTCATGAGTCTGGGCATCTCTATCATGATCAAGAAGCCTACCAAATCCAAGCCCGGCGTCTTCTCCTTCCTGGACCCGCTCGCGTACGAGATCTGGATGTGTATAGTGTTTGCGTACATCGGTGTCAGCGTGGTGCTGTTCCTGGTGAGCCGCTTCAGCCCGTACGAGTGGCACAGCGACGATTCAGAGGACGGCGGCGAGCAGCAAAGCCAGAACCGGACGCCGTCTCCGGAAGCCGGACAGTCGCAGTCGCAGGGTCAGCTCGGTCAAAGCCCGAGTCAGCAGGACAAGCAAGAGAAACCACCCGAGCACACCAACGAGTTTGGCATCTTTAACAGCCTGTGGTTCTCCCTGGGCGCCTTCATGCAGCAAGGCTGCGATATTTCACCCAGGTGAGTCCTTAACATTTCTGATAGGGAATGATGGTTATGGTTATGAAAGCAACGAAGGCAGTCAAACTCAATAAGGACTAAAAAAATCATCCAGTTACTGAAGATAAAGCACAATAACGTCAGGGTAATAATTTTAAAGTCGCAATCCATCAGTAAATCTGACTCAATTTGAACGGAAAGGGAAACATCCATAAAACAAATGAAACCGAAAAACAAAATCAAGATAGCGTAATAAGGGGAAATCAGGACGCTGGAGCAGTTAAGGTAGAAAGTAATGAAAGATTTATGAATCATCAGCAGAGACCATATTCCAAATTTGAAGTGTGAGAAGCACCTGGGGACACGAGAGCTTTGAGGAGAAAAAAAAAAACGTTGAAACTTTATTTCACCAAACCTTTAAATAAGTCTGAGAATCTTAATATTCTGGGGTGAAATATTGAAAAACAAGAAAAATACATGTTGTTAAAAAGTGTCCATTTGATGTATAGTTGGCTCAATTTTTCTGCCATTTTTCAATATGAAAGGCTGGTTATTGCAGCAGCTCACATGGACATGCTACTTCTTCTAAAGCTATTCTTGAATGGGATTTAGATCACTGAGCTGGAGGCGCCTCACACCATCATCAGACTGTACATACAGCTCATTTTAATACAACCTGATAGCTTTGACCTTTATCATAGCTGAGTTTGAACATGTGTAGATCACATACAGTATTGAGCAGAAGTCTTGAGCCACCCCTCATTTCTTTATATTTTGCTTCCAAAGTGCCAGCCTTTCTTCCTTTTTTTCTATTTTTTAACTTAAAACATAAACTCGTCAGAAACATGTACAATTCATGACAGATGACCAGGCTGGTGATTAGTATGCTGGTGATCCTGAATGCCGAGTGGTTGGAATAGACGAGAGGGGAAATGAGGTCGCTGCTGAGGTTGTTATGTAAACAATTTATATTTATGTAAACATGGGGCAGTGGTGGCTCAGAGGGCTAAAGCACTGAGTTACTAATCGAAAGCTCGGCGGTTCGATCCCCAGCTGTACCAGGTGGCCACTGTTGGGCCCTTGAGCAAGGCCCTTAACCCAATCTGCTCCAGGGGTGCTGTATCATGGCTGAAGAAAAGACAGGAGGCAGAGTTGGAGGTAGCAGAGATGAAGATGTTGAGGTTCTCTTTGGGAGTGATGGATAGGATCAAGAATTATTTCATCAGAGGGACAACCCATGTTAGATGTTTTGGAAATAAAGTCAGAGAGGCCACATTAAGGTGGTTTGGACATGTTCAGAGGAGACATTGGGAGCATATTGGTAGAAGGATGCTGAGGTTTGAACTTCCAGGCAGGAGGTCTAAAGGAAGACCAAAGAGGAGATTTATGGGTGCAGTGAGAGAGAACATGATGTTAGTTGGTGTGAGAGAAGAGGATGCAGAGGATAGAGTTAGATGGAGGCAGATGATTCGCTATGGCGATCCCTAGAAGGGAACAGCCGAAAGGCAAAGAAGAAAGAAGAGGTTATCAGCTTGTTCCTAGTGAGCAAGCAGGAGGTGATGGTGGCGAACTCCCCGAGATGACATGAGGAAGGAACCTTAAGAGGAACCCGACTTCAAACCCATCCTCATTGAGGTGATACCGGATAGCGTGACCCTAAATACAGTAAATCTCTTCTATACTGTAACTGTGTAAAAGCGCAAACGTATCACTGGATGTGTGTTTTACTTTTGTTAGGCTGATGGAGACTTGGGTACAAAACAGTTCTTGGCAAAACTCAAAAAGGCACTGTATTCCAAAGCCAATTTCCTGGCTCTGGGTAAAACCATCCTCAGTAGCCATGTGTATCTTTAATCAGATCGTATGGATCCATCCTCAGCAGGGAATTAAAAGTCTCTGTGTGATAGCAACTCCAACCAGACGTTGGGCATCAGGATTGATCAGGGGTCAGGGCCACTGGTATCTCAGGAGTCCTATGTGTAGCATGACACCGGTGGAGAGAAAGAGAGAAGCGTGTAATTAGGTAAGATCTCAGATAGGGTTAGTCTATCCAGATGTTTGCATGCACAGTCTGTTAAGAAAAAAAGAAAGTCTGACATGACAGTTCCAGAGAGAACACAGATACTCTGGTTATAAATGACATACTCTCATATTGCCATGTGAAACAAATCATATCCAAATAATGTTTAAGCTGTAATATGTTTCTGTGTACTGTATGTGTGTTTTCTTTTCCCATGACATGAATCCACATCAAGGCCTGTAGCGAGGTGGCATTCCTGACCCGATTCTGTATAGCAGTTGCATGTCTTGCTGCAGCTATGTATTCCCTGACCTTTCATTTCGCAGTCTCTTGAACCGAAGCTGTCTCGTCACTTCGGCTGAACTGACACTTGTCGTACTATTTTCTCTTGCCGTTAGTCATTATGAAGAGCATTAGCGTGTCGTACGGCTGCTGCATTGCTCGATTGTCTGTTCTCTCCCCTCATTATACCGAGATGCTCTCAGAGCCTGTAGAACTTCCAGGCTCTTCAACTGTCGCTTGACATTTAGATACGACATATATATATATATATATATATATCCATGGCTTGAGGGGAGAGCTGGCGCGACTCAAATTAGATTCCGCTCTCAGTCAGGGACCCGGGCTGATGCCGTTCTCCTCGCTGTGTGAGCTCAACAGCTGCAGAAGATGTTTTCACTGTCCGTCGATGACTGGCTAATTAAAGCCGGACTCAGTGCCAACCAGAAGGTCCTTATGAAAATCTTTATAGAAGCCATTGATCCACTCTTATCAGGCAATTACACAGAGGAGCGCATGGTGGAGGATGGATTGTGCTCCGGCCCCGTGTGACCCACACAGACGAGGGTTACATCAGGTAAATCTGAGAGAGTGAGGGAATGTAGAACGGGGTGACATGAATCATTTTCGCAGTACTTCAGGTTCTTTTTTTTTTTTTTTTTAATGAAAATCTCAGTACAAACTCTCTGCAGTGGTTTGAGAGGATGATTGGCAAAGCTGTTGCAGCTGGTTATGAATACACTAAATCAGGCGCTCTATATATTCTGCGAGTCTGTTGTGTTGTTTTTAGAGTTCAAGCAATATCATGTTGTATATACAGTATGGAATCATCAACACTCTAGAGCCCTGATTTTCTAAGATCCCAAATAAAGAGCGCACATTTGCATGGGTAATCAGATGAATTATGCGTGCTGAGGGTGATTTGACTGGGAATATTTTGCATAGATTACGTAATGTGAAAAGAAAGGGAGAAGAAACGTGGAGGAATTCAGTAGTGAGAAATTTAGCCCTTAAGAAAGTCAGTTTTCTTTTTTTTTCCCCCCGATTTTTCTCCCTAATTTAGTCGTGTCCAATTCCTCCCCGTCACTAGGGGGCTCCCACATTAAGGCTACTACTACCACTCAGCCGGGAGGGCCGAAGACTATCACGTGTTTCCTCCGAACACATCTTTTCGAACTGCTCACCGTTGGGGGCGGCGTAACACACTTGGAGGACAGCGCTATCCACTCCCTCCGTTGCGCGAGCTCACAGACACCCCTGACTGGCTGTAGAGCCGTGATTAATGTGGGAGCACAATGTACCTCTCATCCCTCCCCTCTGAGAGAGCTCGGCCAATCAGCTCTCTCTAGACCTCCGGCTGCGAGAGGTTACAGCACCACCCGGGATTCGAACTAGCGATCTCCGGATGATAGGGCGAGCGCTTTTACCACTGCGCCCCTCGGAGGCCCCTGAAAGTCAGTTTTCAAAAAGAGTGAAATTCATCAGAACTGAACCTTTCCAGATGTGGTTGCATATCAAGTACAGTATAGTGCAGATTAGCCATGAATAAAGACCGTATAAAAGAACTGGACAAACCCTCTGCGACGTAATCCATAGGGTGTCTAAAGAGTGGGTTTGAAGCTCAAATGCTGGAGCTCTGATTGTCGCGATCTTGGCAGTCGCTGACTTCCCCTAAACCCCCGGTTAATCCTTAAATGGGCAATGGAGGGAACGAACGGCGCTACAGTAGAGCTAAAATACTTTGGGGCTAAGGTTATTTTTTATGCGAATGTATTTGATTGCATGCCATCATTCATGCCCTACACATCATCCTGTGACAACTCCTACATTTCTTGTGTAAACTACAATAATTCCTGTTAGCTGGTTGGTAGACAGCTAGCGGTTTGACACCTGCAGTGTAGCTGTAACTCAGATCAGGCACACCCCTAATTATGCATAATTTTATGGCTTAATATAATTTTAACTGACGAGTTACATAAATGTTTAGCTGTCATGAGTGGACAATCCATCTATGGAGAGCAAAATCGACTTTTTATTTTTCGATATTTATGTTGTAAAGTTGCGCATTTTAACATAAGGGTTTATGGGGAATGATTAGCTTTTGGAGCAAGCCCCCCAGTGGACATTCAAGGAACTGTATGTTTTGGCATTCATTTCTTAACCATTTTTCAGAACCACAGGTTGCCCATGGTATAAAACAAAATAACAGAAATGCTCGTAAAGTAATGGTCTATTTCTTCAAACGGCATTATTTCTGAAGCAACACTTTGAGCTTTTTCACTACAATGAGAGTGATGGTATTTTACACCCAATTACTGAAAATTAACCTCAGTGACATTCATCCTATATGAATGTCAAGAAAACATCAGAAACTCAGAAATAAAAGATCCAGGCATTTCCACAATCCCAGGTTTAAGGTGAGCAGGGACAGGTGTAATTACTGTAAGTCTACTACTTATGAAAGAGTTCCGTTTCCGGGAGCACATTCATAAGTCAGATTTGTTTGTAAGTCAGACAAAGTGAGTCTTATATTCAATTCAATTCAATTCAATTTTATTTCTATAGCGCTTTTAACAATGGTCATTGTCTCAAAGCAGCTTCACAGAAATGAAAAGAAAATGAAAAGAAGACTTATGGAAATGTATATATGTGTAAGAAAAAATACAGTATTGACAGAGATATATAATGTAAAGCATAAAAAAACAAACACATGTTTATTGTTTTGGTTCGACATTATACTCTCGCGAGACTGCGCCTTTTAAATCACGAAGGGAATCCTGAAGGGACAGCTGACCACGGTTAAAGGGACCCCGGGAAGACATCGGGGGGAGGACAACGCTACATAGTGTTTTCTGTGCACTTGAACGGATGTTATTTTTTTCTTAGAGCTGTTTCGGACTCTGAGTTTTCTGAAATTAGGATTATAATAGTCACCATCGGAACAACGTTACAGCCATTTTCTATCATCATGATCTCCGACTGATTCATTGAAACTGGTGAGGCCCCTACAGAAACTTATATCCAATATATCGGACTCTAGACATTTTATACTGTATATTCACTTACACACTGGAAATAATGTATATAATTATAAATATTGGTATCTGATGCACTCCAGTGTCTATTTTTTGTACAATACACGTGAGCTACTTCAATGGTTTTTTCGCATCCACGAATCAGGTCCGTTCCGGTCTGCGGAAAATCATAACTCAAATGTTCATAAATCGGGAACGTACTGTACAGTTACCAACGGCGCAGTCTAAAACTGCTTCCCAATGCGCAGTATAATCCGCTTTTATTTTAAGTTATTTGTCTAATGTCCACATAACCAACATTTTCATTGTTTATCTGTTGCTCTTTGAAAAGGTCTGAGTGTTGACCGGCACTAAAGGGCAAAGCAGCGAAACAAAACCAGAGTATTAAATCACTTTCTAAATATCATCACAATTAAAATTAATTGTGATGTGTTAGATCTGACAAGTTATTATAAGCCCATTGAATTCTTTTAGGTCAGCGATATTATCATATTTGAGGATTTTTGTCTTTTTATCATTTTTGGCCAAAGATTTTTGTAGCACTGCTAATAAATATGTACCAGGGGTTCTTAAACTTAATATTGCTTAATAATAAGGTCCGAATCTGATTTCTGTTCAAGGTCAAAGGTCCAGAACGGTTGGCGATAAGTAAATTACTTTTTTTTAAACTTACGAGCAACATATATTCACGTTTAGGAAGGGCTGAGACAAAATGCATTCTAACCTAGTGGGGGGAAAAATGGCGTCCTTCAAGCAGGCTGAAAACACAGAGAATTTCACCAACTGATCCAGAAAGACACAAAAAGAGTCAAGCTGATTGGTTAGTTCTTGTCACATGACCTGCAGGGCACTTGTGGCATTCTGAAAAGTGGGGATGTTTTATCTTGCTGGGGCGTGTTTGTGCATGGAAAAAAACACATGAGCATCACAGTGGTGTAGCTCTGCATTGTGAACGCACTTGTCACGTGTCTGCATAACACAGTTGAGCATGCAAAATATGTGACATAGGGCTCCGAGTGGCGCAGTGGTAAAGTGCTCGTCCTATCATCCGGAGATCGCTTGTTCGATTCCCGCGTGGTGCTGTAACCTCTCGCAGCCGGAGGTCTAGAGAGAGCTGATTGGCCGAGCTCTCTCAGAGGGGAGGGATGAGAGGTACTTAGTGCTTCCACATTAATCACAGCTCTACAGCCAATCAGGGGCGTCTGTGAGCTCTGTGAAGGAGCGGATAGCGCTGTCCTCCGAGTGTGTTACGCCGCCCCCAACGGTGCGTGAGCGAGCAGATCGAAAAAAGGCGGTCGGCTGGCGTCACATGGTTTGGAGGAAACGCGCGATAGTCTTCGGTCCTCCAGGCGGAGTGGTAGTAGTAGCCTTAATATGGGCGCCCCCTAATGGCGGGGAGGAATTGGACACGATTAAATTAGGGAGAAAATCGGGGAAAAATCCACAAAAAAAAAAATTTTACTGTGTGAATGTAAATGACGACTAAGACACAATGCATTTTGACATAAGTCAAAATGCATTGCAGCTTAGTCTGGAAAATGGGTCTGCATTCAATTAGCAGCCTAAACCTTGTGTTATTCATAAATTTTTATTTTAAAATAAGAAACATACACTTTATTGCATTGCATTATTGTATTCCTAATTTGAGGTGGGCTGGGTCCGTATTGGCTTATTGTGCGGTCCGGATCTGGACTGGAGTCCGGACCCTGAGAAATCCTGATGTACACCGATCTAAAACCATCTAGGTCTTTTGCTCACCTTGTGCAAGCAGGGCAGCTCTGATACCTCGGGGTGTGACTCAGTTTGAGATCTGGGGATTTTGGAGGCCGGGTTTTTGCCTGCTGTGCCCATGTACCAGCAATAAACTTTTTCTGGTGATTCGCGCTGCCTTGGCTTTTCTGTGGGATCAGACTGTGAGACCTTTGGTCCCTGCGTGCATGGATGAGCCTTGGGTGCCTATAATGCTGCCACCAGTTTATTGGTTAGTAATCAGTGTTTTTCAGTTTTTATTCCATTAATGAACTCAAAGCCTCCTAGAATGTAGAGATGCTAGGTGAGTCCAATCACGAGTGTGTGTGATAAAAGGTAAACTGGAAGGCGTGGCTCCCTGCTGGTGTCAAAATGAATTTGTTAACTTTAGTGAGTAGTTAGTATCATATATGTTAAGTCATTCCAGCATATGTATCTTTCATCTTAGGCATAAAATCCTGCTTATTTGAAGTGTTTTTTAGCCCGCACTAGTGTACTCTGATGTTAAATTACAGAGGTTCTACACATAATGCACAAATCGGAGGAACCTTCTCTGGATATTGTGGGAGTATAAAATCATGTAAAGATGATTCAATTGTCAAGCCTCTAGCAACACTTTGCAAAACACTCCAGCAACGCCGATTGGGTAACTAACTTGTATCATGATAATTTGCCAAACCATGATATTATTATTATTATCATATTATTATTGTAATATGAAAATTATTGTAATAGGGGAAAAAAATGTGAAAAATTCCAATGTCTGCACATCAATATTTTTTTCTCGTGGCGAATCGGCACGGTCCGTTTGAAGTACAAAAGTGTTTGTCCTTGATAAATGTCAGGCCTGCCACTCAAAGCGCAAAGCGCTCGGTGCTTGCAAGGTAATTCATGTCAGCCCATGCACACATGGGTCTTATCATGGCAAAGAAAGGCCCTATCCCTCTGGCTGTGTTACTTCAGTTAGGCTGTCTGATTTTCAGAGCAGCTGTTTAATCTGATAAAGGAAATGAATGGATTTATTTTCCTTGCACTGATAAAGGTATAAGGGCAAAAGAAAAACAACAACATAGTCTCTATGCTCCTCCCACCTGTCCTTTTGTGAGACAGGCCGCAAATGGCACGCCGACGAAGGCAATCAGGGCCATTTTGTCTCGAAGCTGCTATAACGCGAGGTTGTGAGTTGATTAGCTGGCGTGTGCTAAGGCTTTGGCAGAGATCCGCTCTAGCACAGCAGAGCAGCCTGGCACAGTTCTCCTAGTACTACACTGCTGCAGATGGAGCTGTATTATATCTGTGACTTCTGTAAGGTTGTTCCATAACCCATGTCTGTTCTTGTTCATGCTCGAGGATTTTGTCTGGCTTATCGGCTACATGCTGACATTGTGTCACATGCGCCGTCGTCTTCACCAGCACGACCGCAGAACGCATTACGTGACAGCAGGTGTCTCGGCGCACAGGCATGTGGAAATACGGTGTGCATGGCCGTAGCCTCCGCTGGCACGCGTTCGTTTTCAGCGGTCTCTCCAGACACGTCTTCTCGCATGCGGCTCACACGGGCTGATATTAGATTATGCAAATGGCCTAAGCCCCGATGTTAATGGTTTCAGCACTAAACAAAACGGTTCACGCCGAGCTGCACACGCACACACAAGGAACCATTGTGAAGAAAAAGGTCTCGATTTATATGATTTATTGATTCCGACTAAAGACAATACCCTGAGATTTATGGTAATGTGCGCATACATTACATTATTAATCTAGATTGTTCTGACATTTTTACACAGTGAAGCATTACGTGGGCATTATCATAACAGTGCAGCGCGCAATAATGTGTGCAGCAAAAGGAATCGCATTACTCAAATATTTTAAAAAAATAATATTAACCAATTCAAGCCAGTAAGTGTAATATAAATGTATGTAAATAAGTTTGTGCTAAACTTGTCACTAAATGATCCATTTTAAAATGGTGCTTTTTTTGTTGTTGTTTATAATTAAATCTAAACATAAAGCACATTACTGTTATAAAATCGAGTTATCAGTTCTCAAAAGGGTTTTTATCAGAGTGTGAATTTATCCTAAATTCACACTCTAAAGCGATCTAAATCTATATCCATCTATAAAACTGTTCTGTGAGCATTACTATTGTTTGTGTTTTGTTATTATTATTATTATTATTGTTATTATTAAGTTTAATTGAACTTTTCTATTGGCTTAATCTCAAATCTACTGTCAATATTAACACCTTAACGCCTGTGATTCATCTAGAAATTTAAATGCATTACTATTCTTTAACACAAATTAATCATATGACCCTAATGGCGTCGCTTAACCACAGTGCAGTGACCCACCTGAGTGTAATTATGATGATGAGGAAACACCACCAGGTGTATGGAAAGGCAAGTTTCATTATAAAAGGAAGCTTGGACCAAACCAAAGTTGTGGCTCATGCAGCTAACGCTATAGGTTGTTGATTTTAAGATCTAAGGGTCCAGGTTCGAACCCCACCCCATACTACCCCGCCACCGCATGCAGTGCCGGTCCCATTCGAGACGTTATGTTGATGTTTGAGATATTACAAAACTGCATAAGCCGTTTCCTCTAACCAGTTTGTCATGCATTTCTTTATTCCAACATTGCACAATTATTATACAAGTAAGTCTAAGTAATTTAAAATTGTGATTAACTATGATTAATTACAGACTATGACT
Source organism: Clarias fuscus (assembly GCA_030347435.1). Classification (NCBI taxonomy): domain Eukaryota; kingdom Metazoa; phylum Chordata; class Actinopteri; order Siluriformes; family Clariidae; genus Clarias; species Clarias fuscus. The sequence continues at coordinate 5,826,662 of CM059230.1, read as the reverse complement.
GTGATTAACTGGATTAAAATTTATAATCGAAGGAACGCACTACTTACGGTATAATGCACTCCATATGATATACTGTAGCCCATGTACTGTAGTGAGATTGCTTAGTAAATTAGGAAAGTGATTAATATCTGGGTGGTGTCAACTGATTTGGAGGGACTTAAATACTAAATACTACTTAAATTATTGTGTAAAGAAGGTCTAATAAATGTCAAATCTATCTTGCACTTTATTTTCTGTAATAACGCAGCATGATTTTCACTATACATTATGGGTTATCTAGTTTATGCTATACAGTATGAATAGTATAGAGCTGCTGCTACGGTATATCTCATTCTCCATCCATCCATCTAGGAATCTAGTAAACCAACTAGGGACCATGGAGGCCAATGGAGACGATTGTATTTATTCCCATTTCCAACATTCACGTACTACGGGCAATTTGGGAACGACAGGAAGCCCGCCAAGCACAGGGCGAACATGCACACACACAGACCTGAGGCGAGAATCGAACCTGGACCCTGGAGGTGCAAGGCGACAGTGCCACCCATAGGCATTTACTCTCTTTAAAGTACTTAATTAAATATTAAATATAATATCTACAGCCTGTTGCTAGCTAAAACATGTAAGCATGCACATGAGGTAGTTAGCTAACTAGCAACCCTAGGAAGCTAATTGAACCTAGGAGGCTAGGTTAGCTATTATTAGCATTATTGTATACAGTGGAGGTAATGCTCACTGCAGCTCACTGGTTAGGTAACATAATGGTTCAAAAGTGTTTGTGTCACTTAAAGAAAATTTTTAGATTAGTTGAGACGATTGTAAACTTTAATGTTCAATATACAGCATTAGCATTTCACCTGTGTTTGCAGAGTAGCATCAAAGCAACATCACATTGTGGCCAGCGTAACATTTCCCTTCTGTACTTGTAAATTAGGCTGGTTTCTAAAATCAATAGCTTATATATATATTGATTGATTGATTGATTTATATAGTACATGCGTAATATTAATTGGTGGTCGAGTCAAACTAGGACTTTTGATTGTGCAGAATAACAGAACACAGTCATGAGAGTAAAAAGCTCTCAAGTTTATTTCTCTATATACGCCTCTGCTACAATAATACATTCATCCCAGCATTTCACTAGTGCTGGTGCAAGGTAGAACGTTTTCTATGATCAAACTACCCACTTCATGTCTGAAACGCTGGCCCAAACATGTGGAAACGGCCTGGAGCGAGGTCAGGCACTGAGTTCATGTAATGTGCAGTGGGTGGTTTGAGGTTGTGCATTGTCCTGCAAAACTGATTCCCGTCGTATATCACAAACTACAGTACGCAAGACATTGTTGAAATAGTTCACTCACTCACTCATCATCATTACCGCTTAATCCTGTATTCAGGGTCACGGGGGACCTGGAGCCTATCCCAGGAGACTTAGGGCACATGGCAGGGTACATGCTGGACAGGGTGCCAATCCATCGCAGGGCACAGACACACACACACACACTCACTCATTCACACACTACAGGCAATTTGGGAACGCCAATTAGCCTAACTTGCATGTCTTTGGACTGTGGGAGGAAACCGCAGTACCCGGAGAAAACCCACCAAGCACGGGGAGAACATGCAAACTCCATGCACACAGAGACGGGAATCGAGCCCGGCCGGGGATCGAACCCGGACCCTGGCGGTGCAAGGCGACAGTGCTAACCACTACACCACCGTGCCGCCTTTGTTGAAATAGTTAAAAGGTTAAATCGAAAAATAAGCTGATAAGCATCTGGCACATACCTGCTCATAACTCTCTTGTAATCAACAGTTTGATTTCATTTATGGCTCAAGGTTCAGTTTTCATACTGTAAGTGTAGTGTACATATTTTTTGGAGTAAGCCATGCTGTGTTGCTCGTTTGGGTTGTTTCATGGGGATTGTGGCAATTTGTGTGTCTTTGTTGGTTGGCTCTGTTAGAGTGACATGTGTAGCCACGCCCACCTTGAGGGAAAAAGCACTATACTCATTCACTCACTCACTCACTCACTCACTCATCATCTACAGTATACCGCTTATATTCTGTATTCAGGGTCACGGGCGGCCTGGAGCCTACTGTATACCAGGAGACTTACTGTAGGTCATGAGGCGGGGTACACACTGGACAGGGTGCCAATTCGTCGCAACACACACACACTAGGGGCAATTTGTGAACGGCAATTAACCTAACCTACATGTCTTTGGACTGTGGGAGGAAACCAGAGTACCCGGCGAAAACCCAAAAGCGCTATATTCATCCAAAAAAAAAAAAAAACGCAAGATGCTGTAATCTGGCATAAAAAAGAAATGCTATTCGTTTCATTTATAGTGCACGTTTAACTTCTGGCAAAGTTTCATTCAATTCTGCTCAGCCAGTTTTGCGTGACGCTGTGACAAACTCGGAGAGACAGAAATTTTTCTGAGATTTTCTGGTTTCGGGTCACACAGTCCAAAGACATGCAGATTAGGCTTTCGGGATAAAGAAAGCACTGAGAGAGCGAGTACAGACATAACCTTTTTTTATTTTTATTTATATGGCTAGTATATCTAAAGAACTGTAAAGTAACCTCTTCAGGAGAAACGTGTAATATAAATGCTTATTTAAGGCACAGCACAGTGTTTAAGAGTGAATTAAGCACATTACTGTACCTTTACTCGATCCAATAAAAACTCCGGCGCGTACTTAACTCTTGAAGGTCCCGCCTCAGAACTGTCAAAGTGCCACTACTCATCCTTTGAGCATGGATTGTAACCCTTAACATCTAACCGCTAAGCTCCTTTGCCTCGGAAGGGGCTTTTGAATTAAAGTGTCCGCTGAAATGAATAAATTTATGGTGCTGGAAGAAAAGAGGATCCTTTCAGCCTTGAGTCTTCAGATCATGTTGCTTCAAGGACGGTTCTTTGTAAAATAGAAAAGTCATTACCTGAATATGAATTGGTCTTTAAAGAGGTGCCTACAAGAACGGGAACATCTGATAGGTTTGACCTTGTGGGGACGTGGTTTCAATGAGGAAAATTTAAAAAACATTAAAAAAAAAAAAAAAAAGATTTGTTGTGCAGGGGTGCTGTAATCCTTTGTGTGTGTATGTTTTGTAGGCTTGTTACGCCTGACCACGTAGACACACTGTTGATTCAGTTCTGCCTCTCTGACATGCTGACATATTCAAAAATATCCACACCCTGTTTACACACCACCATTCACACATACGCATTACCATCTCTCTCTCTCTCTTTCTCTCTCTCTCTCTCACACACACACACACACACACACACACACACACACACACACACACACACACACACACACACACACACAGGAGCCCAGGGCCTTTCTCTTTGCAGAGGTGACCCTGCCACCACCAGCGTGTGGGCATGTTCAGCACTGTTAAACACGCCGGCTCTCCAGAGAGGACAGCTTGTCACAGCACTTGATGCGTTTGCTTTCACGATGTGTATAATGGTAAAGACACCGCTGAGAGTCTGAAGTACATGAACTGAATATGAGCTGAAGGTGTGAAGTACTCTGTCTCAATGGGGTTTGTGTATCTTATTAAAAACTTAAAAGCTTTCGGGCTTGGAGTAGCAAAGTGACCCATATTTTGAGGATTTGTTACTCTATTAATTAATTGCAGTGATTCATTAGAGGGTTTGAGCGGTACGATATGCTGAGTTTAATGGAGCTATGAGCGGACGGACACATAGTAATCTACAGTACGTGTGAGTTTGATATATAGCAGGTGGTGAAGACCCTCATCACAATTAAGAGGGACGTTCATGTCAAACCAGGAGTTTTGATTGTGAAGAATAACAGATCATATATATATTATTCACAAAAATTCCCTAATTTCTGCAATGTAAATGTCTGAAATGCTGGCCTCCCAGGAGCTCCTTTAATAGCCCAAACATGAAAAAGGTCAGGAGCGTACGGAGGGTATGGCAATAACTCCCAGCCGAGTTCCTGTAATTGCTGTGCATTGTCCTGCAACTATAGAACGCCTTTGGCGATCAAAACAGGCCGTTTTTTTTTTCCATTAAAGGAAAGGGCCATTAAAGGAATTCCTGGGAGGCCAGCGGTTTAGACATGAAGTAGGCAGTCAGATCATGGCTCCTGGATAGTAAGAAATCTGGGATAAGTGTATTAGTGTAGCCCGGGACTATATAGAGAAATAAAGGACGTTTAAATCTCATAACTGTTCTGTTATTCTGCACAATCAAAATGTTTTGAGTTTCCTATTTTGCAAAATTCCTCATATTAACTAAATGCAAAAGACAGCCCAGTGCTGGCATTAACAAGTGATAGCTTTCTGATTTTTATGCCTCGTGATTCTTGTGAGCGTGATACAGTATCTCGACAACGGGTTCTGTAGTTAACTGTTTGTAGGATTGACAGACATGGCATGATGACTGTACACAGCAGATGAACTGAATCCATTTTGGGATTGATCCAAACAGGGTCAAGGTCACAGCAAGCTTAAACTTCTGAAAATAGTTTATAAATGTAAATTCTTCATGTTCAAAGTATATTTAATCACAAATCAGTCTGCCATACAGCATGAAAATTGTTACCCTGGTGCGACCACATTGTGAACATATTTACATGGATTGGGGTTGATTTAGAAACAAAGCACCTAATTAAACCTCTACAGTATATGGAGCCCACAGTACAGCACATCCTCTAATATACATTTTTCACATACAACAAAACCTAGTAAAAATGGAAACCTCAAAACTATAGACATTATGTCATCATGGTTTCCTTTGCTTTCATATTTGTTTCACAATCAGTAAAATCCTGTTTTTTAACCCTAAATATTTATTCATGACTTTTAAATGAAATGAACTATTTATAAATATTTTTTTTCAGAATTTAGATTTTTTACAGTCCAAGGTAGTTCGTAAGTCTTTGGAAACAATAAATACATTTTTATGAATCTTGAGAAGATTTGTCATGGATGTGGAAACTACTGCAAATTCACCTGACCTTGTTTTCATTTCATTTCATTTCATTTCATTTTAAGAAGTAAGCGAAGGTGACGGTGCAGTACAAGATGCTGAAATGTAAGGGATGCGTCATGCCGGTTTCTGCGACACGCTGTTCCGGCACTTGGTAAAATTCCACCCTGCACCTTATCTGTGCGTTCTTGGATTTCAAGGACTCTAAACAGTCACAGACGAGCAGAGCAAATCATGGAGAGGAGAGGAGAGGAGACTGTAAGATACACGACTACTTTGTGGAGTAATTATGCAAGCGCTTTAAAATTGATATCGGTGTTCATGGTGTTACGGGTTTGTTATGTTGTTTAACATGTGTAATATAAATGCTAAGAGAAATGTTATATCATAGAGCCGCAATGCCTCGCTGTCACACAGTCACCGTAGCTACTCTTTCAGCTCCGCATGAAAACACACAGAAACTGCTCTGTCGCGATTCTTTTCAAAGGTAAGGTGCTTGTTCATTTGTTTGTTTGTTTTTTACTTTACAGCAGTGATTCCGTATAGTTAGTCTGCGCTCACGCGAGTGTCATCAGAGAGATTTTTTTTTCCTGTTAAAACAGTGTTTCCGTTGTGTGTGTGTTTGTTGTGAAACTTAAAAAGCGAGGTGGGGGGAGGAGGAGGACTTTTACTGTGTAAGACGAGGCGAGGGAAGGGGCTAATTCCACACACACACACGACTCACACACACACACACACACACACACACACACACACACATACACACAAATACACGGCACCTGCGCGCACAAACAGCAACACTTATCTGTTGGGTTTTATTTTAACTTTTTTTAAAGGTAAAGTGCATGTTGATTTGTTTTATTTTTACTTTATATATTGTATTAATTATTTTTCTGTATTTATTTTTTTGGGCTGTGGAACAAATTATTTGAGTTTTCATTATTTCTTATGGGAAGATTTGATTTGCTTTACGAGTATTTTGGAATATGAGCCTGCTTCCGGAATGAATTATGCTCGTAATCCAAGGTTCCACTGTATACACACGTGGACAAAATTGTTGGTACCCTTCGGTCAATGAAAGAAAAACTCACAATGGTCACATAAATAACTTTAATCTGACAAAAGTAATAATTTTAAAAAATTCTATGAATGTTAACCAATGAAAGTCAGACATTGCTTTTCAACCATGCTTCAACAGAATTATTTAAAAAAATAAACTCATGGAACAGGCCTGGACAAAAATGATGGTACCCCTAGAAAATACTGAAAATAATGTGACCAAAGGGACATGTTAATTCAAGGTGTGTCCACTAATTAGCATCACAGGTGTCTACAATCTTGTAATCAGTCAGTGGGCCTATATATAGGGCTCCAGGTAGTCACTGTGTTGTTTGGTGACATGGTATGTACCACACTCAACATGGACCAGAGGAAGCGAAGGAAAGAGTTGTCTCAGGAGATTCGAAAGAAAATTATAGACAAGCATGTTAAAGGTAAAGGCTATAAGACCATTTCCAAGCAGCTAGATGTTCCTGTGACTACAGTTGCAAATATTATTCAGAAATTTAAGATCCATGGGACTGTAGCCAACCTCCCTGGACGTGGCCGCAGGAGGAAAATTGATGACAAATCAAAGAGACGGATAATCCGAATGGTAACAAAAGAGCCCAGAAAGACTTCTAAAGAGATCCAAGGTGAACTTCATGCTCAAGGAACATCAGTGTCAGATCGCACCATCCGTCGTTGTTTGAGCCAAAGTGCACTACATGGGAGACGACCAAGGAGGACACCATTGTTGAAAACAAATCATAAAAAAGCCAGACCGGAATATGCCAAACTACATGTTGACAAGCCACAAAGCTTCTGGGAGAATGTCCTATGGACAGATGAGACAAAAATGGAACTTTTTGCCAAGGCACATCAGCTCTATGTTGACAGATGGAAAAATGAAGCATATGAAGAAAAGAACACTGTCCCTACTGTGAAACATGGAGGAGGCTCTGTTATGTTCTGGGGCTGCTTTGCTGCATCTGGCACAGGGTGTCTTGAATCTGTGCAGGGTACAATGAAATCTCAAGACTATCAAGGGATTCTAGAGAGAAATGTGCTGGCCAGTGTCAGAAAGCTGGGTCTCAGTCGCAGGTCATGGGTCTTGCAACAGGACAATGACCCAAAACACACAGCTAAAAACACCCAAGAATGGCTAAGAGGAAAACATTGGACTATTCTAAAGTGGCCTTCTATGAGCCCTGACCTCAATCCTATTGAGCATCTTTGGAAGGAGCTGAAACATGCTGTCTGGAAAAGGCACCCTTCAAACCGGAAACAACTGGAGCAGCTTGCTCATGAGGAGTGGGCCAAAATACCTGCAGAGAGGTGCAGAAGTCTCATTGACACTTACAGGAATCGTTTGATTGCAGTGATTGCCTCAAAAGATTGTGCAACAAACTATTAAGTTAGGGGTACCATCATTTTTGTCCAGACCTGTTCCATGAGTTTTTGAGTTTTCATTTTTTTTTATAATTCCATTGAAGCATGGTTGAAAAGCAATGTCTGACTTTCATTGGTTAACATTCATAGAATTCTTATTTATTATGACTTTTGTCAGATTAAAGTTATTTCTGTGACCATTGTGAGTTTTTCTTTCATTGACCGAAGGGTACCAACAATTTTGTCCACGTGTGTATATATAGTTTTTTTTTAAACATTTTTTAATAAACCGCTTTGCGCAGAGACTGAAGGTTATCATGAGAATTCTTCTTAAATAAACCGCCCCAACACATAGTAGTCTTTCTTATATTAATTTTTTTAACCAATTGAGCAATATGAAGAGGAATAAACTACAGAGATCGTGCACCTGACATAATAAGTGACGTCGTGTTGTTGATGCTGCCCGTCTGGCGGTCCATCGCAACTGAAAGCTGATTGTCAGAGCTTGAAATCGACCATGCCAGAGACTTTCCATGTGGGTGAGCTGCAAAATCCTACTGGAACGGAATTGAGAGACACCGTGACGCAGTCAGAAATACGCAATCAGAAATGATAAATGCTTTTCCGAAAGTGATCACAGTAATCTGTTTAAAATGCCGTTTTTATAGAAATGATTTCACCAGCGAGATCAATTTTCTTTAAAAAAAAAAAAACATTTTACTCCAAGTGTCTTTTGGAAATGTGTGAGGTTTTGTTACCTTTCTATATTAACAGGAAGTGCACAATACTGGCTGCACTCTTATTCATTTGCGTCGTCTGCGTTTTAGTTTGACCCTCTAAGGTTAGACGAACATCTCTAACTCTATAACAGTATAGACACTTTTATATACTGTACATACTGTAATGGGTTCAAATACCCAGAGTGTCGTAGTGTGCAGACACTCAGAAAGCATTAACTGTGTACACAATGGCTGAGGGGAAGTCCAGCAGCGAGGGTTTAATCACATGTGTGAGACGGTCTGGTCCGTCTGCTGGTTTTTGCTCAATATAGCTGTAAAAACAAAACGTTTTAATATCGGAACATAAACGGGAGAACAGGAGTAAAGACGCCGCTATCAGCTGTTTCCTATTTAATATACTGTATCATAACAGCTTAAAAGCTAGAAGGTTATTTTTTGGACTTTTTCTGGAGAATTAAATGTCAGATACTTAAATCTTGAAACTAAACATCTGCTGTATTCTTCACTAGTCAAGAAGAGCGTAGACTAAGATTACATTCACTTTTGTCATTCGACAAAAACATCCGATGTGTGCGAATCGCATGGTCCCGCTGTGGCGACCCCTCAACAATGCTGTTGCATTGTACAGCATGTCATTTATCTTTTTAAAGTACCAAAGCTGAGGTCAGGTTTAAAACCAAATTGTAACGTTCTGTATTTAGCGCTTGTATGTAGAGATCCCGCAGTCACATGACCTACAGTGTCAGTCAAACGCTGGCACACAGCTTCTACAGTAATTCAGTGATTCTTTTTTTGTTTGTTTTCTATATTCTAGACCATACTGGAGATTTTAAAACTAGGAAATAACACACATGGAATTGGGTAATTAAGTAACAACAACAACAACAACAGTCAGTAGTTTTATGTCAGCTGTTCTGGAACAGTTCTTGCAAGAACAAGCGCATTTGTGAAACTCGTCAAGCACCATGATGAAACTGGCTCTCGTGAAGACCGTCCCAGGAAAGCGAGACCAAAACCCGCAGCGGAGACGTTAATTTAGAGTCACCAGCCTCAGAAATCACCAATTAACAGATTCAGGTTAGAGCCGTTATGAAGCTTTACAAGGCGTAAGTAGCACACACATCTCAATATCACCTGATTATTGCATATTTTTGACGCCTTCGAATTGTTTAAGAATGTATAAAAAATAAAAACAAACAAACAAGGAAGCTGATATGAATTGCAAACTCAAGTCAAAGTTAAATCAAAATGACTGGTAAAGCTCTTAAAAGGCGAGTGTGATCTATGGCACAGTGACTAATGTATCCATGTCACTCATCGTTTACTTATTATATAAGAGTAAAAGTGACTAGTATATCCTCTGTTGCATGCTATTTCTTTCTCCCATGTCATTACTACCAGTACACACTGCAAGAAAGCTAACGTCTTTAATACCCGATAGGAAGTGATCACTACAAAGGCAGCAACTGATTCCACTTGGATGTGACGCCTGACCCTTTTAATCTGCATTAGCTCGATTTAACCCTGCACACATCCCTTGTCTGTGTGTTAGAAAGAAGCCTATACAAGATCTGGCCATCTCCTCACTCCATCCGATCATGACGTGAAACAGTGGGAAATCAATGAATGCTGTCGCTTTACAATTTAGCATCAACTATGACACGGCGTTTTTCTTCTTTTCTTTTCTCTTTTTCCATATACGGTAGAATATTTAGAATCTCTATACGTGCCATCACAAACACTTAGTCTTCTCATCTGCTTTTCTAAGCGCTCCTGCTGTCATTAGACACGAGACACCACTGTCGATGCTTCCGTAACAGATTTTGATTCCAGTTTATTTATCGATTGATTGAGTGAAGGTTAATAACGTCTCAAACGTTTCATAATGCCGAAGGTGTCCGAAATCCCCTGCGGCCTACCGTACTGTACAGTAGCTCTGAAAGATTCGATAGCTTCCAGATTCGCTGTAATTTCACTTGGAAACCTGCCGTTCGACAACACATCCCCCTTTTGGTTCCCGTCAGCAGGGCCACGCGGCATGACTGACAGATTGGTTTCTTTGGATGGAGACACGAGTGCACTTGTTGTGCTCTCACAGTAGCTGAGTTGAAAAAAAGAAAAAGAAAAAAGAAAGAAGCAGACACGGGCTGAGAATGAAGGCCAGGAGAGAGAGAGAGAGAGAGATGTGAGGAGTGGATGGAGGCTTTTAACTGTCAGCAGCAGAGTGGAGACGAAGGCTATGGCTCATTGTTTTTTGCCTCCTTTTGGCTGGCATTAGCAGTGCCGCTCGGGTATGCTCCCTCTCTCCTTCTCTCTCTCTGTCTCTCTCTCTCTATCTGGCCTCGTTTTGCTCTTCCACTGCATTGTGTTGGAGGGGTTGAAGCCCTGGAGCGAGGACTGATAAAGGGAAATCTTTACAGAATAATGATTGCCATAAGGCTTTGGAATTAGGTCTGTGGGTGAGGATTTTCTCTTTGGCAAATTTCAGCTTTGTTTGTGTGTGTGTGTGTGTGTGTGTGTGTGGGGCAAATCCTAAATAGACGCCTTCTTATCTGTGCTACTTAGCATGAAACAATGTATTCGACTATTTTTACCTTCATGTGTTGTCTTTTTGTCCCGTAAATTCTCTCTCTCTCTCTCTCTCTCTCTCTCTCTCTCTCTCTCTCTCTCTCTCTCTCGCTCATTAAGAGACGTGAGTCTCCTTTGAAACACAGAAACAGGCCTCAAGTGTTTTGACACCATTTCTTCTGGTTCCCTGAACATTTCAGCATCTTTTGTTCTACTTGCTCAGGTGTTTTCTGATTTGCACCTTTAGATGAAGTCTAAGAAATGTGTGAACTCTAATGCATATAGCGGTGAATAAATAACTCCGGCAAGACGGAGGAGACGTCTCAGATATAGCCGGGGGGTAGTACGACTGATTTCCTTTTTATACACCTACACGGATTTCAGTCATAGTACAGGTTTAGCACTGCGGCAATATCCTCTTATTAGGACAGAGAACTGGTGTAAACAAGCCCGCTTTCTTTATTTCCAACGCCGCTCCTCAAGCCTCGTTTTTTTCAGCTAGGCTGTTCTCATGGTTTTAGATCACTGTCTGGTCGTATAGTTGGAGGCGTCTGGTGGTTCTTCACCCTGATCATCATCTCCTCCTACACGGCCAACCTGGCTGCCTTCCTGACCGTGGAGAGGATGGTGTCACCCATAGAGAGCGCAGAAGACCTGGCCAAGCAGACCGAGATCTCCTACGGCACCTTGGATGGAGGATCGACCAAAGAGTTCTTCATGGTGAGGGATAAGTCAGATTTATTTCACGCTAATTCTCTCACACTTGAGCTCGCTCAACAGTATTACAATATTACATTTTTCATTATTTACTGTCTGATTCATTTCAAGCACCTAGAGTTTTTTATACAGCGCCGTGCAAAGAGCCAGACTTTATTGGATTTTTACGTAGCCTTGAGGTATACTTCTCCAGGATTCCTGAAGGAAATTCTTCTGCCCCTCATTTTCGGCAAATGTTGTCTCTCATTTTTAGTCTAATCCCTGTACCTATGCATTTTCAGAGGAATCATCATAAAAGATTAAAAAAAGAATCATCCAACTTAGGGCGTGAACCAGTGAGAAACAGATGACAGTACACTAGTGATGCTGAACGCTGAGACTTTTAAATTGTAGGCGCTTTACAGCGCGTTGCAGTAAAACGTTTTTCCTTAATTCAATTTGAAGGAACTGAGCAGGGGGGTGTACGAGGAGACTAGGAATTCTTGCACAGTATATTGTAAATGTTTAATAATCGTTTTGGTCCTCAGAGATCGAAAATAGCCGTGTTTGAGAAGATGTGGTCCTACATGAAAGCTGCAGATCCCTCAGTGTTTGTCAAGACCACTGACGAGGGAGTGGCGAGAGTGCGGAAGTCCAAAGGGAAATACGCGTACTTGCTGGAGTCCACCATGAACGAGTACATCGAACAGCGCAAGCCATGCGATACCATGAAGGTGGGCGGAAACCTGGACTCCAAAGGGTATGGGGTCGCAACTCCTAAAGGTTCTGACTTAAGGTAAAAAATGATGTACTTACTAACCAGCATATAAGTTCAATGTAAATTGTTGTTTAACGACTTACGATCTTGAACGCTGGAGAGATTACCCTGGAACACTTTTGCAATTTGATAATTTCCCAAAGAACACTTAATCACCTTGGATTCTCTTGTCATGAGAACTCTGAAATCTGTTCTCAGCTTGGATTTCCCGAGTAATCTCTCTGCATTTTGATACTTTGCAATATTTCTAACTGTCTTCATCTCTTGGTCCTGTGAACCACCACTATTCATGATATCCTATTTCTAAACCCTTGTCCCATTTTCATATGTCGACATGCCATATTGATGCTCTTCTGTTTATTGATTCCTTCAGGATCCGCCCCATGACATCACTCCAAGCCATTCCATCACTACCACATCGATATCCTGAACTGTCAATGACGTTCAGCTGAACATCATTTTTTACAGATCGATAGTATAACATTGAAAATGCATAGCAAGCTTTAACATAACATTAACTTTAGCATAGATTCATTTATCTGAAAAGAGGCAGAAATTATTCATATTGATCGCAAAGGATTCACTTGTTGACCATTACTCTCATTCATGTCCCCTCATCATGTCTTTTTCTTTGTAGCTTATAGTTGTTTTCCATCCGATACTGTACTTTCTGGACAATAAGCGTCTGCACTGTAAATCAGCGCAGCTCTAAAGATGAAATAACGCATTTTATTTTCCATACTGGGAAGCCAGAGTTCTACCGGTTGCTTCGGTCTAGTTTAGTTATTGTTAATGTAGTTCATCGCTCTTGTTTTTCCAGAGCTAAAGCTTAGAGACAAACTGTACAGTACTGGACAAAAGTCTTGAGCCACCCCGATTCCTTTATATTTCACTTCCAAAGAGCCAGGCGTCTTGTATTATAATGTAGTCTTGAGAGTTAAACATGGTTTGGCAAGTTTTTGCCTCATTTTCAGACCAGTCCCTATAAATGAGCAGTTTCAGATAAAAGGCATACTGTATGAACAATGATGACAGAAGATCAAGCCGGTGATTAGTACAGTAGTATACCGGTGATGCTGAATGCTGAGTGGATTGAACAGACGAGAGGGGAAACGAGGTTGCTGCTCATGTTTTTACAACAACAATCCGTTTTTAAGTTGTATCTTACTGTAGCAGTTTGTCACAGTCAAACATTTTCTTCCCATGTCTTTAATTTAATGTAATCCACATCAATATGAATAAATAAGGGGCGGCTCAACACTTTCTCACAGTATCGTACATCAGGAAGAAACGTAATGAAAAAGCAATGAAGCGGCTGCTTTAAAATTCCATGTCAGCAGGACTGGGTGGTCACATACTGTACTGTAGTCAGACTCCAAGATTGATTAACAATTGTATATACATTTATTCACTCATCTTCAATAAGTGCTTTATCCTGTGCTGGGTGGGAGATTTAAAAAAAAAAAAAATCTTCCGGAAGGTTCACATTTTTAAACCAACAGCCTCGTTTAGCTGTTATTTAATTAATTCCTACCAGATGTACGGAAAGTTCAGTAATGTTTAATGAAGTTCTACGTACATTTACAGTACAAGTGACACAAAAGTGCAAATTCAAATCATTCCTAACCTGCAATCCTGCTAATAGTAGTGTGCAACACATTTTAGCTACCTGCTTTTTATGGGGTGCTACAATTGAATAACTAGTCATATTTGTCTTCATGTATGGATTTGTTTTGGATTCTTTCTTTCCAACTCATTCATTTGAAGCCCCCGAAATTAAAACCACGTTTAAATGTATAATAAATCGGCAAAAATGGGTTCATACAGAGTATTCTCATTTATAACTCGACGTAAGCACATACAGTACAGTACAAATGCCTTTTTGACCTAACTGTATTTTCACTAACGTCATCAGAATTTGTTTCTGAGATCAAATCAATTCTGTCCTATTTCAAAAGATAAATGAGGCCATAAATGAGAATTTTTTTAGGCTGATTTTTATTTATTTATTTATTTATTTATTTATTGATCCAGCCAGTCCTGTTGCGATTTTAAAGGATCAGATGCTACTGTATATAAGTGTCATGCTGTAAGTGTTCTTTATAACGTTCCTAACCTTCCTGTTATTCAGACCTAGAATAAAAACACTAATGAAAGCAGGCACTCGCTACAGGGCAAAAGACACGTCTTATAGTCTGGAAAATGCGGTACTTTCCCCCCCCCTCTCCTCTCTGCCTGTTACTCTTTCTGCCAAAGCAGTGAATTTCAGAAACGTAACGCTCACGAATGTAGTCTGGCTTTCTGTTAGTCACCCATAAGCCGACCTCTTTCTAACCCCCTCCCGTCACACAGAGGGAGGGCTCAGAAAGAGAGGTTTTACTGAGAAAGACACTGTTGCCCGGGAGCAGAACAGACTCACGGTCTGTTCGCTTTCCTTTCCCGGCGGCTACTCTCTGCCCCGCAGTGGAAGGGGCTTCCCGGTAACAGCGCCTGGAACAGGAGCACATGAAGACTGGGTCAGGGTGGAGCAGGCGTATTAAATTGAGAACGCTCTGGCACGGCCATACAGTACCACGGACAGGGACTGTAGGAAGATCTCCTTTGACCTGTTTGACAAAATGACAAATCTCAGACAATCCGGCTGAAATCCAGAGCATCGCTAACGCCTCCTCCTCCCTTCCTGGGAATCTGTGTCTCGCTTGGTAAAATCTGCTCACACTACATATTTTTTCTTTTCTTTTTTTCCTGAACATCACACAGAACAAGACAACAAAAAGGTCTTGTAGAAACAGGCACACAATCAGATCAGTTTGACTTTAATTTTGTTTATTTTATATCTTTTTTTCTTTTATGATTACGACTTTTTTTTTAGATTGACTCACGTTTCATTTCCTACAACCTCTGCCTCACTGTCCCATTCTCACCACTGACGCTGACCCCGATTATTTTATTTATTATCATTTCAAGAAACCGAGTAAACCTGGCAGTGTTAAAACTGAACGAGCAGGGCCTGTTGGACAAATTGAAAAACAAATGGTGGTACGACAAGGGCGAGTGCGGCAGCGGGGGAGGTGATTCCAAGGTCAGCCCCAGTATGAGCTATCCAGCGGGTAACCACCACGGTGGAGGGGTAACCGGCAAATACGCACACCAAACACCCCTGGACCCGTACTCACACAGTACGGGGCTGTACGCTAGAACCCATCTGGCTCTGACGATGCATTGGCGTAACAATGCACTTATAGACGATGCATTTTAAAAAACGAAATATTAAAAGAATTCCTAATTGCATATTTGGATATACAGTAGGAGAAAAAAAAAGATTTTCCTATCCAAGTGTTTTGATCTTTTGCCGGTTACCCAAAGTGATATAGTAATACACATCTTGCACTAGGGAGAAAGGCAACAAAGCTAGATGGAGTATTAATGCATATCACTTTGGCACAGCCACATTATATTCAGATTTGTGATAAAGCTTTTTTTTTTTTCCTCTTTTTTTTTCCCTCAATCTAGCTGTAGACTTGTAGTACAACACTAGTACATATTTTATATAGGTGTGTGTTTACTTAAATGCTGAATAACATAAGATAACATGGGTAATGTTATTTATGTTATTTCCCTGGTTGAAGAATCCCAGTAAACCTAGCGGTGTTGAAGCTCAATGAGCAGGCCGTCTTAGACAAACTGAAAAACAAATGGTGGTACGATAAAGGCGAGTGTGGAAGCAAGGACGCCGGAAGAAAGGTTAGTTCCCACATTGGTGCTTTGCCTCACTTTAGTGAACAATCCTCAGAGCTTAATCCAAATAAATAAATAAATAAATAAATAAATAAAGATCAAGCCCACTCATCCCCCACCCCACGCCTAGTACATAGCAGCTGCCTGTGCTCTGTCTCCAATCTGCCCTTTACCTAAATGCAACCAGTACACATAAACACACACACACACACACACACATAGACACACGGCTTTAGGCTGTGTCGTCGCTTACGGTAATGGCATTTTGAAGTACAGTAAGTAGATAGATACGTAGGGGATAAGCGCCTCGGCAAATGTAGCTATTTATCACATCATGGAATGTTTAACCCTTATGTACTGTGCTGTCAGAATGGCCTTGATTTATGTCCACATAACCTACCAGGAAGGAAGCCTAAGCACAGAGCGAGGACTTATACCTTGGTTATACAGAGGTGCCAATATCTACCGTTATATTTCCTTCTTTCACTTCTTGACCACATAATCAAGGCCAGGTTTATCCATCTTGTTCGCCGATACAAAAGCTAGTCTATAAGGTTGGTTACAAAAAAACTGATCGTTATTTACGATTTCAGCATCATCGGCACACTTGAAACTGATAACTACTGTACATCAGAAAAAAAAACAATTTGTAAACTTATTCTACAAATATATGAGATGTGATGGAGCATAAGAGCTTTCGGTTTAAATTAAAGCCACAGTTCATAAGGGTTAAATAGTCTTTTAATTTATAGCTCAATTTGTAAGACTTTTTCATATATACACACACGTGGACAAAATTGTTGGTACCCTTCGGTCAATGAAAGAAAAACTCACAATGGTCACATAAATAACTTTAATCTGACAAAAGTAATCATTTTAAAAAATTCTGTGAATGTTAACCAATGAAAGTCAGACATTGCTTTTCAACCATGCTTCAACAGAATTATTGAAAAAAAATAAACTCATGGAACAGGCCTGGACAAAAATGAAGGTACCCCTAGAAAATACTGAAAATAATGTGACCAAAGGGACATGTTAATTCAAGGTGTGTCCACTAATTAGCATCACAGGTGTCTACAATCTTGTAATCAGTCAGTGGGCCTATATATAGGGCTCCAGGTCGTCACTGTGTTGTTCGGTGACATGGTATGTACCACACTCAACATGGACCAGAGGAATGAAGGAAAGAGTTGTCTCAGGAGATTCGAAAGAAAATTATAGACAAGCATGTTAAAGGTAAAGGCTATAAGACCATTTCCAAGCAGCTAGATGTTCCTGTGACTACAGTTGCACATATTATTCAGAAATTTAAGATCCATGGGACTGTAGCCAACCTCCATGGACGTGGCCGCAGGAGGAAAATTGATGACAAATCAAGGAGACGGATAATCCGAATGGTAACAAAAGAGCCCAGAAAGACTTCTAAAGAGATCCAAGGTGAACTTCATGCTCAAGGAACATCAGTGTCAGATCTCACCATCCGTCGTTGTTTGAGCCAAAGTGGACTACATGGGAGACGACCAAGGAGGACGCCATTGTTGAAAACAAATCATAAAAAAGCCAGACTGGAATATGCCAAACTACATGTTGACAAGCCACAAAGCTTCTGGGAGAATGTCCTATGGACAGATGAGACAAAAATGGAACTTTTTGCCAGGGCACATCAGCTCTATGTTCACAGATGGAAAAATGAAGCATATGAAGAAAAGAAGACTGTCCCTACTGTGAAACATGGAGGAGGCTCTGTTATGTTCTGGGGCTGCTTTGCTGCATCTGGCACAGGGTGTCTTGAATCTGTGCAGGGTACAATGAAATCTCAAGACTATCAAGGGATTCTAGAGAGAAATGTGCTGGCCAGTGTCAGAAAGCTGGGTCTCAGTCGCAGGTCATGGGTCTTGCAACAGGACAATGACCCAAAACACACAGCTAAAAACACCCAAGAATGGCTAAGAGGAAAACATTGGACTATTCTAAAGTGGCCTTCTATGAGCCCTGACCTCAATCCTATTGAGCATCTTTGGAAGTTGCTGAAACATGCTGTCTGGAAAAAGCACCCTTCAAACCGGAAACAACTGGAGCAGCTTGCTCATGAGGAGTGGGCCAAAATACCTGCAGAGAGGTGCAGAGGTCTCATTGACAGTTACAGGAATCGTTTGATTGCAGTGATTGCCTCAAAAGGTTGTGCAACAAACTATTAAGTTAGGGGTACCATCATTTTTGTCCAGGCCTGTTCCATGAGTTCATTTTTTTTTTATAATTCCGTTGAAGCATGTTTGAAAAGCAATGTCTGACTTTCATTGGTTAACATTCATAGAATTCTTATTTATTATTACTTTTATCAGATTAAAGTTATTTCTGTGACCATTGTGAGTTTTTCTTCAATTGACCGAAGGTTACCAATAATTTTGTCCACGTGTGTATTTTTTTTTTTTCAAATGTACCTGCAAATTTTAAAACCAGGCCCTTGTACCTATAAAAGATAGAGATAATATTATAAGCATAGTGTCTGTGTATAGTTGATGAGCACTCATGAGCATGAGGGTTATTTATTTAACCCAGAGATGCCTAGGCTTTTTCCTAGAGCTCTATGAACCTGCAGAGTTTTGTTCCAGCTCACAGATCTATTATTTTAATGCCACAGGAGCCCATTATTATTATTAGTCCAGGGCCTTGTTGTTCGGTCTGTCATTTAATTGAGCATTATAAGAAATTCAAGTTAAGATGAGATATACTTGATTTATTGTCGAGTGTTCCAACCAGGTTACCTTTGGATCTCTAGTGGCACCTGTAAAGTTGATTAGAGTGAACGGATTGAGTTGTAATTGTGCATTACTGTGTTGGTTAGAAAGGTGCACTCATTGTGCAGTTTATTAGAAAAAGATTTCGACAGTTCAAGACTGATGTCCACCTACTTTAGATCCCTGTTCTCGACCGACAGGTATGGAACTATAGCCTTCCTGTCAGCTTGAAACAATCTGGCCGTCCTCCCCTGACTTCTCCCACCAGCAATGACATTCTGTCTGCACTCCCACTAAATACTTAATGTTTCCAGATTTTCACAGCATTCCGCGACTGCCGTTTTTGGTAGAAAAAATTAGCAGGTGAACAGGTGTCCCTGATGTTGGTAATGTTGGTCACTGAGTGATTATTAAGACTCAAAACAGTGCTCAGTAAATGAACAATGGCTATTTAAAATGCTGCTACTCAAAGGGATGGAAATACATGATATACATTTATAGATTGTCCTGCTCTGCATATCGACTGTGACGTTTGTCACTTGAGTACAATGTAAATAATAGGGGCCAAATACCACAAACATCGTTCCATGCAACAATGCATTCACGAACTCTGCAGTCCCACTGAGCTTAATCAAGAGGTAATTAATTAATTAATTTTCTTTCAGTTCTTCTTTCATTTATTTATTTGTGTCCTTATTTTGCCTAAATTGTCTTATTTTATCTAAATGGTCTTTTCTGAACTGAACATGCACATGCTTTAATGGGTTTTTAAATAGATACCGTATAGTGCAGTCTGTAAATAGACCTAGGAAGAAACGTCTGCCCTTCAGGACGTGTGAACCTTTTTTTACAGTAATATCAGGGGCAGTGATGGCAGTATGTCTTAATTAGATTTTCATAACACATTCACATGCCAAAATACATTTTAATTAAAAACCTCTATTCATAGCAGATTTTTTAAAAATATTATACCTACTTACAGTAAGCTGAGCTGCATCGTGCTTATCCAGTTCAAAATCACATGTACTGTATGTTTTGAATGAGACGAGAAATTAACCAAAACATGGCCATTAGTAGCTTTTTTTGGGAATAGGAAAGTGAATTGTGCGTGTGCATTATGATACGTATCTCAGAGAATCAGAACGAGAATCTGAGATCCTTTTATTCACCATAGTTGCCCACAACACGAAACATTCAGCATAGTTCAGAATACACAGATCGCTGACAACACAAAACAGATTTACATAAACGTAATTACCATCCGGACATCCAAATATTGAACTATAAGCACATTAGACTTAGACTAGTAATTACGCTAGAGGTAGAAATGCCCCTGAATGCAGTTTAGAGCTCATTAAATGGAAATATATTATTATTATTATTATTATTATTATTATTATTAGTCAAATTTGTAATATAAGATTATAGTGTTCAAGTCAACCCGGGAATTTTGATTGTGCTATTACCTTTAATTCTCCTACTACACTACCTCCGTGTTTCACTAGTGCTTGGATACCATCAAAGTAGGAAGTAGGAACACGCCAGTGCCATGATCAGACTGGCTTCTTTGCATCTGAAACGCTGGCCTCCCAGGAACTCCTTTAATTGCCCAAACATGTGGAAATGGCTTGGAGCGAGGTCAGGACTGTACGAGGGATGTGGTAGTAACTCCCAGCCGAGTTCCTGTAATGTGGAAGTGGTGAAGTAGCCAGTATGATGTCCTGCAACAACAGAATGCCTTTGGTAAACAAACCAAGCTGTTGTGTTTTTTTTTTTTTTCCTGTGAGTGTTCCACTCACTGAATGATCACGGGAACGACTGCAGTGCGCTACAAACCACCTCGACCAGGATCATCATTCAAGGAAGTACGGTCCTCTTTAAAACATGTGCACCATTGAAGTGTTTTACTGCAGCTAAGAGTCTCATCACCATACCGTGCTGCTTGAAATTGGTTTTATGCCTTCATTCATAAGGAATTTCATCCCGGCTTGACATGAACACCCCCATAGCAAACGCAATAAAAGATTATTAAGCCTATTTTTATTTGATCGCTTTTGCAAATCAATTGTGTCTAGTTTGGTTTGGTTTCACACTAAACTAAATGGAGCAAGAAGCAAAAAATCTTGGCTGAGGTGACCTAATGTACAGTATAGGGCTGAAAACGTGCTTTCTGATTTTTTTCTTTTATTGGTCAGAAATAGTCAGCACAGTGTTTTAGTGGTTATCAAGGCCGTCTTGCACCTCCAAAGGTTGGTAGTTCATTGCCTCTGGTATTGCAAGTGTGTAGGAAGACTTCCTAATCCAGGTTTCCTCCAACAGTCCAAAGACACAACTGGCTTTTCCAAAGTGCCTGTATTCAGGAATGTGTGGTACACCCTGGATGGTACCTTGCTTTATGCCCTAAATTTTCTGTGACAAGCTCCAAGCCCCCTCTAATGGATGGAGCGAAAAAGAAGAAGGAAATTAGTATCTTTACAATTTCAGGATTAAGGGCAAACATGAAAGAGTAATAATATTGCCAACTGTGCAACTGAGACAATTTGCCTGCGTTCTTAGCTGAATAGTGTGTGTTACATACAGGCTTTATGTCCTCTTTTTTGTTGATTCTGATAGCCATAGGGCACCATGAAATCACCCTAACAGTGTGATCGGATCTTGCATAAAACGAGCAAGCTAGTCCTGAGCAGATTTGAACTCACGGATTCCTTGTAATCCAGGATCATGTCAGACCATTAACAATCCAATCTGGCTAACTCGGTAATCTGTGTAGGAAGAAACGCCGCCAGGGTGTGTTAGAGTCAGGCTTGAACTAAACTCTGCAGGGTGCTGGAGCTCCAGGGGCAGGTTTGGGCAGCCATGCTTAAATTATTCAATGGGTCCTAATGTCAAAGCCTGTGAAGCTTAATAGGTGCACTGTGATTAATGCACATGGTACTGTAGTCTATTCAAGTCTGATCATCATTGGGGATCAGATCAAGCCACATACTATACGAGTAAATGACAGTTTGGAGAGTAATGCGTCGCTGTGAAATCCCTGTCCTTTGATTGCTTTTTCCCCAGAGAGATCAGTAATGCTATCTATCCTTGTCTATGTTTTATAGTGCCTTGCGTAAGTATTCACCCCTCCTCACCTTTTTCACATTTTGTCCCCTCGATCGGACTTAATTGGAATTATACATCATGTGTCTACTTAAAATAGCTCATAAAAAGTTTGAAAAGTCTGGATGCGGTTTTTTTAAAGGCTTGTTGATGTGTGAATCCCTTAAAATTTATTCTGGTGCAAGAACACAACATTAGTCACGTTATTAGTTACATTTGTTGTGTGTGTTGCAGTTAAAGTGTCAAGTGATTTAAGTTTCTGATACCTGTTCTTGCAGGGCCATAGATTTTGTTAGCGAACATACCAATAAACAGCATCGTGAAGCCCAAGGAGCTATAATATATACGTGCTGTATGGGTAAGAGTAAGCAGTCGCTTTAGTATTATGGGCTATTTTGTGTAAATTTATGATCTGTAATCCAAATTGTGTCCATTTCACTACCTTACAGAATCTCAGACAGTTCAAGGGAGGGTGAAGACTTACGCCAGCCACTGTAAAAGCAATGTGCATGCTCGTGGATGAGACCGAAGTATGGTCGGGAAAACTCATGCATGCCACTGATTTCTGCTGCCCCACTGTAATGTCATGGCGACCATCCTGGGGACAGAGAAAGAGCTCACAGGCCATAGCTCACGTACTGTAACTTCCAACTCCCAACACCTGTAGAACGATTCCTCTCACCTAATATATGCACTTCCAATATAGAGGCTGCTTCAATTCTAAAATGGACAGATGTTTTAATTGTTTATTGATAGACTTTCTTCAATCTACGAATGCAGAAAGAATAAATAGATCGAAATGTCATGTTCTGGAGAGTGATATGTGTTATTCCAGCTTGTGACTTGTGCATGAGGTTGTCTGCATGCTTTAGAAAGTGTTTACTACTGTAGATAAATCTATTGCTGCTAGTTACAGTATGTATTCAAATCTGTAAAGATTAAATTGTATGGATTTAAATGCAATATGTATTATATTGTAGTGGCGTACTACTGTATATACTATATTGTGTCTAAAAACAATAAATATCCTGTTATATGTTTGCTAGTCTTAGTAAGAGAGGTGGATTTTGGTGTATGCATGTGTGTGTGTGTGTGTGCGTGTGTGCGTGTGCGTGTGTGCGTGTGTACAGTATGTGTGTGCATGTTCATGTCACTGTGAGTGTTATATATGTGTTAGTTACTAATTGTATTCTCTATGCTGTTCAGGATAAGACCAGCGCCCTGAGCCTCAGTAATGTGGCAGGGGTTTTCTACATCCTGATTGGAGGCCTGGGGCTGGCCATGCTGGTGGCCTTGGTCGAGTTCTGTTACAAGTCCAGAATCCAGTCTCGGAGAATGAAGGTGTGTAAAGAATAATACAGTGTTACAGAGGCACTGTATTTTGGCTCTAATGTTTTTGTTGAATGATTTGATAGCAGTGCGATTGCTTCGTGTATTTTTACGCAGAATGCTTTAATAGGAGTAGATGTACTTCTGCACGTTCATGTGCAAGCAATCACGCTGGAAACAGGATTACCCAAACTGGACAAGATCGAGAAAACAAGAAAATCAGAGAACAGGAGATGGGATTATTTATTTATTTATGTATTTATTATTATAGTCTTCATCTGTCCAGTTTTAGTGAGTCAGTGCCAACTGTTGTGTCACATTTCTATTCTCGCCTCACAAGACTAGAACCTGACGTGATTCAGTGATGCTGTTCTCCTAACCATGATTGTAAAAAGTGGCTATTTAAGTTATCAGGGTCAGTTCAAACCAGTCCCTCCACAGTAGAAACATTTCCTTGGATCATGTTTCTTCACGCTTTACTGATCTAATAAGATGGGCGTTCACATGCTCAAAGAATGTAATCAGGAAATTTCGTGCTGCAAGATGCATTTTAGGATAGGAAATAATATAAATGCAGATAAATGCAGACAGGGTGTTTGTATGCTGTTTGTATGCACTGCATAAGTATACTGTAAGATTCCCATCTTTTCTGATAAACTCCACTGGTTACCAGCATTAAGTCTCATCTACTGTATGATTGGTTAGATGCTTTAATATGTTAGAAATGTAAGCCAATCGGAGGTTAATTTTTAGCCAAAAGCTCAATAGATGAAAGTAAAGACTGGTTGAAAAGCGTTGTTCTCACAAGAGATGAGAAACTCGGATCCTTTAACAGATTCGACTCCGTCTGAATCACTCACTAAACGGATCCGGGTTCCTTGAGTCCTTTGAGTAATTTGAGTCAGTAGGGATTCTGACTGCATTTTCCTATGGTCCCTCCACTAGAGGGCGCTCACCGAATCCCTAGTGTCCACCGAATCCTTGGACTCATGAACACACACTGAGTCTTCCGGATCCAGCTTTTTCACTCCGCGCTCTGAGTCCGGCGGATCCGCCGTGTGCCACAGTCCATATGAACCGAATCACAGTACGAATCAGAAGACGAATCAGTACCCGCTATTTTGAGTCTCTCATGTTTCTGACTGTGCAGGAAGTTTTCTAAACAACACAGTCAGCCAATCGTTCTTACAGTTACTAGCTAACAACTACTGGGAACAACTGAATGGTGTAATTATCAGTTTGTATTTATGTATGTTGTTAGCAACAAGATAATTTAGGACTCAACTGATTAAATGAAGAGAAGGATTTGTGATTCGTGATCAGGTTAATTGACCCGGATGAATCTGGATTCGCTCATCTCTAGTTCTCACATAGTTCACGGAATCGGGGTGAAACCAAAGTTACCCCTCCTGGCAGCTCTTCACATCACCTAATGTTACCCCAGCGTGGGGCAAACATGAACAGAAAGAATATATTTATTCTGACCAGAGGCAAACAATCAGATCAAGGGCTAACATGGCTAATATTTACCTATTCAACAGATTATCACCAGCCTCATCAGAAAAAAAGGTCGTTCCCAATCCTCTACACATACTGTACCATATTGATTATTAGTGATATAACTAATTTGTCGAAAACCCCCATTTAATTGGCAGATGTGTGAATAGTGAGATGTGTAAATACAACACGGTGACAGGAATTTTTGTCACTTTTTCATATTTGCAAATACATCACATTTCAATACTAATGTTTACCTTGTTAATGTCAGGCAAAAATGATCTTTGTGATGTGAGGTTTTTTTTTGTTTGTTTTTTACATAATCTCTGGAACAAGACTGGAATAGAAATGGAGAAAGTAAGACAAGCCACCTTTATAGTTTTTTTCTTAGCCATATTGCTTACAAGCTACAGTAATAGCACTGTCAAAAATAAAAGGAATTGTTGTTACTAAATGCTAACAATAGGCTAATTGTGGCACTTTGTAAACTGTTAGCTAATGTTGTTAGCAAACTTGCTCAACATAAGGCTAGCTATGACATTTTGTAAAGCACTAGCTTAGGTTGCTAGCATTATGCTAACAGTTGCATTTTGTCAAAGAAATATATATAACAATGACCAAATTTTTTGCTTTAAGTATCATTTAACATTATTTGTAATTAATTATACACAATATATTCTAGTAAATATAAGGCTATTTTAAGTACATTTCAATACTAATATTTACCTTGTTAATGTCAGGCAAAAATGACCTTTGTGATGTGAGGGTTTTTTTTTTTTAAACATAATCTCTGGAACATGACTGGAATAGAAATGGAGAAAGTAAGACAAGACACCTTTATAGCTTTTTTTCTTAGCTATATTGCTTACAAGCTAATAATACTGTCAAAAATAGAAGGAATTGTTGTTACTAAATGCTAACAATAGGCTAATTGTGGCACTTTGTAAACTGTTAGCTAATGTTGTTAGCAAACTTGCTCAACATAAGGCTAGCTATGACATTTTGTAAAGTACTAGCTTAGGTTGCTAGCATTATGCTAACAGTTGCATTTTGTCAAAGAAATATATATAACAATGACCAAATTTTTTGCTTTAAGTATCATTTAACATTATTTGTAATTAATTATACACAATATATTCTAGTAAATATAAGGCTATTTTAAGTACATTTCAATACTAATATTTACCTTGTTAATGTCAGGCAAAAATGACCTTTGTGATGTGAGGGTTTTTTTTTTTTAAACATAATCTCTGGAACATGACTGGAATAGAAATGGAGAAAGTAAGACAAGACACCTTTATAGCTTTTTTTCTTAGCTATATTGCTTACAAGCTAATAGCACTGTCAAAAATAGAAGGAATTGTTGTTACTAAATGCTAACATTAGGCTAATTGTGGCACTTTGTAAACTGTTAGCTAATGTTGTTAGCAAACTTGCTCAACATGAGGCTAGCTATGACATTTTGTAAAGCACTAGCTTAGGTTGCTGATAATTACACCATTCAGTTGTTCCCAGTAGTTGTTAGCTAGTAACTGTAAGAACGATTGGCTGACTGTGTTGTTTAGAAAACTTCCTGCACAGTCAGAAACATGAGAGACTCAAAATAGCGGGTACTGATTCGTCTTCTGATTCGTACTATGATTCGGTTCATATGAACCGTGGCACACGGCGGATCCGCCGGACTCAGAGCGCGGAGTGAAAAAGCCGGATCCGGAAGACTCAGTGTGTGTTCATGAGTCCAAGGATTCGGTGGACACTAGGGATTCGGTGAGCGCCCTCTAGTGGAGGAACCATAGGAAAATGCAGTCAGAATCCCTACTGACTCAAGTTACTCAAAGGACTCAAGGAACCCGGATCCGTTTAGTGAGTGATTCAGACAGAGTCGAATCCGTTAAAGCACTAGCTTAGGTTGCTAGCATTATGCTAACAGTTGCACTTTGTCAAAGAAATATATATATATGGCCAAATTTGGCCAAAACAATGGCCAGATTTTTTGTTTAAGTATTATTTAACATTATTTGTAATTAATTATTAAGTGGAAATATATATTATTAACTTTCACTCATTAGATATTAAGCATTAGGCTACTTGATAGATGTGATAGAGAACAGTGAAGCTACAGAGTGGGAAATTGCCCTGATCAAAACATTATAAATGTTTTTTTTTAAGTATTTTTTTTTACCTGAATGCAACTTTTAACTTTTTTCTAAATCTTGTCTGAAAAAGTTGTATCATTTTAGACACAGAATATAAACTTTCTTTTTAGATTTTTTTTTTTTTTTTAGCTGTTGGATATTCTTGTAAGAAGGTTAAGAATAAGGCAGAATAAACATCCATATCTTGGATGAAGTTCATGAGTGTGAAATACACACGATGATTATAAGCGCGTGACCACCCTCCTTCTCGTGACAAGGTGTTAGTAGGAAAGAGGTAACAGTGGACGAGTGTGATATAGAAAGCCTATTGCTTTTTCTGTTTTGTCCCCCCTAATCTTGGACCACATTTCCTTTGAATGCCTTTCAGCCATCATCAAAAAAAGCCGCAGTGACAAATTTAGATTCAATTATCAGTGGAACCGTGTGGTGAATCATAATTTTGTTTGCGGCCATAAAAATGCCATTTTCTGTGGAAGTAGTGGTGTCCATTTGTTAAAACGGTTTCTTATTCCTTAATATTCAAAAACAACAATCAGTGGTAGGCTCAGTAAATGATATTTGTTAATGATGTTTTTTAATTCTATGAATGTTGATCACCTTGCTGTAACCCTAACTAAAATGTGTTCAGTCTCTTTACTTGAATGTTAGAACATTCACGTACAGTAACTGCCACATAGGGATATTTTATAATGCCAGGATTTACCAGTACAGAAAAATGATCAAAGCTGACTATATGAAGATGATTATTTTACAGTATGAACACATCTTTCCTTCCTCTTACATTGCAGTAAATATAGCTCCACAGCAGCACAAGAAAGAAGTGTTCAAGTCAAACTGGGACTGGTACTTTCTCCCGAGTAAAGGCAATTGACATTTACAGAAGATTTTAAGCGCAGTATGGTGATGAAACTCTTAGCCACAGTAAAAACATTTGAATAGTGCAAACCTTTTAACAAAGGCTGTATGTACATGAATGATCGTTCCTGTGAACATTCAGAGAGTGGAGAAGTTCCTGGCAGGCCAGCGTTTCAGACGTGAAGCAGGCAGTCCGATCAAGGTTCCGGCGGACTGAGAAACTTTCGACCTCGATTGTATCCAAGCCTAGTGAAATTCTGCGATCAATGCATTAGTGTAGAAAGGATTTTATAGAGAAATACAGAGGAAGTTTAACTCTCATAGCTGTGTTCTGTTATTCTGCACAATCAACTTTGACTTGAACACCCCATGTAATTAAAATGTCATTACACATTTAATATTGCAGAACACCGGTGAAACAAGTTTACCAAGATAGTTGGCCTTCTTTCAAAATGAGGCAACAATTATCTGGTACTAGAACAAGACATTCTGTTCCATTTGTCTAGAAATAGACTTACAGTAATACTCTCATATTTGGTTTATTGCAAATTTGAACACTTGCTAACATGTCATGTCTTGCATTTTTATTAAGTTATGTTTTGCATGTATTCGTGTCACTGCAAAACCTCAAAAGAGCTAAAGACTTTTACATGGTGTGGAGTTCATTTTAAAAAATGTCCCACTAAATTTACAAACCAATGGCATTGGAGGCTTCTAAAATATTAAATTCTTAAATACTAAGTAAATACTATAAATATATCAATTATCACAGAAAACTTCATCATAATGTTCAATTTGTTCATGTGGAGCGTTAAACATACAGTACAAGGTTGTAGAGCTGATTAAAATACTGCAAATCTACAATTTGGCCCACATCTGGAATTATTGTCAGAAAAATAACCTAAGACACATTTTTGATCGATCAGAATTAAGTCATCCGCAGCACTTTGGTATAAATTTAGCAGAAATGACTGCTCCTGGAGAAGGCCAATTGGACTGCATCAGCTGGGGAAGCATTATCCTCGCTGATGCAGTGAAGTGTGCTGGATTTGAATTTAAAGCCTGAGAGCCACCTCATTAGCTCCCGTTTGAAGCCTACAGGGTTTCATTATGTGAAACTAATGCAGGAGTGAGAGGTTTCCCGGCTAGCATGATTTCTTTTATTGTTCTAATGATTTTTTTCTCCCAACTGCTGAATTATTGTGCAAGGCTGCCATATTGACAGACGCATACAACTCAAGCGAGGCATACATTTCCACCAGAGCTTGTGGATATACAGCTTCGAGTGCCAGCTGACACTGGTTTAGAGCTTGTTTCTGCCGATAGACATGATGCATTCAGTTTAATCGAAAGATAAATCCGGATTTGGTGTAGCTAAGAACCGTGTTTGTCGTCTGTCTCTTGTAGCAAATCATCGACGCGGCAATGTTGGGCTCCAGTCTGAGCCGCATGGGAAGCGGAGGGGAAAATGGACGCGTCGTGGCTCATGATTTTCCCAAAGCGGCACAGACTCTGCCCTGCATGGGGCAAGCAGCGGGCATGGGCATCAACACCAGCGGCATGTAGATGGTCCTTCCATACTGAGGGACAGAGCAGAAAATGAGGATGATGTGAACTTCAGCCAAAAGGACTTACTCTTTAGACACTCTGGACTCACGATGAGACAACAGAAGGGGCGGAAATCCTTTTTCTAATAGACATTTGATGAGTTGTTTTTGCTTATCTGGTGCAATAAGGAACCTGAATGGGATTTTTTTGTACGGAGCATCGTTTTTTTTTTGTTTGTTTGTTTGTTTGTTTTTTGGCGATTATAAAGACGAGGCTCGAAAAAAAAAATAGTGACACTTGCACTATGAACACGACTATGTATTTTGTTTGGTCTTGTTTAAGATTCGTCAGTGTCTTGATGACGACGAAAACCTGTTATTTTGTCCCTTGTTTACCTGCTCGTGTATAGTTCCTCCCCCATGCCGTCTTTCCAACACTGGTGAAGTATGATGCATTCGCTTGTCTCATTCCACTCATTACAAGTCACCGGCCAAACCTCCTCCGAAGCACCCCAATAAGACACCTCCTGAAGAACACACGAGCTGATCGCTCACACTTGTCATATCCTGCGCTCTGTCTCCTTCTGCCCTAGCGTGCATGATGAATCACCTGCTCGCAGTCTCTGAGCTGTGATTAGATCTCAGAGAAAGAGCAATCTAGAGAGAGCGTGTGAAAGCGTGGGAGAGCCAGAGCTGCCGAGTTAAGACAAAAGACAAAGCAGAGAGAGAAATAAAAAGAACAAAAACAATGTATACAAACAGAGTAACGTTCGAGTCAGAATGTTTTCATCCAGCATCGTCTTCCACGTGTCTTTGCCATTCCTTCATGCGTGAGCAGAGGTTTTCTTTTTTTTACGTGCGCGTCTTTCTGTGAGCTGTTGGGATGACGGCGCACGAGGAGCTTACGCTGAAAACGATAAAGGAAATGGGATAAGTTGTACACCGTTGATGCAATAGCTTGAAAACCACATTAGGAAATCCTGCCTTTAGCAACACCAGTAATCATGATTGATGTGGAGAAGTCGAGGGAAAAAAACAAAGTAGCTCCAGTAGACTTCTCACAGTTTTCATTCTCGGAACGATACAAACAAAACTGGACACAAAAGACGAACCAAATGCATGATGATGTCAGATTTTACCTAAGAGCTATGGATTTTTAGCAGTCATCCTGAGCCCAGGTTCTAAAAGAGTTCTAAGATCATTTTGATCCTGACGAAACGTTGTGTTAAGTCTGAGAACCGTGCCACTAATGTTACGTCAGTACTCCCGTAACAGACGAAGAGCAGAATGGCATTGCAAAGCACAAGCGTACCTTTTGCACAGCAGCAACGTCAGCAGCATCACCTTTTTTCAGCTAAGCATAAGTGTCGGGGGCTTGCACATCATCAACCTTCTCGATGTTTCCTCAGTCAACTCGACGGCGCACTGTAGCCACGACACCGTGGAGGAGGAGTGCATACAATACCTGTAGAATAGATCGGGTTGTTTTTTTGTTTTTTTTTCTTTTTTTTTTTCTTTTTCTTTTTTTTTATACTGCCATTCATTTTTGTAAAAAAATAAAAGAACAGGAAAAAGATGAAGAAGAAGTAAATCCATACAGTATATAAATATACACATTTCAACAAACAAGAAAAAATAATACGATGTCGTACATTTGTGGTGGTTTGATAGATTACTTTAATTATTTTTCGCTCCTGTATTTACGGTGCAATTTTTTTTTTTTCCTTGTACATTGTTTATTTGTGTTTTTTTTTATTTTTTTTTAATGCTGTAGTCTTCTTTTTTAAATCCTTTCAGGGCTGTCTTGTAACTTTTTACACATGTCAATGTTACGAAATAGCTTTCACGCAGTTGAGTCTGAATTCTCAAACATGTTGACAAGTGTTGCTCAGAAATAAACTTTTCTAAGCGCAATCTGGGTTTGTCAGTCACATGTTCCACTTTCTTCCAACCCCCAACAATATGTTCTCTCTCTCTCTCTCTCTCTCTCTCTCTCTTTTTCATTCTTCTTCTCTTTCTCAGTGTCTCGCTCGCATATTTTCACAAGCGAGGTGAACCGAATTGAAAGTGGTAATTCTTTCACAATTGCTTCTTCAAATCCTCGTTTCAGATTGGATTGTGCTCGGGTGCTCAGGGTTATGCGCTTCACTCGGGCTCATTTACTCCCTATTGTGGTGTTCTGTTTTACCTCCTTCTCTCCAGCAGCTCAGTCGAACAGCAGAACAGATGAATTCATCCCCACCGCCGAGATGCATTCATATAAAATAACTATTTACGGGACCTTTGCGCGGCGGAGTTCTTTCTGATGCCTCTCGCAATGCGCTATCGATCTCAACAAATGCCACATTTGTTCTCTCTCTTTCATTTCCCCCGAAGACCTGGCCTTTCCAGACAAGCCGCTCAGCAAAAGTAGCCCGTTACCCCCCCCCCCCCCCCCCCCCCCCCCCCCCCCAAAAGTCAATCACCAGAAAGTGCCCGTGGCTTTCATGTGTTTCAGTGTTCAATAACGCAGAGCTGTCTGCCGGGACTGAAGCCATGCCTGTGGATGTGCATTTACTACACAGTAAATGAATATACTTGGAAATATTGCTGCTTTGACACACCTACAATATTGCTCTGCCTCAAGCTAACGAGCGAATGCATCTTTTTTCTTGTCTATTTTTTTTTTTTAAACCCATTGCACTGGTGCGGAATTCACCAAGGTGTGGAATTTGATTGTGAAGATGATATTTCACCAGTCAAACTATACACAGACCTCTCATTCCATTACACTCAGAAGAAATGTTTCAGACTAGTTTCTGAAAAAAAAGAAGAAGAAGAAAAAAAAAAAACCACATACCTGCCATTCTTTTCATTGGTCTTCATCGTCTGGAAAGAAATACAACTCACCAGGATGTGTCCCATTTTCCAGGAAAATAATTGAGATGATATTGTGAACATTGAAGTTGAAGTATTTTCTTTTCTTTTCTTTTTAAAAAAATCATAGTATGTGAAAGTATGGCAGAAATACCATGATGGCCAAGACAACATATGCCTTGTATTACGTACTGTGACTTACAGCACACAATGTGGTGGCCAGTTCCTGTGTGAAAATGATTCCTCATGTTCCCAGAACCACTCTTTCAAATTCACATATGCCTCTGCCATCAGGGAAGTAAAACTCTATGGATTTCATACCCTGGTCATTTGGTACATTCAGGTCGTCAGCTGACTTTATTTTATTGCCACATGACGTTGCTGAGCCTCGACCTGATCAACTAAAGCAAACCCAGATCATAACACTACCTCCAGCGGCTTGTATACAGCGTCCACTATACAGTACATGATGCGTCGCTTCATCCGCTTCCCTTCCTACCCTAACATCACATTTTGTAACGGGGTCAATCTGGACTCATCAGAACCACATGATCTTTTTCTATTCCTACAAAGTCCAATCGTTATGCTCCCTAGTGATTTGAGCCTTTTCTTCTGATTCGTTCCACTAACAAGTGGTTTTCTAAAGGCCTCACGGCTGTTTAGTCCCAATCCTGATTTTTCTTCACATTGTGCTCGTATGGAAATGCTCGTACTTTCACTAATAAACTTAGCTCTGTTTTTTATTGTTCTTTTTTTTTTTTTTTCTTTTTTACAATGCAAATTCACCAAGTGTTTAAGTAAACCCCATTCATGATTTATTTCCCGACCACATTCTCCGACCACAAAGTTTCAGCACTAACTTTCCAGGTTTTGAGAATGTGTTGCGTTCCAGTCATTTCAAATCTCCTTAGTTGTTTTCTTTGCTTGCTGCAGCCCGATAATGCTGATACGAACTGTTTAAATATTAAACCCTATGGATTAAGAACTGAATGTTAAGGCAGGTGAGCGAAGACCTTATGAGTAACATTCAGTTCTTAATCCATAGGGTTTCATATTTACACAGTTTGTGGCATGAAAAAAACAAAATCAAAAAACAATCATATACAGTATGTGGCCAAAAGCATAGTATACAAAGTGAAATTCACTCTTTTAATTCAATTTTTATTTTTTAAGTAATAGAAATCAAGATAATAAGTATAATTTGTTATTTTATGCAGTGAGATTGCTATACTACAATTATGAGGTAAAAGATTTTACTGTATATCTGATAAAGCTCCTCTAAGTAGCGGAATGAGGATCTGAAAATGAAGTGAATTGATGCCTACAGAAAGGTAGGACATACTGTACTGTAAGCAGATACGCCAGGGACATTTTAGAAACAAGTACTGTGTACGATGTAGTATCTTTTTTTATTTATTTTTTTTTTTTTACCAAAATCATCAAAGTATGTTAAGAGAAAACGGGAGCAGCATTTGATGAAAACATCTTGCCGACTGTTCAGCATGGGGTCTCTCTATTGTACTTTGGGTTTCTGTAACAGCTTGTGGCACAGGAGATACTGTAGAGATAGATAGAAGAATGGATTCTAATAGGTAAAAAAAAAAAAAGAAAAAAAAGGTTTTTAGACGCTGATTTCTATAACAGGACAATGAAGGACATTCTGAAGCTTTTGGAATGACACTGTGTATATAGATCTTAAACATGCTGTGCATGCAAGATGGCCCAGAAATACAGTACTGTGCAGAAGTCTGGATCCTTTCTCATTTCTTCATATTAAATTATCTTGATTACATTCAAGAAACGGGAACAAATGTTTACTGTGACAGGCTGCGCAGTGCCTAAAGATGCAATAAAAAAAAAAAGGTTTATTCAACAGCAACCTCATTTCCCCTCTCATCTGTTACAACCACTCAAAGGATTCGCTCGCCCGCCTTGATATGCATATGAACTTCAGTAACATATGCATGTGAATCCATAGATTTGAATATGATGTTGGCCCCGCCCCCTTTGCAGCTATAGCAGCTTCAAATCTTCTGCGAAGGCTTTCCACAAGGTTTAGGAGTGTGTTTATTGGAATTCTTGACCGTTCTTCCAGTGAGGTCAGACGAGAAGGCCTGACTCACTCGCAGTCTCCGCTCTAATTCATCCCAAACGTGTGTGAATGAGTGAGTTTGGTGTGGAAGACCTTGACTGGCCTTCACAGAGTCCTGACTTCCGCCTGATAGAACACCTTTGGGATGAATTAGAATGGAGACTGCGAGCCAACAGCAGATTAAACTCTATGGATTAAGATGTGGATGTTACTCAAGTTCATATGCATGTGAAGGCAGGTGAGCGAATACTTTTGCCAATATAGTGTATATGAGTATATACTAATTACCGGCCTGATCGTCTGTCATCATCTGCACCTGTTTCTTGCTGGCTCCTGCCTTCAGTTTGAGATTTCTTTTTTAATATATCAGTGATGTTATAGGTCAGTGTATGGCATAAGGAACAAAAACATTCCTCAGAAATCGACAGGTACAGGGACTGAACTGAAAAAGATTGAAAATGAGAGCCAAAAAAGTCCTTAGGGAAGCACGGAGAAACTACTCCTCAAGACTTTGTTACAAATCCAAGAAAGTCTGCTACTTTGGAAGCAAAATAGGAAAAAATGCATACGGGATATCAGAACTTGAATCCTTCTGCATGGAAGAGTGGAGGAAAATCCCTAAACCCAGAAATAGGATCCTGGCTCCAAAGCTGTCATATCTAAAAGTAAGCACTTTGTGACGAAAAAAACATCTCACCTAAATAGAGTTTAAGAGCTTCCTAGTAAAGGCGGCTACATGTCCTTTTACCCCAGTGTCAGACTCACCATGTGGCAGCAGCTTGTACTTTTCACAAGAGCCTTCCTTGACATCGTCCAGAGTCAAGTCGTAACGTGTGCCGTAATTGGGAGCAATAATCCACAGAGAGGTGCTGTGCACGGGTTATAGCGGTAAAGTAATTAAGCTGCATCCTTTCATTATACACCCAGCGCTTTCATTAAAAACTTCGCGAACTGCTTGTGTCGAGCCACACAGAGGCGAGGCGAGGACAATGAATTATGTTGTGTATGTCTCTTTACAGGATCAAAGCGGACAAAAGCGCTGCTAAGAGAAATATCCTGAACGTTATAGAGTTGTAAAGAATAGACAGCATTTTTAGGGTAGCGAAGATGGAGTATATGATCACACAGAATCTACAAAACCTTTACTAGAGTGCACAGAAAAAGGGATAAAAACAAACCAGAGGCTATAACTACCATGGTCCATTGCTGCATTTCTCTGCAATCAGCTGACCCACGGTCTCCATAGTTACTGTAAAAGGAGCTCTGGAAATAAAACCGCTCGACCATTGTGAAGTGCTTCGTGAGCCCCTTTCGACTGTTTTTTTTTTTTTTTTTTTTTTTTCGCCCTGTTGCAGACACAATGGGCCGTGCTTCACAACATGTAGCCTTTCTGAATCATTTACCAAGCAAACTGATGTTAAAACATTTCAGACGCACCGGCCATAACCGAATCTATAAACGTCGTTAGGCGAATCCGTCTTTCCCGACTGGATAAATGGTGCAACAGGGCTTTTGGATCAAGTTTATCTGCAAGCAAGAGGAACCGCTTCGTGTGAAGCCCGAGGAGATATTGAACCCGGCAAATGCTTGCCCCCCTCATGCTGGGGCTGATGAAAACACTTACAGAGCAGCATGTTCCTCCATATGCCCGCCATCTCGTCTTCGCCGAGCATTCAGCGTCGTAGAACGCCGCTCTGTGATTTATATTCACGCCGAGTCCCAAAACCATGTGAGATGTACTCGACGTTTCGTTCGAAGTCTTCTCTGCTGCACTTTATTGCAGTGAAAAGAAGATTGAACGATGCGGTGAAAGTTTCTCCATTATTTGTGAGCCAAATAACATTATATATATATATATATGTGATAAAATATAATTAAATAAATATGAATATCAGCTAAACAAAAATTAAGAAATTGTTACAACGCTAAAAACCTAAAATGCTAAAAAAAATATATTATACTAGAAATGCATAAATTCTTTCTTTTTCCCATTTTATATATCATACGTTGTGAATATTAACCAATGCTGAATTGCATACTGAAACCATGTCACCTGGAGTGTTACAACTGCATGTTGAAATGCTTTTTTGCTCACCGTGGTTATAAAAAGTGATTCTTTGAGTTTCCGTAGTCTTCCTGCTCGCTCGACCCAGTCATAATCATAATCATAGAAATCGATCAAAAATTTTCAAAGGATTTTAAAGAAAATCTAAATCACATAAAATCAGATCTCCGGTTCCCTTCTGCGGCCAGATCATTGGATGTCTGTCTGTGCCATGCATCTTATTTCTTTTCTACCCCTACACAAATATGAGCCAATTGCAACATCATCATCTTTCCGCTCCTCTCCTTCTGTCACCATTGAGTCACAGCACAATATTGTAAAGGCTTCACCTATCATTTTTTACTCCTACAGCGTGCTGCAGAATGTCGTGCTTCCAGCAGCGCGGATGCTCGATCTCAAGCTCTTTTTTTCCTCTCTATACAGCTCAAAAGAGAAGCTGCTCTTTAGCTGCCCTCACAATTTCCCAGCAACTTTCCTGTTCCGAAAGCAAAACGCGCGTCCTCCCTTTTGCGCTTTTTTTTTTTCTTCTTCCCCTCCTCCTTTCCAGTTCTCCCAAAACGGTTGCCATGCCAACCCCAGCCATTACACTGCTTCGCCTTCAACTTTGGAGTGCTGCAGTGGCGCATCTCGAGCTTCCTGTTAGCTAAAACGGGCCAGCTGTACTGCAGTCCATTCATTCTGATAGGGAAACAGCTGCGCTTTTTAAGGCATCTGTTTACCCATGATTACTCGGGGTATCCATCCACAGTCAGACTGCTGGATTTTAGCGTGTCTGCTAAAGGATGAGTTGATGAAGGACTCGGTCATAAACTAATGAGCTCATACAACCCAGGAACAGGTGCTAATGAATTGTATTTTTATATCTGTTTTTAGTTAATAGAACATTAATGAGACAAGTGAGTGCTTAGCAACTTAAACAGTCATTCATTTACCAGCTTTTTCTATTTCGTGAAATGAAATAAGATTAATAAACTACAGCTTCATACATCCTAAATGGCGAGGAATGGTGCGTGACAAGTTACATCCTGTTGTCACATACTGTAGAGTTGTTCAATTACTTGCCTGTTGATGCCTCTGTTTGTTACAAAACCCTGATATTAGAAACTCCTTCCATGTTCGCTGATAAATATACATCTCTCACAGTAAGCCTGGTCACATTAGTGATGATACATTTATATTTGTTAAATATAAAAAACAGAAATGTATTACTTATCACTTATTACTATTAATTACTTAGTACACTATATATGTAGCACCATTGCACCATGATACAAGTCCTTCTAAGTTTAAGAGTTTTTAGCATAGAAACAATATATATATATATACGTACAGTACAGACCAAAAGTTTGGACACACCTTCTCATTCAAAGAATTTTCTTTATTGTGTTCTTTCTTGTGTTCTTTAGCCCAAACGCGTCCCTTCTGCTTGTTGCCTGTCCTTAGCAGTGGTTTCCTAGCAGATATTCTACCATGAAGACCTGATTCACACAGTCTCCTCTTAACAGTTGTTCTAGAGATGTGTCTGCTGCTAGAACTCTGTGTGGCATTGACCTGCTCTCTGATCTGAGCTGCTGTTAACCTGCGATTTCTGAGGCTGGTGACTCGGATGAACTTATCCTCCGCAGCAGAGGTGACTCTCGGTCTTCCTTTCCTGGGGTGGTCCGCATGTGAGCCAGTTTCTTTGTAGCGCTTGATGGTTTTTGTGACTGCACTTGGGGACACTTTCAAAGTTTTCCCAATTTTTCGGACACCTCTTATTATGTATACATATGTATAATTATGGCTTAATATGATTTGAACTGAGGAACATCAAAAAAAAAAATCACCCTTGTCCAGTTTTCATGAATGGGAAATCTATCTATGGAGACATTTTAACATGTGGATTGACTCACTTTTTCAGCCAGCCCCTAGTGGACATTGGAGGAACTGCACGATTTGGAACTACACTTTACACCATGCAAACCTAGTTTAAAAAGTCCTCATCTGGACGTCATCCAAGCCATTGAAGACAACTTGGTTAGATCAGGCATTTAAGCTAACTTTTAAAACTTGTGCAAATTATGGCAGGGTTTGGATGTTTAGCATTTCTCGATCATTAGATCAAGTCGAAGCAACTAAGGAATAATACCACCAAACAGGCTGCCCTTATGGCAGTGTGTGAATTGTTTTTTTTTAGTGTGTGTGTGTGTGTGTGTGTGTGGGAGGTGATGAGCATGAGCGCAACTTGGCTCTGAATGATCACTGTAATTAGTGCAGCACACACTCCGAACAAAAGGCATCTCTGAAATAGAGCATGAGCAGACGTACTGTATGAGAGCACAACACATTTTGAACTCTGTGGATAAACGCAGCTCTTTTGAGTGAACAGGAACTAGACCAGGCAGTGTGTTTCTGAGGCCTCCACGTTGTTGTCTGAGATATATTTAACAGAGTAAAATCTGACAGGGCAACAAAATGAGGTGCCAAGATACCAATAAATTGTCCGTAAGTGAATCAAGGTTACAGATATTCCATAAACCTTTGACCATGTCAGGCTGTTAAATATTTTAATCAAAAGTAAACCTGGGGCCCCCAATTAATTTCTCTAAGCTACTCTTATTATTTAGCTGCAGCTCGTCAAGTGAGTTTTAAGGGAACTGCTTTGGTTTAAATTGATGAGACAGCTCTTATTATTTTCGAATAAAAAATGTATGATTAGAGAAAACAGAGTGTCTTGGTATGTTGTTGGATCACAGCCCTATCAGTTTCCTCAGGAAGTGTTAATTTATATAGTGTTATATGCCGCCATCTTTAGGATGATTACAGAAATGCATTCACTGTATACTGACTTGAGTTTATGATGCTTTTATGATGAGGTCATGGTAAGTGATTTCATTCCTCCCAAAAAAAGCCTTCTTTTTTTTTTTTTTTGCGATAATTGTTAATCGCATTAAAGGTGGAAAAAAAAAAAAATATGACATAATGTATCTTGGTTCCATTTTTTTATTGCAAGAGTCTGTAATCTTAAAAAGGGTGTGTTAGACTTTCAGATAAAGAACAAACATTTTCATCATTGAAGTGTATTTTGCATTGAACTGTTACATAATATTTAAACTTATCACCATGGAAATACTGTATTTTTTAAAGCAGGCCCTCCTTCTTCACATCTCAAAGGAGTCTGTGGATCTTTGGGATACACTATACTCCCTCTCCAGGTTAGTGTGTGCTCATGCTCTAGGTTACAGGTCTCCAGGTTCACCTCTTGCTGCCTTTATCTCAGCACACAGATCTGCAGCGATAAGCAGCCGGTGTAATTAGTCTGAACAACCTCTGTGGAAGATCGAAACACAGACACCTGACACCTGCTTTTGTTGACACTACAGTACCAAGCCTAGGCTCCTTCCTAGAAAACGGAACCTTGTTGGTCTAATTATGGGCCTGAACATAGTTTAATCTGTTTATATGCCGAGGTACACATTATCCAGTGCCACGCATGCAGGTCACAGAATACTCGTATGTCTTATGGTTGTGTGGTTCTTAAATTGAAAAGTAGGGGTTTATACAGCAACAGTGAGAGTGGATGGAGGCGAAGCAGGACTTGTTGAGAGTCACTCTGTCTAGAACTGCAATATATTTTAATTAAAGTGCAAACTAACACGATGTCTCTTCTGGGGCTTTTTAAATTCTCTGCTGCAGATGTCTAACTATTAACCTTAAAGAAATCACCAGCATTTTTCAATTTAACATCTTCAGTATAGACTCAATTACAACCATGGTCTCATGGCAGTGAGTAAGAAACACTTTTTTATGTGTAGATGTCTTTTTGAATTCATTAGACAAACACGTTTATTAATTAAAGTGTCATATATTACACTCTGTTTTAGACAAAACAGACTTTTTGTTTGGTGTACTTTTCCAGTTTTTGAGTGTCTGTAGCTTAAATTAACTGCCCCCAAGCACCCATTTGTGGCAATTCACATTCCTGGCCAATCAGAATGCATAAGTCTGCTTTCTGGCTTTTCCATTCATTGTATATTGTGACGACAGACCTCCTCACTCGACCAAAACGCGACACTCATTCAGAACCACGGCCAGCTCTACTGCGCGCAAGAGAGAGAGAGGGCTGGGGCGCCTTAAACCTCCACGGCTGGCAGCACATAATTGCTCACCATCAGCTCCCCATAAAAGGAGCTTCAAATGCCTGTCCACTGAGTACTATGTTCTGGAAGCATGCTCCTCTAATTTGCTCTCTCTGCTCTACTTTTCCGGAAACAGGGAAATCCTCTGAGTAGAAGCTCTAGCCAAAGCTTGAACTGCCTCCTTGGATTTATATATACAGTTTATATAAGAGCTCTATTTTAAGATGATGTCCTCAATATTTAGTGTGATATAACAAAGTTAACTTAAGAGGATAGGTTAGCCATTGCCCACTAACCTAGCCTTATTAACTGTAACTCTTAAAAATGGCCCCAACAGAACTGGGTGGAGCTGAGCATTGAGCCAGGGGAGGCTCTCTTGTTATATGAGGTCACAAAAGAGGGAAAATTTCATTACCTTATTTAAGCTCTTGCCAGTAGAAAAGCATGAAAATAAGATTAGGTGGGGAAATGTTTGAGTAGTCCTTAAACCAAACTGACTTTTTAATTAGACACACTGTATTGTGTAACGGCGGCACGGTGGTGTAGTGGTTAGCACTGTCGCCTTGCACCACCAGGGTCCGAGTTCGATCCCTGGCCAGGCTCGATTCCCGTCTCTGTGTGCATGGAGTTGCATGTTCTCCCCGTGCTTGGTGGGTTTCATCCGGGTACTCCGGTTTCCTCCCACAGTCCAAAGACCTGTAGGTTAGGTTAATTGGCGTTCCCAAATTGCCTGTAGTGTGTGAATAAGTGAGCGTATGTGTGTGTGTTTGTGCCCTGCGATGGATTGGCACCAGGGTGTACCCTGCCATGTGCCCCATGTCTCCTGGGATAGGCTCCAGGTCCCCCGTGACCCTGTATACAGGATTAAGCGGTATAGATGATGAGTGAGTGAGAGTGTATTATGTAAACTTTGCTGACATTTCCTCTCTCAACCTAACAGACAGAGTTTTTAAATGTGTCCACAGACGTTCAGGGTTCTGCTCCTTCAGACAGATTGTACTTCACTTATTTTATGTCACCTGGCTTGAAAACTAGTCAGACTTTGATTTGAAAGCTTGTCTAGTCTTGATGAAGCGGGCCACTATGCTCATTTTAAGCTGCTCAGTCTCATAAAAAAAAGTGCTAAATGTTCTCCAGATGCTATTTCTGAGAGATTTAGACATGTATCTTATTGTATAAAACTTTTTTCTTTGCTCATCGCAGTGCTGGGGTTTAAACCCATGACCTTATGATTACTATTCAATGTTCCTAACCCTAACTTCCAGCTTATTTATGTCTCGTACTGTCACATATTGTATCTTGTATCGATACAATTCTATTTTCTAGTTTGATCTGTTTAATCAACCTCTTATGATTGTACCCAACTGCATTTGTTTCCAAACACATCACTGCTTGGACAGTTACAACAATCTAGTGCAACACTGAAACTACGAAT
This sequence comes from Clarias fuscus, assembly GCA_030347435.1. Taxonomy (NCBI): domain Eukaryota; kingdom Metazoa; phylum Chordata; class Actinopteri; order Siluriformes; family Clariidae; genus Clarias; species Clarias fuscus. The sequence continues at coordinate 5,784,949 of CM059230.1, read as the reverse complement.
GAGTCACAGAGGAAGGTAAACTGCTGCGAGATCATCAGCAAAAAGTGCTTTTCCCCTGATCAACTATAGTCTTCTCCAGCAGTGCACCGTAGCTACTCCACCTGCTCTGATGGCTAAACAACAACAACTTCCCTCTCCTTACTCCTGCCACCAGCGCTCATGTTGAGATGGCAATTCACTGCCATGATCACTCTCTCGTTTTACAGCTCTCCTCGACTGTGGAGACGTTTTAGATTGAAATAAATTGGAAATCAACTCTTTAGAGCACAAAAACATATTTTTATCATCAGCTCCCTACATATAAAATATTCCTTGAGAAGCCCTGGATATAAAGGCATAGCCCACAATTGCATAGAAGCACAAGGTTTACGAGGAATGCATGCTCATTCACCCAGTTGTCTCCAATATGTAGAAAGTACAGACTCACATCATTAGATTGTCTTCTTCAGTTAGATCTGAGACGGACCTATAGCCACGGTAAAGAAAAGCAAATATTTAGAATAATATCTTCCCCACTAGGGCGTACTATGACTATGATAGGGTAATGCCAAATGGCTTGGTGACATATGCAGTCACTCGAGGCTTTTGTCACGTTTTCTTAGGCAAACAGGTCATTAATATACAGTATATTGACAATAATTAGACTTTGACACCTGCAGCTCCACAGTCCTTTTGGAAAAACACCTTGACTCTTTCATTCAATCTATATAAATAAAAGAAACGCTTTGTCTGTACACTCGCTCTTTCAATGATATGTCACTCTGAAAACCTTCTGTCTGTATGTATGTCTGTAAAATCAAAAATCAAAATAAAATTAAATAAAAATGTTGAGTAAAAGTGAAGCAGTTACAATATGTGCTAGATTATGTCACAGCATCTATTGCTTTTTTTTTTTTTTTTTTACAAATATAACAGTTTTTCCCAAGGTGGGCGTTGCTATAGGTGTCTCTCAACAGACCCAATCAACGTGAAAGTTTGCCGATAGTTTGCCGTGTATAGACAGACAACCACAATGCACATGCAAGCTGCCAAAATCCTCACGAAACAGAAACGAACATGCAACACAGCATGGCTTGCTTAAAAAAAAAAAAAAAGGAAAGTATACTATGAAAACTGAACTTTCAAAGATAGTTGAACTATCAAAACTAGACGGTTAAACTTTCAAAAACTGCGGCGCTAATAAAAAGCAGTAATATAATGCTTCACTTTAATAGATAGAACACAAGTTAATAGAGCAAACCAGTCCAATGTGATGTCATTTAAAAAATAAAAAAAAACTGAGAGCACAGTGTTATGCACTAAAATTGGTCTTTTTGTTTATCATATCTTGTTGATATTTCACGAGATATCATAAACTGTTTTCAATGGAAAAAAAGATACTTTCAAAATATCACAAGAAAAGGTCCATGATATCTCACAAAACTTGACCATTCAATGTCACTGTTTTGGTCCAGTAGGTGGCAGCCAATGGTGGCTTCCAACCGCTCTCGATTTCTTTTCACTACTGTGTGTCCCGTTTTTTTTTCTTCTTCTTTAGTTTTTTTTTTTTTTTTGCGTCCCATATGACGTTTTTTTCCTTTAACAATTTTTTTCTTTCTTCATCGGATTTTTCCCCCTCCACCTTTGTCCCTTTAGAGGCTCCATAGAGATCTGCCTGAAGGTAAACCTGCACCATACAGACCAAGTGACTGACTTTCTCACTGTCCGATTACCAAACAGGGATTGTATTTGGCTGATGATGAAAGAAGCGTAAGATACTCAAACTTACAACTTTTTTTTAATTTTGTATTAATAAGTTCAGAAAGACAGGTAGACATGTACTCTACATGGGCTTCAACCTTAAATAATAATATCACTGATCATTTTATGTTTAGCTTTAATCTTTGAACTACTCCTACAGTGTAAACTCGTTTCCCCTCAACAACGTGGGGTATTTACTGTACGCTACTTATAGAATAAAGGAATGGGATGTAATGGGAGCAGGGACTGTCTTTTCACTATGCTAAAATAATCCACCAAAACCTTTCCCTTATGCTTCTTTTCCACACAAAATATATCTGCTACAGAGAGAAACTATGATGTTTAAATCACAAGCTGCTGGCAATCAAACTGTTGCTGGAACAGTGAAAACATTGGCCGAATGGATCTTCTATTTCTGTCTGCCAAGACACTTAATCCATGAAAAGGCGTGTGGGCCTTCTTTTGTTGATTTAATTTTCCTGTTGTTCAGGTTCTAAGAATGGGAATGCTAATGCTTTGCTTAGATCAATAAAAGACTGTTTTGGACTGGCTGGACTTTGGGACAGAATGTTGGTGTAGGCAATATATCATTGTGCTTTCAAGATATTTAAGGATTACAGAACATGCACTTCACACATTTAAGAACATTAGCAGTGGCCTAGTTCAAGACAACCAGTATATATAATAATAATAATAATAATAATAATAATAATAATAATAATAATAATACATTTTATTTGTAACGCACCTTTCATTCATTAAATCTCAAAGTGCTAACATTAAAGAAAAATAAAGATAGAAAAGGTTTAAAGCAAAAAAATAAGACCACATCAAGGCTAAAATAATAATAAAAAATAAAAAATAGAAGAGGTATAAAATAATCAATTTAAAACCAAATCAACAATTATAAACTTTCTTAAATAAAAAGGTCTTCAGGTTGACTTTAAAAGAGTCCAGGCTCTATATGGCTCTCAGATGAACAGGAAGACGATTCCAGAATGTTGGTGCAACTGAGCAGAAGGCTCGATCCCCCATGGTACGGAGCCTGGTAAATGGGGCTTTGAGGAGCATGCTTCCTGATGACCTAAGGGTGCGGTTAGAATGTTGTACAGTGATCAGATCTTGCAGATATGATGGTGCCTGACCATGGTGCAGTAACACATTTATGGGGCATCGCTCCTCTGTGGCTTCAATGAAGGAAGACTGTTGAGGCTCCAGGAGATGGTTTATGGTGGCAAAAAGTTGCTTAGAGTTGCCGGGATTTTTATTAATTTGGTTAGAGTAAAATTGACGCTGCATATCCTTCAAGCACTTGAAATATGCTTTTGATGCTCACGGAAAGCAATCTTATAGACAGTGAGTCCAGACTTTCTAGACTGACGCTCCAAGGCGCGCCCAGCCATTTTCATACGGCGTAGTTCCTGTGTGTACCGAGGAGCAGAGCGTTTAAAACTTACTTCACGTGTCCTGATAGGAGCATGACGGTCAAGAGTACTGCTCAGGGAGTTGTTATAATGTTCAACCAGTTCATCCACTGTCATGCCGACTGGGCAGGTGATTTGTGTGAAGTCTGCAGCCATGGAGGTTAGATTAATGCATTTCCAGTTTCGAAAAGACATTTGGCGCTTGGGTCTAGTAATAGGCAGCGAAAAAGTGAAGGCCATAGATATCACCATATGGTCCGACACACCCAGGTCATAGACCTCTAAGTCTTTGAGTCAGTAATGACAAGGTCTAGAGTGTGCCCCCTAGTGTGTGTGGGGACATTCATATGCTGCTGGAGGCCAAGAAAGTCGAGCAGACTCAGAAATTCTGTTGATAACTGACAAGAGGGATCGTCTACATGAATATTCAAATCTCCAACAATGACTATGTTGGTTGGCATGGAACAGAGTGATGTAAGTAAGTCATGTATTTCAGGGAGGAATGAGGAGTGAGGCTTGGGGGGACGGTATATAAGCAGCACTGTCATTGAATAGGGAGGTTTACATTTGAAGGCTAAACATTCCATAGAGATAAAGTCAGGTAGTGGCAAGGGAGAAAGTTTCAAATCATCCCGATGAATAACCGCCAAGCCACCTCCACGCCCAGTGCAGCGGACTTTCTCCAAGTAAGTGTAGCCCTGAGGACAGGCTTCATTGAGCGATGAATAATCTCCTGTTTTATGCCAAGTTTCAACCGAGCACATAAAATCCAGACATTTGTCCAAGATGTGATCATGTATGAGAAGTGATTTATTATTAAGCGATTGGGTGTTCAGTATTTCCACAGTGGCAGGAGACAGATCTGTTAGTATATGTCTCTGTAAGCTCCGCGTTAAAACGCCTATACAGTATGGGGCATTTAAGTCAAGTCAAGTCAGTCAATTGACATTTACAGAAGACTTCAAGCACAGTTCAATGATGAGACTCTTAGCCGAGGTAAAACATTTGAATGGTGCCAATATTTTAAAGAAGCCCGTACAACCGTGAATGACGATCCCGGCCGAGGTGGCTGGGAAACACATTGTATTCAGTGAGGGGAACGCCTGATATTTGAAAATCAACAGTTAACTTGCCACCAAATTGCGGAAGAGACGCATCTGTCTGTGGGAACTGTACATACAATCATTCACCAACACCACTTGCACATTACATGAACTGGGCTGGGAGTTATTGCTACATCTGCCATACAGCCCTAACCTCAAACCAAGCCATTTCCAAATTTTTGGGCCATTAAAGGAGTTCCTTTGAGGCGGACATTCAGATGTGAAGCAGGGAGTCCGATCATGGCTCTGGTGTACCGAGAAAACTTTCCCTAGTAGGTCAGGAAAATGTTCTTCCTCTTAAACACCTGAAAATAAAGGGCAAAACATCTTACCATTTTTCCCTTAAATGACAGATGTTTTGAAGATTTTTTGAAGGAGTTGGGCTAACCGAAAAGTTAGTGCCCCCTCTTAAATTCTAAGTTGTAGTTTTGTGTGTGTGTGTGTGTGTGTGTGTGTGTGTGTGTGTGTGTGTGTGTGTGTGTGTGTGTGTGTGGGTGTGTGTGTGTGTGTGTGTGGGTGTGTGTGTGTGTGTGTAAGTGTGTGTGTGCGCGTGGGTGTGTTTGTGTGTGTGTTTGTGTGTTTGTATGTGTGTGTGTGTGTGTGTGTGTTTCCAAACCAAAAAGTTAGTGCCCCCTCTTAAATTCTAAGTTGTAGTTTTGTGTGTGTGTGTGTGTGTGTGTGTGTGTGTGTGTGTTTGTGTGTGTGTGTGTGTGTGTGTGTGCGTGCGCGTGGGTGTGTTTGTGTGTGTGTTTGTGTGTGTGTGTGTGTGTGTGTGTGTGTGTGTGTTTCCAAACCGAAAAGTTAGTGCCCCTTCTTAAATTCTAAGTTGTAGTTTTGTGTGTGTGTGGGTGTGTGTGTGTGTGTATGTGTGTGTGTGCGCGTGTGTGTGTGCGCGTGGGTGTGTTTGTGTGTGTGTTTGTGTGTTTGTATGTGTGTGTGTGTGTTTCCAAACCGAAAGGTTAGTGCCCCCTCTTAAATTCTAAGTTGTAGTTTTGTGTGTGTGTGTGTGTGTGTGTTTTTCCAAAAACATTCTTTCTGTTGCTTTAGGAGTTGGACTAACCGAAAAGTTAGTGCCCCCTCTTAAATTCTAAGTTGTAGTTTTGTTTGTGTGTGTGTGTGTGTGTGTGTGTGTGTGTGTGTGTGTGTGTGTGTGTGTGTGTGTGTGTGTGTGCGTGTGTGTGTGTGTGTGTGTGCGCGTGTGTGTTTTTCCAAAAACATGATGGAAAATCATCTAATTGTAGTCGGAACTAGTATTTGGCAATACAACTCAGGCAAACAACATATAACTTTTTAACCTTACCATTATTTACAATATGTACAGTAATCCAAATAAGTAGCATATAATATTTATAATCTTATTTAAAATAATGCATACATGCTATATATAATTTTTACAAATAACTTACAAGTCATATACTATAGCTCATATACTATAGAATGGGAAAGTAATAAACAGTATACAGAAAGTAATATATGTACTGTATAATACACAAATTGGGTGAAAAATGTGAAAGAGATTTCTTGTGAATGACGGCGTAAAGCCAGCTGTACCTTCAACCCATGAGGTAAAAAAAACAACAAAAAAACGGACCCCCACTCTTATCCTCCTTCCGTCCATCTCATCTTTCTGTTTCAGGGTGTTTGCAGCACACACATACACACATACAGTACACACACACACACACACACTTGTTGTGCCCGACATTGACTCATCACCCTGCAGACCTTAAATAGGATTAAAAACACTGCACTGAAGTGAACATTAATTAGACCCACACTCATGGGCGATAAATGGAAATTCATTTACTGAGTTCTGATTAAGTCCTGATTACTTTATAGCATCGGGGAAGCAGGCAGCATGCTGGCGATCCAGAGAGGAATGGTAAGAGAATTACATATTGTACAGTATATCATTTTTATCACGTCATCAGGCTTTTGGTTTCACGGTTAGGTTTCACTGGAAGACTTAGAATTGATTAACAAAAATGAAACTCGTGTCGACGGTGACTGTACTGTACAATACATTCTTTATCCATCAGTAAAAAATCTTTTTTTTTTGTTGTATATGTGACCTTATAAATAAAATGTTCTGGGTTATAAGAGGTGTTTTCATAATCAAACTGATTGTGTTCAACATTTCTACCCCATGAATTGAAACAAAATTTGTCTTCAAACATACTGTAAGAGTTTCTGAGTATTTTACTAGGTCTTCACCCAACTTGGTCACAGTTAGCAGAGTGTATGTAGCATATAAGAAATAAACTTTCTTATACAAATTTGATTGACTTTTACTATATGAATTTTTAATGAATCTTTGTTCAATTGTGGTATTTATTGTTTATTTTCAGGAAATCCATTTGGTATAGTAGTAGGCTTGGTTGGTGTCTCGATGTTACAAAGACAACAGTCTAAATTTCATTAAATGGTGCTTGATGGGTTTCCACTGGGTCCACGGTCGACAGACATGCACATTAGGATACTGTAACTGGCGTTCCCTAATTGCCCGTACTGTGTGAATGAGTGTGTTTGTTTGTGTGTGTGTGTGTGTGTGTATGTGTGTGCCCTGTGATGGATTGGCACCTGCACAGCTCCTTTATTGACTAATGATATTAATCACCATTGAACCCAACAGTGCATGTATAGATGATGTGCTCTGTGTAATCATTCCCATGTTGTGGTCTCGCTAGTCATTTTTTAAATAATATTCAAAATCTTGTTACTGGTGAGATAAATCCTAACCCTGCGTTCACACCGAACGCGGCGAGAGCGTCAAGACGGCCGGGAGTCATTCATTTTCAATGGGAGCCGGCGGCGAAAAGCGGCAATCAGCGGCGCGGCGCGGTGAGAGCGGCGAAGGGAGTTGGAATCAGCTCAACTTTATGGTAATGAGCTATGACGCGGTTGAGCGGCAACCAATAAAAAAGTAGAGGTCCCCCGCTTGCGCGGATTCCGCGGAACGCAGTCCTGTAAACTTTTGTTCCGGCGACATTAGTTCCCAAGCAAAATGGAGGAGAAGTTCATTATTGCGGTAGTGGGTTTCCCGGTTATTTATGACATGTCCCTGTTTCTGTACAGGGACATTAATAAAAAAAATGATGCATGGACAAAGGTGTCTGAAATTGTTGGTGTTTAAATATAATATGAAATATAATATAATAATAAAAAAATATGAAATTAGACTAGCAATTCACAATGAACAGAAGCCACACCATACAAATGCCTTATAATTTGAGCTCTTCTAAAGCAGGGTGCATCAAAAGCAGCAGCAATCGGAAGCCACTTCAAACAGCAACACTGGCAGCGTTCTCCATCCTCAGGCATCCCCAGCTAAACTGAGAGTTTTTTTTTTTTTCTAGGACAGGACCCGAATTTACAACTCCGAGAAGGAAGCAACCAAAGATATGGTAGCCAAGGGTTTACAAGCCTCAAGAGATCTGGGCTGAGAAAATCAAACGGTTGGGCTGGCACACCGCCCAGGGCTCTCGTTTATATCCTGCACTCGTGATATAAGAAGAAGTTTTCCGAGAACTTGAACTGCAGTATTAAAGCTGATCAACATGTAAGGAGCCTTTTTAGTTCAAATGATAGACTTTATAATATTAGACAGGGAGGAAGGGTGCATACTGGTGATGGGAAGTCTGGAAGGGTTCAAGGTTACTTTTTTGAATGTATATTTTCCACAGGGAGTTAAATGGCCCATTTATACGCAGTTGTTTCATTTAAGGTTAACCAAAGCCCAAGGTTTATTCATTTAATGTGTGGATGTGATTTGAATATTAGATTAAATTAGATGATGGACTCATCACACAGGTTTTGCCGGCTACATACAGTACATCGATATTGTACATACATACACTAGGCGGAACGGTGCCTCAGTGGCCTTGTACCTCCACGTTCCAGGTTCGATTCCTCCCCTGGGTCTGTGTGCATGGAGTTTGCATGCCCTCCCCATGCTTGGTAGGTTTCCTCAGGTTTCCTCCCTCATTGCCAAGACATCCAGATTACGTTTACTGGCTGTTAGGAACCTCCACTAGAGGTCACTGGTTTCTGTCTGTCTGTAGTTTTTGTTGGTCGACTCAGTTTCCCAGAAGGCACCTCAGTCAGGTGATGAGTGCTCACCTGAACTGAGGTGGCTCATTAAAGTTTCTATAAATAGCAGTTTGTTCTGGGAGACTGGGTCGAGCATTGTTTGTTTGTGTATGTTTGTTTGTTTGTTTGTTTGTTTGTTTGTTTGTATGTATGTATGTATGTATGTATGTATGTATGTATGTATGTATGTACTGTCATGTGGGCATTCCTTTTTGTTTGTTTTTGTTTCTTTGAGTTTATATTTTAGTAATCTTGTTTCACCTTTGTTTTTCTAGAGGGCTCTATTAGTTTTCTTTAGATTCCTTGTGTTTGTGGATTCATGGAGCTGTCCTGTTTCATGTTTAGTGTCTCCTCCTGTGTAAGTACTGTTCTGTGTGTTGGTCTTCTTGTCTAGTTCTTTGTTTGTTGCTTCCCTTATCTGTTTGGATGTTTGTAGCTACATGAGGTCTTAGCCGCTAGCAGGGTTAGCCGCTAGTAGGCCTTAACTGCTAGTAGGGTTAGCCTCCAGTCGGCGAGCCTCTAGTGGGATTGACAGCTAGTGGTTTTGGTCACTAGTAGGTATTAGCTGCTAGTTTGGAATAGCCTCATGTGTGCCTTGCCTCCTTGTGTTCAGTTCCCCCCTATTAGGTCAGTAGTAACCTGGTTAGCCACTAATCCCTTAGATACTAACCTGGTTAGGTCAGCATCCAGCGTCCCAATACTCAGTGTAGCTACTAATCTCACTAACCACTAACCCTCCAGTCTCTGTGCCCCTAGTCCTGTCCCTCCAGTCTCTGTGCCCCTAGTCCTGTCCCCATCTCTAGTTCCTGCCACGTCCTGTCCAGCCTTGTCTCTAGTTCCCCTATGTGTCTTTAGTTAGCTCCAGCTCCATGTTTCCCTGTGTCAGCTCCTAGTCCCTGTGTATGTTTCCTTATCCCTGATTAACTGCGTTAGCGCTCAGTTCCTTCTGTCAGTTCCCCTGCATCAGCTCCTAGCTCCTGTATCAGCTCCTGGTTTCCTTGTCAGCTCCTGTTGTGTGTAGCCCTAAGCCCTAGTTTTAGTTTGAGTTTGTTGTTTTGGTTCCTTTGTTTGGTTGTGTCTGTCTTTGAGTTTTGTTAATAAAGACTATTTCTGTTTGCACACCCCTCTGCCTTCATGCCTACCATATATGCCCATGGCAACTACATCAGCCGGTCTAGCCAGCCACTACCACCAGCTAGACCCATGACACTGGCATTCCCAAATTGCCCATAAGGTGTGAATAAGCATTGTGTGTGTATGCGTGTGTGCTGCAATGGATTGGCACCCTGTTCAGGGTGTACCCTGCATGTTTTTCAGTTTTTTACTAGTTTTTTAGTGAGAATGTATGGGTAATCTCTTATACACACACGCCATGTCCATTAAGCAACAGCATTAAATACAATTCAATAAACAAACAAGGTACAGTAAAGGTCTGCTGTTCTCATTTTTTAGTCATCAGGGGTCTCTTTATTTTTTTCTCCCCAGCCCAAAGACTTTATAGAAAGAGATCATTTAAAAGCAAGGCAACGGATAAGATTTAATTCTTGTGCTGTCTGGTCCAGCTTTATCTATATTACCATGGCAACAAACCGAATGCTACAGCTTTTGGTGTTTAAACATCTGGATAAAGTCCAGAACTGCTACAACCAACAGGAGTAATAGTACTAAAACCTTAATCAGACTCACCTCTAATTAAAGACTGGTCTTGATTCAGTCAGTATGTAATGCCTGGCCATGATTTTTATTTTTATTTTTTTATATACAGTATATATAAATCAACTAACATACACACGTGGACAAAATTGTTGGTACCCTTCGGTCAATGAAAGAAAAACTCACAATGGTCACAGAAATAACTTTAATCTGACAAAAGTAATCATTTTTAAAAATTCTATGAATGTTAACCAATGAAAGTCAGACTTTGCTTTTCAACCATGCTTCAACGGAATTATTTTAAAAAATTAGCTCATGGAACAGGCCTGGACAAAAATGATGGTACCCCTAGAAAATACTGAAAATAATGTGACCAAAGGGACATGTTAATTCAAGGTGTGTCCACTAATTAGCATCACAGGTGTCTACAATCTTGTAATCAGTCAGTGGGCCTATATATAGGGCTCCAGGTAGTCACTGTGTTGTTTGGTGACATGGTATGTACCACACTCAACATGGACCAGAGGAAGCGAAGGAAAGAGTTGTCTCAGGAGATTCGAAAGAAAATTATAGACAAGCATGTTAAAGGTAAAGGCTATAAGACCATTTCCAAGCAGCTAGATGTTCCTGTGACTACAGTTGCACATATTATTCAGAAATTTAAGATCCATGGGACTGTAGCCAACCTCCCTGGACGTGGCCGCAGGAGGAAAATTGATGACAAATCAAAGAGACGGATAATCCGAATGATAACAAAAGAGCCCAGAAAGACTTCTAAAGAGATCCAAGGTGAACTTCATGCTCAAGGAACATCAGTGTCAGATCTCACCATCCGTCGTTGTTTGAGCCAAAGTGGACTACATGGGAGACGACCAAGGAGGACACCATTGTTGAAAACAAATCATAAAAAAGACAGACTGGAATATGCCAAACTACGTGTTGACAAACCACAAAGCTTCTGGGAGAATGTCCTATGGACAGATGAGACAAAAATGGAACTTTTTGCCAGGGCACATCAGCTCCATGTTCACAAATGGAAAAATGAAGCATATCAAGAAAAGAACACTGTCCCTACTGTGAAACATGGAGGAGGCTCTGTTATGTTCTGGGGCTGCTTTGCTGCATCTGGCACAGGGTGTCTTGAATCTGTGCAGGGTACAATGAAATCTCAAGACTATCAAGGGATTCTAGAGAGAAATGTGCTGGCCAGTGTCAGAAAGCTGGGTCTCAGTCGCAGGTCATGGGTCTTGCAACAGGACAATGACCCAAAACACACAGCTAAAAACACCAAAGAATGGCTAAGAGGAAAACATTGGACTATTCTAAAGTGGCCTTCTTGAGCCCTGACCTCAATCCTATTGGGGATCTTTGGAAGGAGCTGAAACATGCTGTCTGGAAAAGGCACCCTTCAAACCGGATACAACTGGAGCAGCTTGCTCATGAGGAGTGGGCCAAAATACCTGCAGAGAGGTGCAGAAGTCTCATTGACAGTTACAGGAATCGTTTGATTGCAGTGATTGCCTCAAAAGGTTGTGCAACAAACTATTAAGTTAGGGGTACCATCATTTTTGTCCAGGCCTGTTCCATGAGTTCCGTTGAAGCATGGTTGAAAAGCAATGTCTGACTTTCATTGGTTAACATTCATAGAATTCTTATTTATTATGACTTTTGTCAGATTAAAGTTATTTCTGTGACCATTGTGAGTTTTTCTTTCATTGACCGAAGGGAACCAACAATTTTGTCCACGTGTGTAAGACTCGGCTCTCTCCATGTTCTGCATGCAGGACTCTTTGTTGACGCCTGATCGTGGCAAGGTGATTCCGAACATGTGGAAGTGAACCACCTGCAGGATTACGGCGGAATAGCATCATTTTTACGACTTTAAATGCAAATATATTCAGTATAAATTAATCTCTCTTTTTTTTTAAATAGATTTTTTAATAGATTTGAGTCAGTGTGGTGATATTAAATTGGGATATTAAACTGAGATTCTGAGCATTTTAATTCTATTCTAGAAATGCACTTCATTTCTATTGTATATATATTTTTTAAATAATAGTAATAATACTCAAACGTTGCTGGTGTCAGTGAAACACTTTCAAGTGGATAAGTAGGGACGAAACCTACATCATCTGTAGATGTATATGTTTGTTTATTCTTATTAACATTTCTTATCGTCATACTAATACCTTGATATAAAATGTACAATGTATTGAAAGTAAAGAATAAGAATCCATTAAAAAAGGACAAACTAGATTTTAACCATTGTTAAACACGTCTATACAAAACATGAGACATGAAATTTCAGGCTCCAGTCTGATTCTGTTCTCAGTCACTCCTTCCCTTTCTCCATCTTTTCCTTATGCTGCCTTGGACCAATTCCATATTAAATATATGTATGGATGTATTATTTATCTCCAGTACAGCTCTGAGTGTTGTAAACTCCGGCTCAGTACCAGTCCCCCACTTGACGTTGAGGCGATGGCCGTGAACGATGAGCTTCTTGAAGGATTTCTTTGTGGCCATCTCAGCTGTCGGACACGTAACGAACTGGACGGAGGCGCACTGCAACCTCTGCACTACTGTGATGGAGCGAATCTTCCCAAACTGGTAGAAATGGTTCCATTAAAAATAAATAAATGCCAGCCAGGATTCCAGTTACAGCCTCAAAGTTCACATACACCACATCTCTAGTAGCCTCGAGCAGGCAGGACTGAAAGTCAAGACCACATAAATGGCACCATTATGAATTTATCATCTTGCATACCTGAGGTCTGAATCTGTAACGTTATCTGCGAGGCCTCCGAGGTACTGTGTGGTGATGGACTTGTCCTCGGGTGGGTCTAACCAAGGCATGGTGGAGTTACGCTTCAACACCTTATCAGCCACTGGGTCTTTAATACCGTAGTAGCGTTCCTTAATGTTCTGATCAGCCAGCCGGTCATCTGGATGAGTGGGCTTCTCATGTCTGTAGTGTAGTACAGTATTACACCAATCTTAGCCACAGCTAAGACTGTGCTAGGACTGTAGACGCACGGTCATTAGGTGAGAGTGAATTTGTGTCCAAAGTGAGCAACTGCGTAAACATGATTCAGTGACACTGAGGGATGTTCAGTACCGTACTCCAGGTACAGCAGGCAGACCTAGCCTTTTAGCAATAACAGTACATCATTGTTTATTAGTGAATTAAATTTATCTGCAAAGTTACTAAAGCAGTGAGATAGATTTCATGGAGTAAAAGTCATTTGAAATACTTTGAATGATTTGAAATACTCCAGTCAAGTTGTAAAGTGTATTTAACTTAATTAAATGTACCTAGTTACTTATCTACAGAGATAAATTGTATGGTTATATTTCGATATACATTCAATTACATGAGCCAGTGAAACATAACTAACATGATCATAACAAAGCATAAACATACCATTTATCTGTGTAGCTAAGTAACTAAGTATCTTTACTGAAGTATTACAGTTAAGTATACTTTGCAACTAGACTGAAGTATTTCCATTTTAAATGTACTTTTACTCCTGTAACGTTGCAGAATACTGTATACAATAATCCCCTGCACTTCCACATTAACATTACTACATTAATGCAATCTCCGCATTTCACTAGACATAGAAGGTTGAGTAAAAAAGTGAAAATCATGTTTTCATGACTTTCTGAATTTTTTTTTTTTTATAATGACAATCAAGATCAAAAGAAGATTTGAATTTGTTGACTGGACATGAGAGTCAAAAAGACATCTGCAGCACTAAAGAACTTTATCTTGAAACTATTAGTGGTAGACATATAGAGAGATTCCACTTTCTCTGCAGTACTGAATATGAGCATGGCTGAATCTGTCCTTTCGCGTTTCCTGTCCCTACACGAATGCTTTCTTTCTCATCCCTATATTAATAAATCTACCGTAACTGCGGTTCTGTTCCTGTACCGAAGATCGCGTCGAGCGGAAGGGGGCGTGTCCAAATAAAGCCGCGCTTCAAGACATGTGTCTTGGCCTCGTGTTTGCCAAGATCACGCGACTGATTCGTTCGGCGCTTCAACTGCATTCAAGTAAAGACTCGTAAAGACATGTGGATGTCTCACTCCTCTAGTCAGCACACTATGCGCCCCCTAGTGGCACGGCACGTGTTACAACAGGGATCATGTTCGAATGGTTGATTTGAGGTTCAGTATTACTTTTGCTGCTCCATGGCCGCATTAATTGTGCTGCTTGAGATGCTGGGTCTGTTTGCAATACATATTTTGTCCACTAGGTGTCGGTACAATAAGCTCTTAAATGAAGCTTTATTTGGTTAACTACTGGCTGGGAAGCCTGGACACCTAATGAGTCTGTCGTTGTATACATTTAATTAAATAATGATAGAGTGATAGAGTGAGTTAAAAAGTCGGAGATGTGAGTGAGTCTACCAAAGTTATGACAATTAATCCTGAGGAAAGAAAGAGTCCAACAGACTGATCAAAAAGAAGGAAGAAGATCAATATAAAACATTATACTGTATATGCTGCAAAAGACAATGAACATACATAAAAATAACCAAATGTGACATTTAAAAGCACAAAAAATCTCTAAAGTCAAGCAGAAAAACAGACTGGATGAGTTTATGATTAGTGTCTGTGTGCATCAATACCCGTGGCCAAGTACTGAATAGGTTGAACAACACAGCTTAAGTGGGTCAACACCAGTCATGTCAACATAATGCAAGGAAGATCGGACATGGACATACTGCACACAAAGTGTCTTCATCATTTCGTGCCCTGTGTGAGGATGTCTGGATTTGATCTCTCACATAACGATCTACAGAACCTCCTTATCTGTCAAGTCTCTGTAGGGGGCTCGGACTGAAATATTCCTCTCTGCCGTGCGCCGTTTTATGCGTTGCATTGGGCTTGAGGTTGCCCAACTGGCCTTTGCTCAAATTGCAGAGTTTTGATTTGCAGATCACTTTTTTTCTTTTTCTGAATGAATTAGCCTCTGTAGCTCAGTAATGGCCTCCAGGCTCACTGGAAGAACAGAAACTTGGCTAGATATAGCATTTGGACACATACTGTATACTCGTGAGCAGGTGAAGTCTAGGAAGTCCAAATCTAGTGATGTGCTGTAATCAAGAACTGAGCCGTCCCAAAATAAGATGCAGCAGCAGTTCGTTAAAAAGAAAAACCAAAGTAAATTCCTTGCCAACAAATAGTTGAAATCATATTTATTAGTTATGTATGTCACAAATTCACTTTTATTATCTTCCACTACAGATTATTATTATTATTATTATTATTATTATTATTATAAGGTGGGGAGGTCATGTATCTACCTTCATAATAAATAAATACAGTGGTGGTCAAAAGTATTGAGACAAAAGTAAAAATCAGTGTTTTTCATTTACTGTCAGAATTTGCTTCTGAGGCTGCCTGTTTCTGCAGTAACTTCTCCTCTGCAGCAGAGGTAGGTTTTGGTCTTCCTTTCATGAGAGCCATTATAATCATGTTGCTTGATTGGTTTTGCAAATGCATTTGACAATACATTTCTTTCCAGAACTCATCCATGACAGCTGACCATCATGTCTTAAATTAACAACTGTGACTGTTGTTGTTGTTGTTGTTTTTATTACTTAATTACCTGATCCCATATGTGTTATGTCATGGTTTTGCTAAATAAAATATAGACTGTATGTACTATATGTACATAGAATGTAGGATATAAATCCTACAACTCTTGACCGTATACAGCTGATTTTTTTAAATTAGACATACTGTACTGTATTAAGTAACATCTCCTGACATTGTCCTCCCTTGAAAGGTTTTTTTTTTTTTTATATGTCCGTTAATTTTTCTGCACAGGGTTATGCTTTTTTATGGCGGTACAGGTTTTTCTTTTAATGTTACTTAGCTAAAAAAAAAAAAAAAAAAAAAGTCTGAATGAGATTTGAAAGCTTTTCTAGTCTTAATGAAGCAGGTTATATTCCTTTTTTTTTTTTTTTCAGTTTCTTATTCTCTTACTCAAAGTAGTCCTTCAGCCTTAGGAAGGAGGGACAAGATGTTCTCCAAATGCTATTTTTGAGTAATTGGGACTTATTTGGCTAAATTGTTTTTTTGTTTTTTTGTTTTTTGGCTAATGAAAGACAGATTAAGTTTATTATTAAAATGGGATAATAGGAACATTTGATAGATGTCTTTATCCAGAGTCAAAGACGTCAAAGGACATTTTTCTTGTTATTATTTTTTTTTGTTTCTACTCAGATGTTCATGGTTAAAGGCTTTGCTCATAAGCTTGGCAGCGCTGGGGTTTGGACTTATGGACCTTCTGGTTATTAGTCCAATGTTTATATACTGTATATCTTGATTGTACCCTCCATTGTATCGGACAATGCTTTTTAAGTACCTGTAGCATAAAACAGGGTAATGAAAAGCACTCTTACTCACTCACTGTTATACGGCAATTAACCTAACCTACATGTCTTTTGACTGTGGGAGGAAGGAAACTCACCAAGCACAGGGAGAACATGCAAACTCCATGCACACAGAGACGGGAATCGAACCCAGACCCTGGAGGTGCAAGGCGACAGTGCAAACTACACCACCGTGCCACTGTGATGCAAAGCAAATAGTTAGAAATTAGACAGTGAGTTCTTCATCTTAGATATCATGGTTTCAGTGATAAAAATCTGGGACACCATTTTACTTAAAATATTTTAATTAAAACAAATTAGACTGTACTGTAGAGGTGGTAACATGATCCCTACAAAATGCTCACTTTAAAGGAGGACGGTACATTTGTAAAAAAAAATAATAATAATAATAATAATTAACAGTAAATCACTGCTTCCTTATTTTGGTTCAGCATCAAATTTGGTCTTTGCTGTATGGCTTTAACAGCAGAAATGACTAAATGTTGTCTCTTAACACTCAGTTGTTTATCCATTCATACAGAGCAACTCTTTCTAAGTATGAGAGTTAAGCTACGTTGATGCAGAAAAAAAATCCACAATTTCAATGAGCTAAATAAGAATAAGCTAAGATAAAAGTCGGGAAATATTTGTCAACCATGTGTTCAAACTCCAGAGTTTGCCCTTAAATGTGATTTAATCACTGTTTATAATAATTATATGCAGTCTGAATGACAAATACGCTATGCTTTCCATGTGAACTATATTAAGGATTTAAAAACTGCTCATGAGAGAATTTTACTTGGAACTTTATCAGGGCATAACTGATGAAGATCACTGTAAAGCAAAACGATGCATCATCTGTTCCTTATCATTTTAGTGTTCATTAATAGACAGAAAATAGTCTAGCTGGATGTCTATTAAAATCTCTAAAACTTAAAGGAAGTTAAATGACACAATGGTCTGATTGACCTGATTGAAAGGCTTTATAAATGTTTGGACACTGATGTATGATATTAAAAACAAAGTGCTGGAAAAATGTGAAACAACCGCAAGTACAGTACTTGTTCAATGTTCATGATTGCTTATACTTGTAACCAGACCCTTTGCAAACAATGACCATAGTTTATTATTGTTTTATTATACTGTAATTTGACTTCATTTGTATACCCGTCATATTTTATATTGCCATTATTACGCTGTGGAAAATCATTGTCATTTTGATTCATATATATTAAACCATAATACTCCCCTTGTTTTACTGGCTTCATCAGGGCTATGAGTATTATGTATTTATACACTGGAAGTCTTACAGGTTAAAATTAAGTAATTATTAATTAAATATTTTCTAAATACAGGGGTGCGGGGGTGTCTGGAGCCTATCCCTGGATCTTAGGGCACAAGGCAGGGTATTGATGTGTTGCCAATCCACTGCAGGGCACACAGATACACACTGCCATTCATTGTGTGTATACAGTATATATATATATATATATATATATATATATATGTTGCCCTAGTTTTACATTAAACAACTATATATATACAAAACAACTAACATGACATGAGATAACTTAATGATTAGTTTGCACCTACTGCCATCTGCTGGCAATAAACATTAATAATTAATTTATTATTGCATTTGCTTAATGCGCTTAAACACGGTATCGTAAACATTGGTTCAGCCAGGGTTCATATCTTTGATTATGATTGTTTCAAACCGTGGACCTTTATAGAAAAGATATCTTAAATTAATTAGCAAATTTGTTTTTTTTTATTATTATTACATTTATTTATTTAATTGTTAATTTAATTATTTATTTTAATCCACACTACCACACACTACTTTTTTTATGACATTTATGAAGTACTGAAAATCCAGATAATTAGAATAATTTGTTATTTCCTGCAGTGACGTCCTTTATTTCTGAAAACTAGCTGCATCCGTTCTATGGAGTCACTTGCTCAATCCATGCCTGCTTGATTGCTTCCTGAAGGTCATTTACAGAAGACTTCTTCACTGTTCCTGCCTGCTTCACCACTGGCCAACAGTTGAATCAAAAATCAATCCAAAAGTTTATTAAGTCACTTCCTGCTACTAATGTGCACCTCATGTCAGAAGCTGTGGGTTTGTTCAGTAGTTACATGTTACTCAGCATTTCTGGGTCCAAACATCAGTTTATTTTTATTAGTGTGATAAGCCACAGTGTGGTGTTCAGTTGTGGCATTGTACTGTACGACTGAGGGTAAAAGAAATAGCAATGGTTGATTTGGTTAAGTCACATTGTTAGTCACATATTATGACATGAACATAAACACAGTACACTGACATTTTAACCTTATGAAAGTACAGTTAAATCTTGGATTGCGAGCCAAATGCGTTCCCGGAAGTGCGCTTGTATAGTAAATCACTCGTATATCAAAGCGAATTTCCCCCATGAGAAATAATGTAAACTCAGGCGATTCATTCCACACGCACTGAGACTGAGGATGGCAGATGCTTGGCAGACAAAGTGTATACATACTACAGTATTCATATATATATATATCAAGACCTCGCTCATTTAACAAACTAAAATGTATTTTTCAATTTTGCGCATCTTACAAAACACTTGCAGATTGTAAGTTAGCTGTCACAATCCAAGGTTCCATTGTAACAGGAAAATAGTTAATTAACTATTAAACATAAGTTGGTCCTTGAAGTGGAACATCACATCACATTTAACAAGGCCATATAGGGGCCATATGAGATTCACAAAAAAACTAGGAAGAAAACTATTAGGAAAATTAGGTATGATTTTTTCTTTTTTTTTTAGTATATGTGTTTAATCGCCATCTGCTTTATATGTGAAGAAATAAAAAGGACCTGAGCAGCTTCTACAGACATCTCCTGAATCATACAGTAGAACAAGAGCCTGATTGCAGGACGGACATACAGTACAGTAGATACAGTAAGTGCGAGACCGGTTCTACCTGGCTTCACTGATTTGCATTGGTGCACATGAGGGACATGGATTGAAGGGATAGAGACCAGGACAGAGAAACAGAAGATAGGCATGGTGAGAGAGAAGGAGGAGAGGGTGAGCAGAACTGACACCGAGATAAATAACACTGCAAAAACAGTATCAGAAAGAAACAAGTTGAAAAAGATAAAGGAAAGGTTTGCCAAACGGAGCACTGAACAGGATGTGAGCTCGGCCAGTGAGCGATATCCGCCCGGACAGACGGCTTGCTCATATGCAGAATAACAATAAGAGATTTTCTCAGAGAAAAATAATACGCTTTTCAGCTTGTTCAAACAAAAAACAAATGATAAAAGCTTATTACAATAAAAATGTTCGAACGTTTCTTCATTACAATTTATTGTGATTGTATATTTCAAATAAAAATGTCATTCAAGCATTTCAAATTCAATGCAAAAGTATTGACCTAATTAAACTGCTGTTCAAAAATATATTTGGTTATTAAAAATTCTTTACAACTTTGATATCACAGAAGAGCAATGATCTGCTGATTTCTGCGGTCCGTGCTGCAGTGTACTTTAATCTGTGCTTCCTTTTCTCTGTCCCTATGCAGGGAACTATAGGGAACAATTGGAACACAGCTCTCCAGAAAAAAACAAAAACAAAATGGTGTGCGTGCCACGGATGCCCCCTGACATGATCACTATATCACTTTATAACTTTTTCCTAACTAGAGTTACCTCCTAATTGTGTGCACCACGTTTTCCAGTAATACAGCTCAACCAATGCAGTACTGTAAGTGAGCTACCTGCCTTAATGATGTGCTGTTATTTACACTGATCAGAGGTAACATTATGACCACCTGCCTAGGTCCCCCTTTTTCCACCAGAACAATAATTTGCTATGTTTCTTACATCTTTCTATGGGAACCAGCATAAACTTTTCCTCAGTTTGAGCTACAGTACAGTAAATCTTCTGTTGGATTGGACTTCACAAGCCAGACTTCGCTCCCCACTTGCAACAGTGAGCCTAGACTGTGTATTACCCTGTCTGTCACCAGTTCACCATTTTTTCTTCCTTGGACCACTTTTGGGAGGTCCTGACAATGGCAGATTGGAAACATCCCACAAGAGCTGCAGTTTTGGAGTTGCCGTCACAATTTGGCCCTTATCAAGACCACTCCGTTTATATTCCCCATGGGTCCTAAAACGATATGAGATGTGCTTGATGTTTAGTTCGAAGTCAACTCTGCTGCTGACAAAAAAAGAAATTTGATAAAAAGTAAAGTCAGATCTCTTGTTCCCTTCTGCGGCCAGATCATTGGATGTCTGTCTGTGCCATGCATCTTATTTCTTTTCTAACCCTACACAAATATGAGCCAATTGCAACATCATCATCTTTCCGCTCCTCTCCTTCTATCACCATTGAGTCACAGCACAATATTGTGAAGGTAAAAGCTTCCTTATCATTTTTTACTCCTACAGCGTGCTGCAGAATGTCGTGCTTCCAGCAGCGCGGATGCGCGATCTCAAGGTCTTTTTCCTCTCTATACAGCTCAAAAGAGAAGCTGCTCTTTAGCTGCCCTCACAATTTCCCAGCAACTTTCCTGTTTCAAAAGCGAAACACACATACAGTCCTCCCTTTTGCTCCTTTCCCCCCTTCTGGTTTCCAGTTCTCCCAAAACGGTTGCCATGCCAACCCCAGCCATTACACTGCTTCGCCTTCAACTTTGGAGTGCTGCAGTGGCGCATCTCGAGCTTCCTGTTAGCTAAAACGGGCCAGCTGTACTGCAGTCCATTCATTCTGATAGGGAAACAGCTGCGCTTTTTAAGGCATCTCTTTACCCATGATTACTTGGGGTATCCATCCACAGTCAGAATGCTGGATTTGAGTGTTTTTGCACTAAAAAGATCAGTGGATGAAGGACTTGATGATAAACTAATCAGCTTTTAAGTCAGGAACAGGTGCTAATGATCATGGGATATGTGTATCTTTCTTGAAATGTAATAAATAATAATAAATACTTTTTATTTATTATAATTAAATGGATTTATTTATCTATTTAATTATGGCTTGATATAATTTTAACTGACGAGTTACATAAAAAGTTACATAAAAAATTAACCCCTATACAGTTGTCATGAGTGGAAGACCAACCACGGAGATTAAAACGTTTTTATTATTATTATTGTTGTTGTTGTTGTTGTTGTTGTTGTTTTCTTCAACTAGGCAGTAAACATTTTTACTTCAGTTGTAAAAGTTGGCCATAAAAACATGGGGATTGACTTGGAGACAGCTCCCAGTGGACGTTTGCGGAACTGCATGCTGAGTCTATTGAGTCAACTTGAGTCTGTAATGTACACTACCAAGGTGTACCCATGTCCTAGGATTTGATAGTACACCGTTTAAGCCTGTTTAAGACCGGCAGTCTGTTAAGTTAAATTTTAAGGGAACTGCTTTGTTTTAAATGGATGAGACAGCTCTCATTATTTTCTAATAAAGAATTGAAGATCAAAGAAAAGTCTTGGCATGTACAGTAGTTGGTGCACAGCCCTATCAGGTTCACTGCACTCATTTATCTAGTGTTATGTGCTGCCATCTTTAGGATGTTAACGGAAGTGCATCCACTATATACTGTACTGACTTACTGTACCATTATCTAGCAGATACTGATTGTCGTCCAACCAGGTCATTGTAAGTGCTTCCATTTCTCTCACAACAATTCCTTTTTTAAATTATTTTAATGGTTGATTATATCACATTAATGGTTTGGAAAAAAAAGATAATTTATCTTGGTTCCTTTTTTTTATTTTTTTATCGCAAAGCCCTGTAAAGAGTGTGTTTGACTTTCACATAAAGACGTTCAGCAGTTTCTTGATTTATCATTAAAGTGTACCTTGCATTGCACTATTATGTAATATTTAAACGTATCGTCAGGGAAATATTATACCTTTTAAAGCACATCTCAGGGGAATCTGTGGTCGGGTGAGCAACACCATGGGGCTGTGGATCTTTGGGATACACTATACTCCCTCTCCAGGTTAGTGTGTGCTCATGCACTAGGTTACAGGTCTCCAGGCTCAGCTCGTGCTGCCTCTATGTCAGCACACAGATCTGCAGTGATAAGCAGCAGGTGTAATTAGTCTGAACAACCTCTGTGGAAGATCGAAATACAGACACCTGACACCTGCTTTTCTTGACACTACAGTACCAAGCCTAGGCTTCTTCCTAGAAAGCGGAACCCTGTTGGTCTAATCATGGGCCTGAACGTACCTTAATCTGCTGAGGTACACTTTATGCATTGCCACACATGCTGGTCATAGAATACTCGTATGTATTATACTTGTGTGTTCCGTAAAATTAAAAATAGTGGTATATGCAGGAACAGCGAGCGTGGATTATAGCAAAGAAGGACCTGTTGAGAGACATTTGGTCTAGAACTACGATAGCTTTTAATTAAAGTGCAAGCTAACACGATGTCTCTTCTGGGGCTTTTTAAATTCTCCGCTACAGATGTCTCACTATTAACCTTAAAGAAATCACCAGCATTTTTTCAATTTAACATCTTCAGACTCAATTACAACCATGGTCTCAAGGCAGTGAGTAAGAAACCCTTTTTGGTTTTCTAGAGATCTTTTGAATTTATTAGACAAACACAGTCATGAATTAAAGGTCACGTATAATACTCCCTTGTTAAACAAGTTTGCATAAATCTTAAAGGTCTACAAAATTTGTCTGGCAATTTTCCAGCTGAAATACAACAGAGATCATGCATTCTGTTGCATTCAGTTTCTTTCTGTTTCACCTTATACTTTATTTCCAAGCATGGAAAATGCCCCAGGGACACAGGTTTGAGAAGGTGCAAGCCAATCAGAATACAAGGTGTGGAACTGTTATCAAGCATTATTATTATTATTATTATTATTATTATTATTATTATTATTATTATTATTATTATTATTATTATTATTATAATACAGCTAACTAACAGCTAAAGAAGACTAGGTTAACTGTTAGCTGTTAATCTGATTATCTTGTTTAAGCCCCGGCCAATAGAAAGAAAAAGGACAAAAAGCAGGGAAATAATTTTTTTTTTTATGTAATTAAACAACATTTATGTAATACATTTTTTATTAGTCATTCTGTGCTAACATTGTTCTCCCACGACCGAACAAACAGTCAAAGTCATCCTTCTTATTTAGACAGATTGTTCTTTTCTTTTTTATGTCCTTTTGCTTTAAAAACGGCAGACTTTGATTCGTAACCTTGTCTAGTCTTGATAATGCAGGCAGCTACAGTATATTCATTTCCAGCTGTTCATTCTCATATAAGAGTCTTTCAACCGTTAGAAGCAGTGAGAAATATTCTCCTAATGCTACTTTTGAGTCATTTAGACTTAGTAATACAAGACATAGCAAGTTTATGATTAAAGGAGTATAATAGCAACACCTGACAGGTGTATTTATTCAGAGCAACTTACACTACAGTAGCGAAAGGAAATTATTGAAGTTCATGGTTAACGGCTTTGCTCAGGGCAGTGCTGGAGTTTGGACTTATGACCATCTGGTTATTATCTAATAATCAGCCCTAATAATCATCGCCCTACGTCAGAGCTTCTCCTCATGGATCTGTTTAATCAACCTCTTATAATTGTACACTGAACTGAACACTGAAACTACAAATGAGTCACAGAGGAAGGTAAACTGCTGCGAGATCATCAGCAAAAAGTGCTTTTCCCCTGATCAACTATAGTCTTCTCCAGCAGTGCACCGTAGCTACTCCACCTGCTCTGATGGCTAAACAACAACAACTTCCCTCTCCTTACTCCTGCCACCAGCGCTCATGTGGAGATGGCAATTCACTGCCATGATCACTCTCTCGTTTTACAGCTCTCCTCGACTGTGGAGACGTTTTAGATTGAAATAAATAGGAAATCAACTCTTTAGAACACAAGACCATATTTTTATCATCAGCTCCCTACATAGCATAAAATGGTTTTTGAGAAGCTCTGGCTATAAAGGCATAGCTCACTATTATCTGCAAGTACAAGATTTGAGCTTAACTTCAAGTGTAGACTGTGTGTAGACTCACATCTTAGACTGACATCTTCAATTAGACCTGAGAAGTATCTATAGCTAGAGTAAAGAAGGACAAATATTTTGAAAACTGCCTTTACCACTAGGGGGTGCTATAAATACCCAGTAATGCTATATGGCTAAGTCAAATATGCACAGGTGCTCCAGTCTCTGGTCATGTTTTCTTTGACATACTAGACAAACAGGTCATATAATACGTACAGTATATTGACAATAATCGGACTTTGACACCTGCAGCCCCACTCGCCTTTGGAAAACTAAAAGAAAGAGTTACCTCTGCAAGTCTTGCAAAATACCCAGACCCTTTCATTCTATCATGGAATATAAGGAATGAAACCTTTCCATTCTGCTTCTTTTCCACACAAAATATATCTGCTACAGAGAGAAACAACTATGATGTTTAAATCAGAAGCTCCTGGCAATCAAACTGTTGCTGGAACAGTGAAAACATTGGCCGGATGGATCTTCTATTTCTGTCTGCCAAGAGACTTAATCCATGAAAAGTCGTGTGGGCCTTCTTTTGTTGATTTAATTTTCCTGTTGTCTAGGTTCTAAGAATGGGAATGCTAATGCTTTGCTTAGATCAATAAAAGACTGTTTTGGACTGGCTGGACAGAATTGAGGGAAGAATGCTGGTGTAGGCAATATCTCATTGTGCCTTCAAGACATTTAAGGATTGCACTTCACACATTTAAGAACATTAGCAGTGGCCTAGTTCAAGACAATGCCAAGTATATACTGTATAAGGGGTGTTCAAGTCAAACCAGGACTTCTGATGAACATTCTCATTAACGAAAGCCTGATTGTCATTTACAGAAGCACATTACAGTGATGAGACTCTGCTGCAGTAAAACATTTGAATGGGGAAAATATTTTAAAGAAGGCCATACGACTTTGAATGACAAACCCACGTGGAACGCCTGATCCTTGAAATTCTACGGATAGCTTGTGGACTTGCAAACTTGTGGAAGACACGCATCTGTCTCTGGGAACTGTTCACCTGCACTTTACAGGCGTACTGAGAAAACTCTCTACCTTGATGGTATCCAAGTATATGTGAAACACTAGGATAAGTGCATTAGTTTGGGCAGAGGATTATACAGTACAGTATGGAGTTTTTGCTCTCATAAATATGCTCTGTTATCCGACACTATCAAAAGTCAGGGTTTGACTGTAACGTCCTTCGTACACTGTAAAGCCAAAAGTGTGCGTGGCCATGAAACCAATGTGTAGGTTTTCCCAAAACTGTTGCTACAAAGTTGAAATCACATAATACCACATATCAAGAAAATCACAAATAATAGATTGTGCTGTAAGATAGCAGCGCATTGGTACAGTAAGAGCCGCTTTGACCAAAAGTGTGTTTAATTTTATCGGTTTATTCATTCATTCTATACCACTTATCCTGTACAGGGTCACGGGGGGGCCTGGGGATTGATCCCAGGAGACTTTGGGCAGGAGGTGGGGTACACCCTAGATGGGCTGCCAATCTTTCTCACGGCGCACACACACATACATACTGTACGTACATACACACTACAGGAAATTTGGAATGCCGAATTTGTTTGGGAGGAAACCGGAGTACCCAGAGGAAACCCTTCAAGCATGGGGGAGAACATGCAAATTCCACGCACACAGATCCAGAGCCTGGACCCTGGAGGTGCGAGGCGACAGTGCCAACCGCCTCAAGAAAACGTTCCTCTGAAACGGCACAAAAAAAATTAAGGCCAAAACACGTTCCAGTGGCTAATTAATGGACAGTTTTTATTTACACCTGAGAGGGAAATCTTTGCTGTGTTACACCTTAAATTTCTGACTTTTAAAGGAGTGATGATGCTTCAAGGACTTTTCATTTTCGAAAACTGAGGCGTTGGGTGTTATACAGTAGTACACGCCACATCACCCCGACTTTCCGTTACGTCAGGCTTTGGGTTAACGGAGCATGACTCCATGACTTATGCATAGAGTCTCAGCGCCGCACCCAGGCGTTTCATCTTCCCCCTTGTCTTGAGTTTAAATAGTTAAAAGCTTCAGGAAAGAGGAGGGCCATAGCTGCGTGTACTCATCGCCTCAAGCCAGGACATACTGTAGCACTTCATAAGATGGCTGGATGACGTCATACACAACCACTTGTTTCTTTTACTGAAGTACAGTATCAAAGGTTACTGGAACGGTTGTTTGTATCTGTGTGAATAAAAAAAAAGAAGGAAAAAAAAGAAAGAAAGAAAAACGTTATATATCATTGTAATATGAGTATAGGAGAGTGGGTAGAGGGGATTCAGTGCGGTGTTTGATTTGGCGCCTCAGGAAGAAGGTGTGTTTGTAGGTGAGCTCGGGCGGTGCCGGTAGCGTCACTGCACACACACACACACACGCACTTGTTGCGCTCGACATTGACTCATCTGAAGCTCTGTGTGGCTATAATGTCGCCCTGCGGACCTTAAACAGGATTTAAACCCAGCGCATTGAAGTGAACATTAATCAGACCCACGCTCAATGGAAATCTCGTCGAACGCAACTCATTTACTGAGTGCTGATTAAGTCTCGATTAACTTCATAGCATCGGGGAAGCGGGCAGCATGCTGGTGATTCGCCTGACTTCCGATTCAGAGGAGAATGGTAAGAGGATTACGTATGATATATCATTTTATACATGTGTAACTTTTTTTATTTTATTTTTTTTAATCACGTTATGACTGGCTTTTTTGTTGTTGTTGTTGTTGTTAATCGCGAGTTAATAGAGAACGTTGATGTTTACATGCGCGTGCGAGCGCGCGTGCACCAGTGGTCTGAGGGAACGATTGATTTGTTTTTGTTTGTTCGTTTGTTCTTTTTTTTCTTCTTCTTCTTCTTCTTTGTTGTCAGTTACATTGTTTCTCTTTGTTTTTAAACTACTGAAATGTGTAGTAGTCGTTAACCGACATCAAACGTTAAACGTTTAATAATGTTTTTTTTTTTTTTAAAGAAAAAGGATGAGGTCATATGTTTCAATCTGGTTAATGAGTTTAATATCACGGTTAGGTTTCATTAGTGGATTTAGAATGCATTAACAAAATGAAGACTCGTGTTAGTGGTGATAAGTAATCAGGGGGAAAAAAAAGAAAAAAAAAAAGTGGTGTGTGTTTGGGTTGAACCTTGTTGACAGAATAAATAAACATCCACTTCGCATGACCAGTGGGTCAAAAACCTTACACGCTTATCACACTGTACTGTACATTCTTTATCCATCAGTACATAGTTTTATTGGACATGCATGTTTGTTTTTTTCTGCTATTTCTGTGTCTTGTGTGTCGTTCTTTTTATATGTCAGTTAAAGGCCACATTTGTTTTTATTTATATGTTTGACCTTATCAATAAAATAAAAATGTTCTGAACTGTAACAGGTGTTTTCATAAACAAGCTGATGGTGTTTAACATTCCCAAAACTCCAGTATACGATATCTTTAAACATAATAGTTTCTGAGTTTCGGAATTCCTCCTCCCCACCCCCCCCCACCCCCCCCCCCCACCCCCACCCTGAAACCGAATTTGTTCACAGTGCACACAGACCCCCCAAAACCAGTTACACGAGTTTTAAAATAAAGAACCCATATCACTACTGGGGAAGTGCAAACTTTGTCACGAGTAACAGTGTGTACTGTATATCAACATTGCGTCCACAGGTTACAGTGAATTTCACAACTGATGGCGTAAAAAGTACAATATAATAATAAAAATAATGTTAATAATACAATTGATTCTCCTAAACAGTTGCCTTTAAACTGCGCACCTTTACTCAAAACTAGGCTTCTCGTAATAAGCACAATAGTATTGTCTTACACAAACAGGAAGAAAACTTACTGACCTCGTAAAGATTATTTAAAATAAATGCAAACTGTCATCCTTAAAAGGCCAGGCTCATTGTGAAATATAGCACATTGTGCTCATAAATATTCAAACCATTATAGAGTTGGTGCACAACAAAACAAGGTTGCGATGGTCTCAGTATCCAGATTGGACCTTGTTAAAAATTTAAGAGAGCCATCTACATTGGCAGACCTAGGAATTAAATGCTCTTATTAGACATTACAGGAAGTGATCTAGTGATGTGATACTTTCCAGGGAAGGCAGTCCAATCAACTTGTCATTTGGGCATAAAAACATTTATTATTGTATTCTTCTATTCTGTGAAGAGTGCCAATGATATTAAAGTTGTTTGTGTGTTACCTGTATGTTCAAGCAAAAATAGTAATCAAACTAGACTTTTCAATCTGTAAACCACAGTGCTTTTCATGTCATAGGCACAGTAATAACCCTGGTTTGTCCATCATCCACATCTGGCTGTGTGATTGACTCGGAGAAAGCCAACAACTGGACTTTGAGCAGTGAATACAACTCCACCACTGCTGTGCTTTCTTCAGACAAATGGAGCAAATGCGACTTTTGGATCGGCTTGACTTTAGCCGTGCTCTCGGCTTTTCTCATAGGTGGAAGCGTGATCCTAAAAAAGAAGGCACTGCTGCGTTTGGCTGCAAACGGCGAAACCAGGGCAGGTCAGTGCATTATTACGGATATGTCATATGACTTATTATGACTAAGAACTACCAATATTACGTTTCTTGACATCGCGGGTTTTGGACCAGCACTTTCCAAGCAAAACGATTTTCCTGTTGAAAAGAGGATTAATGCAAAGTATTCTGTATAAACCTTCTTATAGAAATTATTAACTTTCACCATATGGGAAGTTTCACCAGATCAACAAGTATAGGCCTTTGTTCAATTGTGTTACCTGTTGTTTATTTTTAGGAAATCCGTTGGGTACAGTAGTAGGCTTGGATGCTGCTACCTATCCCAAACACTAGCTAAATGTGATTTAAATAAAGATGTTCAGGTCTCAAATGTGATTAATCACCTCATGTAAACCTAATCTTCTTCTAAGAAACATGTTAAAAAACAAGGAAAAAGTGTATAATTATACATATATTATACATATTATATATACTGTATTATACATAAAATATATTAGTATTGTTATGGTGAAATGTTCTATAAGGACACTTTTATGCAAAGTTTATGGAAGGAGTCTCCAATGTTAGCATGTCGCTTTAAGTTTTCTTTCAAAAATGGAATGTGTTTGCATTTTTTTTTTGTGTCTTATTATCTTCAAGGGAGAATGAAAGAATGAGTTCATACAGTAGATAGAGTCAATGATAGTAAATGATAACAGGAACCTGTTTGGTAGCTGGTTCACAATTTAAATAACAAACTTAAGTGAGAAATCATGATGTCATCCTTTGAAAAAAAAAAAAAAAAAAAAAAAGTTAAACACTCTGAAACCTGAAGATGCAGGGGGAAATCATCGACTTTTGGATGGTAACTGGTACTTACACCCCACGGTTGATTATTGTACTTTTATGTTAATATTACAGTATAATAAAAATGTAATCACAATAAAAATTTAAATAATTTAGTGTAGTTTAATTATAGTGTGAATATTGTCAAAACTATTGATTAATGTGCTTGTAAGGCAGTAGGTTGGTTTATACACAATAGCATATTGAGCAGTCAGGATTAATAGGTATGTACGTTTGCGATAAAATAATGTTAAAAAAGGTATCATGCAGTGCTGAAATCTTTGCACAGCTACGTGTACTTCAAAATAATCATAATATCTGTCTCTTCTCTAGGAGAAGGAGGACACGGCTACCTGAAAGACTGGCTGTGGTGGGGTGGACTGTTGACCAGTAAGTTTATTTAATGATGAATCTGAGTATACTGCACATAATTACTGCGTATACTGTAGGTATGGAAAAATAATACAGTTTGTTTTGGTGTCTGTGTTTGTTGACAGTGGGAGGAGGTGAAGCAGCAAACTTCGCAGCCTATATGTTTGCTCCAGCCACTGTGGTCACCCCTCTTGGAGCACTGAGTGTTCTTTTCAGGTAAATATTAACACTATTATGAAGAGATTATATACTGTACATGTTACACACACACCATAACGTTACACACACACACATATATATATATATATATATATATATATATATATATATATATATATATATATATATATATATATATATATTAGTTATGACTGATTGCTGTGTATGTATGTATATGTGTATACTTATACACACACAGCACTCAACCATAATATTACAACACAAAACATTATGCCTAGTATGATGTAGGTTCACCTTGTGCAACCGGGGAAGCTCTGGCCCCTTGGGGCATGACTCTACAAGACCTCTGGGGGTCTGCTGTGGTGTTTAGCACCAGGACATTGACAGTGGATCCTCTGGGTGCTGTGGGCTGTGAGGTGGGGTCTCAGTGGATAGAACTTGTTCGTCTGGTGCATGAATGCCTGATTGGACTGGGATCCGGGGAGACTGGAAGCCGGGCCGGTGCCCTTGAGATCTTCGTCTTCTGGGCCGAGTGCAGGGTGGGCTGTGGTGCACCGAGTGTTCTGGTGCCTTTCTATCATGGCCAACATCTTTTCGTGGGCTCGGACTGGATGGGCTGGCTTTTGGTCCCTACAGAATGTGCATAGATGATCTTAGCCCATGATGCTGTCACCAGTTTACTGGTATATACACACGTGGACAAAATTGTTGGTACCCTTCGGTCAATGAAAGAAAAACTCACAATGGTCACATAAATAACTTTAATCTGACAAAAGTAATAATTTTTAAAAATTCTATGAATGTTAACCAATGAAAGTCAGACATTGCTTTTCAACCATGCTTCAACAGAATTATTTAAAAAAATAAACTCATGGAACAGGCCTGGACAAAAATGATGGTACCCCTAGAAAATACTGAAAATAATGTGACCAAAGGGACATGTTAATTCAAGGTGTGTCCACTAATTAACATCATAGGTGTCTACAATCTTGTAATCAGTCAGTGGGCCTATATATAGGGCTCCAGGTGGTCACTGTGTTGTTTGGTGACATGGTATGTACCACACTCAACATGGACCAGAGAAAGCAAAGGAAAGAGTTGTCTCAGGAGATTCGAAAGAAAATTATAGACAAGCATGTTAAAGGTAAAGGCTATAAGACCATTTCCAAGCAGCTAGATGTTCCTGTGACTACAGTTGCACATATTATTCAGAAATTTAAGATCCATGGGAGGAAAATTGATGACAAATCAAAGAGACGGATAATCCGAATGGTAACAAAAGAGCCCAGAAAGACTTCTAAAGAGATCCAAGGTGAACTTCATGCTCAAGGAACATCAGTGTCAGATCACACCATCCATCGTTGTTTGAGCTAAAGTGGACTGCATGGGAGACGACCAAGGAGGACACCATTGTTGAAAACAAATCATAAAAAAGCCAGACCGGAATATGCCAAACTACATGTTGACAAGCCACAAAGCTTCTGGGAGAATGTCCTATGGACAGATGAGACAAAAATGGAACTTTTTGCCAAGGCACTATGTTCACAGATGGAAAAATGAAGCATCTCAAGAAAAGAACACTGTCCCTACTGTGAAACATGGAGGAGGCTCTGTTATGTTCTGGGGCTGCTTTGCTGCATCTGGCACAGGGTGTCTTGAATCTGTGCAGGGTACAATGAAATCTCAAGACTATCAAGGGATTCTAGAGAGAAATGTGCTGGCCAGTGTCAGAAAGCTGGGTCTCAGTCGCAGGTCATGGGTCTTGCAACAGGACAATGACCCAAAACACACAGCTAAAAACACCCAAGAATGGCTAAGAGGAAAACATTGGACTATTCTAAAGTGGCCTTCTATGAGCCCTGACCTCAATCCTATTGAGCATCTTTGGAAGGAGCTGAAACATGCTGTCTGGAAAAGGCACCCTTCAAACCGGAAACAACTGGAGCAGCTTGCTCATGAGGAGTGGGCCAAAATACCTGCAGAGAGGTGCAGAAGTCTCATTGACAGTTACAGGAATCATTTGATTGCAGTGATTGCCTCAAAAGGTTGTGCAACAAACTATTAAGTTAGGGGTACCATCATTTTTGTCCAGGCCTGTTCCATGAGTTCATTTTTTTAAATAATTAAATAAAAGCATGGTTGAAATGCAATGTCTGACTTTCATTGGTTAACATTCATAGAATTCTTATTTATTATTACTTTTGTCAGATTAAAGTTATTTCTGTGACCATTGTGAGTTTTTCTTTCATTGACCGAAGGGTACCAACAATTTTATCCACGTGTGTAATTGCTAATCACTGTTAATGTGTTAATGTTATGTAATGTTATGTTAGGTTTGTGTGTGTCACTCAGTTGAATTTGCCTTTTATTGTCCTTCATATTAATAACAACAGAGATGGTGTGGGTGTGTAAGATACAGTATGCAAAGCTGTTCAAGACCTTGCATGTACAATACTAGAACTAACTTCCTGTTATCATGTTGGATTTTCATGACCAATAGATTTCATATTCATGATAAATGCATAGATATTTATTTTCAGAATTTACAGGAACAACTAAACCTTTGTTGCGTTTGCTGTCTTTAATTTCCTGTCTCTAGCGCTATGTTGTCCTCTCACCTTTTCGGGGAAACGATGAACCTGATAGGGAAGCTCGGCTGCATGCTAAGCCTTTTGGGAAGCACTATTATGGTCATCCATGCACCAGAAGAGGAAGCTGTGACAACTCTGGAGGAGATGACAGATAAGCTGCTGGACCCAGGTGAGTCTAGTTAAGCCACTTCCATTAAAAAATACTTCCTTTCTGGTGTGCATAAGATTTAACTCCCTTTATTACTAGTCCCGTTCATGACACTAAATTGTATATTCCTTTCTGTTGTTTGTTTGTCAGATTTCTTCATTATCTTTATGCTTCATACGCAATCATTAGCAATGTAACTTAAGCCCCGATGTGTATTAGAGCCTGTAAGGGTGTATTTATAGTCAGGATTAGACAGACAATGGAACGCAATACAAAGCAGAAGCAATCTGACAAACAAACCTCAATGAGGCTAACCACGAATATGGAAGTGGAACAAAACAGTACCTTAAACATAATGAGACACTAATAAAAGTTTCCTAAAAGTTAGGAAAAAGGGAAATAATCAACGACGCCATATAGTAATGAGATCTGATGCGAATTACAGCCATTACTACCCCAAAGTGGAGAACAGCACTGGATGTTATAGTTTTAGGAATACTGAATACACCTGTGCCATCTGGGAAGAAAAAAATAATAGATGTGCTCCCTTGGTCATTCAGTACATTCAGGTCATCAGCTGACTTCATTTTTTGCCACAAAACATTGCTCAGCCTAGATTTGACCAACTAAAGGTATTTACAGTACAGCGGGGACTATGCATGATGTGTACATTGCTTCATGCACTTCCGTTCTTACCCTCTGCAACTCCACGAAGGGTTTAAGTGATCTTCGTTTATGCTTAACTGTGATTTGATATCGCCTATGAAGTTGGTGGCGCAGCGCTATCCTTCTAAGATTTAACAATATGTTGGACTGTTCTTAAACCAATTCCAGTCATTTTTATGTTTCCTTGGCAAAGGCCAATATATATTTTGACCCTCCAACCTTTTTTTTTTTTTGTAGACGAGCACTGTAGAAACCAAGACGTATTAGATGCCAGTGCTCCTATGAGAGCAACTGTTAGATCAAATTAGTCAACACCTCCTGACCAATCAGATTTATGACTGTGCCGCATTACTGTATAATATCAAGTACGATATATAGGGACAAAACCAGAAAAAAAACCTCTAAGGATATAAAAAGCATGTTATGAGGAAAGAATTGATCTTAGAAGATCAATTAGAAGATTACCTACAGAACCCAGACTAGCATCTGTAAGCAAACTAAAAGAATGAAATGCAACTGAGTTCAAGAGGTGAGATTAGACTAGGATATATCCAAACAAGGGTGGAATGAGATACAATAAGAACTAGACCTAAAGAAGTAATACCAAAAGTACAGTAGTAGACGCACATGGAGCATGAAGTGAGAAGCTTCATGCTATGAGTGTGTAAGAGTGTAGCACACAGTTCTTTTTAGCGATGACATGAAGGTGTTGTTAGTCAGGGTAGGAGTACCGTTAATGTGTGTTGATGGAAATGGAGAAAAAATTTTGGAGAATATATCTTAATGTAATATTAAGAACAACAATGTAAAAAAAAAAAATTTTTTTTTAAATATCTATTTATCTATACATAAAAAAGGATACAAAAAGAGGAACAAGCTGCGTTCAGGCAAGGGGGTGGGGCTAAATTCTGAGATGGA
This sequence comes from Clarias fuscus, assembly GCA_030347435.1. Taxonomy (NCBI): domain Eukaryota; kingdom Metazoa; phylum Chordata; class Actinopteri; order Siluriformes; family Clariidae; genus Clarias; species Clarias fuscus. The sequence goes on along the minus strand of CM059230.1, from coordinate 5,750,287 downwards.
AAACATTTAAACAGAAGCCTGGAAAAACAAGCTGTGGAAAAAATACTGAGAAATTAGACTAAAGTCAAAGTACATTTAATGTGTCAAGACCTTAGCAATTTAAAGTGGAACCTGTTCTGAAGTATTGAAAAGTCAAATATTAACTAATACTTGTTAATATTTGTAACTAAATATAATAAAATATAAGGGTTGTAACTAATGGAATGAAGTTTGTCGTGTTTTTATGTACGAAGTAACTTCTGTTACTTAACTCTTATCATTTATCACTTTTTGAAGTAACCAAGCCATTTTGCTTGACAAAACATCTTTCCATTTCTGACACAAGCTACATAATTTGATAAATGAACCACAAGTAAGCTACAATTCGACTTGCTGCCTACCCAGTATTAGCTACTGCTAATAGATGCTAGTCTAACCTGGAATTAGCAAAGGAAACCTGCTAACATGGTGAAATAGAGAGCTACTGCTAATAGATGCTAGTCTAACCTGGAATTAGCAAAGGAAACCTGCTAACATGGTGAAATAGAGAGCTATTGTTAATAGATGCTAGTCTAACCTGGAATTAGGAAAGGAAACCTGCTAACATGGTGAAATAGAGAGCTACTGTTAATAGATGCTAGTCTAACCTGGAATTAGCAAAGGAAACCTGCTAACATGGTGAAATAGAGAGCTACTGCTAATAGATGCTAGTCTAACCTGGAATTAGCAAAGGAAACCTGCTAACATGGTGAAATAGAGAGCTATTGTTAATAGATGCTAGTCTAACCTGGAATTAGCAAAGGAAACCTGCTAACATGGTGAAATAGAGAGCTACTGCTAATAGATGCTAGTCTAACCTGGAATTAGCAAAGGAAACCTGCTAACATGGTGAAATAGAGAGGTATTGCTAATAGATGCTAGTCTAACCTGGAATTAGCAAAGGAAACCTGCTAACATGGTGAAATAGAGAGCTACTGTTAATAGATGCTAGTCTAACCTGGAATTAGCAAAGGAAACCTGCTAACATGGTGAAATAGAGAGCTACTGTTAATAGATGCTAGTCTAACCTGGAATTAGCAAAGGAAACCTGCTAACATGGTGAAATAGAGAGCTAGTAAATGTTAGCAAGTTGGCAAAGATTATCTTGCCAAAACACATTTCTTCAAATTAGACTAAGTTCATGTCCCAATTTAAGAGCACGCATTTTCTTCCTTTGCTTCAATCTGAGTATTGATGCATTAAGGCAGAGGGTCCTCATTCTCAAGATGGTCACAGCAGACGTAACCAGATACAGTATAGTAGTTGCAGTGCTAACAGTGTGGAGTAGGAATGAAGTAGAAGCAGAAAATTTTTTCTACCAATATAACATGGTGTTGATGATGGGATTGTCCCAATGGGGACATGTACAGTAGAACTTATTCAAGCTTTAAAAAGGTTAAGACTTCAGATGTCTTCCGGACTAATTTTCAAAAGCCCTCATACTATTGTTGTCTTGAAGAAAAAGATCTAAAGAACCTCTGAAGGAAGTTGTTTTGAAGTTTTAAAGACAGTCCGAAAGCTAGTCTGTGTGCCCATGGGGGGGGTAGATCTGTTGCTTGGTTTTACGCATGTCTAATGGATTTTATAGCATATAGTCATTTTAAATGTAGAAAAAAAAATGTAAACCTTAAAATGTAAAAAGGAAAGGACAAAACCTAACCATTGTCTTTTGTCTACTCAAGGTTTCCTAGTTTTTGCCAGCATCCTTCTCATAGCCTGTTTGGTTATGATCTTCTACTTCTCTCCTCGCATTGGTCACACCAACATATTAATCTACATAAGCATTTGTTCGTTGCTCGGAGCCTTCACCGTGTCTTCAGTGAAGGGCCTTGGCATCTTCCTCCGTACAGTCATCGTCGACCCCACCGTCCTCCGTCATCCTCTTACCTGGATACTCCTGCTGACTCTAGTGGCTTCCGTCATCATCCAAATCAACTACCTGAACAAATCTCTGGACACCTTTAACACGCTGCTTGTCTACCCTATCTACTATGTGTTCTTCACCACCGTGGTGCTCACCACCTCCATCATCCTGTTCAAAGAGTGGAACTCCATGTCAGCGGTGGACGTCGTGGGCACCATAGGAGGCTTCCTGGTCATCGTTCTTGGTGTGAGCATGCTTCATCTTTTCAAGGATCTGCGTGTGACCTTGAATGAGCTGAGAAGTAATCTGTGCCAGCCTCAGGCCCTGAATAGTCCAGGAAAGAGGGAAGACAAGCACATTCTCATTGAGAACGTGGACAGCCTCCCGCCAATGAGAGAAGAAGGCCCCAGAGTCTTCATCATCAGCTGAACTGAACATCTTTTTAAACTGACTTCTATTGAATCCTGAAGGAGTAGTTAGACTTTTTATTCACGTCCATCCATATCAGTCAAGGAATGTTTGGTGTCTGCTAGTTAAATTTGTGACAGAGCTAAGAGTCTAATATGGTGAGATCATCACTGACCATCATTCATCTTCAGTAACTGCTTTATCCTGGTCAAGGTCATGGTGGATCTCAGGAATTCTGGCACTCAGACAGGAATGTACCCAGTAAAGTACACTCACGGACTCCTTTATAAAAAGAATAGCTGATCCACCTATCCAACATGTTTTTTGGGGTGGGAATAAAGACATGGAACCCAGAGGACACCAATATTAGAATATGCATAAAATTTAGCCTCTAGATTTTAACCATTTTGGACAAAGGGGCTTGACTGCTAACGAATAGAATCCCATGTCAACAAGCTAACCTGGCTTTACAGCACGAGCACCTCTGTAATACAGCGAGGTTTTTGTCATGAAAATAGATTCCATAGGGTCACAAACCACATCATCTTTTTAGGCTTTATTTAATAACTGTATGTGGTTTCCTGAAGAAAAAAAAAAGTCGCCCCACCCCACCCCACCCATTACTTTTGAAGAACTTAGCTCGACTACAAACTACAGACGCAACCATCTGACACTAAACATATTTTGGCTGAACATGGTCGATTTCTTTTCTTTTTTTTAAACTAAAGCCTGTTTATACTTTCAAAACTTTTATAGCTATATCAGAGGGGTGTTCTATGATGATGGCGATTTGTGATGCAGCTCCTGCTGAGGATCAGCCTTGAAGAGGCAGAACGCTTAAGTTCCTGATATAGATTTAATGTTGGACCAAATATTTCTTCTTCTTCTTTTTTTTTTTTTTTTAATTACATCTTTAATAATCTATAATGGTGTCACATTACATATACAGAAATCTTTTTATGGTGGTCTTTTTTCTTTTCCTGGATTAGATATACTGTATGTTGTAATATGTTTACAAAATTTGAGCAGGTACTGCCTGCATTCTGCTGGCTCGTCCACAAAGGACATTTGTCAAAGCAATTTAATGCAAATCTGTCCATTCGGCTGCTGCTGCTCTTCACTTGCATGTAAGGAAATCTTGCTGAAAGCAAAGCACACGCTTCAGGTCAAAATCATTTCAGAGGTTTACAGTGTGTGAAACTGAGGACTTGTATCATACATTTGTCAGAGTTAGAGTATAACTATAGTAGTATTGTAGGTTTCTTTTTGAAATGGTTAAATGTTGTATGGCAATGTTTTACATGTCCTGTTTTAAAACGTGAAATATATTTCTGAAACTGTGAAAAATATAATGTTGTTGAGAACACACGATACATCAGCTTTTGAATGTGGTTGAGGTAAATGACTGTCAGTGACATGCAAATATATCTCTATTAAAATTATGCAAACATAATGAACATTGTCTTTTTATTAACCAGCATTAACAGGCATATTTTTTAACAAGAAGACACTAGAACACAAAGCAAAAAAAAAAAAAAAAAAAGGGCAAGAAGATACCCTGAACAATTATACATCTTACCCTAGTACTACAACAATATGATCATTAAGCAAACCTGGTTAAAAATGGCCTACTGCTACACTCACTGTACTATTTGTGTGTGTGTGTTTTTTTTTTTTTTTTGTCCCACTAACACCTCATGTGGATTTAAGAAGAAAACAGTAATCAGAAATCAGCCTCCTCAGTAATCAGAAATCAGCCTAATTACATCTTGTTTTTATAGACAAACAACCATTAAAATAAATGCAATAATTATGTCTTGAATGTTGTCTTGCACTCTATAGTGCCACTAGGGGGCACTATAACTATAATATCAGTAAACAGACAGGCAGGAATAAAAAAAGAAAGCTATTGTAATGTTAAAAAAGGGACATTATAAAAACATACATTAGTAGAGTGGTATACATTTTTTTAAGTTATCATTTAATGCAGTAAGAATAATAATTGATGCAGTATTTATTTTAAGGTAACATTTGTCTGCCACCTTCACTAATGTCATTGCTAGCACAGTTACGATGGAGTTTAATTGAAGAAAGAAAAAAATCTAAACAATCTTAAACATAAAAGGCTTTCATTTCTTCCTCACCATTTCATTTCCAGCACTGTTCAATGTCATGATAAAAAGATTTCAAACAGAAAAATTATTCTGCAAATATTAGACTTAAAGATCCAGGATGCAACAGCACAGGCGTGAAGAGTTAAAGTCTTGTGGAGTGTCCTGGTATGCAGTGGTTAGTTCCTACATCAAGTAGTCCACGGAAGGACAGAGGGTGAACTGGTGTTGAATGATTGACATGCTAACCTGGGACTGTTCGCAAGCCAAGTGTGCTTGGTAAAGGGTACGTGCTTAATGCCATCATATGCAGGTTTATGGGTAAAGTAGGAAAATTAATCAAAGTGAAAATAGATCAATATGCGGATGCAAGAGTTTTTTAATTAAAAAGTAAGTCTTTATTAAATCTTTGCTACCTAGGAGCACATTAATAATAAAGTGTTTTTTCCCCCTTTAATGGTTCGTCAGAAAGGGGAAAAAAAAGGAATCTAATCTTCCATAATTAAAAACATTACAGCTGACACATAAAGGGCAAGCAAGTTATTGCCACATCCCCATACAGTCCTGACCTCGCTCTTAGACATTTCCATGTGTTTGGGCCATTTAAGGAGTTCCTGAGAGGCCGGCGTTTCTGATGTGAAGCATGCACTCCGAGCATGGCTCCGGTGTACTGAGAAAAGTTTCTACCTTGATGGGGAGAGTAAATGAATGAATGAATGAATGAATGAATGAATGCATCACAATATGTCTATGTAGGCTAAAAGCAAATAACCACAAACATGTTACTGGAGAACCTGTCATGGCAATCTATAGCTACAAAAATTGTCCATGCATCTCTGTTTAAAGTCCACTGTTGCTGAGTGCAAACTAGAAAAGAAACAAGCACATAAAATAGTATAGATTAGATTAAAAAATTTAATCCAATTTGTGTAAATCGAATTCAAATCCATACTTATACTGAAGTATGGCTGGTAAATTTGCTAGTTAGTTTTGTTTTCAATGCAAATGACACTTTGACTGGGGTTATTAATTAAACAGTGCCTAAAGTACTGTAGGTGCCCAGTACTAGATTAGTGAGTTAGTGAGGTACTTAATAAAGTATTTTTATAACAATATACATGAATAATTAAAAATGTATAAATACTGTATGCATTAGTCTTTGAATTAATGTTTGTTCCATTCTGCATTGTTATAACCCCCGGTAACACTTAATGAACTAAAAAATAATTAGAAAGTTTACAGTGGTGTTTATGGTTCACATTCATTCATTCATCTTTTATACCGCTTTATCCTGTGTACAGGGTGCTGTCTAATCCAGGAGATTTAGGGCATGAGGGGGGGTGCACACTGGACTGGGTTCCAGTCCATCGCAGGGAGCACACACTATGGGCAATTTGTGAACGCCAGTTAACCTAATCTGCAGGTCTTTGGTCTGTGGGAGGAAACCAGAGTACCCAGAGGAAACTCATCAAACATGGGGAGAACATGCAAACTCCATGGTTCGTATATGGAGTGCAACTGATTTTTAAAGCTACGCGATATTGCATGATATTAGGTAAAAATATACAAACAAAAAACCATGCAATTCCTACTGCCACAGGTAGGTGTCAGCCTCTTCATATGCATTCTGGAAGTGAGTGAATGCTGCTGCTTTAGTTCATGCCTATTTCTAGTGAAACACCACACAAGGTAAAAGCCATATGCTGTATGTCCTCATGTGGCTGAAAAGCAGTAAAAAAAAAAAATTAAAAAAAAAGAACAGCAGGACATGTTTGGGGATTTTAGAGAGTTGATGAAGTAGAAAGTGAACGGACAGGCGTTGCAGCCTTCAGCCTTTTCCGTTTCGGAGCACTATACAGTACATAATCAATTCGAAATCAATTCACTCTTAAGGCAATTTATTTTATCCCTTGTAAAGTGACGCTCCTTTCCTTTGGAGGAAAACATTGTCCTTTAATTTTTTTTTTTTTTTTTCAGTTGCAAAGGTCAAATCATGAAATATTCATTACTGAACTTTAGTGGGTTTTTATTTTTAAACTTTCACAACATGAAGCAAGAAAATTGCATCATTTGCAAATATAATGCATCTTTTTGTATATATTGTTACTGTACTTATCTAAATACTATACTGTCCTTACTAATGATAATACCTGTATATATTTATTAACATATCTAGCATTTATTTTCCACATATTGAACATGTCATAAAGCACAGATTTAATATTCCATGTTGGTTTGTGAGCCTGCTCAGGTTCTTGCCTGGCTGGTAGTAAACCAGTGAGTTCAGTAGGCTTCTCAAGTAATGATTAGATTTCTAAAGAGCTCTCAGGATCCTAATTAACAGCCCTGGCATTTGTGATAAATGTCAAGTGTTTGTTTCAATCACACGCCTCTTTGTCCAGTCACTAAAACCCAACATGAGAGAGGAGGAAGAAGAAGAAGTAGGTGGAAGAATAGATTAGAGGAAAGCATGAACAATCAAAAAAAAGAAAAGAAAAAAAAGTGAAGGGTGGTGAAGTCAAGAGCTTAAATTAGAGGGATAAGAAAATGAAGGAGCTATCCTGCTGTTATTGGAGAGGAAGACGGTGCAGGTGGTTACTATGAAGCTAATGTAGTCATGTTGTAGAATAATGAATTTCTGTCCTACCCAGCATGCAATATCCTGGTAGGAGGAACGTAATGGACTTCCCGCCAAGGTCTGAAGTGCAAAATGCATTAGATGTGACATCGTACTTTAATGAATAGGCCTCTCACTTTTCATTCTCTCCCATCTTGAATTATTACTTAGCACTCTGGGGCAGGGGTACGATGGGGGGGATTGTTATGGGGGTGTTGGAGGAGGGCGTTGACCAGGTGCGGACAGCCTTGTAAATTGTACAAACTTTACGATCAATCAAGCATACCTTAATTTGCCAGGAAATGTATCTAATCAATAATATTGATGACTGATCATGTTAAATAAAACTGTATATACAATAGTGTACAAAAGTCTTAAGCCACCATTCATTTATTTATATTTTGTTTTCAAAGATTGGACTGTGTGTGTGTGTGTGTGTGTGTGTGTGTGTGTGTGTGTGTGTTTTAACTATTTGAGGAATAGTTCTCCAAGACCTTTTGGCTCTCATTTTTTGCCAACTTTCTGTCTCTCAGTTTCAGTTTCAGTCCAGTCCCTGTACCTGTTTCAGCTTCGGAGGAATGTTTTTTTGGTAAATCACACAGTGACCTATAAATTATTTGAGCATTATAAATATCCAGCATAAAGCATGAACCAGTGAGAAACAGGTGACCGAAGATTAGGCCGGTGATTGGTATACCTGTGATACTGAATACTGAGTGGTTGGAACAGACGAGAGGGGAAATTAGGTTGTTGCTGAGGTTGATACATAAACAATCAATTTTTTAATTGTATCTTTAGCTACTTTGTAATCTGTTACAGTAAAACAATTGGTCGCATTTCTTAATCTTAATCTACATCATTTTTTTAATTTAAATTTTATAGAATGAAATGAGGGGTGGCTCAAGACTTTTGCACAGTATGATATACTCTGGGTATATACTGTAATTGATGCAATTTCCCAGGTGAGGACATGTTTGGGCTGTCACTGAGTATCTGTAACTCTAAGCAGTAAAGTGGAAGTGAAGTGCATGGCAATATAAGCGCTTAACTTCCTGCGAGCATTTGAGGAGTTCAGGATTGAGGACGATCAGCAGGATCTTACCACTACCAGGTGGAGAAAAAAAAGGTTCAAACCATTCCTTTCAGCTGGAGCTGCTTGGACCAGTCAAAATCTGGCAATATCTCAATACTGCAAAAAAAAAAAAAAAAAAAAAAAAATACTGGGCAAAAATTGAGAGAATTTTTTTCTTCCCTTGGTCTTCAAGAAATTCACAAAGGGGAATGTATTCCGAATAACAGGATTGAGTGAATGCTGTGCAGAAAAAAGACATTTCACACAACATGCAATGGATGACGCATGGAAAAAGTTTCACATTTAGACATTTATTGATTTTGTTGAAATTTTGTATGGTTATAGCATGGCAAAAAAAAAAAAAAAAAAAACAGAAACTATTTTCTGTTTAATATTTAAAAAAATTAAATAATATATTTCAGTCAGTTATTTGAACCATGCACATAGGTTGTGGTGAGGGTCACTGCATTGTTTAAAAGGTCTTTCACCTTTATATAAATTTGTTACAGTATTATCAGTGAAATAGAAACTGCACCCAAGCCGGGAATCATCCTACATATTATAACCCATGTTTAACTAACGTAATGTCAGTCATCCTCTGTAAATGATGCTGTTGTAAGTCACAGCTGGTACACCGTGCTGGAGCTTGGAGTCCCACCACAAAACCTCAGGGTCTTTCCCCAATGCTCTGCGATCGGCTGGAGTTGGGTTTTGGCCAATGTTATTCGGCTCATTTTTGGCACAGTCCTGGTTTGCTGCTGAGTGGTTGGTCATGCCTCCTGTAGAGATGAATCTGCTGATCACAGACATTTTTTGGAGGGTTATACAATTTCCACTAGGTTTACGTGCTGGTTAAATCCCTGGCCTAGCATTGTAGCACTACATGATGCCTCTGATGCATTTATATGTTCTACGCAGGTTTCTGAACTTTCTACTCTTTTGTTTTGGGTACCATGAACCTTTTGTTAGGTACTATGGAAGACATACCAGGATACTGTTATACAAGGATATTGTGGTACTCCCTATACCTCTAGTTGGTATTCAGCAAAGTATTGTGGTACACACCATAGTACTAACATGGTACCCATATTTTGTAAAGTCATATGGTGCCTACAATGATAATATTTTGGTATATTATGGATATATTATGGATATATTCCCATGATTGATTGATTGATTCTTTATACCTTATCCAGTTTAGGTGAGTACCGTGTGCCCATAGTGCCTCAGATTCTTGTTTTTGGTTGACAGGAGTAAAATCATGTGCGGTCTTGCAATACGTACTGTATTGTGCCTTAAGAGCTGCTTTTGTGCTCACCATAGTTGTAAAGAGTGGTTTTATGACTTTTCATAGCCTTCTTGTCAGTTCGAATCTGTCAGTTTATTCTTATCTGACCTTTGTCATTAACAAGCTGTTTCTGCTTGTAGAACTGCAACTCAATTGACCTGTTTTGTTTTTCATGCCGTACATTAAATAGTTTTGCATGAACAGATAAAATATTCTGAAGTATTTAGTAATGTTGCAATCAAGCACCAATAACCATAAGTGAACATTATCTGAAGTTCTGAAGTTCTGCGAAATTTTATACATTGTGATGCTGCTGAATTCTTGATTGATTGGATAGTTGCATGAATGCACAGGTGTTTGTAATAAAGTGCCATACATTTTTCTATGAAATGGACAGGAATTCACATGCCTTTATGAATACTATGACTTCCTTCCGTCTAAGCACAAAAAAAGCACAGTTCTTGTGAAGACTTTTCTGTAGCTTTACCTAATCCTCTATTTAATATAACTTAATCTCCCTTGTCACTCAACCTATTGCTGGTAGCCTCATGTTTGCGTGTTCATTGAGGAAATCGCTTCTCGCTCTCATAAATCAACAGTCTATAATTACGCATCTTGGCTGGGAAGTATTTGGACATTCAGAAACTGTTAGAACTCAGCCATGTGCTGGTCCCCAAAGATTTTTCTTTCCCTGTGAATGATGAATGATGTGAAAGCCTGGAAGGCAGTATGTTTCCACTGCCTGCTTGTCTTGTTAACCAGGCCTTGTTGCTTCAAAGCTGAAATCAGTAAGCTCAACAAAAAGGGTCTAATTAGAGATAAGGGAAAACAACACTGCTGCTATCATAAATTACTCCCGCTGCTCTCTCGCGTAGCACGCATACCGTCTTTCTGCACCCTCTTTCTCCGTTCTCTTTCCACAATGCTTTCTTAGGCTCTTAACGCAGGAAGACTGAACGGTAAATTAAATTAATGTTAGCCTTTTCTCAATCATTCATCATTTCCAATAAAATGATTAGAGCTGTTGTAAGTACATCGTTAAAACCGAAAGCATAAAAGGCCCATTAAAAAGTCATTAAGGGCAGCTTAGCATGAAGGTCTACCCTGTTGGGCTTTTAGCCAGCCAAGATGTAGGGGCTCTATTTTATGGACATCATTTGAAATGTGGGCCTGTAATTACATGCTGAATAAATAGGATGGCAAAACAGACCGAAAACAAAAGGACAGTAGCGAATTGGCAGGAAATGGCTTAAAGAGTTCGAGGCGATAAGTTCAGTGGAGCAGAAGCGTGTTTGAACATGGGAGAAATAGCAACAAAAAAAAAAAAGACCTTGTATGTGCAGATATTTGGATTAAAAATGGATTATCCATATGCTCATATTCAAAATGTTTGGTCAGAATTATTTTCAGAAAGCTCTCTTTTTGGAGGCAGGCAGTAAGTCCTCTGTTCAAACAGCCAAAAATGTCTTTTAAAATGGCAAGCATGCCTGAGCTACTGACAATCCAGCAGGACTTCTGTGGTAGTTTGGTGCTTGGCAAACTTTGATGCTCTTTTGATACATGGTGCCCTTTGATTCACTACATGAAAAAAAGTTTGTATATGTATGTGTGTGAATTTTAAATAAGTGGTGCTACATTTGAAATTAGGTCAGAAAGCTACCTACTGTAGCACCATCATATATAAACTATAAACTATTCTCTGATCTTGTTTGCTAGCTGGAGGGCTAGCTGGCTAGTTGGTGTTAGCTTGAAGCTTGCTTGATTATTAACAGGTCTACAGTACTTTAAAGAAGTTAAAATAAAAAAAAAGGTAAGAAATCAAAATGTTTTCATAAAATTGTATATAAAGCATTTGTTTTAATAATCACTAGGCTCAATTGGTATCTAGCTAGCCAGCTATCTTTGGTGTTAGCTTGATAACCATGTTTCTTTATCTGCATTTCTTTAGCATATTTGTTGCTGTATAGTTGTCGTTTTAAACCAGACTGTCTGTATTGGTTATAAACCTTTATTTGTTTGTTTATTTAATAGCCCTTAATTCGTTAGCCATGTTGATTGTTATTTTAAATTCCCTACTGTATTCGCTAGTTTGTTACCTAGCCTGCTAGCTAGGCTAGTCAGTGTTAGCTTAAACATTTCTTGATTACTAGTATGTTTGTCTGTTTTATAGTAGTTATGATTTTTAAAAAGGGGGTATCTAATGCCCAGGAATCCAAAATTTTGAACCATAAATCATATTTACTCATATGAATTTAAAGCTGTCTAGTTATTTTAGTGTGAGCTTTACAACTACATTTCTTTATAACTAGCATTTTTGTTATTTTAAACCAGAAAGCTGCACAGAGACCTACAGTAGCTAGCTCTGTAATATATAAGAACCATGGTATTAGCTTGAAACATTTTTTGATAACTTGCAGATTGGTTTGCTTTATATTACTGCATTTATTTTATAGTAGGAAAACTTTAGCTGTAATTATTGATAACTTTAGCTAACTCTATAAACTAGCTTCATGAACTGACTGTTTAGCAGATTTATTTTCTACAAAATAGCTTAAATAAAATAGTTTGGTATGGCACGGTGGCTTAGTGGTTACCACTGTTGTCTTGCACCTCCAGAGGCAGGGTTCGATTCCTGCCTCGGGGTCTGTGTGAATGGAGTTTGCATGTTCTGTGCTTGGTGGGTTCTTCTTTGAGTACTCTGGTTACCACCCACAGTCCAAAAGACATGCTAATTGGGGTTCTCAAATTGTGTGAATGAGCATGTGAGCGTGTATAGACAGTAAGTAAGTGACATGATGTTATATAATCCCTGTTATCCGTTATCACCCGAATGAGGATGGGTTCCCTGTTGAGTCTGGTTCATCTTTCTTCCTACTGCCATCTTAGGGAGTTTTTCCTTGCCACTGTTGCCGTCACCCTTGGTTTGCTCATCAGGGACAATCTCATTATTATCTAGACACTCCCCCCCCCCCCCCCCCCCCCTTTTTTTCCACTCTATTTTCATACACACTTCCATAAATTGTCTTTTCATTCTGTGAAGCTGCTTTGAGACGATGGCCATTGTACAAAGCGTTATATAAATAAAAGTGAATTGAATTGAATTGAATGTAAGGTTTAGCTATATTATACAGTACCACAACTGATTTCATAATAATGGCAAATAACTATTTATTTACAATTATTTACAAGTATTTATAAGTATTTATGAATTTAAATACACATACATGGTGATGATATTTTTTGGAAAGAGTCTCTAGTGTTGTATCTTTGTAACAGTTAGAGGTAAAGCTGTTACAGAGACTCCATAACAGTTAACATGATTATGAATGAATTAATTAGTTAAATAATTTGCTGTGGTATAAAAGGAATAAAACACTTCCTGGAATAAAACACTTCTGTTACTAGCAAAAACAAATTATCCTTGTGTCATATATAACCACTCCTTGATGAATGATGATGATGATCACTGATGATTTCTTTTGGGGTGTGTGTGTGGGGGGGGTGTAAGTGTCAAATGACAGGTGAAGAGTAGTGAAGTGTTTTTGTTCGGTTCCAGTTGTCCAGAAAGCATCTAGAGTAGAAGAGTGCACTGTAACAATGATTCTGTAAGCAAGCAGGGTCTTAATGAGTAGCGAGGTTGTTAAAGACATAAGCACCTTGATGAGTTATTTCATCTCTTATTTAGCATGAACCCAGCTCTGTGATTGCCTTTTTAATTAGACTGCAGATGGTGGAGTTGTTATATTATCAGCAGCCTCGTGGGAAGCTTCCTTAATACACGCTTGTGCAGCTTTCCTTTCAAAAATGCCTGCCTCTGCTAGCTGTATTATAATATCTAGATCTCTGTCTTAGTACATTTCGTTATTTTTGTTGTTGTTTCTTCCACCCTGAACAGACAGCATTTTTAGGTTTGTGGGTGTTAATATGACTGTGTCAAAATTTCACAGGGATGCATGAGAACTTCAAAATCCTTTCTGCTTCAAAACAAACCTCTAGAAGCTAAAAGAAATGTAAAATTCAGCACTGAGATAGATGTGCCCATTTTCCATTTAATTTATGTCCAGTTTCATCCTTTCATCTTTATTCTGGATTTCTGTTTTAGCCTTTAGGAAACAATAGGGGGTGCTGTGGTCATCTTGTTACAAAAGGAGAGATGATGCAAAAGCAGTTCTTGTGCTACTTAAATGGTGAGGGGGGAAAAAAAACTTTCTCAAATCTCTACTTTCATAGGAATGACATCGTGGCGACGACATGAGTCAGTGAGCTTCCTAATTGGAAAAAAGGCTTAAAACGGGTAACAGGTTCATTATGTGATTCCATCTTAAGACCTTTAATAAACAATTAAGGGTGCAATCGAGTGGTTAATTTGATAAGGCGACGATAAACAATTTCATTTCTTTGGCTCGCCATTCATCAGGATCTCGTGGGAGGCTGATATAAAGCAAGGCGCTTGTTTTCCACTCATCCCCAAGAGGTCAGACATCAATCAAAGTCCCAGCGACTCAGAGCCAGTGTTTAATTACTATACAGTATGATTACCTGCGAGCCCCGCTGGAAGTTCAGTGTGCCTGCAGTTTAAAATAAAAGGGATTTGTATTAATTTCAGGCTTAGTTGCACACCACAAATGGAACAGTTATTGGTTACACTTCATTGGCAATAGTCAGGTATACCTGTTCTGCAGTTGTGTTGGAGGCCTTCATTACCGCATTTGATGTTTCAATCTGTTTCGAGTGAATTTGGGAATTGTAAAAAGTACCTTCTTCCAAATTAGACCTGCCGCGATGCCTTCACGCTTACAACAATTCCCAGTTAAGAAATATTCCCGAACAGCTTTCTAATTACTGAACAAACTGTCTGAATAAAAGAAAGGAGTGTGCACTCGTGGTAAATAAGAGCGCTTCATGCACATTTAGATATCTTCGTACATCTTTGTTGACATCTACAATGGGACTTAGAGCCCGTCTCATCAGATAGCTGGGGGAAAAGAAGAAAGATCCTTAGATGCGTTTCAGTTCTGTTTTTGAATGGTTCTGCATCGATGCACAGATCTCAATAATCAGATTAAAAAATAAATCAGTTCAAATAGAAAGTGAAGCAAAGCTGAAATAATGTAGGCTTTTTGCCTCAAGTCAGGATCAGTTAGGAGAAGGCTTTCGAGAAGGAGTGTAAAGATCACACGGTTTAGATTTGTACATCGATTCCAAATTAAAGTTGAGGATTAATTATTTATTTGTCACGTGCACCTTACATCACAGTGAAATGATTTTTTTTTTCCTGCATATCCCAGCTGAGGTCAGAGGGAAGGGTCAGCCAAGATACAGCACATTTGGAGCAGATAGGCTTAAGGGCCTTGCTCAAGGGCTCAACTGCCGCAACTTGGCAGTGCATGGGCTTGAACACATGACCTTTCGATGAGTAGAGCCACTACTGCCCTATAAGACGATGATTATTGAATATTCTAAATTGATTATTGAAAAAGGTAAGGCAATTGATGTGTAATACGTAATTCAGATTTTAAGCTAATGTATAAAAAGTCTAGCAAGGTGATTCTACAAGAAATATATTCGCTTGTTGTACTGTAGATTCCGAACAATGTCAGTCATGTCTATTAAAAGATACAATCAATTGGCCTAAAAATGGCCTAACCTCATGAACTCAGAGCAGGCTGCGATCTCAGTCTGCACAGACTTCATGCTTTAAAAGTAGTTAAAAAGGGGTTGCATGCTTCCTTTTAATTAAAAAAACTATAGACTCGAGAAGCATGAAGAATCATTTCATAATCATGTCAAATCGTAGATGAGATGGTCTCATGAGTCCCACCTGCAGCATCTAGTGATGCTTTCACCATCCTCGATGCCGCATGTGCATTTGCTGTTAATATAAGATGAAAGAGGACACAGTGGGAGCTACCTGACATTGTAGAGGTTCCCTTCGGCACTCGGGGCACAGCTGAGAGTCCACATGCTGCTAACTTATTATAACAGCTCTCTGGAAATAGCGTCCACAAAACAAACACAGCATCTCGTGACCCCACAACCATCACAACATTTCCGGTGGGTACACGTTTTCCACCCCCACATGCTGGTCTAAGGTGGTTAAATAAAACATCGCTGAAAATATTAATGTTTCATCGCAACGCTGTCCCTGTAGCATCTTCTTGGCTCTGGCTCTGCGGAGCTTTCAAACTTAGATAAGGTCTAAGATAACCCTAGACGCAGTGTAATGGCAGGAGCCTGGGTTTAACATGTCGAGATTTATTAATGATTGCTGTCTGCAGGGCTAAGTCGAGGTCGCCTTAAAGTGGAAACACGTTGTGCCCAGACCGTTGTGCGCTCAAATATTAAGGACACTACTGCAAAGGAGGATTTTGCCATGAGTATTGAATTAATCTTTGTGCAGTGTTTGATTTTTTTTTCTCTTAAGTAAAGCGACTTATGAAGGAGCTGAATTAGAGACGAGACAAAAAAAAATTGTGCTTGTTTTTACAGGTGCCAGTGGTCAAGCCAAGATTGTGTCTGATCCTGAAAAGAGTGCATTTGGAGTTTGTCCTGGGAATGCTAGGGATGCTGGAAATTAGATCAGAATACAAGAACACACTCAACTAAAGGATTATTAGGAACACTATACTAATACGGTGTTTGACCCCCTTTCGCCTTCAGAATTGCCTTAATTCTACGTGGCATTGATTCAACAAGGTGCTGAAAGCATTCTTTAGAAACGTTGGCCCATATTGATAGGATAGCATCTTGCAGTTGATGGAGCACATCCAGGGCACGAAGCTCCCGTTCCACCACATCCCAAAGATGCTCTATTGGGTTGAGATGATTGTGCGGGCCATTTTAGTACAGTGAACTCATTGTCATGTTCAAGAAACCAATTTCAAATGATTCGAGCTTTGTGACATGGTGCATTATCCTGCTGGAAGTAGCCATCAGAGGATGGGTACATGGTGGTCATAAAGGGATGGACATGGTCAGAAACAATGCTCAGGTAGGCCGTGGCATTTAAACGATGCCCAATTGGCACTAAGGGGCCTAAAGTGTGCCAAGAAAAGATCCCCCACACCATTACACCACCACCACCAGCCTGCACAGTGGTAACAAGCTATGATGGATCCATGTTCTCATTCTGTTTACGCCAAATTCTGACTCTACCATTTGAATGTCTCAGCAGAAATCGAGATTCATCAGACCAGGCAACATTTTTCCAGTCTTGAACTGTCCAACTTTGGTGAGCTCGTGCAAATTGTAGCCTCTTTTTCCTATTTGTAGTGGAGATGAGTGGTACTCGGTGGGGTCTTCTGCTGTTGTAGCCCATCCGCCTCAAGTTTGTGCGTGTTGTGGCTTCACAAATGCTTTGCTGCATACCTCGGTTGTAACGAGTGGTTATTTCAGTCAAAGTTGCTCTTCTATCAGCTTGAATCAGTCGGCCGCATACTGGATGTTTTTCCCTTTTCACACCATTCTTTGTAAACCCTAGAAATGGTTGTGCGTGAAAATCCCAGTAACTGAGCAGATTGTGAAATACACAGAACGGCCCGTCTGGCACCAACAACCATGCCACGCTCAAAATTGCTTAAATCACGTTTCTTTCCCATTCTGACATTCAGTTTGGAGTTCAGGAGATTGTCTTGACCAGGACCACACCCCTAAATGCATTGAAGCAACTGCCATGTGATTGGTTGATTAGATAATTGCATTAATGAGAAACTGAACAGGTGTTCCTAATAATCCTTTAGGTGAGTGTATAATGGCAAGTTATGATTAGCCAGTATTTTCAGACCAACTGATACTAAAACATAGCCAGTCCTACCTTTCGCCAAGAGTTGGAATGGAACCAGAAAACCCTAAGGAAACCCACGATGAATCAAACAATTCTTGTAGATTTGAACTTCACACATAGCAACAACAGAAAGATGTTTAGATTTTGTTCTCTATTCATGATGCTCTAAAAACATATTATTTTTGTTTTGTCTGCACAGCCTTTGTTAGTCTCAAGGCATGACTGGCACCTCGTAATCCATCATTTGCCTGAAGAACACCTTACCCATCATGCATCTCGTCATCACCATCACATTGGGACAGACCTACATGCCCACATATCACTCTAGCTTCATGTTCGACATTATTAATAGCGCCCCATACACAACAATCAATAATCTTAATATCACTTTTATTGCCCAGTGGTGTGTGACAAAACATGTGCTGAGGGTCTGAGGTAATAATTTTTTTCAAAGCGCTAGCGGATTGATTTTGCGATCACGTATGGTTATTCAGTGGTTGCGGGGGCTGCAGTGAGGACGCATGACACCGAGCTCGGTCTCTTGTGATCCTCCTTTTCAGCGTGTTGATTAAGTGTACTGTCACCGAGCGCTGGATCTCAGCTCGATCACACCGCGGGGGAGGCTCCGAGAGCAGGAACGAGATGCAACACGTTGCACTCTAGAGCTTCACATCTGACTTCGTATTTGTGAAATTGGGGTCACTGGCTTTTAATCAGTCTTTTATCAAGAAGGGTATGATCATGAGATAATTTGCAAGTTGAAATGAAAAAGCATATAGTCATACTGTATAGCGCAGAGGTCTGAAGAATATAAGACCTATATATACAGTAATATTAGTAACTGCTTTATCATGGTCAGGGTTACAGAGCGAGTCCCAGGAATATTACTTCTAAAGGGGCATATAATCCATTACAGGGTACCATGCACAAATATTTACACCTCAGGGGAAAAGTTTAATGGACATTAGGAGAAAACTGACCTTGGAGGAAAGCAAAGCAAAAAAAAAAAAACTAAACAGAGTCAGGAAGGATCAAACTCTGGAACCCTGGAGCTCAGTCACTCACTTTCTATGCTGCTTAGTCTGTACAGGGACGCGGGAAACCTGAGCCTATCCTAGGGGACTTGGTGCACGAGGCGGAGTAAACCCTAGATGGGATGCCAAACCATGCAGGGCACACAAGTACACACACATTGCGAGAAATTTTGAAATACCAATTGACCTACTCTGCTTGTCTTTAGACTGTAGGAGGAAACCGGAGTATGCAGAGGAAACCCACCAAGCACATGGAGAATATGCAAACTCCATTAAGACCTCAGTGCTGACCACTACACAACCGTGCTGTCTCCAAAAACCCTGGAGCTGTAGGACATAAAATCCTTTATGAAAACTGACATAAAGCATATATATACTGAATATACTGAGTATAGTGAATATTTATAAATGCTTATTCCACTTAATGTCATCTGACATAAAGGCTTTATTTTTGATGTAATGTTGACATAACCGATGAGTCAAGTGACATTAACTTTTGCTGAATTAAGCTTGACAGAGTCCTTGGGTTAAAGCTTTTTTTTTTTTGCGCTGTTTTTACGTGTGACACATAAAGTGGCGATATGCGAACACATTTTCTCATTTTTGATCTTATCCATGATGTTCTCTTGTTTTTTTCATACCCCATCACCAATAATTTATTATTTCTGCTTTTCCCTTAGGTAAGAGAGGATTTTATGAGTGGTTAAGAAACACTATAACCAAGATAATACCAAAAAAAAAAAAAAAGTAAACATTTTCACACCCTGCAAATTTTTGTCCGATGTCTGGAAACAAAGTTTTAAAATTGAGAAACATAAAAAATGCATCATATAATACAATTTTGATTATTCTATGATTTTAAAGGAATTATAATAATTTGAGCGTTTAATTTGTGAGCCAAAGAGGTAAAACTGGCCAAATGATCTCAGTTAAGACTTTAAAAAGCTTTGGGTGCTTGCATGCGTTTTCTGCCCCTGAATGGCTTACAGATTGCTGTTAGATGCTTTGGAAAACCAGGGCTTACGCAAAGAGCGGGGTTTTTTTTTTTTTTTTTTTTAGAGATCTCAGAGATTTGATGAGACGGGTGAATGGATGCTGAGCTGCTTGGAATTGCCACGAGCACTCTGAAACACATCATTATGAACATCACTATCCAGTTCAACTGTTAAAAAATGTAAAAAAAAATAAAATAAAAAAAAACGTACAACTCTAAAACTGTAAAACTCTAACATAGGTGGCGGAGGTTATGTGCTCACAAGTTATGGTTTGACTTGAATGCCCCTCGTCCATTGTTCATGTTCGCATTAATGGATACGGTCTTTCTTTGTCCCATGAGATGCATACCCGACAGCTCTCCAGCGTTAAAGGAAAAACCTTCAGCTTGATTTTTTCTCTTTTGAAGCCAATAAGAGTCACAGTGAGGTTTCTGGCAAGCTTTTCTATTCGTATCTGTTTAAAACGTCATGACAGGTTTATGGAGGGGTTAACCATTATATAAGGGTCTCTCTCATTTTTGTATTAAAGCATTAGCTTTAGGGCCACTAAACAGGTCCAGAAATTATTCATTAAATTCAACGTGAAGGGAATGGCTGAGATTCTGAATATGTGTTGCTTTTTCCAGATTATTGCAGCATGCATAGCCTTTCCCTTCTAGAACCAGCACTGCAATAAAAGGCACTGCGGAATGATTATTTATCCCTCTGACACCTGGACCAGCCCAAACATGTGTCTTTCATCTTAACAATATCCTGCCTGAAAAATGTTTGATGACTCACAGGCCTCTGGTCTGTTTTTATATCCGGCAGGGCAGAGATTCTGCAGCAAGTAGATGGCAAGAAGGTCTTTTTATTTATTTTTTTTAACCAAAATTGAATTCTGTCCCAGATCAAAGGTCAGCTTTTCCTCTTCTCACCCTTGTCTGGGCGAGATTGCTCTGCGAGTTGGCACATACAGTTTGCGGCTGTGTATTGCAGTTGATGCGGACGGAGGCGAGATTGAAGGTCATGGACACAAACACGGACAACAGAACTGTTTTCCCAACTTGAAGTCTTGCTCAATTTATCAGTTATCATAAGACTCGTACCTGTCGGTGTACGTGTGCGGGGTCCCATCAAAGCACAATTTTCTGTAATAAATTACGGTCCATGGAGCGATTCTTCATTCACACCCAGGTGACAGACAGCTTAGAGAGACGACCCCGGGAAAGGCACGGGAATGCTAAAATAAGATGACCCGATCCGATAAACCTGCAGATGTTTACCATCCGGGCTTGACTAAGTAATCGGAACAGGTGTATAAAGGACAGCTGACTTGTCTGCGGATGTAATTAATGACCCCAGAGAGGTTACGCTGTAATGGAAGCGTGGCTGTGCTCGAGATTTAAATGAATGCCAGACAGGTCTGAGATCAGGGAGCTGATTGGAAATAAATGAAAGGGTTGCATTTAGGAAAGTCAGAGGCTGAATTAGTCTATGCCTCTTAATGAAGGCTTTGATAAAATGGAGAGGCGGTGGTTGCAGCGGGACCGGGCCTTGGCAACCGGCGAGCCGGTAATTGGTGGTGTGAAGCGAACAAAAATGTGATAAGGGAAGGTAGTGAACACAGGTGTTTGACCATGAGCAATTCATCAGAGGGATTTAGTTACCTAGAAGTAGACTGGCCTATTAGAGGGGTAAAAGAAGTAAGGTGCACTGTAATTGAACAGCCTTGACGTGTGGTTTAATATATCCGCTAAATGAATGCAACTTACCTCGCAGAGCTTTTCAGCATGCAGAGCCAAACAAGTTAAATATGCTATATATGTAATATAAATGATTTGGATCGGTCAGAATGCAGATGGGGAAAACTGAGATTAATGTGTGTGTTGCACACAAACTATGAAAAGGAAAAGGGTATGTAATGTAAGGACTTCCTTGGTTACGGAGTATGATATCCGGAGATATCACAGCACTGCTAAATCCTCAGTTGTGACTGTTGATGAATTTCCTCCAACAGCAGCTTGGACAATAATTCAAATTCCTTGTTAATGTAATTTTAATACTGTATATTGCTGTTATGATAATAAAAAAAATTGCATGGTGTATGATCTACATAAACTGTATTACTGGAATTATGAATATGGTTGAGAAGTTTTCTAAATAAGGACCTGCTTGGTCTCCAGGAATGAGTCTCATTCCTCAGTTTTAGTTCTTTGTATTCCTAGATTTCCTCTCGGTGATCAATAAGGTGCATCAACCTGAGACTGTTGAGGGACTGATTTGTTAAAGCAGCTAACTTATTTTGTTATTTTTATTGGTAATTCAGAATATCAAACATAACAATTTTGCAATGTTAAACAGAACTTGTTTTAAGAACATTACACCATGTCAAACACAGCTAACTTGTTTTGTGGACATTTCACAACATTACACGTAACCTTTCACATTTCACGCAATCTTCCATGAGATTGCAGGTAATGTTACACAACCCTACATGTAACATTCCACAAAATTAAACAGAAACTAATTTGTTTTGAGAACGTTTCATATCATTACATTTACAGCTTTTTACAGACACCCTTATCCAGAACAACTTACATTTATCTCATTCGTTATCTCACATGATGAGCAGTTGAATGTTAAGGGCCTTGCTCAAGGGCCCCACAGTGACAAATCGGTGGGTTTGGGGGTTTGAACCTGGGACCTTCTGCTCATTAGTCCAACACCTTAACCACCTGGGTTAGCTTAAACATAAGGACATGGGTATCTCAGTCGTTAACGTGTTGGACTACTAATTGGAAGGTCCCAGGTTCCATCTTGTTGCCATTGTTGGGCCTTTGAGCAAGGTGTCTAACAAATGCTGTAAATAACTGGTTTTGTGGATGTTCTTCAACATTATGCGTAACATTCTATAACATTAAACATGTATACGTTCTGTGTCTGTTCCACAATTTAAAATGGATGTAATAAAAATAACATTCCATTGTATTATAATGTTTGTACAAAATAAGCACATTGTTCTACAACTTTAAATGTTTGATTTTACAGTATTAAAAGTAAAATGTAGCATTGGAATATAAATAATTTAACATTCCACAACATTAAATATAACACATAATAACATTAACTGTATCTGTTTTATAAACATTCCACAACATTAAATGTAACAGTTTCACATTAATTGTATCTGTTTTGTAAACATTCCACAACATTAAATGTAACAGATTCACATTAACTGGATCTGTTTTATAAACATTCCACAACATTACAGTAAATGTAACAGTTTCACATTAATTGTATCTGTTTTGTAAACATTCCACAACATTAAATGTAACCGATTCTCATTAACTGTACATGTTTTGTAAACATTCCACAACATCATGAGCACGCATCACACCACTACATCAATGTTTATTTCCCGATACTAGCATGGCCCGATGTATTTAATTCCTTTATTAAAAATATTTGCTAATTTATCATGGCACTACCTGTAATACACAGAGCAAGGGTAAAAGAGTGGTGTTAAATTATCTGGTTTAGTAATTTTGTTTAAAAAGTCTTAATGAAAGACTCTTTCATTTTCGGTATCAGTGTTGGTTAAAGATTGTTGAATAATCTTATTAGCAAAAAAATTTAAATTACAAGACGATTACAGTCTGTTTGGCTTAGTTTCCTCTTACCTTATTATTTTCACTTATTTTCAGAATATATTCCTTGATTCCTTGAAGTCTTTCCAGGAGTCGATGGGAAACCCTTTCCTATTATTGCAAACATATATTTCAGTACTTTAAATTACATCTACAGTACAGTGCCAGCAGAAAGTATTCACCCCTATGAGTATTTCTCAATTTGTCATATTTCAACATCTAATTAAATGAACTTTCACTGCTGCTTCTTTTGTATTTAGATTTCATAGTTTTATCTTTATTTTTCAGCAATCTCAGATTTACAGTAACTTGTCTAAGGGGTATAGATATGAGCATTGCTCATTTTTCAATTTAGGAATTTGGTTTACATCTCAGGTTTTGTCCTCAAACTTTCCAAACCACAAACTTTCTTTCTTTATTATTTTTTTCAAGCTACACCTTTGTCATCTTTTGCTCTGTGCTTTGGCTCAGTCTCTTGTTGGAACATGTACAGTATGAATACAAGCTGGAGGCACTGTACATGCTGTAGATACTCCGTTAAAAGCTTAACTCACTTTTGATTTGCCTTCGACAGTCTGGATGAAGATGAAACATACCAAGGTCACCCACTAGTGAGAGGTGGTCCACTTGGAAAGAAAGGAGGATATTATTAATTCAGTAATGGCCACTACAGTGTTTAGTCCTCTAGGCTGTTCTTATTGCTGACCCGTCCTTAAATCAAACTTAGAAAGGCTTTTGTATTGACCTTGAGGAACAAGAGAGTCTGAAATTAGTGCATGATTCTTTCGCAGCTCTGATGTCGACTTTAAATAATTTGCCGAAGTCATTACTCTTATAAAAAACTTCTTTTTTTTTCTCCTTAAATACAGTATGTCATGCTGTCAGAGGATAGCTACAGTACTGTATACTGCTAGCAAAAAAAAAGATCTGCTCCAGTGTTAAATTCATGCAGATGAGCTCTGATCATTTGCTGTTAGTATTGTCTCTATTTTTTTTTTTTCTGGTTATTTTCCAAATTCATTATGAGCATGCGAGTGAAGTGGCCCATACTCAAGGCCACGGTGCATTTGCCTACCAAATACGCCTCATGTCTGTATTTGCACCAAATTATGATTCCGGCCTTGAATAAGCAGACAGCGTGCGACTCGATTCGGGGGAAAGTGTTCTGAAGCATGTGTAATTAATTAACAGGTATGAAGACGTTTGCCTTTAAGTATAGCAGCCTTTTTAAACTGGGATAGAATACTGAGTGGTGTGAAAGCGGACAGCCTCATTAAAAGTGATCCATGCGAGCACCTCCACTTCTTTGTGGGCAGCGGACGCCGACATGTGCATCACGTCTTGCTTTTTCAGACACGGCTCCCGCCTTAGATTGCTGTCCAGGAGAAATTTTAATTTGTCCCCATTTGCCATGCGGTAGAAAGTGTGGGATGATATTTATACCTAAGGCCGTGTGTGCTGTGTGTGCGGTGTGTGTGTGTGTGTGTGTGTGTGGTTATCCTTCATCTTTATAGAAACACTTTCTCTTTTTTCCATACACTGCATCCTATACCTTCGGGTCTGTCGGACTTGCGTGATTACGGCGCTTTTTGAACTGAGCTGAAAGATGATGAAGGCCACTTTCTAACAGAGGGAGCTGCAGAAGATAACAACAGAACTTCACACACACACACACACACATCCAACAACTTTCAATGTCCTTGTATAGTTACTCTGCAGAAAATGAGGTAAACGAGGAAAGAGATTAGAAGAGAAAGAGAGGCAACCGAGTCTTTTCCCATGTCTCTGGCACTAAGAAGAGGCCAGGCTCCCTAATGGATCTGTGTCAGTCTCTGTCTTTTCAGAATCTCCAGCCATGCACACAGAAGAGCAGTTCCTGTGGCTAAATAAAGAGCTTTTCCATTTTTTTCCCTTCCTTGTCCCAGGCCTGGCTGTTCTCATTCTAAACCCTGTTTCAAAAGTACTAAACTATCCCAAAACAGCAGGTCTGCCTTATAGGAGACCTATTCTGACTTTTTCCCCCCATGAGACCAGTTTCTAAGGTTTCTATTTTTTTATTTATTTTTATTTATTTTATTTTTTTTCATGAAAACTCTCACCCAACAAAAACAAATTTGTCAGCAGGATACTTAAACTACTGCAGCGTGTACATCCTGTATAAAGCCAGGCCAAGTCGTTCAATTTGCCCAGGGTTTTTATAGCCCGTTATGAACTGCCTAATAAAAAATAAATAAATAAATAAACAACACATGACGAAAAAAATGGTCTTGGAATAGAACAGACCTGACAACAATAAAGAAAAATCATGCCTAGTCCTGCATTATTGATCCTCTCCTCGAATTGTATGAAAGCATCAGAATGAGCAGAGTGGCACAAGAGGGCAAAACAAGCAAGCTGATTATTGGTCAACATTTTCAGATTTTTTTGAAAAATACTTTACCAATTTTTTACTTTTTTTTTTTCTTTGGTCAACTCATCATGTTATCCTTTTACCTTAAGAGAAAGCAATCCACCTGGATCAATGCGTCTGACGAAACGTGATTGGTTTCATAATAGGAGCATTTGTTAATATCATGATGTGCAAAGGCTGATTGCTGCTGTCAGATGATTTGGCATTTTTATTATGAAAAAGGTTTGAGAGCAAGGCAGATCAGAGCTTAGCACCATATCTTTGCAGGCTCGGGGGTTGGAAACTCGCGTCCGGTCTGCGTGCATGGAGGTTGCATGTTCATCCTGTTCTTTGTGGGTTTTTATTCCAGGTACTCTGGTTTCCACTCACCGTGTGACTGTATGTCCGCCCTGCTTTGTGCCCTGATATGCTCTCATCCAGGTATATGCTTCAAACCCTGATTATGGAAAATGAATGAAGCTGAAAAAAGTTGTCTTGCGCCTTTTTTGAAGTATGTTCCAGTGATTTAAAATGTTCGTACACAAAATGAATAACAGTTCGATACAGTCTTTTAAATATTTATTTTTGGTATTTTCAGTCTCGCAGTGCCCCCCAGCAATCCCTCCTATACAGTCTGAACACCTCCATCTTATAGTGTTATATTCATTAGGACGTGGGGATACGCTGGCGTATTCATATATTCACAAATATGTACTTTAGGTTTGTGCATTGGCTGTGCTAATGTAGTCTTCAAATGGAAATGCAGATAATGCTGCAAAAAAAAGACAAGCACTTGCCCTTAAGCCTGAAATACAAAATCTGGGCACAGAAAATGCAGACTAAAGAAGCAGAATGCAAAGTACGTACTGGCTCCATTTGTTTTCCCTCTTTTTTTTCTGCTCTCCTTCTTTTTCTTTGGGTGCTGTAGGTGTGCAGATTTGCCGTGGATCTCCGTAAGTTTTCCGGCACATTCCATGGATGGGATGCTCGATTGGAATGAGATCTGGGAAATTTGGAGGTTTGATTAACACCTCGTCTGGCTCGTATTATGGCTGATCAGCACTTATACAGTATCACTATATACAGTATATGGTAGAAAGGGAGGGGTAAAACAAGTTCAGTATGGATAAAATGAATTAAAGCAAGTGTTTAATCACAGCTAGAAGAAATCCTGGCCTGTCATAAAGCAGGCGAGCGCGTGCTAAGAAGGGGCCAGAAAGGCTTTTGAAGAGTTGATCAAAGCAGAGAGGCTTTGATGGTGCCGTGTGACCGTACTGACGAGGCTGTAGAGGACCACGCTGAAGGACTTCAGTTCTATCCATAATGAAAATCAAGGGCTCTCGCACAGTTTGGACCCTCAGCCACGTCCACAAGTGCCTTGGAACCATGTCCACTCAATTCAGGGGCCTCAGCCAGATTAGAACTAGTATTGTGCATTTTAAACATCTTGTTATGAAACCATTTCACAATCAGTTGCATTGTCCGTTTAAAAAAAGTAGAGCCAGCATGAAAACAGCATCAACCTATTGTTTCATGTTACATTGCTGATTTTTCCTATTTACCGATAAGAATCGTGGGTCAGTATGAGGCTTTCACGAGTCCATTGTCATAGCAGGTTACTTTGAGTACGTTGGGCTGGAGTGTGAAAGAGAAGTGTATGAATTGTTCAGAAGAAGGTTGAGCGCTTTACAGTATTCCCAGTAGTCCAAAGACTGACTGAATCAGGATGAATGCTCATGATTGACAAACAGTGCATAGTGCTATGTATTCCTATTTTGGGGAAAACATGTTTAAAAAAAAAAACTGTCAGTTCTTTTACACATGGTTAGAATAGTAACATGCAGGAATTTCTGGTAATTCATATTACCTCAGCTTCACTTCGTTGGTTTCTATTTAATTCAGTGTAAGCTTATATTCAGTCTTGGCGAGAAGCCTGGCTATAATCTGTCATGTTTTTGCGAGTGCCGTGCCAAAGCTCTGGACTCCTAGCAGACGTCAGACCTGCATCTCCAGTGACCATTTTAAAAGGAAAACTTGAACACACTTTAAATCGATGAACTGTGCAAGGAATTGACTGCATAGTCTGTGTGTGCAGTTTACGATTCTTCTATAATACCAGGGTCATTTCCATTTCATAGTGTTATGCATTCTTTAGCCACTGCACATGTTCTTGTTCCGTGTCTACCATATTAGACAGTACTACAGAGGTACCTCGGCATATGAAATTAATCCATTCTGGAGGCGAGTTCTTAAGGCGAAATTTCGCGTTGTGAAACAAAACGTATTTTCCCATAGGAAATCATGTAAATACAGATAATCCGTTCTGGCTATCCAAAAATATTACCAATATTACCAAATTTCAACACTATAATTATATTTTTGCATATAACAACAATTCAACATTTAGAAAAGACATTTAGTAAAATATGAAATAAATAGACAATAACCCTAACCCTTAATGTATGACTCCTCTTCCTTTGTATGCCGAGGCAAACTTTTTGCTAAATTTAAGTTCTTAAGACGAAAGTTCTCAATGCATGTGTATGCATGCCGAGGTATCACTGTATTGTCTGTGCAATGACAATTAAGATCTATCTATCTATCTATCTATCTATCTATCTATCTATCTATCTATCTATCTATTATGCTGCAGCATTACAATGCCTAAATCATGCAGATACAGATGAAGAGCTTCTGTTACTGTTCACATCAACCATCAGAATAAAAAAATAAAAAAAGGGAACTTTAACCCCTGCATGGTTGTTGGTCTCCAACCAATGGTTTGAGGCTTTTCCAGAAACTGCTGATCTCTTGCGGAAAAGCATCTCAGAACGGGCAACACATCAAACCTTGAGAAGGAAGCACTAGAAGAGTATATCAAGCTTCTTTCCTGACAGCCAAGAACAAGAATCTGAGGCAGTGTTCTGTGTAAACTCTGACTTCCTCAGCAGTTTCTGAAATACTCAAACCAGACCATCTGATTCTAACATCCATGTCACTATCAGTCACAGACATGACACTTTTCCCTCATTCTGAAGTTCGACGTGAACCTTCGTCGAATCTTTTGGCCTGTACTGTATCTGCATCTCGTTGCCACCACATGACAATCCAATTGGAGAACTTCATAAATGCGTACCGGTGTCCTTAAAATAATTGTTTAAAAGATGTTGAGAATTTTTATTCCTGTTCAACATTAGTTAGAGAATATGCTCTGATGATAAACCAGTCTAACCGGTCAGTAGTAAATTCAGCTCCTTCATGTCATCTCACTAGGGTGAGGTTGGCCACGGTGCATCGAGCAGAGTGCGCAGGGCCGTGAGGTGGCCTGATGCTGTCTGCTCTCTGACTTTTTCCAGTGTTTAACATTCCCCCCACGCTTTGTCCACATCCTGAGCGAGGACACTCATTCCCGCCCCTGCCGAGATGAAGGTGAACGCTCACCTGCCCCCACGCCGCCCCGCAGCCCGCTTTCCTCTTTCACCGTTTGTCCTTCCTCGTCTCTCGGCTCAGCCAAGCGTTGACCTTCCCAGTGGCTTGTCATTACTCCTTCACTCCGGCTTTGTGTTTCGTTTTCTATGGAGTCCGTGATGAGATGTCGGAGCACACCGAGAAGCAATCTCGGGGTGTACTCAGGGATGGTTTCAGCCAGATGTGGAAGCTCAACCCCCCCCCCCCCCCCCCCCCCCCCCCCCCCCCCGGGGAGGTTTCATTGGTTTAAATATTTAATGGGAGCATGTGGCTCGGTGGCCACCCAGCAGGCACTAACGTGACACGAACACTAGTGCAGAGCCGCGCTGGCAATTCCCCGAGCAATTTCAAGGTCATACAGGAGCACTGTCTGTCTGATCTCTCTTCATTTTAATATTTGATATTCTTAATTGCTTGCTTGCACTTTACATTTGGCATCACTTCTTTAATTATCCATATTACTTGTATTCAATCGCAGAGGATATTTCTAAGTACCAATTCTTCATGCACCTCCTAATTGAATGGCCTTTATATATCATAGACTGCCGTCGGACTTACTGTAAGTGACCGTGACTTTTTATTTATTTTATTTTTTCCGTTCATGATTCTAAGAAAAATCCATGACCAAAGACACACAGCATCCTACACCGCTGGGGCTTTTTCTTTTTACAGGACACATTTTGAGAAAGCAGTGCATTTGACAGGATGGCGTTGTCCGACTTGTTCTGCAGGTCCGCTCGTCACATCCAGGTTCAGACAAGAGCCCTTAGGTAAAAGACTCTTCCGGAAATTATGTGACCTTATTGTGACCTCAGGGGGCTTAGTGATGACCTCCTTGTGGACCATCTCTTGGTGATCTCGAATCGGCTGCAGAAAAAACTAAAACCTTGTGTTTTAATATAGTCTGGTATGAACAGTGTGTAATTTAGGTGCTGTTCAGATTGGGGTCATGGTGATATGTTTCGTTTCAGGTTATCGGATTAGTTGAAGACAGGTGCCAGTTAACATCTCCAAATCGACTGCACTCCCACCACATTGTATTGACATCCAGTGATATATTTTTTTACATTAATGAATGCAAAATACTTTGCGTAGACAGCAATGGGCTACATCTCAACAGAGGTGGAAAGTAACGAATGACATTTACTCGCGTTACTGTAATTAAGTAGGTTTTTTGGTGTACTTCTACTTTTTAAAGTAGTTTTTTAAAATCTGTCATTTTACTTTTACTTAAGTATTTTTAGTTTGAAGTATTGTAATTCGCTACATTTTAAATCATATGCGCTGCTGAGTAAAACAAATGAATGAAAATGCAAAACTAATAAAAAATATTATGCTTTGTATAAATCAGGGGTGTCCAAATCCAGTCCTGGAGGGCCAGTGACCAGCACAGTTTGTAATTCACCAACACCTAAACACACCCACTGAACCTAGTAATTAAGCTGTGTTTGAGAAGAAGAAGCACCAAACTGTGTTGGACACTGGCCCTCCAGGCCTGGATTTGGACACCCCTGGTATAAACGCTACGTTGCGCTTGCGTATGTGTATCGTGTCCTGGTCGAGCGCCGCTCCAGACTCCACTCCAGGTTTTCTACCTGACCTTCCACACGGTCGCTTCCGTCCCGAGAGTGACGTCATCAACCAGCGCGACCATGTATATACGCGGGAAAGCGGAAAGAGATTGTGATTTGGCGGTTTGATATTTGGTTGTGTTTTCTGGTTTTGTTTGATATTTGGTTGTGTTTTCTGGGTCAGTTAACATCTTCTCAGAATGATGATTTGCTCATATGTGAAATCTGTTTAGGGTTTTTAAAACATATCACAGATCACCTCCCTGAGTGATCCGGCCACAAGATTCCCAACATTTCACCTCCTAGCCTTAATGGCACCACATTCCAATGCTTTATTTTGGGCACTTTATTTTTCGCTTTGTGTGTTCGACTTTTTTGCCTCATGCAAGTCAAAAGTACAAAAGTTTCATCCGTTGACTTTCACGCATTGCCACCTGTATGCCTCTGCAGGATGTGTGCACCTCTTTGCAATTATCCCGAGATAAATAGCCCAGTGTTGACTTGATAGGCCGGGCTGATGTTTCCATTAATATTTCAAGCATTAATGGAGATCGACACTACAGTCCATTTGCTTGGACATTTAGTTTTCATTGGATTCAGGTTTGTTAATGGGTCAGGTCTCAACCTAATTAGCTGCGGATCCTCGAGGAAGAAAGAAAGAAAGAAAAAAAATGAACATGAGCGAAACTATTCTGTTTTTACTTAACTTCCTGTCAGGTATAGGCCACTGGCAGGTACTGTAGTTGGGAGCAAGGCTATGCTTACATTTAGCAACACTTTATTCCACGGCGGCATTCTTACAGCTTGTTAAAAGGTCTGCTTGTTACCAATCCCAGAATAGTCGACCATATTTTTCAACTTTTCAAATGACATACTGTCCTCCTACAAAAACGGATGTGTATAGGGAGCCGGGAAAATATAGCAATCCTTCAAATTTGTGTTAAGCTCAATAAACTGTTCTCTTGACGCTGGACCTCAATGAGAAGTAATTTCAGGGTTCTATTTCTGCAACATGTTTAATACTGATTTGGGCAATTATCCAATCCTTAGACCTGGTCTGTCATTTGCAATCAGACAGGACTGCAAACCGTTGCATTCTTTGTCATTTGTTTGACGCTTGGGCCAGTCCACTATCGCTGTCCTGTAAGGCTCTATTTAGAGTCCTGCACCTGTGTAAGGTTTTCTTATTATTGCTTATAATGACCATATACATTTAGTTTCTTCATAGTATGATGAAATGTCATTTTGATCCTGTTGACTGTTAACTGGTTTCAAATCTTCAATTATCGAATTTATGTACGTGTTTAATCACTTGCTAAGAATAGTACACATGTAGCCAGACATTTAACATCTGAATTCCACTTCCATTAATGGGATTATGGAGGATCTGGTGTTCTTTCCTTTGAGGCTCATGCTCCAACAGTCCTTAAGTGACAGAAGGTTTACACGACATATTTTACATTTCCAGTCCTGGTACTTACCAAAAAGGAAAAATTTAAATTCGCAAAGCCTCTTCAGATGGTTTGGTTGATCCGCACAGAATCCTGAATGGCTTTCCCCTTAAACAAACCTCCTAATCCATAGGCATTAACCGGGATGAACTAATGGAGCAGACCGAGCAGCTTGAACGGATCCAGCAGTGTTCTCCATGCTTCTCTGATCACAGACACTCATGAGTAACTTCACATTTACATCTCCAAATCACTCCCATAGAAATCGGCCACATACAACAAGGCCAAGATCTGAGCGAACATGCGCAATTTTTTCAGCGCAAAACAAGGAATTAATAATAATAATAATAATAATAATAATAATAATAATAATAAACGATTGCAATATGAGAGATTTATGTATAGCATCACAAGGCAGAAAGGAATAAACAAACTGCGCTTTGCATAAGTTATCGAATTGTTAATGGGTTGGAGGGGAAATGCATTTTCTCCAGAACCTGATTCCGTGAGAGGGCCGTCATTTGAGCGCGTTGACAAATGAGCGGGACGGTTAATTTGTATAGAGCATCATTTGGTAATTTGCCCCCACGACAATCAGGCAAATGGTGTTATTTCATATTTCTTTCTGGCCTCCGAGTTCCTCTGGCAATTTAATTATCTTTGTTGAATTTGCACTGATGGTTCATTTATTTCAGGAAAAATGAGAGGGCTGAGTGATTAATGTAGATACCAAATGTACATGCATGCAAAAATGTTTTTTTGTTTGTTTTTTGCAATGATTTATCTTTAAGTAGAATTCGGTTATGCTATATTGACCGTCTTCGAGGGGATACAATGAGGAGAAATTTGAAAAACTTTGGTATTTCCCATGCATGTCTACACTTCAAATTTACACGCGCAACATGTTTCTACTTTTAACTATAACCAGCAAAAACAAGCATGTATTTAGAAGAATAAACAATATTTATATATTCATGCTTAACATATGCCAACGCTACAATTGATCAATGTGAGTACTTTGTTTTCGGCGCTGTTGTTGTTTAATACAGCTTCGAAACATCTGCAAGAACAGTACTAATTATCTCTTTGCAGCATTGCGGTTGAATTTTGGGCCGTTCCTCCCGGTAAATCGTTTTCAATTACCCAAGGTTACACAGGTCCAAGTGATGAGCTTGCAAATGTAAAATCCTCTTTAATTTTTAATGAGGGTTCGAGTCAGGACATTGTCTTGGCCATGCAAGGTCTTTTTGGGAAATTTTGGTTGTAGGTTGTAGGCTCGTTTGCTTGCTTCCTAATTTTATTATACATTTTTAGATTCAGTTTTCAGTATATCATGGTACATACCTCCATTCACGTTTCCTTTGATGATATGTAATGCCCACGTTCATCGTTTGGGGTCCTCAATCACGATGATACCCACCTAGACTTATTGTGCATGTTATTATTATTGTAGTTATTGTGCCATGGTTTTCCTCTGACTTTTCTTTTTGTTTTTGCATTGTTGACTTTTGTTCCAGTCTTCAGTTCCCAGTATGCATTTCTCATCAGTCACATGTTCCCAATTGTACTAAGCTCCACTTTATGTTTGATTAGTTTGATCTATTTAAGGTCTGTTGATGCCTGCAGGATGCTGATATCTGTGTTTGTGACACTGTCAAGGGATGTTTCCTTAATCGATATTCCCTCAGCAGGGTGTGACGAGTAGGGAATAATACTCAAAGTACACCGAGGTATAAAATGGAATGCAGCTTGTGTTTCAGCTAGGTCTTTGTCTTGCATCTGTTTCCCCTGTTCAAGCAGTTGTACTGTTGTGTTTTGTCTCTGGATGGGTTCTGATTGCCTAGTAGTCAGATCAGGGGTAGCTCAGGGGTTAAGGCATTGGACTATGGTTCGATTAATCCCAGGTTCAAACCCCATGACCACCAAGTTACCACTGTTGGGCCCTTGAGCAAGGCTCTTAACCCTCAACTGCTCAGATGTACAGGGTGGGACATTTATATGGATACACCTTAATAAAATGGGAATGGTTGGTGATATTAACGTCCTGTTTGTGGCACATTAGTATATGTGAGGGGGCAAACTTTTCAAGATGGGTGGTGACCATGGTGGCCATTTGGAAGTCGGCCATCTTGGATCCAACTTTTGTTTTTTCAGTAGGAAGAGGGTCATGTGACACATCAAACTTATTGGGAATTTCACAAGAAAAACAATGGCGTGCTTGGTTGTAACGTAACTTTATTCTTTCATGAGTTATTTACAAGTTTCTCTTTGTTCACAGCCATTGACATGTCGAAGAGGTTAACACGTGATGAGCGGATCGAAATTGTGTTGATATCTGGTGAACGCAGTAACCGTGTCATTGCAGCAGATTTCAATGCAAGGCACCCTACGAGACCACCCATCTCCCATGCTACAGTTAGCAAACTGCTTGCTAAGTTTCGTGAAACTGGTTCAGTGTTGGATTTGCCAAAATGTGGACGCATGAAAACTGTCACTAATGAACAGACATCAGTGGCTGTCCTAGCTTCATTCAGCAAGAGCCCACAGCGTAGCACTCGCCGCATGTCACTGGAGAGTGGCATTAGTCGAACATCCCTTCGGCGGATATTAGCTACTCACAAATGGCTCCCTTACAAACTCCAGCTACTGCAGCATCTCAACGAGGATGACCCAGATCGGCGCACACAATTTGCAGAATGAGCAAAACTAAAATTGGAACAGGACCCTCAGTTCACGCAGAAGATTTTGTTCAGTGATGAGGCAAACTTTTATGTGAATGGTGAAGTTAACAAACAAAACCACCGCTATTGGTCTGACACTAACCCACATTGGATAGATCCCTCCAAGACTGAAGAACAAAAAAAGTGATGGTATGGTGTGGTATATGAGGTACAAAGATAGTGGGGCCATTCTTCATCAATGGAAACCTCAAGGCCACTGGATATTTGAAATTGCTACATGATGATGTGTTTCCCTCTTTATGCACTGAAGCTGGCACGTTCCCTGAGTTTTTCCAGCAAGATGGTGCACCACCACATTATGGGTGTCAGATCCGAGCATTCCTAGATGAACAGTTTCCTGAAAAGTGGATTGGTCGTCGTGGGCCAGTTGAATGGCCCCCAAGGTCTCCCGATCTGACCCCCTTAGACTTTTATCTTTGGGGTCATCTGAAGGCAATTGTCTATGGTGTGAAGATACGAGATGTGCAGCACCTGAAACTACGGATACTGGAAGCCTGTGCTGGCATTTCTCCTGCGGTGTTGCCATCAGTGTGTGAAGAGTGGGAGAAGAGGGTTGCATTGACAATCCATCACAATGGGCAGCACATTGAACACATTTTATAAGTGGTCAGAAACTTGTAAATAACTTATGAAAGAATAAAGTTACATTAAAACCAAGCACACTATTGTTTTTCTTGTGAAATTCCCAATAAGTTTGATGTGTCACATGACCCTCTTCCTATTGAAAAAACAAAAGTTGGATCCAAGATGGCCGACTTCCAAATGGCCACCATGGTCACCACCCATCTTGAAAAGTTTGACTCCTCACATATACTAATGTGCCACAAACAGGACGTTAATATCACCAACCATTCCCATTTTATTAAGGTGTATCCATATAAATGGCCCACCCTGTGTAATGAGATGAAAAATGTAATTCGCCCTGGAGAAGGGCATCTGCCGAATGCCTAAATGTAGTAGTTCCCAGCTAAGTAAACAGTCCAAAGTAAGGAGTGCACTTGGGTGCTCAGCCAGGTTGAATAAGATTCTGAACTGTAGGGAGGAAAACCAAAGGGGAACTGAGAACCGTGCAGGGAACAAATGAACAACAGGTCATTGTTTTGCCAGAAGTGGACGAGGAACAGTACCCATCAGTAACTGCAACTGGAGCATGGAACATGAAACATGCTTTTGTTGCACCATATATCATGCCTGGGTTTGATTTCCAACCAACGCCCAAACCCCAGCCACTGGATGCAGTGTCAGTCCCAAGCCCAGATAAAATGGGAGGGTTGCATCAGGAAGGGCATCCGGTGTAAAATCTGTACCAGGTTTCGCCAAGTTATGTATGAAGATCAGATGGTCCACTGTGGCGACCCCTCGAGAGGAGCAGCCGAAAGACCAACAACAACATTATGACATAATAATTACATAATAATATAAACACAGCCTCTGTATTTTCATGTGTTGCAGTAATTTTAGTTTTAGAATTAACCTTTAAGAAAAAGTGAAATGAGAGAGCGCCACAATATTAAAGATAACCCTGCACTCGGATCTTGCCAAAGCGCTCTACTGTATTTTTGTTTCTTCTGATCGTAATGTAATTGCAAAAGGGTTCTTCTTTAGTTCTTTTTAAATAGGATGAGATGCACATCGCCGTGCTTCATTTTTCTAAGAGGAGGTTTGTCAGGTGTAAGAACAGAGATGATTGAGATGCAGTTTGTGGCTTATTATTCTCTCTAAAACTGCTTTCAGGTCATCCTGCAACTCATTTCAGGTGACTCCTGGATTTACTATTTCCTTCTTTATTGTTGGTCTAAAAGAGCATTGCTGAATCTGGCATCCGAGGATGATTGGTTGGGCTTCCATGAACTTTCTGTGTGTGTGTATTATGAACCAGCTGTACTGGTGATGTCATGACATGAGATGCAACTGGTGTAAGAAATTTGTTTTTCTTTATTCTATGCATTTACGCTACAGTATATACACTAGACGTCCTAATACTTTTTTCCTGCAAAAAGCTGTACTTTTTTTAAATCGATGTCATCAATACACCCTTTTTTGTTTAGATTTCAAGCACAACAACATCACTGTACATGTGTAATATACTATAGATGCACATGATGTATATTAATTAAAACAAAACTGTCCAAATATTATTTTCCACTTCCCCCTCACCTTTTCCCCTAAGCCACCTACATGACCATACGTTCCTCACATTCGCTTTCTTATCTAGATTTGTATTTTTATGTCTGACATGTATGTGTGTATGATCTACAGCGTTCACAGAGGAACTAATGAATCTCTGGAAGGTGTGTGTAGGGAGGCTGTCTGTGGGAGACGGAGCCCTGCGGCTCTGTCTGGGTCACTGATGACCGGGCTGATGCAGTAAGGACAGGAACACTTCTGCATGGCCTGCGCTAATGACTCCAGCCGGCACTGTCACTCAGCCTTGTACAAGGTGGTGACTAAATCTGGAAGCCCAGATTTATGTAGACAGTGTACACCTCTCGATGGGACTTAATTATAAATACTGTCTGAAAGCGGCTATTACTGCGAAGTCCCAAGGCGCTGCTGGTAACAGTGCAGTAGGTGTAGGGAAAGAGGAAGTTTACTGGATGCTCTGGGAGTCGTGAACTGGTTAGTGGATAACACTGGAAACTTATAAATAGCTCTTGTATATGTTCTTGTTCCAGAAAGTTTTGACTTATTGGGTAAAACTTCCTATGGACCCTATGTATAATGCGATATACTGTAGAGTAAATGCTTATATTATATGTTAGGCTTTATAATATCCAGCACACGTGTGTATAACCTCTCAGAAATAGTTGTGCCTGTATGGGTAACATTCATTTATTTTCTAAACCGCTTATCCTGTACAGGGTCACGCGAAGCCTGGAGCCTATCCCAGGCGACTTCCAGCACGAGGTAGGGTACTCCCTGGACAGGGTGCCAATTCCTCGCAGTGCACTCACACACACACACTACAGGCAATTTGGGAATGCCAATTAGCATAACCGGAGTACCCAGAGGAAACTCAGCAAGAATGGGGAGAACATGCAAACTCCACGCACACAGAACCAACTTTAGACTCAAACCGTTGTCCCTGGAGGTACAATGCAAACCATAACGCTACAGTTCCATCATTATCAATTCAAGTCATTTTATTAATATAAAATGTTACCCATATAATGGTGGTACTGTAGCGTTATGGTTAGCACTGTGTCCGCACACCTCCATGCACACAGAACCGAGATTGGACTTTGTCCCTGGACGTGCTCGGCCATAGTGCTAACCATAATGCGACAGTACCACCATTATATGTGTAACTCACTCACTCACTCACTCACTCATCGTCTATACCGCTTTATCCTGTATTCAGGGTCGCGGGCGACCTGGAGCCTATCCCAGGAGACTTAGGGCACAAGACAGGATACACCCTGGACAGGGTGCCAGTCTATCACAGAACACACACACATACAAACTACGGGCAATTTGGGAACGCCAATTAACCCAACATGCAGGTCTTTGGACTGTGGGAGGAAACCGGAGTACCCGGAGGAAAACCCACCAAGAACGGGGAGAACATGCGAACTCCATGCACACAGAGACGGGAATCGAACCCAGACGGTGCAAGGCGACAGTGCTAACCACTACACCTCCGTGCCGCCTATATGGATAACATTTTACATTAATGAAATGACTTGAAATGATAATGCAAAAATACATACAGTACCATGTTCTCTTGATTCTGCTTTTAAGAAAATTCCAGACTGAAATATTCTAAAGTAAGGTTTAAAACGTGACATGGTGTGCTGTTAGAGGAAAAATTGTAAATTACATGGTGATGTCAGCTATCTAGTGTTATACATGTTATATCTATGCATGTGAAAAAAGTTCAGTTATTGTTCACATCAAACATCAGAATGGAAAAAGTGTGATCTCATAGACTTTGACTTTGATTTAGATTTTCACACACGCAACAGTCTCTGGAGTTTTAACAGGATGGCGCAGAAACCAAAAAACATCCAGTGAGCGGATCCAGTTATCTGGCTAGAAACACATGTTAGATGTCAATTATTTTATTTTATTTTATTAAATTACCAGACTAATTTAATCTGACAGAAAGGATATTGCATATTAACTCAAATATCCACTCTTTAGTAGTTGTCATTTTAAAGCACAAAAAATACCTGAAGCCTCGATTTGGATGAGCTACAGCATCAGACGTGCTACTCCTGTCAACCAAGAACAGGCTGCAGTTGGACACTGGTGGAAGGGTGAAGACTGGGAAATATCACCTGGTTATGTGAATCATTACAATAATAATGATTATGTGGCAGGGTGACTCAGTGGTTAGCGCTGTCGCCTCGCACCTCTAGGGCTGGGGATTCGAATCTTGCGTCCGCTCGATGTGCATGAAGTTTGCATGTGGGTTTCCTCCCACAGTCTAAAGACATGCAGTGTGGGCTGATTGGCATTTCCAAATTGCCAGTAGTGTATGACGAGTATGCAAGTGTGTTGGCTTTGGCCCTGCAATGAGTTGGCATCTCATCCGTGCCTTTTCCCTGAGTTCCCTGGGAAAGACTCCAAGCACCCTGTAACCCTAGCCTGGATAAGTAGCATGGATAATGAATGGATGGATGGATAATCAATGATTATATGTTTTTCTTAACTAAATGGGACCATTTAAAAAAAATTCTACTTATTAATAGGTATTGATTATGCGGCTCATCTCTCATAGAGGTGAAATATAAATGAACTGTTACTAAAGAAACTACTGTGAGAATCCTGTTATGGAAATTTTTTATCAACACCTTCAGATTGTGATGGTGGTGTGATGCAGGTTAACACGTTTTGTAATTTATGCTGCAGGTACCATACCTGTTTTATGTTAAGGAACAACCGTGATCAATATGTAAAAACAAAGCCGTATGCTCATGCTTTATATATTTGTATATACTGGGTGGCCCAAAAGTCTGGATCTACAGTACAGTATACTGAAGGTATTTCTTCTTCTACGGAATCTAATATATTTTTCTTTTTATTTTGGACCCAAGAGATATACACCAATCAGCCATAACATCAACACCACTGGCAGGTGAAATGAACAACATCACCAACTATACACAGCGCTGCCTTAACCTGTCATTAGTTTCTCTGGGGAGATACAACTCGCGACTTGTTTTCCGGCCGCTCTCAGCCAGAAAACACAACCGTATTTATATTAAAAGATGACCAAATCACTTAAGCTTACTTGACCATAAACACAAAAGTCTATCTAATCACTTTTAATAACAACCACACAGCGACTTATAAATCGCTAGACAGAATAGACTCGGAGATTATAAAACCAAGATGCGTGAAAGTCTGATTCCACTCTGTATTACCAAATGGAAACCTGTCTGCAGAAACACTAATAATTATAACATACAGTATAAACATCAACTCTAAGTAATAGCCTCTTCTTCGGCCTCGGCAGGCCCTATGAATCACACACACACACACACGCTCGCACATCTCAGGTAACGGTCTTCCTGTCCATCCATCCATCTCTGGTTGACACCATTTTATTTATCGCTTCGCCTCTGCCTGTTGACGAGCTTGACTCTCCTTCCTTCTCATTTAGAGCGTTGAAAATTCCTTATTGCAAAACCGTTTTCACAACGCTCGCCACACAGGCGTCTCCTGTAACCCGCATCCGAATACGTCACATCCTAAAACTATTCGTCTACAGTCTGATAGGATGTGGGTCATGGTGCTCACGTGGGTCACTTGTAAGTTGGATTAATCAGCAAAACACAAACATGAATATCAAGTGACGGAGAGAGAAATCACGAAACATTCACAGAACATGCATTTACTGTACAGTAGGTGTACTTGACTAGACACCAGCAAACTGGTGATCACTGGCACCCAAGGCTCACCCATGCTCGCGGGAATCAAAGGCCAGCCTGTCCAGTCTGATCCTGCAGGAAAATCGCTAAAAAAAAGAAGAAAAAAAAGTAAATGCTGGCCATGATAGAATGGCACCAAAAGACACTGGACCCAGCAGGCAACTCCTCAGAACCCAATCCAAACAAACAGCCATGGACAAACAAGCAAAACAAACAAGTCCGATTGATATGAGCACCACCCCTCAATCCATAGCACCCAACGGATCCATTGCTAGACACCACATCACACCCTAAGAGGTCTTGTGGAACGATGCCCCGAGAGTCCAGAGCTGCCCGAGTGGCACCAGGGGAACTCTTGGTCTTACTGTTACTGTACTGTTGTGATCAATCAGTATACAGTAAACATTTTCCATTGGGTTTGTAATTGGCCCTGAACAGTAATTGCACTAATGCCGAATATTCACCATTCTTGTATTGTAAGTCAGAAGCTGTAAATTTGAGCATTTGCTGTAATTGATACTTCAAAATCTTTTGATCCTGACTTTTGGCCCAGCTATTTCTAGCTTTTTTTTTTTGGAGACATGTTCACCTATTTAAAAGGTTGTCTTTATTTTTGGCCTCACCGAGTCATTAGAAGGGCAGTCCTCAAATAAAAGCCAGGGGATCACATGGACACCGGATACTGTCCTAGATAACCCAAACCGTATCAAGTGCACAGCAAAAGTGCTGATAGAATATTGGAGCTGCACCAGCAAGTCAAGATAATGTCCTGCCCTGCCCTCTGCCCTGCACAGCAGTCTAAAATTTGCTCTGAACCTGGGAAGCGAATCTTGAAAGAAAAAAAAACTAAAATCACATTATAATCAATATCACAGAAAGTGTGGACGATTTGGCTGTATTAGGAAAGAGTTAAAACTGCGACTGTGAGCACATTAAACACTAAGATGTG
Source organism: Clarias fuscus (assembly GCA_030347435.1). Classification (NCBI taxonomy): domain Eukaryota; kingdom Metazoa; phylum Chordata; class Actinopteri; order Siluriformes; family Clariidae; genus Clarias; species Clarias fuscus. Next base: position 5,709,023 of record CM059230.1, on the reverse strand, counting down.
CTGAGAAGCACTTTATTTGAAATGCACAGTACTGTACCTACGCTGGACCTTCATAACACATTCATAAGCATTGCATGAATCTTTTAGGATGCAATACTGTGGGAGTTCTGTCAGGCCTACTATAGGACTGTATGTCAAAATATCTAAGATGGCACTTTATATATTATGAAGTGTATAACGGGCTTTGGTCTTTATACAGGAAAAAAAAAACATTTTGGCTCATGTTAGGTCTCAACTGTTTAAGCCTGTAATTCTTAAGCCTTATCTTGTCTACATTATCTCATTTCGGGTTGTTGAGACACCATGTGACCTTATTGGAGCTATACAGTACACCGAACAGCCATAACATTAAAATGGAAAACATTAAGCCCAGGATTGTGTCGCCATGGTAGCTCGGACTCCTCAGGTCTGGCCGTGGGCTGTGTGTGGTGGTGTTTGGCACCAGGACATTAGTGGCAGATCCTTTGGGTGCCGTGGGTTGTGGGGTGGGGCACATTCCACGGATGCTTGAGATCTGGGGAATTTGGAGTCCAGATCAACAACCTTGAACCTTTTGCCTGCTGAGCCCCATATACACAACCAGCACTTGGCGTTCTGTTACATTTCTTGGCCAGCATTAACTTTTTCAGCAATTTGTACAAATACATTGGATTTCGTGTGGAATTAGACCGGACAGGTTAGCCTTCGGTCCCTGCAGACGTACAGTATGTGAGCTTTGGGTATCCATGATCCTCTCACCAGGCTACTGGTATATAAGTGATAATCAGTGTTATGCAGTTTACAGTGTTAGTGTTTTGGCTGAAACGTGTATTAACAGTATCTACATTTTATTTCAACATTACATTTTGAAATCATGTCAGCATGTCAGCAAAATGTATTTTCATACCCTGAAGTGGTAATCTAATGTGTACTTCTATGACTGGGTTGAAACACTATTTACACCTTTTACAGCTTTCACAAAGTCATGGACATGCTGTCGACAAGAATCCGCAAGATAATTAAAAACAACTCGACCGACCTTTTTTTTTTTTTTTTTTTTTTTTTTTTTGTGGAATAAGAAATGTGTCACTGAAATTTGAAATAAGTTTTGCCTTTGTAGGTAGACTTTATGTTCAATGTTTCAAATGTTATTTTCAGATAAGAAAATAAAAGACCACAGATGATTGGCTCATTTATTGATCAATTCTCTTTTGATTTTGTAAAGCTGCTTTGTGACAATGGTCATCGTTAAAATGAATAAAAATTACAATTGCAAATAAAAGGATATATAAAATAAAATATATACATTAATGCTTTTTATTGTATGGAATAAGGAATGTGTCACTATAGCTTAAATTTGTAAACTTTAAAATTTGCAAGCAAGTTTTCTTGCTGAACTACAGTACAGTAGATAAAAAAATTCATTTTATTTTTCAAATCGAATGTTCTGTAGGTTAAGTCTGTGTCGAAGGTTTAAAATTTTATATACGGGTTGAAATTTTTAAAAACTCCAAATATGATTGGCTCTTTAGATGAAATGCAAGCAAAGGCTTAGTCAAAACAAGACAAAATAACAACAAACAACAAAAATACATTTGAAATTGAATGATTGAAATGTAATGTTTTTTATTATGATACTAGTTCCATTTTTAAAACTCATTCATGCCTTGTATTACAGTTTCAATTTGACAAAATTTATCGATAAGACAAAAAATGCCTGAATTGTTTATATTTTTTACATTTTTTATATTCTATAATATTAACTGACGAATTTTGCAATATATGTTACAATTATAGTGCTTATTAATGTGCTAGAAAAGCTTTATGTACGTAGCCTCTTAAAATAAAGTGTTATTTTTGTCAAATTTGATGTAAAAAAAAAAAAAAAAAAAATCACACTACTGTTAAAGGTGTTATAAGTGATTTTATGTGTAAATGCATTTTTGTAATAAAATCCTTTTTATATACGGCAGCTGCAGTCAAGAAGACCTTGTTCGCAGTGGTGCCCTGGGCTCTTGAGGTAAATGAAAGAAAAATGACAAATTTGTGCCGCCAACATCAGTGAGATATCACTCCAATGCTATTATGAATTTTTTACATTCAGTGCTATTATGAAGGATTTTTTTGTTTGTTTGTTTTGTTACAAACCTCTTGCCAGTACTTTTAATCTGTACTGTGCATCTGAATATTCTTGGCCGATAGTGGTATTTTCTATTATTGTCTTGAAATATTTTCGCCTGATTCAGTAAAGAATTTGGGTGTAGAACTGGGACTAGGACATACAGTACAAGTTCAGCAGCACAGGGCATCAAATCATGCAGGTGTCTCTGACTTTGACCATGGCACGCTGTTGCTAGAGTACCAGACGGACTCCTTCGAGTCTTTCAGAAAAGGCTGATCTCCTGGGATTTTTAAGTGCAGCAGTCTTCACAGAGCGGCGTGAAAAAATAAACATAACATTCAGAAAGCAGCAGGTCTGTAATTGGAAATTCCTCTTTGATGAAAAAGGGCATGAATATACAGTATATGCACGGCAACTCGAGCGCCCTTTACAATTGTGGCGAGCGCCTCGGAGCGAACTATGTGTCAGTCCTTGAAGCAGATGGGCTACAATAGCAGACGACCACATTGGGGTAGAGTCTGTTGGCTAAGAACAAACCAGCCTTCTGGTGCCAAGACTCATGCCACGGTCAAGGTCACTAAGATCCCCTTTTTTCCACCTCATCCCCCCACCCTTTCAGTCTGGTTTTACAGTATGTGACCACCAACTACAGCACTTGTCGCTATTTTATGTCTTGCTCACCTGCTACATGAATGTACAGGGATTCCTAATAAAGCGGACAGTGGATATGCCATAAGCAAATCATTGCTTAATGTCTAAAGACGCTTCCGAGGAGAAAATAGACTTTGCACAAAGGGAGTCCCCGGGCTTTGCTTCTTACTTCCACGGTGTACTTAACCTGAAACGCGGCGCTTTCTCAACTGTCGCGCAATTTGCTTATGAATGGATAACGCGCTGAGAAGCTACCGCTCTGTTTTCCCACAGTCATTGTTGTAGACTGTAGCGAATTCAAAATGCGAGCTGAGTGTATGGCATAACATCAATTTCCCACCATTGAATCGGAGCGCAAACCCGATAATTGCGCCGGTGTTCCAGGCCTCAGCTTTTAGTGGAATATTTTAATAAGCACAGTTTTGCATCACACTGTTTCGCATTTAATTAGCGGCCCCGGTCTCCCATCTGTCACTCCCCGCAACTCAATTTAACTCTGTGTTCTAGCGAGCACGCCAGCATTAGCATAATGGCTGAACTCTTGCACTTTAATTACACCACAAATGCCAAATATATACAATTTTTCCCCCCTTTTTTTTTTTTATGGCACAGATCGATATGTCAGAGTCCAATGATAAAAAGGATCAAATAAAATCGGGGTATTCCACCTAAATATACGGTGTAGCACCGGTTAGAGGTCTTTGTGTGTGTGAATGCGTGTGTTTAACCGAAATGTTGTTATATAAAAGTAGGATTTGGAACGGTGTCGAGTTTATGAGAAAGAAAAGGAAGAGTGGAACACTATCCGGGAGGATAAGTGCTCTGCAATACCTGACGAATGCATAAAAAACATGCAAGACTCGAGACGCGCATGCACACGGGCGTGACTAATACTCACGGGAAGGCCTCAAGTACACGCAGGTGGATCTAAGCCTTTCTACCTTATTAAAAGTCTCTCTCCTTGTTCATATTCTTCAGTGAATATGAATAAAAAAAGTGAGTTTCTGGAGTTTCTGATAAATAAACGGTGCGCGATGGATTATGTTGGGGTTTTTTTTTTTTTTTTTTTTTTTCCCCCTTCATGTTTAGGATCTGGAATGATGGATCTCGGTTTGTGATTTCTCCTGTTCTTACCCGGGAGTCCAAATTGTTTTGCAGATTACAGGAGCGTAGCCTTAGGAGCCCTTTTATTAATATTTATGTGCACATTAATCTGTGGCAGCAGCTGTTTGACCTCCTCTCTATGAATCATACATAATAGATGCCGGATTGGAGGATGCCACCAAACCGAGGTAGAGGCCTGTGTTGGTTCTGACCCGGACCGGTGCAGTGATGCTGGCTGATTTATTTATTTATTTACTCATCTGTCTGTCTGTCTGTCTGTCTGTCTGTCTATCCATCTTTTTATTTGTTTAAAATAGTAATAAGATGTTTATCAAAGCCACAAGCTTAGACATTTCAGCCCAGTGTGACTGATTTATTCATGTCTGCTATACTTGTCTTAAGCTGAATAAATGAGAGCGAGCCGAGAAGATTAAAGCGATCGTGGCTTAAATCTACAGATGCCTCTCCTTGTTCACAGCTGCGGACAGAAAATCATCTTAAAAGCCAGAAGGGAGCGCATTGGGGGCGCATCTGTCAATGCGCTAAATTGATTTGGTACTTGTTCAGTCAAGACCCGGTTCTTTTTTTTTTTTCTTCTTCTTCTTCTTCTTCATCTTCTTTCTCGATGTTTTTCTGTCTCTGTGTCTGTCTCTCTCTCTCTCTCTCTCGAACACACCACCCGTTCAGGCTCGCCGTTTCATGTCAACCCGTTCAGCAAGAGCTAGTCGACCACTGTCGTGTAAGTAGGAATTAACAGATCAGCCAGATTGTTTTAGTGAGCCTTGGAGGCACTCGGTGCAGTTTCCGAGTCTCGTAATTATTATTTGTTCTCAGGGGAGGAAGTGTTTAAAAAGCCTTCACGTAGCGTGGCACAATCAGTTAATTGTTCTGCTTAGGTTTGATTCCTCTCTCTCTCTCTCTCTCTCTCTCTCTCTCTCTGAAGATGAGACTTAGAGGTTGGGGACTGTGCCATAGTGAGTGATGAATTTCAGTGGGAATGGTTTGAGGAAATATACTACAACATAAAATCCACAATGCAATCTGAACAGTTATATTTTTGGCATATCTCTGCGTTTTTGGCTGGACGCCAGACATCCGTAGGAAACGACATGGAGCAACATGTCACTTAACCAATTACAGTGCAATCGACGTACCATCAAGTAATCATGCAATCTTAATGATGTTGCCGTAAAATATCTTTATAACCGTTCTGTTCAAAATAAGACGCTTATAATAAGAGGAAATGACATTTTATCATATGTAACCAGATTTCTGTTTCCCCTCCTGCAACATATCTCCAGTTTTCTTCATGCTCTCACCTCAGTATTCACAATATATCCTGAATATAAACATTGTAATGACTGAATGATCCTTAAAATATTTCCTTTAGGTAAAACTGCTTGGATACTATTTTCCGAACGCCGTGCCTCATACCGCGTCACGTGACCTGGGCTCGTTATAGGGCTTGATTAGGAAACATGGCTGACGCAGAAAATGAAAGGAAAGTGACGCAAGCAAACAGCAACAGATTTTGCAAAGAAGAGAAATACAGTGCCACTGAGGACTTATGAGTCAGAGTTCACATTGGACAGCAGTTTGAATGATGCAATCGTTATTTTTACATACTGTACGTCGCGTAAGATTGCATTAATTAATCTTCTGCTACAGTATGCTACGCTCCTGGTCGCATGAAACACCATGCTAGAACATCATGACCATTTCAAAGCAGAAATGTAACATTTATACAGCATGTCTGCATCGTATTTATGTCTTATTTTATATGTAAGTAAAAAAAAAAAAAAAAAAAACAATAAGATAAGCTAAATACGTAGATCTTGAAATAAAAATGGGGAAAATCCATCATTTTGATCCAGTGTTTGATCTGATTCTGTGCTACAATAGAAAAGATGGCTCGTGAGCTAAATCAAAACCCGATCACTATCGCAAATTAAAATAGAGACCTAGATTCTTAAATATTAAATATTCAAGATATTAAGCATTTTCTTGTTTTTTGTTTCTTGTAAAACATCAAAATACTGAGCCCAATTCTGTGCAGGTTCCCTTTGTGCCACCCCTAGGTTGTGCTGTGATGACGGTCAATGGGACGGTATTGGCAGATTCCTTAAGTGCTCTGGGTTGTGGTGTGGGACCTCCATGGAGCGGATTAAAGGAGTTCCCAGGAGGCCAGAGTTGTTCAAGACATTTCCCAGTTTTTTGCCAGTTCAAATTTCTGGTGAATGAAGGTGTAAAACTAATTGACATTTACGAAGGATACAAGCACAGTACGGGGAGGAGACATTTAGCTCCAGTAAAACATGTCAACGGTGCAAACGTTTTGAAGAAGACTGTATGTCCGCAAATGATGATCAGTGAATAATGAGCTTACGGCAGTCATTTCTGCAAACATCGTGCTCAATTGGAATGCCTGATTCTTGAAAATCAGCGGATGACAGAAGACATCCGCTTCTGCTACAGTTCACCCAAAGAAGAGACGCATCTGTCTTTGGGTGAACTGTACAAACAATCATTCACCAACACCACTTGCACATCACAGGAGTTATTGCCACATCCCTCATACATTCCTGACCTCACTCCAAGCCATTTCCACATGCTTGGGCCATTTGAGGAGTTCCTGGGAGGCCGGGCGTTTCAGACGTGAATCGGGCAGTCCGTTCATGGCTCGCGCGTAATGAGAAACATTTCTACCTTGATTGTATCCAAGCACTAGTGAAACACTGGGATGAGTGCGTTAGTATAGCAGGGGATTATATAGAGAAACTTGAATAATCATTGAACACTTCACATACAGAACATACGCATGTGCTTTGCATGTAAATCAAAAAAGAATAAAGAGGTTTATTACAGTATATCTATTTTATGTGTTCATTATTAATTTGAAAATTGCCTTTAGCAACACTTTTGATATATGTTATGCTACACTACCGCTCGGGGTCATATACTGTACAACATTACATAAACTACAGTAAATGGACACATTCAGTCTCATTAACCATATTAACAATATGTAAAGTTACTGTAAATGCTGCTTTCTTGTGCAAAGTTTCTTGTAATCCTTTGTATATTATACACTTTGCGTTAGATTAAAACCTGTCTGTATAATCCGGTGTTTATTCTATAAACTGTACTATACTGTATACAGAGGAGCTTAAAGGTGAGATAAGATACTCAAGGGCAAGCCTGGATAGATCATGCATATCAGATTACTTTAAAAAGAAGAGTTGCGAAACTTTTTTTTTTTTTGGTAATGATAACGGTTTTATATATAGAACAAATCAGTATCATGTCACAACAACAAAGCGTACCGGATCGTGCGGCTAGCAGGATTATCCGCGTTATTTAACCGAATCACTGGTCATCGTTCGACATCAGCAAACCTGTATGCTACTAAGCTGGTGTTTAAATGGCTTTTTTTTTTTCCATGTCAGTAACTTCACACTTAGGCAGTATTAAATCTCTTCTATTGTTGTAGATTACCGTAGCAGTTTTAGAAGGTTGTCAAACTTGTCAGAGCGATGTGTGTGCAAGCAAGAGGGAGCTGGCAAATCACTGACATGTCTTATTAGTTTAATATGGATGGATGATTTAAAACCGTTCCTTGCCTTGTCTGTTTAAAAAAAAAAAAAAAAAAAAAAAAGAAGAGGAATAAAATTCTGTCTCCAGCTAATATGAGGTAGGAACCTTGGAAACTGAATCCTAATCTGTTATGTGCTGGTATGTTTGACATTGCAACCTTAAATTCAACACGATATTAGATATTCCCATTGGCTTATATGAGTTGTGTGTGTGTGTGTTTTTTTTTTTTTAATCCTGGAGTACTCCTGTTTTTTTTTTTTTGTTTTTTGTTTTTTCCAGCTCGCTCATTAGAACGTTGCCAAATGATTGTGCGTCGTATTTGTGCAGCTGGAGGAAAAGAAAGGAATTTTGCAAAGCGACAAAGCCGATAGATGTCGTGTATCATTGATGGAATTCTTGCTGCTGACAGATTCGAATGAAAGAGGGAGGGAAATTAAGGTGGGGAGGAAAAGAAAAAAAAATGCAGCGAATGCAACAAAAAATGCCAGGAACAAGTAGGCAGCTGTTCAGATTGACTGGGATGATCCGAAATGATGTCTGCTTAGCAGGCTCATATTATTCATATGGATTGCTTTGATTAATTTAAAGAGCATGCTTGTCCAGATATTGACAAATGTCATCATCATCTCTAATGTAATCAGACTTCCTTGTTGTCGGCTCTGACTTCTGGAGAGAGAAAGCGTTCGCACTTAGATGCAGTGCTCAGCACTCAGTCGGAGAGATGGCGCTCAGGCTTCGGGGTTATTTCGACTCGCTGGTAATATCGGGTTTAATTGCTGTCTACTGCAACGATTACAGGCAGCACAATCGTTGTAGCAGACACCTATTTGGTCATTTGCTAATTCCCACCCACCAGCCCATCATACAAGGGCTATACAGAAAGTATTGAACATAATTTTCATGGTAAAATCAGAAGCATTCAGAAGTATCATCCACAAGTTAATGAACAATAGGATTAATGATATACAGTACAGTATATACAGTACCAGTTAAAAGTTTGGACGCACTTTCTAATCCAATGTTTTTTTGTTTTGTTTGAGATTTCACTCACTCACTCATCATGTATACCGCTTCATCCTGTATTCAGGGTCACGGGGACTAGAGCCTATCCCAGGAGACTTAGGGCATTAGGTGGGGTACACCCTGGACAGGATGCCAATCCATAGCAGGGCACAGACATAAGCACTCAAACACTCACTCACACGCTACAGGCAATTTGGGAACGCCAATTAGCCTAATCTGCATGTCTTTGGACTGTGGGAGGAAACCGGAGCACCCGGAGGAAACCCACCGAGCACGGGGAGAACATGCAAACTCCATGCACACAGAGACGGGAATCGAACCCGGCCGGGAATCGAACCTGGACCCTGGAGGCGCAAGGCGCCAGTGCTAACCACTACAACACAATACTACAATAGCTGTTCTGGAACAGTTGTTGCAAGAACAATATTGTCAAGTAACATAGTAACATAGTACAAGTAGCACCATGATGAAACTGGCTCTCATGAAGACCATGCCAGAAAAGCAAAACTTCCCAGCAAACATTTGGACGTCTGATGACGGAATGTCCCTGAAATGTCCCGTCAAGGTTGAAAAATAGTCCCAAAATGAAAGTTCGGAAGAAGTCTCTAACCTTATCTGATTCCCGATAGCTGTTATCAATGGTCATCAAACGTCCAAATGTTTGGATTGGGAGGGTATATATATTGAACAACACTTGGCTAAAAGTCAAAGTAACAGCTATACAGTACTGTACATTGCATATTTTGGACGCCATCAGTATTGTTTTACAATGTAAAAAGGAACAAAAGTCTGACTGTTGAATTAGAAGGTGAGTTCAAACTTTTGACTGGTACGATATTTACTGTATAATACCATCTGCAGCACTTTGTTCGTTACCACAGGCCTTTCCATTGGGATCCTAAGACCCTCAGAGCACACCATAGAGCTATGTTTAAATAATCACCATTATCCATTACCTGAATTTACTGAATCTCATCATCTATACATCATCTATACCGCTTTTATGTACAGTACATAGTGCCAGGGAGTTTTTTCTTAGCTCCTTTGCTGTAACTATGGCACAGGGTTTTTGAGTCATGGAAAGCCCCAATTTTTAACCTGTAGCAAAAATGATGAAATTTTAACGCAGTTATTTTTATTAGATTCATATTATTTAACATTAGCCCTTATCATATAAATGTTTCATATACTGTATATGTTCATGCATAACCTATATATAATATATGGTACGGTGCAAAAGTCTTGAGTCACCCCTCATTTATTCATAATTTGCTTCCAAAGAGACGAACTTTCTTGTATTTTTAATGTCGTCCTGAGTAATAGTTCTCCATGCTGCCTGAATGACTTTTCTTGGCTCCCATCTTTGGCAAGTTTTTGCCTCTCATTTTTCAGTCCAGTCCCTGTACCTGACCAGTTTCAAAGGAATGTTTTTGTTCGTTAAGCCACACAGTGACATTGATTCATTTGAACGTTAAAAAAACAAAACAAAAACAAAAACATTTAACTTAAGGATATGATCCAGTGAGATCCAGTGAGGTGCAGATGATGACAGATGTTCAGGCCGGTGATTAGTATACTGGTGATGCTGAATGCTGAGTGGTTGGAACAGACGAGAGGGGAAACGAGGTCGCTGCTGAGCTTGTTACTTTAATTCTATCTACATAATTGAATTTAATGAAGGAATGGGGGAGGGGGGGGGTCTCAAGACTTTTATTTTTAGTGCTTTTATTCTAGATATTTCTACATATGTATGTCACTATTAGCATGTAGTTATTAGTACTGTATGTGAGATACATGAAGTTAATGACGGTTGAGAAGCAGTCGCTGTTTACTGGGTCTCAGACTACAGTATTGTTTAATGTACTAGACTACAGTCTGAGACCATATCATCAGAACCTCTGTATTCCCATGTGGAATCGGACAATGGGAAAACCGACCAAACCAAGATCCTGATTTCAGTAATGCCGCAGACAGCATTATGGCTGTGTTTTCAGACTTTGATTTCATACAAATCCGAATGCCAGAGCCTTTAGTACTGTGGTGCCTTCATAAAGCTTTACAAGAGGCAGTGAGATTTCTTTGCTTCATCTTACCGTTGGTTCTTTTTCCAGATGTCCCACCAGAGCATGTGGCTGCTGTAAATGAGACAACGTGAAAAATGACAGCGTGGAACACATCATTCTTGTCTTTAATCAGAACAGGATGACAGATTGAGCCCATGATCCACGTGTGGTCCATCATTATATTCCTGGTTGGGCTGGAGTGAGTAAAACAATACAAACTCTTAAAACAGTCACGGTCGTGACTGACATTTTGTCTCAGGTTTGGAGTCGTGATGAGACAACACATGATAAACAGTAAAACGTATTTACTTGTGGTCAGAGAGATAACATATTGGCTCACTGTAAATGTGCATGTACTGTAAATAACTGGCTGCTAATCCTAAATACCAATTCTTTTCTTTTATTATTATTATTATTATTATTATTATTATTATTATTTAAATCTCAAATGTGAAATATTCTAACACTTATCTAAACATAAGCTGGTGCATTCATACATATTTCTTCCTTTTCCTAAAGATAACAAAGGAAATGGTTTCAAATTGTATATATATTTACAAAACTGTATATAGACATATTTTCATATTTTCTGGGAAAAGAGTTAGTAGAAATAAGCTGATCATGCTTTAATGCAATCAGTGGTATTATATCAGATCAAAGCCCACATTCATGTCTGCCTGTCTTTCTGTACGGCAGAACCCTCTGTCCAAGTTATTAATACAAAGAAATAAAATTTTGTAATGTTGAGTACCTTACTCCTTGTTTACACAGAAGTTCTACTTCTTTCGTCGTCATCCAAATACATTCCCTGTATTTCATTAAATCCTGAGAATTTTTCATTGAATTTTGTCCAGCAGTCGATTTAAGACGCGCCCACAGTTTGACGCATGTGCAGTACACTGTCCAAACTTGCACTTTATAATCTGTACGCATAATTGCTCATAACTTAACTTTCCTTCTTCTCAACATTTTGAGTGAATTGCAGTTACATACCGTGTGGCAAATACATACCGTATGGACTGGCAAAGTTTCATTAAATTCTGTTGAGCCAGTTTTGTGTGATACTGTGACAAGATCTGGCTGGACAGACATACAGATATATAGACAGACAGACGTGCAGGAAGTTTTCTAGAACTGGTTTCCGATCCTCCAATATATGAAACGTAAAGATGTCATTGAAAGGGTGAGTTTCGTACAATGGACAGTACAGATAAAACCTTTCTTTTATTTATATAGATTTTCTTCAGTATGGCATTAGATAATAAAGTTACAACAACAGCAGTCGGTTGTTATTTTAAGACATGAAGGTCGGCTGTTCTGGAATAGTTCTTGCAAGAACAGCATCGTGTCAAGTGCATTTCCAAAACCCATCAAGCACCATGATGAAACCGGCTCTCATGCAGACCTTCTCAGGAAAGCACGACAAAAACTGACCTCTGGGTTGAAGTTCTAGGAGAAGTTCATTTAGAGTCACCAGGCTCAGAAATCACCAATTAACAAACAGCACCTCAAGATTAGAGCCGTTATGAAGGATTTACAGAGCAGAAGGAGCAGACGCATCTCAACATTAACTATTCAAAGGAGATTATTGCCTGTTCTGGACGCCTTCGGCATTGTTTAACAGTGTAGAAAGAATGGAATTAGAAGGCGTGTCCAAACTTATACGCATATATTTAATTATATTTCTGTGAGACATCAGCAGGTTTATCTAGCCATGTACTGTAGCTAGTCTCTGGTTATTCCACTAAATCATTTCAATAATGGCATGTGACTGGCTAAACCTGGAAGGAGAATTAGCGGGAAACGGCAGGTCTGTGCTCTGATCTGATCCTGCGCATAAGCCGTAACTTCACGATTGCTTTCTCTGACGACTGAAGACAAGCCGTCGCCTGTTACCTCTCAGAGCAGATGGACTGTGTGTGTATGAACTCTGACACATGGTAAGTGCTCCTGTCCAACCCGAGTCACAACACCCAAAATGCTGTGTGAGATGAACCACTCAAACCAACTGTTCGTGCTGCGGAGAATCACACTCCTGAACGTGCTAATTACGCTCCCAGATTATAGAAGCTTACACGAACAGAGAAAACGCAGAGGGATTTAAAGCACTACATTTGTTTGCTTATACTTTGAATAAAAGCACTAAATTGCATCTTTTGCTGTTGCGGGAGTGGAACCGTCTTGTGGTACGTCTTTTTTCTCGTTTGTTTGTAGTGCACCTTTAAATTGATTTAACAGGGCCTTAACAGACTGTAATTTTTTTAGGCATTTTAACCATATACTACTGTATGTGCAACGTTCTAGGTAAAATATACATAATAGCGGTACAAGAAATGGTACGGTGTTTATTATTCTTTGTGCATTCTTTGTGAGACAAAATGTCTAGGAAAATATAGTAGATATGATAAAAACCACAAAAACAACATCAGCAATAATAAACCACCAAGACTTTCTTATTGCCTGCATTTTCTTTTTTTCCCCGTCAGATTTATTATTGTCTCGTCCAAGGCTTTAGTGCAGACCATTTTCTTTTTTCAGTGTAATAGTTTGGCTTTTGACAATATTTGTGATCTTTATTATATTACTAGAAAGTTACTGGATTTGATGGCGCTGTTAAAACTCATGGTAGTGTTCGTATTTAAAAGGAAGTCGCTGTGTTGCGGTGACCGCGGCCGCACGAGGCGCTCGGCACCGCAGTAATGAAATGCTGAGGTCGGTACAGAGTCGCTCATCAAAACGAGGATTTGAGATGAACATTGGCATGCCAATGACGTGATAAATAAAGACTTGACTCAGGAGTGAAGAAGATATCCATTAATGTAGGGATGATTCTCTTTCATGGTTGTGTTGCCCTTAACGTTTTACTTCTGAACCTCCATCGTCTGGATTCTTCGCCTGGATGGAATTTTCATCATCTTATCATCTATATGCTTCATCCTTTATCCTGTATACAGGATCGCAACGGCCTGGAGTCTATCCCAGGAGGCTTAGGGGTACACTCAGGATGGGGTGCCAATCAATCACACACTCCGGCCAATTTGGGAACGCCGAGTAGCCTAATCTGCATGTCTTTGGAAACCCTCCAAGCGCTGGGAGAACATGCAAACTCCATGCACACAGACCCAAGGCGGAAATCGAACCCTTGATCCTGGAGGCGCAAGGCGACAGTGCTAACCACTAAGCCACCCTGCTGAATCTTGTCCATCCTATTTGGAAAAATTCAATTGAAACCAAAACGTAATTCAACGAATTTTAGCTTTGAATTATTGTTACAGTTCTCGCATGGGTCTTTCTAAATTTAACTATGCCATGGTGAGACTATCAGAATGCAAAGGCCCTCGCTGAAATTAAACTCTGCTCAGCTGATAATAGGCCAAAAAAACTCCGAGCAAAAATCGTTATGTGTGCGCAAGGCTGTGGGCTGTAATGTCAACTTTTTAATTTGCCATTTCGAACAGTTTAATGAAAAATAAGGCTAATGCTTTATCCCCCAGTTTTGACATTTTAAATATCAATGTGGTTCAGAACTTTATTAATAAAATTAATTCATCTTCTCTAAAAGGAACAATAGTGAATATAGAAACTATATTGGGGATGTCATAAAGAAAATGTACATCTAGTTAGAAAACATTAACATCAACATGTAGATACAGTACAGACCAAAAGTTTGGACACCCCTTCTCATTCAAAGAGTTTTCTTTATTGTGTTCTTTATCGTGTTCTTTAGCCCAAACGCGTCTCTTCTGCTTGTTGCCTGTCCTTAGCAGTGGTTTCCTAGCAGATGTTCTAGCATGAAGGCCTGATTCACACAGTCTCCTCTTAACAGTTGTTCTAGAGATGTGTCTGCTGCTAGAACTCTGTGTGGCATTGACCTGCCCTCTGATCTGAGCTGCTGTTAACCTGCGATTTCTGAGGCTGGTGACTCGGATGAACTTATCCTCCGCAGCAGAGGTGACTCTCGGTCTTCCTTTCCTGGGGCGGTCCGCATGTCAGCCAGTTTCTTTGTAGCGCTTGATGGTTTTTGTGACTGCACTTGGGGACACTTTCAAAGTTTTCCCATTTTTTCGGACTGACTGACCTTCGTTTCTTAAAGTAATGATGGCCGCTCGTTTTTCTTCACTTAGCTGCTTTTTTCTTGCCATAATACAAATTCAAACTCTTTAAATGAGAAGGTGTGTCCAAATTTTTGGTCTGTACTGTATATCCTGTCCAATCGCACAGAAAAGGCAAAGCAATGCAGCACAAATCACCCACAAAAAGTCATTGCTTGCCACAATTGATAGAAAGGCACCAGAACTCCACATGCACCGAAGCCTGTCGCACATGGGCCCAAGGATGAAGACTTGGTCTCTAAACTCCTCAAATTATAATCCTAATCCCAATTCTACAGTACATAGCGTTCAAGAATGCCATTTTATAAAAGAAGAACGAATGATTTCAAATGATTCTCGTGGCTGGATCAGGAAGCTTGACGACGATCTAAAGGAACACGTTCAAGTGCAATTACTAGTGCAAGCATCACACCAGACGTGTTAACAGGAGTTCATCATTAGTGTGAGAGATAACTCTGTATGTGGAGGTGTCATAAATAGAGTAAAATTTTGCTAAAGCATGTTAATATCATCAATGTATATGGAGAGACTTTTGGGACGGCCTGTCCTTCAACCAAAACCAGACAAAACGTAGTCTTCACAGGGATTCGGTTACGACAGGTGTTCAAGTCAAGCCGGGACTTTTGATTAGGCAGAATAACAGAATGTACTGTAGTTATTAGAATAAACCTTTATTTATGAAATGTATTAGATTTATTAGATTTATTTTAAAAAAATCTGTTTTACACCTTCATTCACAAGAGATTTGAGCAAATTCAAGTCTCAGTTTGACTTCAGAATCATGCGTAATTTTGACGCTCGTCATTTAGACACGCATTCTTTTGCAAACCAAACTCAAATGTCTGTAGTTACGGTATATCCTACACCTGAACATCTATGTGCACGATTTCAGTTATTAACTCCTCATTGCGAGAACGTACTGTAAACCTACTCTGAATATGTTTTTTTGTCAAATTTACTCGTCTCCAGATCATCAGGGTCATTATTTTTTGAGTCAGTGTAGCACTAAAGCCGTGTTATGGAAGACATATGATTTTAATGCATGGTATAATATACTGTTATTGCACTAAATTACCACATATGGGAGTTAACAATCTCAAAGGCACATAGCAGCTGCACTGCCGAGCCCTGCTTTCATCCGGTGTTAAGTTAGCCCTCTTTTCTTTTTCTTTTTTTTTCTAAACAACTGAGAACTGATAATAACCTCAGCACAACTGATCTCACGCATGTGTAAAGCTTTTAGCAGCAGTGATGTAACTGGATGTAGAGGCTTCTCCTGGTAATCCCTGTAGATTTGGATTATCAGCTGTCCTGAGGCAAGTGTAGTGCAATGTAGGGAGGAAGAAATACTAAAATATAAATTCTTATCGTTATACAGTTTGGAAAGCTAAATAATATATAATCTGGGATATGTGGATGACACTCAATTCGGCCATTAAAACTTGCCGTATTACTGTCATCTCTGTTTCAAGTGTGTGTGTGTGTGTGTGTGTGTGTGTGTGTGTGTGTGTGTGTGTGTGTGTGTGTGTGTGTTTCAACACAGCTGGGTAATTCTTCTCCGTAAGCAAAGTGATTTTTCAACTCAATTGCATATTCATAGATCCTCAACGAGAGAGGACTGTGTAATCCTTAATGCATATATTACAGAACGAAATTTACTGAAGTGGTCAGATTTTTATGCATTAGAATAATGAAAATCAGAGCTCATTATCTGCAGTGATCATCCCAGTGCTTATGTCTCCCCTTGTGCTGGGCATCAGCGGAGAGATATTGCTAAATTATGCAGCCTGGACAGACACATGAAATCCATCATCTCTTAGCAAATTTCTTTTGTAGGTAGCACGTAGTGACTGCTGACACAAAGTAATCTCCGAGGAGTGCATACTGTAGTGTGCATGCGCACACGCACACACACACACACACACACACACACACACAC
The DNA here is from genome assembly GCA_030347435.1 of Clarias fuscus. Taxonomy (NCBI): domain Eukaryota; kingdom Metazoa; phylum Chordata; class Actinopteri; order Siluriformes; family Clariidae; genus Clarias; species Clarias fuscus. The sequence continues at coordinate 5,692,436 of CM059230.1, read as the reverse complement.
ACAAGCAGCTGCTCTTTATTAATGGATGACTGGATACACTGCAGACGCTCTTAGTTATAATATCATTATTTACATCTGAAATATCAACATAGACTATGTGGCCAAAAGTTTGTGGACACCTGGCCATCACAACCAGATCTCGATTAGCCATAGCATTATGACCACTGATATGCGAATTGAACAACTCTGATCACCGACTTTATACCTGGAAACTGGTGACAGGATCATGGACACCCAAGGGTCACCCATGCCTGCGGGGACCAAAGGCCAGCCCGTCTGGATCAATTCCACAGAAAAGCCAACGCAGCAGAAATTGATGAAAAAAGCAAATGCTAGACACAATAGAAAGGTATCAAGAACATCCAGTCAACCACAGCTCCGCCATGCACTAGGCCCAGCAGTCAAAGGTTTAAGGCTGTGAATCCAGCCTCAACAATCCATTCAAACACCCACGGGATGCGCCAGACAAAAAAGACTGATCCACTATGAGTTCCCAGTCCATAACGCATAGCACCCAAAGGATCCGCAGCTAACGTCCTGGTGCCAGACGCTACAGCACATACCCAGTGTGTGTGTGTGTGTGTGTGTGTGTGTGTGGGTGTGTGTGTGTGTGTGGAGCCTCATCATGGTTGTACAAAAGGACCCAAAACCTCTTTTTAAATTCTGTTAAAAAAAAAATATATATATATATATTTATATATATATATATACAGTACAGACCAAAAGTTTGGACACACCTTCTCATTCAAAGAGTTTGAATTTGTATTATGGCAAGAAAAAAGCAGCTAAGTAAAGAAAAACGAGCGGCCATCATTACTTTAAGAAATGAAGGTCAGTCAGTCCGAAAAATTGGGAAAACTTTGAAAGTGTCCCCAAGTGCAGTCACAAAAACCATCAAGCGCTACAAAGAAACTGGCTCACATGCGGACCGCCCCAGGAAAGGAAGACCAAGAGTCACCTCTGCTGCGGAGGATAAGTTCATCCGAGTCACCAGCCTCAGAAATTGCAGGTTAACAGCAGCTCAGATCAGAGAGCAGGTCAATGCCACACAGAGTTCTAGCAGCAGACACATCTCTAGAACAACTGTTAAGAGGAGACTGTGTGAATCAGGCCTTCATGGTAGAAAATCTGCTAGGAAACCACTGCTAAGGACAGGCAACAAGCAGAAGAGACGCGTTTGGGCTAAAGAACACAATAAAGAACACAATAAAGAAAACTCTTTGAATGAGAAGGGGTGTCCAAACTTTTGCTCTGTACTGTATGTGTTAATCTTTTTTAAGTTATGGCTGATCGGTGTAAGTGGTTCTTCATCAATCTGTGGCCACAAACTGCACAGAAAAAAAGTCCTTGTTTGCCTTGGCATTTCAATTGCTCCTTACTGAAACTAAGAGGCCCAAATCATGACAATGCCACAGGCACAAAATCACCTCTGTGCAGAAATGGAGTCCTACACAGATCCCTTATCTCAAGGCCAATGAAAACTTGAACAATGAACCGCACCCCAGGCCTCCTCACCACTTAACATCAGGGTGTGACCTTCAGTACTTCTCTTGTAGTTGAATGAACACAGATCCTTAAAGCAATGCTTCATCTAGCGGAAACCCTTCGATGAAGAGTGAACACTATTGTAATGGCGAAGGGAGGAAATATCTGAACTGGTATGTTCAAAAACCATACCTAAATGTTACGGCCAGGTGTCCAGAAACTGTTGGCGATATATATAGTCTACTTGGAATTCTTTCTGATAAAGTAAAACTTTACCTTAGGATTCACCAATGAAATTGTAAGGGTTCTCCAAGAAAAAAGTACAGGTTCTGAGATCACCCTTATTTTGACTCCTTTTTCTGTGGAACTCAAAAGAACCATTGAAAAGAGGTCTTAAGGGTCCTAGATTCAGACGTACCATTGAAAAAACTAAGGGTGCTAGATATTTAAATAAAACATTTAATTGTTCCTCCAAAAAGAACTCTAAAACACCCTAAGTTTTCTAGTTTTATTTATGTCCTAAAAGTTTTGCAGAAGACAACATAAGTCTTCTATTTGGAACCATTTCTGATAAGGAAGCACTTTGTTGTAAAATTAGCATAGAACATACAGTAGAACATTTAAGGATTCCCAAGAAAGATGACTGAAAAAAAAAAAAAAAACCTCAGTGATCTAGGTTGACCCTGTTTTCTGAGCATTTGGCTAAACTGTGACAAGGTTTTTTTGGTGATCAAGGCCTTAAAAGTGCTATGATGTTTCACCTATTAACAAGGAATTTCAAGTAAGGGTTCCCTAAGGGTTCTTCCTAAATCCTTTTAATGAAGAACTCTTCAGACGTCCTCCAGAAGGACCAGTGAAAATCTATTACAATTTCTTCAATAAATTGCTTGAGGAAAAAGAAAGCTGACTATGATTTCAGAAAGTACTAATGATATAATCTATTTAGAAAGATAACCACAATACATAACCCAAAGCTTGGAGAACCCTTAATGGTCATTCTGAAAATCTCAGTAGATCAATTATATTATGAGCCCCATGATGGATTGGCACCCTGTCTGAGGTGTACCTCCAAGTCGTCTGGGATAGGCTCCAGGCCCCCCCCCCCCCCACCCTGCACACAGGATAAAGTTGTATAGACAATGAGTGAATGATCAATTATACTATAATTACAATTCATTTATGTTGTTGGTGATTTGTAAATGAAATCTTTCTTTAGTCAGGGTGGCACATTATGGTTGAACTGCAGTCTCACAATTGCAACCTCTCTGGTCCCCGGTTCGATCCTGAGCTCATGTTACTGTCTGTGCGGTGTTTCTCATGTTCTACCTGTGTCAGTCCAGATGTCCTTTGGGTTCTCTGGTTTCGTCCCACCATCTAAAAACATGCCAGTAATAACATGCCAGTATAACAGCCAATGACTGAGGCCTCGATCGCACCTGGCATTAACATGCCTTCAGGCCATAATTGGTTACCCCTAGAACTGGGGTCAAATGTGTCCCAAAGTGATCTGATCACTCGAACCCCATTCTGGGGTGTCTGGGAAATACGCGGTCACAACACATTTGTGGAGCGACCGCGAACATGCCTCGACAGGACCGATTCCACCCTAGCCGGAAAATATCTCCCATAATCTCACATCTCTCACATTCAATTCATACATTTTGTTAGCAGACCACATAAGTCAAGTGTCGCATGCTAAATAGGATTCACATGACCTTTCAGTGTGAAACAAATGCAGTGGAAGGCTGCAGCGATGAACATGCACGACACCCCACCTTCAGTGTAAATGATGTATGAAATCCCATAGCTAGTACTCACAGGGGATCCATTCCTAATGGCACGTGTGAACAGACACACGTCTCGACTGTCCATTTGTATATGGATCACTCAAGATGCTGTGAACAGGGTGTGAACAGGGCCTAATGTTAATCGGCTCTAACTGTGAATGAGTGTATATATTCATCAATTAATGACTATCTTCAGTAGAATGGAACGCTGGAATCCCTGTACTCCCATAACTCTATAATCATTACATGGGGAAAAGCAGTAACCAAGTAATATGCTTTAGAATGGCTGGATGAATAATGCAATGAGAATTTAAGGGTTGTACCTGGTACCTTTTAATGGTGAAATATTCTGTTGTTGGGTATTAAATATTAAAAATGTTGCAAAATAGTGGCTCACTGTAGCCTTGCACCTCCGGGTTTGATTCCCGTCCGGGTCCGATTCCTGCCCCTGTGTGCATGGAGTGTGCATGTTCTCCCCATTCTTGGTGGGTTTCCACCAGGTACTCACATTAGGCTAATTGGTGTTCCCAAATTGACCGTAGTGTGTGTACGTGTCTGTGCCCTGCGATGGACTCGCACCCTGTTCAGGGTGTACCCTGCCTCGTGTCCTAAGTCTCCCCGCGACCCTGTATACAGGATCTACTATAAATGATAATTGAATTAATAATTTTGCAATATTTCTAGTTCTTTTTTTTATTTTATTTAAATGTAAGATACTGTAAATAAATATAAGATACTGGCTACATTAACCGCGTCTGTAAAATGTCTGATTTCATCCCTCTCTCCATTAAAAGCACATGTTAAAACAAAACTCCAATGGATTTGATCTAAAACGGATCGTAAGGTTTTGTGGAGTCTATGCCGGCTCGAGTTTGCCGTGCCTTTAAAACGAAAACAGGGAATGTACAGAATACTAAGAAACTCATTTAAATATTTCAAAGATTCTCCTGTTCACCCAAATTCTTATCAATGTTTTGATTTGTAATGGAAATGGGTGCATGAAGAAAGTTTTTTTTTTTTTTTAATAATTTATAACAAATAAAGAAGCGGCTTCTCTAGTGCTGTCAGACTTTTGGACCTCACTGTACACAGTGTTAGGATTTAAATCTTGGAAAAGCCTCGTGTTAAATCAATATCTCTGCCATAAATCACACTGAGTATAAATCCATGATCATACTGCATGAATTTGATTGTCAGATTATGACAATACCCGTGATCAGGCCATCCATCACAGTAAACGACAACAACATCCGCGCCACTGTTTGTATTGCAATCTCGCTTTTAGCAAGCACTGCATCTGCCACACTTTACTTATTCTCTATTCTTGCCTTTTTCAATCTGAAGCCCTTAAGCCATCCCGAACCTCTATCCTTCTGAGGCTTACTGTTTGGGTTAGCTCATGAATACTGATACTCGCCAGGCATTTCAGGCTAGAGACCACCTAAATAGAATTTCAATTACACTCTCGCATTCCTTTAAGAGGGTTTGCTCATAGATCACGGTGTTCCGGGACAGGAATAACAATGACATTTGGCTTGTCACTAATTGTTATAGGGTTGTGAGTGTTTTCTATGCTACGCGTATTTGTAGTGTTTTTGTTATTCTTTCTTTTGTGTGTAAGAGCTACCTTTAAACTATAGTGTTAAACAGACATAAGTCAAAGGAACTGTGTCGTTAACAAGGATGGCAACAGAATATATAATACAATGTCAACCCGCTACTGAAAAAATAAAAATAAAAGTTTAAAGTTTAATATACAGGCACGAAGATGACTCATGCACACCTCAACAGTACTGTATATATAATGGGTTTCATTGCAAAATGAGATAAATCTTTTCTGACAGTTTTTCGGCTAATATTTTGAATATCTTCCAAAAATATTACAAAATAACGGAACTGGAGTCGCAAGAGTGGTTAAAAGTACAAATTCCACAAAACGCTACATATCCAATATCTCATAGTTTTGTCAAAAATTTTTATATAGCCTGTGTCTTTTTGTGAATGTAAATTTGCATTTTTAGTATCACAATATGTTGTATTATTTAAAAAATACAAATCAATCAATCAATCATTTACTACACTGCATATTGCAGTGCATTACTCAGCACCTTTACCACTTCGGGAGTTGATGACAGCACCTTATTATAGTAGTCCATGACTGCTGGGGAAAGTGCAATGACAGGACCAGATTATAATTGTCCTTTATCTTAGCTTATAATGTACATGTTCCCTCTGTCCATTGAACATACTGACTTCATTGATGGTGGAAGATCACACACTCATTATCTATACCGCTTAATCCTGTACACTGGGTCGCCTGGAGCCTACCCAGGGAAACAAGATAAGGCACACACAGGACAGGGTGCCAATCCATTAGAGGGCATGCAGAGACACACTCATACAACTCGCATGTCTTTGGACTGCAGGAGGAAACCCACCAAGCACAAATAATCGTTCTTTGCATGGCTGAGGCAAACTGTTCTGCAATGCACACAGAGGCGGGAATCGAACCCAGACCCTGAAGGTGCAAAGCAAGAGTTATAACTACTAAACCAATTGGTCACTTGGCCACCATGGTGGAAGATTTTTATCATTCATATCCATAATTATTCATTTTTGTTAAGCTGATTTGCATTATAGTCCGCTGTTAAAAGCGTTATATGAAATAAAATGAAATTGAATTGAATTTAAGGGTAGTGTTCCTCTCCTGATCCCTTCAGGGGAGAGTAGTGAAGCGTTTCAAATCAACGAAAAGCAGTCCAGTCTACACGATTCACCTTCCAGGCAACTTGACCTGGACGACTTGAGACACTTCACAGTGTCTAGACAGCTTTGTGTGTCTCAGAAAAATAACTAAATAAGTCTGACAATGTTGTTTATCTCACTTTGCAATATATACAGAGTCAGTTTGTCACTGTAAACTATCAAAACTGTGAGATCCACTGACTGCTCTGGTGTCTGCAATGACATAATCACTGTACTATACAGTGTCCTACAAGAGTCTTTTTCTATAGCTTAACTAATTATGATCTAGTTACTGTACTGTATGCAGCTTAACAGACAAACAGCTTAGCAAGTTTGGCAAGCATGTTTTTGGCTGTGCTAACTCTTTTTGGGGGGAAAGTAGCTAATGCATGCTCAAAAGAAGAAAAAAAAAAACAGCACAAATGAACTACTTAACATATTGGGGGGGGAAAAATCTATTAAGAAAGCTGACAAAATAAAGCTAGGGGTGTGAAGAGTTAGGAAATAGTCCTGAAGGAAAGGGTCACAGATGAAAAGGCTCATTTGGAACAACAACAAAAAAAGAAAGTAAGAAAAAGAAAGAAACTTCACGAGCAGGGCACATGAAAAGCCATATCGTGTTCAGGATCATTGCTGATGTCTGCTGAAAAAGTCATTGCTGATGAAGTCATTTAAGAGGTTTAAAAAAGATTTTTAAATGGGTTTTTAGCATACATCCGGAAACTAATCTCACGTATATACACACCAATTCAGACAAACATAAGGGACGCAGTTGGATGTTGTTCAATTGAAAAAGAATGAAGTTGTAAGAAAAGGTCAAATTGCTAGTTCTGGGTGTAATTCACAATCAAATCAGTCGGATTGAATGACTCCATATGGGTTACTGCCATGCTGTGTTTTATGATACACAATTTTAAAAATATACAGTAAGTCAGCAAATTTATCATGATTCAAGGATTTTAAAAACTGTGCTACATGGAAACATGAATGTTGTGGCATTACATAGACCATCCATCTGTTGTCAATGAAGCCTGTCCTGTGCATAGGCACGGGTGGATGTACTATCCCAGGGAACTTGGTGCACAATACAGGGCACAACTTGGATATGGTGCCAGTCCATCCTAGGCCACAAACACACACACGCGCACTTGCATACTACAAGAAATTTGGAAATGCTGATGCATGAACTTATTGTGCATGCTTTTGGACTGTGGGTCGGAGTAACCTGGAGTAACCTGGAGTAACTCGCAAACCCAGCAAGCACTTGTGTATGTGTCGGACATACAAACAGCCTGGTGCCAAGATTCGAACCCCAATCCTAGAGGTTTGAGGCAACAGTGCTAACCAATAACATACTGTACCACCATTATATAGACCAGTTAGCATATATACTGTAGCAGTTGGGGTAGCTCAGTGGTTAAGGTGTTAAACTGATTAGAAGGTCCCAGATTCAAACCCCAGCACCACCAAGTTGCCACTGTTGGGCCCTTAAGCAAGGCCCTTAACTGCAATAAAATATACGTTGTTCTAGATAAAGATGTCTGTAAATGTAGTATATGTTTGAAGTTAGCGAAAGACTTTATGCTTGCCCTGCATGTTTATCTAATAAGATATAAGTTACATACAACCATGTTCTTTGAGTCAATGAACGCTTTCTATCACGCAAAAGATTGACTTCTGACTTCTCAACTCGACTCATGCAGATAATTCGTGCAGATTAAAAGATATAGTATGATATAGTTTTTTTTTTTTTTTTTTTGGATTTTTCCCCGATTTTCTCCCTAATTTAGTCATGTCCAATTCCTCCCCGTCACTAGGGGGCTCCCACATTAAGGCTACTACTACCACTCAGCCGGGAGGGCCGAAGACTATCACGTGTTTCCTCCGAACCACGTGACGCCAGCCGACCGCATCTTTTCGAACTGCTTGGGGGCGGAGTAACACACTCGGAGGACAGCGCTATCCGCTCCCTCCGTTGCGCGAGCTCACAGACGCCCCTGACTGGCTGTAGAGCCGTGATTAATGTGGGAGCACTAAGTACCTCTCATCCCTCCCCTCTGAGAGAGCTCGGCCAATCAGCTCTCTCTAGACCTCCGGCTGCGGTGCGAGAGGTTACAGCACCACCCGGGATTCGAACTAGCGATCTCCGGATGATAGGGCGAGCGCTTTAACCACTGCGCCACTCGGAGGCCCGATAGTATGATATAGTATGATATAGTAAGATATAGTATGGTCGTTCAGGATTATTCTGTCCGAGTCAAAGATTTTTAGTTTCCTTTGTGTGTATGCTGACTCAAAAAAAAAAAAAAATTAATAATGGACATACACGCTTACTATAATAAATAAATAAATAAATAAATAAAAATAGTAACAATCTTTTGCGATTTGACAATAGCTTCTTGTTGTCTGCCGTAGACGGCGACATGATTAGTCTTCACACTTGGAAAATGTGTGTATGAGGGAGTGATGTGCGTGTGCGTCTGACTGTGAAAGCAAAGCAACAAGATCATTGAAGTGCAAGTCCAATCTAATGATGATCTAGATGCGCAATATGTTCATATGTCGTTGCGTCAGTCTGAGAACTGGGTCAGAGCAGAGACTAAGGGGAAGCACGGGGGCTTTCATTTGGGGCGTGTTCTTGTGATCTTGAAGCACCTTCGTCTCGTAAAGGAGATGAGAACCGAGAGAGAGACTTTTACGAGACGGTTTAAGATTTCATGATAGATGTCAGGGATAACCCCTAGAGGGCGCCAAAGCGCCCTGTAATATTGTTTGTAGTTCTTTTCGTTTTACTTCATTTCCCTTTATGCACTTCGGTCAGGTGACGTGAGGGCGCTCACCTGAACCGACTTGCTCATTAGTTTCTTTATAAATAGCTTGTTTTAGTTCTCCTGTGTTGTCTTGCAACTGTTCATTTATATTAGTCATGTATGCCTGTTTCCTAGTGTCTTTTGTTTTGTCTATACGTGTTTTAGTTTCCGTTTCATTTAAAGTCTATTTGTTTTGTTTGAGTTTCCCTGCCTGTTTTGTGTTTTAAATAAACATCGTTTTCCGTTACCACCTGGATCCCCTGCGTTTATGCCGAACAACACCCCGGAACGTGACAGATTGCAAGACCTAAGAAGAGGCATAGCAGAGGAGCCCTTCCCCGGGGAGATTCTTTTTGGGGGGGGCAACGATGTTTGGAGTTTGGGCAGCCGGCGTGGAAGGTAGCCGGGGAACCAAACGGCGTAACGGCAAAAGAGCGGAGTGTGAGCGGGACGTGCAGCTGGGAGCAGCCTCCCAGAGTTATTGGAGCAGCTTTCGGCGATGCGCTCTGAGAAACGAAGAGCGCATTCGTGACCTGTGGGAGCAGGTGGCCAGGCTCCAAGGGCTGCTAGCACAGCTGCACCGCGCCGCTGAGCACAGCGAGCTGCTGCCGCTGCAATGCGGCGAAGAGGAGGGCGAGCTACCGTCGCTGCACTGTGCCTTCGAGGACGGCGAGCTTCCGTCGCTGCACTGTGCCTTCGAGGACGGCGAGCTACCGTCAATGCACTGTGCCTTCGAGGACGGCGAGCTTCCGTCGCTGCACAGTGCCTTCGAGGACGGCGAGCTTCCGTCGCTGCACAGTGCTGCCGAGGATGGCGAGCTTCCGTCGCTGCACAGTGCCTTCGAGAACGGCGAGCTTCCGTCGATGCACAGCGCCGCTGAGGACGACGAGCTTCCTCTTCCCCCGCCGCCGCCTTCATGCGCCGCCGAGGAGCACGAGCTCCATCCTCTTCCTCCGCCGCCGCCTTCGTACGCCGTTGAGGACAGCGAGCTTCCTTTTCCTCCGCCGCCGCCTTCATGCGCCGCCGAGGAGCACGAGCTCCATCCTTTCCCTCCGCCGCCGCCTTCATGCGCCGCTGAGGACTTCGAGCTCCATCCTCTTCCTCCGCCGCCGCCTTCGTACGCCGTTGAGGACAGCGAGCTTCCTTTTCCTCCGCCGCCGCCTTCATGCGCCGCCGAGGAGCACGAGCTCCATCCTCTTCCTCCGCCGCCGCCTTCATGCGCCGCCGAGGAGCACGAGCTCCATCCTCTTCCTCCGCCGCCGCCTTCATGCGCCGCCGAGGAGCACGAGCTCCTTCCTCTTCCTCCGCCGCCGCCTTCATGCGCCGCCGAGGAGCACGAGCTCCATCCTCTTCCTCCGCCGCCGCCTTCATGCGCCGCCGAGGAGCACGAGCTCCTTCCTCTTCCTCCGCCGCCGCCTTCATGCGCCGCCGAGGAGCACGAGCTCCATCCTCTTCCTCCGCCGCCGCCTTCATGCGCCGCCGAGGAGCACGAGCTCCTTCCTCTTCCTCCGCCGCCGCCTTCATGCGCCGCCGAGGAGCACGAGCTCCATCCTCTTCCTCCGCCGCCGCCGTCATGCGCCGCCGAGGAGCACGAGCTCCATCCTCTTCCTCCGCCGCCGCCTTCATGCGCCGCCGAGGAGCACGAGCTCCTTCCTTTTCCTCCGCCGCCGCCTTCATGCGCCGCTGAGGACTTCGAGCTTCCTCTTCCTCCGCCGCCGCCTTCATGCGCCGCTGAGGACTTCGAGCTTCCTCTTCCTCCGCCGCCGCCTTCATGCGCCGCCGAGGAGCACGAGCTCCATCCTCTTCCTCCGCCGCCGCCTTCATGCGCCGCCGAGGAGCACGAGCTCCATCCTCTTCCTCCGCCGCCGCCTTCGTACGCCGTTGAGGACAGCGAGCTTCCTTTTCCTCCGCCGCCGCCTTCATGCGCCGCCGAGGAGCACGAGCTCCATCCTCTTCCTCCGCCGCCGCCGTCATGCGCCGCCGAGGAGCACGAGCTCCATCCTCTTCCTCCGCCGCCGCCTTCATGCGCCGCCGAGGAGCACGAGCTCCATCCTCTTCCTCCGCCGCCGCCTTCATGCGCCGCCGAGGAGCACGAGCTCCATCCTCTTCCTCCGCCGCCGCCTTCGTACGCCGTTGAGGACAGCGAGCTTCCTTTTCCTCCGCCGCCGCCTTCATGCGCCGCCGAGGAGCACGAGCTCCATCCTCTTCCTCCGCCGCCGCCGTCATGCGCCGCCGAGGAGCACGAGCTCCATCCTCTTCCTCCGCCGCTGCCTTCATGCGCCGCCGAGGAGCACGAGCTCCATCCTCTTCCTCCGCCGCCGCCTTCATGCGCCGCCGAGGAGCACGAGCTCCATCCTCTTCCTCCGCCGCCGCCTTCATGCGCCGCCGAGGAGCACGAGCTCCATCCTCTTCCTCCGCCGCCGCCTTCATGCGCCGCCGAGGAGCACGAGCTCCATCCTCTTCCTCCGCCGCCGCCTTCATGCGCCGCCGAGGAGCACGAGCTCCATCCTCTTCCTCCGCCGCCGCCTTCATGCGCCGCCGAGGAGCACGAGCTCCTTCCTCTTCCTCCGCCGCCGCCTTCATGCGCCGCTGAGGACTTCGAGCTCCATCCTCTTCCTCCGCCGCCGCCTTCGTACGCCGTTGAGGACAGCGAGCTTCCTTTTCCTCCGCCGCCGCCTTCATGCGCCGCCGAGGAGCACGAGCTCCATCCTCTTCCTCCGCCGCCGCCTTCATGCGCCGCCGAGGAGCACGAGCTCCATCCTCTTCCTCCGCCGCCGCCTTCATGCGCCGCCGAGGAGCACGAGCTCCTTCCTCTTCCTCCGCCGCCGCCTTCATGCGCCGCCGAGGAGCACGAGCTCCATCCTCTTCCTCCGCCGCCGCCTTCATGCGCCGCCGAGGAGCACGAGCTCCTTCCTCTTCCTCCGCCGCCGCCTTCATGCGCCGCCGAGGAGCACGAGCTCCATCCTCTTCCTCCGCCGCCGCCTTCATGCGCCGCCGAGGAGCACGAGCTCCTTCCTCTTCCTCCGCCGCCGCCTTCATGCGCCGCCGAGGAGCACGAGCTCCATCCTCTTCCTCCGCCGCCTCCGTCATGCGCCGCCGAGGAGCACGAGCTCCATCCTCTTCCTCCGCCGCCGCCTTCATGCGCCGCCGAGGAGCACGAGCTCCTTCCTTTTCCTCCGCCGCCGCCTTCATGCGCCGCTGAGGACTTCGAGCTTCCTCTTCCTCCGCCGCCGCCTTCATGCGCCGCTGAGGACTTCGAGCTTCCTCTTCCTCCGCCGCCGCCTTCATGCGCCGCCGAGGAGCACGAGCTCCATCCTCTTCCTCCGCCGCCGCCTTCATGCGCCGCCGAGGAGCACGAGCTCCATCCTCTTCCTCCGCCGCCGCCTTCGTACGCCGTTGAGGACAGCGAGCTTCCTTTTCCTCCGCCGCCGCCTTCATGCGCCGCCGAGGAGCACGAGCTCCATCCTCTTCCTCCGCCGCCGCCGTCATGCGCCGCCGAGGAGCACGAGCTCCATCCTCTTCCTCCGCCGCCGCCTTCATGCGCCGCCGAGGAGCACGAGCTCCATCCTCTTCCTCCGCCGCCGCCTTCATGCGCCGCCGAGGAGCACGAGCTCCATCCTCTTCCTCCGCCGCCGCCTTCGTACGCCGTTGAGGACAGCGAGCTTCCTTTTCCTCCGCCGCCGCCTTCATGCGCCGCCGAGGAGCACGAGCTCCATCCTCTTCCTCCGCCGCCGCCGTCATGCGCCGCCGAGGAGCACGAGCTCCATCCTCTTCCTCCGCCGCTGCCTTCATGCGCCGCCGAGGAGCACGAGCTCCATCCTCTTCCTCCGCCGCCGCCTTCATGCGCCGCCGAGGAGCACGAGCTCCATCCTCTTCCTCCGCCGCCGCCTTCATGCGCCGCCGAGGAGCACGAGCTCCATCCTCTTCCTCCGCCGCCGCCTTCATGCGCCGCCGAGGAGCACGAGCTCCATCCTCTTCCTCCGCCGCCGCCTTCATGCGCCGCCGAGGAGCACGAGCTCCATCCTCTTCCTCCGCCGCCGCCTTCATGCGCCGCCGAGGAGCACGAGCTCCTTCCTCTTCCTCCGCCGCCGCCTTCATGCGCCGCCGAGGAGCACGAGCTCCATCCTCTTTCTCCGCCGCCGCTGTCATGCGCCGCCGAGGACAGCGAGCCTCCTCATCCTCTGCCGCCCTGCGTCACCGAGGACGGCGAGCACCCACTGCCTTCACCGCCCAGCGTCAAAGAGGACGGCGAGCTTCCTCCGTCTCCGCCGCCCTGCTTCAACGGGGGCATGAAGCCACCTGGCCCACAGGACATAGGTGCCAGCCTATGGGTGAGAGGGGCGGACATTGGACCCTGGGGGGGATGCCCTGGACCTCCTGTGGCGCCCCGGAGTTGCGCCCTTTGAGGGGGGGTTATGTCAGGGATAACCCCTAGAGGGCGCCAAAGCGCCCTGTAATATTGTTTGTAGTTCTTTTCGTTTTACTTCATTTCCCTTTATGCACTTCGGTCAGGTGACGTGAGGGCGCTCACCTGAACCGACTTGCTCATTAGTTTCTTTATAAATAGCTTGTTTTAGTTCTCCTGTGTTGTCTTGCAACTGTTCATTTATATTAGTCATGTATGCCTGTTTCCTAGTGTCTTTTGTTTTGTCTATACGTGTTTTAGTTTCCGTTTCATTTAAAGTCTATTTGTTTTGTTTGAGTTTCCCTGCCTGTTTTGTGTTTTAAATAAACATCGTTTTCCGTTACCACCTGGATCCCCTGCGTTTATGCCGAACAACACCCCGGAACGTGACAATAGATTCCTTCTGTCACATTGTAAAACTGCATACTGCTTTTTCAAATAATATTGAATCCATACAAAAAAAAGAAAAGAAAAAAAAGAACCCGATGCCTCTATTAAAATGCATACTCATGCAGCAATGCTTATCTGTGCTAAGCCAAAATCCTGGGTTGTCTAATTGAAACATTTATCTAATTTGTCATTTGTAATCTCATTTTTCTATATCTAAATTTATTATTTCTTCAAGCAGCTCAACATAAGGCTCTCCTTCAAACCACTGGCTCCGAATTTTATCTTGTTGTCCTTGTCCTTGGCTTTCCACCGACATAATTATTAATGTAGTCAGTTAGGTGCTAATCTACACCTAAATCGAACACTAGCAAAAACTCCCACAGCAAACCATTTGTCTCTGAAACATATTTGAAACACTAGCTAGATTCTAACTGCTAGCTCTCAAGTTTAGTTAGCATAATTATGCAGAGTGGAACAGACATTATCAGTTTTGTTAGCTAAGGTGATTAGCTAGCTGAGCGAAAAATAGCTGTTCTTTTTGAACATGGAAGGCAGGTACAGTACAGTTAGCATGCAAGGTATTTGCAGTGGTGTGATTTGTTCTTTTTACAGAAAGAAAGTAGCAGTGCTCAAACATTCACTTTGTTGTCTGTTGTCTGCTGTCTTTGTTGTCTCTTTTTTGTATAGAAATTGATCGTTTTTTAGGTTAACTTAAAAATGTAAAAATCTGCGTTGTTAAATTTAATGTTGTGTTGTTAATTTATGTCGTTGCATGTATGTAGCACCTTGGTCCTGGAGGAACGTTGTTTCGTTTCACTGTGTACTGAACTGTATATGGTTGAAATGACAATAAAAGCCTACTTGACTTGACTTGACTAGAAATATCGTTACCAGTCGGAAGACGATATCATAAACTTCTTTTTATACCATTAAGTTGTCATTATTATCAAGATAGACATCAAAAGGTTTTACATTAAGAAAGATTTTATATATATATATATATATATATATGTTTTTATTATTCTAGGAACCTAGCCCAACTAGGGACCTGGGCCCGTATTTACAAAGCTTCTTAGACCTAAAAGTTGCTCCTAGTGATGAAATTCTAAGAAAATTCTTAGAAGTAGACATTTTCTTAGAATTTCCCGTTAAATTTAGAACAAAATTTTAGTAAAGATAAAAAAAAAATAATGAATGAAATATCTTAGACCTAAAAACTGCTCCTAAGGTAAAAATTGTTAAGAGTAGAGAGGAGGACTTTTAAGAGGCTTACGTGTTTCTATAGCAGAGGACAAAATGGCGGAAAATAGAAATATTCTCCAAACACTGAACGTAAAGCTAAAAGTAAACACTGGTCTTCTGTCCAATTTGGTTTCCTTAATGTTTTACTTTTTTTTTTTCTATCTCTCTTGGATGGTTGACTACATACAGTACCATCCAAAAGCGCAACTTAAATAAACTGTGCCGCAGTCAGGTAAATTGGTATCAAGCTGAGTCATTTTGCTCCCATCAATCTAAAATGGATTACAAGTAATAAAATCAGTACGGTAAATTAATGTAAGAACTTAAATATAGTAACTACTGTGTGTAAATTGGTTGCTTCTAAAGTAGACTCATTTTCAACCTTTGGCTGTTTTAATAAGGTATTTATGTAGCCTGTAACAGAAACCTAGCGTAATGTAGCCTGTAGTCATGATTATACACTTTCTTTATATACAAGCATTACGATTTCACTGCCTATTCTATTTTCACAAAGAGTGCATTACAAGGCCTTTACAGAGGGTATTTTTATCAACCAATCACAGTCCTTGAATTGCTGCATCATCCCTAGCAACAGGGTCAACCACACCTCCTCACTGAGAACATGCACAAAGACCCAGAGGCGGGAATTGAACCCTTGACTCTGGAGATGCTACAGTAGGCGACAGCGCTAACCAATACGCCACTGTGCCGCTAACTGATTATTATACGAAGAATTAAACACCGCGATTAACATTGTTACATATCAACAAGGCAATGTTTGGGAAATGGGTGGGTGTAATAACTCGTTTTTATTGCTTTTTAATTATAGCCAAGAAAATTGTTTAAAACCTGCAAAGGGAACTGTTAATTTATCGTAATGCATAGCCCGGGATAGGTTCCAGGCCCCCGTGACCCTACAGTCTATCCCGGTAAGCTCAATCACAAACAAATCGGGCTCTGGGGAAGAAACTTAGTACAAGAGGAAGGTTTCAACCCCACAACCCTGAAGGGGTGAGACAACGGTACTAACCACTAAACCACCAGAAGTTAACACTCATCCATCAATTATCTATACCGCTTATCATGTGTTGTGTCATGGATTCTCTGGAGTCTATCTCAGTGCGCTTGGAATACAAACTGGAGTACACCCTGGATGTGGTGCCAATCACCCTACACCAGGGGGAAACTAGAGTACCTGAAAGAAACCCTCCAAGCATGGGGAGAACATGAGCACAACTTCACACACACGGCACCTGACACGAGATTCGAACCCGCAACCATTGAAATTTGTACCTTGTTTATTCGTACCTCAAGGAGAAGAGCCAAATGTCCCAACAAGGTTAAAATAGTGCGATACAGACATTTGGTTCTTGCTAATACATGCTGTAAACACACCTACACATACACATACTCACTAGCCAGCCAGTTCCACGTCTGCTGTGGAAAGGATTAAAGCTGGAGCTTGACTCTTAATATCTCTCCTTTTTCCTTGGGGCAGTCAGCCCGGCGTCGGTACGCAGCGTGAGCAGGCTGCCGAGTGAGGAATCCACCTCGCGCAGCCGCATCAATTACCTCAGTCTGACATACAGTACAACTGGATGACACTTATCAGCTCACCAACCAGTTCCACGCTTACTTACTTGTCTGGCATGGTTACCTACCATCCCCCCTGACACGTAAGGTATTCATGGTAAAGCTCAGTGTTATAGGCTGAGCTTTTTTAAAATTAATTAATAATTCCTTTTTACATAGCGCATCTCTAATTGCGTCATGCCATATTGTGTCATTGAGGCAAGCTCTATGGTGCTGATCTTACACAGTCATTCAGCTTAACAGTTTTCCCTGAGTGGAGCTCTAGGATGTTCTTGCCCTCTTAATCAGTTTTTGTAGCTAACGGCCTGTGAAGCATAATGTAGAAAATTTCCAGCGTGAAAGCTGCCGTCAGCGGTATATCGAGGAGCTCAGCGCGCTATAAATAGGGGACTCGATGGCTAAAAGTCACGGGAGGACTTTACACCCAACGTGCTTCCGTAGCAGGTTTGAAAGAATGTTACAGAAGCCGAAACCGAATCGATACTATCGAGTCAGCGTTCATGACATCGATTATTTAACAATAGCTCTGAGCTGATTACTCGCAGGGCCTGCGAGTGTATCGCTTTCTAAACGGATTTAGCAGCGTGTAAAATTAATGAGCCTCTCGCCTTACTCCGGTCTCCAGGCAAACGGATTGATGCAACACTTGAAATGTCATAAGCTGCATCTTTGCATGAAGCTCGCAATAAAACAATAAACCGGAAAAAACTGTAGAGAGAGCATCGCAGCCTGTTTGGGGAGTGTAGAAAGTGTTTTTCCTAACCATGGGGTATACAAAGATATCATCTGACCTTTGCAGAAACACACCGGGCTGTTGTAATAAACCGATAGAACACACTGCAGCACTCTGTTGTCTGCATTGGGCTCAGTGGGTTTTCTAACAAACAGAGCATGAGACGAGTAAACGTCTGAGTCAGACCAATAGAGCAGCTCCTGTTTACCAAATAGACCTCTCCGACTCGGAGCACTGCAGCACACAGACTCTTAAACGCTCTCAGAAATTATGCTGAAATTATTTTATATATACTATATATATATATATATATATATGTATATATAAATGCTTCTGCGGAATCCCGAAATCTTATTTAGAGATTTTGATTTTATTAGACGCCAGACATTTAAATGCATCACATCCATTTGATATCATGTTATAATATAACGTTTAACAAAGCAAACGATAATGGAGCATAAAGGCGTCCCAAAATGCAATGAGATTTAATTAAATTGGCTGAAGAGGACTGTGAGTTCAGCCTAAGTGAATTCCTGCCATAATAAACCTCCCAGTGTGTAATTTATACCTCTGGTTTTTAAATACATCCTTATCATGTGCCTCGCAGTCAGTGGCTTATAAAGCCCGAACACGTCCGCTGATTTATAAAGACAATTAAAAGTACTCGTATGGATAAAAGTCCAACACTGATCAGATAGTGGACAGCACCAGCAACTGTAAACGTAACTCAATTTCACTCTCTTTCTTATAGAGTGATTATATAGAGTACACATTACAGTATAACGGAGGGCATATTACAACGGGGGATGTTCATACTGTAGCTGGCACATGCGCACAAATGCATGCATGCGAATGTGACGTCATTATACCGTAACAAACATCTGTACAACACCTACACCTGATATAAAAATGCCTCAGACTTAAATAATAGCAAACAGTGGCAGCACTGAGACAAAAATCTTTTTTCACATAGGTAATTAGTGTGGCAGTTAAAGACATGATGCTTTTTTTAGCCCGAAGTGACATCCTCAGCTGAGCAGGGAGGCAGAGCGACATCCAGCGTGGTGCCGCGTGACACAGTGACATCTAAGGTGGGGCAGGGAGACAGAGCAACACCCTCCATAGAATGGGAAGTCAAAACAATATCTAAAGTCCCAGGGGAGACACAGCAGGATCCGAGGTGGGTCAGAAGACATGGCACCGCACCCATGGTGATGCAGTGAGCGGAAATGGCTTCCTTGCCAAAGTCAGGGGATGAATTGGGCAGAACCTGCGAGGACTCCATCTTATCCCCTGACCTACAGTAGACATCACCGGCGAGGCTGCCTTGTCGCACTACTGGTGAGGTCTAAATCTCTCCGCGGGAGCTCTCCTATGTTGGTCTACATGGTCCTTGTGCTGGTACATGGTCCTTGTGCTTCTGTGTCATTCTCAATCAGTTACTACTCACGTTTAAATGCGTGCTTGTTGCGTCTGTATGCACATTTCCACACATGCATAATGGACATTTACAAATCCACTGAAACGACGTTATATTTTCCAAGCCATATCACATGGAGTAATGAATACAGGATGGATTAACATAGTTTTTCCTGACGTACGATACAGCTGGTATGTTTCAGTAATATTAACGATAGCTTATTTAAGGATTCTAACATTCCTTCCTAAAATTGTACTCTTTTCTTGACTGTTTCTACAATTTAATTTCAATTTCAATGTAATTTTTATTTCTATGATTATTATTTTTTGTTTATTTAATCTTAGTAAATGATCAGAAGAATGATAACAATAATTCTGTCAATCCATAGGACCAGCACAGGTAGTGAGAATATCTTATTAGTTGGTATGGATTGCATGTGGTTCGAACTGAGCCCCATTTTACAGGTAAAATCAAGTCAATTCATTTATACGAACAAAGAACAATGGCCAATAGATTTGGGTATAAGTTCCCCCAAAATGACCCCAAAATATAAATTTTTTTTTTTTTATCTAAACAAGACTGGACTCCAATTCAGGTTTGTTTTTTAACCCTTTACTTAACATGACTACTAAGACTGGGGACAATAAAATGCTTTCTATAAAAAATATTTTACAATTTTCCTGTTGCACTGACAATCCTGGAAAAGTAATTTACAGTCAGCATCGTAAGGAATCATGGGTTGGAATTGGCAGAACACCTACCTATATAAATACACTGGCTCAGAGATATTAAATGTCATCACACTCCATTTAAGGCACAAAAGAAGACTACTTGGTGACAGACAAGAGCCAACATTTAATCTGGAAGGAATACAGAGAGAGAGAGAGAGAGAGAGAGAGGGAGGTCATAATAGCATGAGGGTTTTATTCATTCTGTACGTAGTATGTGTACTGTTGTGCCATAGTATATACCATGGGAGAACCTTGTACCATACAGGAGATGTACAGTACGCTATCAGCACCATACTGTAAGTCCAATGGTACTATCAAAAATAGTACAAAAAGACGTGGCTGAATTTGGTGTATTTGGTAAAACCGGGCAGTTGGTTTTTGAATAAAAATAGTATTTCATGTAATATATCTCTTAGTGATCAAAAATTTCAGAAGAAAAAAAAAATACAGATATATTAGATGAAATACTCATTGATTTGAAATCCAAAAAAACGCCAAAGTCAGCCACCACATGAGTAGACTAAACAAAGTAATGTAATGCCTTACACTTATGTCTCTGAAACATATTGTATGTCCTGTAATATGAAATACAATCAAATCTTTTTAGTTAGGCAGACACAACAACTGTACACCTGCAGTACTCGTTCATAGAACTGCAGCAGTACCTCACAAGGTACCTCATCTTTAACTGTTATTTTCAGATCCTTATTTACGCTGACAGCATTTGGCAGATCCAGAGTGACTTACAATTTTTATTTAATTATTATAATTTTTTTTTTTTTTGGATTAAGGGGTGTTGCTCCAGGGCCTCCCCCTGAGGTCCTTATGTCCCCTGTGTGTTGCTGAAGCCCATTCACCTTTAGGTTGTGTGTTCTGTAATGCTTTTCTCCTCACCATGGTGGTACAGAGTTGGTGGTATTATTTGTATTGCACTATAGACTTCCTGTAAGCTCTACAAATTCTGGTCATTCTCTAAACACACAGTACAGTAGGTGGTTCTAAAGAGCGTTTAATTGGCTGATGGTGAAATGTGCTGGTGATTTGTGTCTGAGTAACCAAAAAGATTTTATTGTACAGTGTGGGTGAAAACTCACTAGCCATTAACAATAGTAATAAAGTCCATATTTCTAATCCACATTCATTGAAACAAATTGTACATGTACTTTAGGAAAATAAAAGCAAATTTGTAAAAATTTCAACATAGCACCGGTATATTGGGACATTGCCGAGAACCTCCTGAATCCGTGCCTCCAAGTCCTCTAATGTGTCAGGGTTTGTCCTGTACACATTCTCCTTTATGTAGCCCCACAGGAAAAAAAAAAAAAAATCAGATAGAGTGAGATCTGGATTCTTATGAGGTCCATCCACGTCGTCCCAGCCAATGTCTGCACACGCATGCACGGTAAGAGAAAAAAATGGCGTGGTGCACCATGGGTGATGCTCCAGTGATTAAATATTGCCTCGTTAATTTTCACCCGCCCTGTAGTTCATATGATTGTAGATACAGTGTCATATTGGTGTCTATAACACTTAAAAGAAATGATATTTTATGAGCACCATAAGGTTGCACGTTTATAGCAATGATGGTGAATAAAACAAAACATTTAATGTAGAATCAGAATATGAGAATACTACAATGGTGCAAATGCTGACAATGACAGTAATTGTGTAACTGTATCGCATTATTTGTATTCCCACTTAAATAATAATGAATGCATTTGAACCATGTTATTAAAAAATGTCTCCCGAAGAGAAACAATTGAGGTTAATAAACAGAAAAGGATAATGCCGTACAACGATTCAAACCGAGCGTGATTCTTTGTATGTTTTAAGGACAGTTTAAAAAAAAAAAAAAAAAATGGATTCTGAGCCAATACTAGAGCTGAATATCATTAAATTACATGTCAAGGTCATGGCATCATGGCAGTTGGTGTTGAATATTAAACCTCATATGCCAAAAAAACGCTAATCCAATATTCTTCCGAGGTGCCAATAGCAACAGTTTGACCTTCCATATTGCTGACAATCTTTGTCCTGTGAACTGTGAGTCCTAATTTCAGTTTCATAGCTGAAAGTAGAGTGCTCTGGAACTCTGGGGCTGACGTTAATGAAGAGGAGATAACCCAATGTCACAAACCCAGTGGCACAGAATTAATGCTTGCAGTGTTGCTGTTATCTAGCACACTCACAGACAGGAGGAGACATTTTTAATAAGCACTTTTCGCTTTTGTCCAAGGAACCTGTCCGATCGACCCATTTACTCCCGGAATGCCCCACGAAAAAAACTAGCGATGCAGCAGCGTGATGGAGATAAAGGTGAAAATATCATCGGAAAACAACTCTTTGAAGGGTGCTACACCTCCAGCTGGGGGGAAATATCAATTTGATGCGTATAATGCTCGTCCTCGCCCTCCGCTGCGCCGCTGCTTCTCTGCCATGTTCTCTTATCTGCATTGCACTGCTTGTGGGTCACCGGGCATCAAAGGATAATCTGTTCTCCTGAGAATCAGTCATGGAGGCTCTGATGTGCTTATAGACAAGACGGGAGTTGCTGAAGTAAAAAAAAAAAAAACAACAAGAAAGAGAGAGAGAGAGAGAGATAGAGAGAGAGAGAGAGAGAGATTTTCTCACTAACTAAAGACTTCATACCAACACTCTCTCTCTCTCTCTCTCGCTCTCGCTCTCTTTCTCTCTCTCGGCTTAAAATGCATTCTGTTCATCTTTTCCAGTATTTCCAGTATTTTCCTGGCTGCTAATTGTAACTCGACACTTTCACAAATCCGCGCAGGTCGTAACGAAAACAAATCCGTATCCTAACAGTTTTAATTGGCAGCTTGGAAACGTGTACACTATCGACTACAAGGTGAGACTAGTTCATGGAACAGGAGCGGTTTGTTTTGTGCGAAAACCCGTCCTCACGGGATACCTTGTTAAATAACACACTCCACAAACACTGTGTTTCTGCCTCGTTTTCGCCATATTAGACTTGGGCTAATCGTTTGAGCGTCTGTACACAAAATGTTATTACAGTTAATATAATGTATTGCTGCACTATTACAAATGTTATCACTTCAGGGGCCTCGCCGTGGCGGAGGTGCAGTGGCGGAAAGAGTACGAAATTATAATTCACTTGAGTAAAAGTAGTGCTCGAGTTACCCCACTAAGAGTCTGGAGAAAAACTACTTGAGTAACTACATTACAGATAAATTTTTACACTTATGTAATTGATGCAAGTAATCCAAAAATATTCTAAACGCATTTTGTGCATGTGTTAAATAACCAAGTGAGCTATGCTGAAGCGAATACAGCCTCTATTTTTTAACGGAATATAAAGAAGCATAATATTAGCTGACTAGGTACAGCAACTACAGTACAGTATACTATACATGTGTCTGCAGCTAGCTAGGTTTGTAGCTAGCTGAGTAGTAACTGGGGGTAACTGCAGTCCAGAAGGTCCCAGGTTCAAACCCAACCACAACCAAGTTGCCACTCTTGGGCCCTTGAGCGCGGCCCTTAAGCGAGGCCTTTGCAGTAACTCTCAACTGCTCAGATGTACTGTATAATAAGATAAAAATATAAGTTGCTCTGGATATGGGTGTCTGCCAAATACTGAAATGTAAATAGTTGCAAGAAACATCCGTGCTTCTTACTAGTAACGAAGCCTCTTTGGACCACACAGACTGTAGTAGGAATAATATTCTGCTTTATTACAAAGTTTTCAATGGTAACAAATCTAGTGGGTATTTTTTTGTGGTCTTGATAGTTTTTCATTCTTAGATTATATATCATATTTATTCTATTCCCGTTGGAAATTTCACCATGATATAGGTACCATATAGTACTTGTGCCATGGTTATATAGTACCATGCTATTTTTGACAGTAGCATAATACTTATTTGCTGATATAGTACATGCACCACCCTACTGTACCTACTGTACATGGCGCTTCCATGGTACAAACTTTGATACAACAATACATGTGCTGTTAATAATAATAATAATAATAATAATAATAATAATTGAAAAAATAATAATATATGTTATGGTACTATGGAACACATACCAGTATACCATAAAGATAATATTTATTGAGTACGCTACCTGTATGGTATTGGTGTAACAGTAATTAAATACCATAGTGTATGATGTAATTACATACCGTGATATGGTTCTGGCTGTACACTACCATACCAGGAGTACCTGTACAGTATGTACAAACATGTATCTAATATGGTATATATCAGATGCTTACATTTTGGTAGCCACTGTGGTACCCAATAAGTACCATGGAATTCAGCGAAGTAATGTGGTAGACACTATGGTTCAGTAAAAACTGATACCCAATGAAGCGCCATATTATCTACCCTGGTCCTATAAAGTCCTATGGTGCTTACTATGATCATGTCTAGGTACCACGGTAATGCTATGTTATTATTATAATTATATTATGGTACATACTCTGGTTTACCGTAGTAAACCAGAATACGGTACATACCATAGTAAACATTTCGTATGGGATGTTATTACTGGCACCGATCATTGTCTGTGTATTCTACATGGTGCAATCTTCATTATAAGCCTATTGTGTCACTGCTCTTTCAGTGCAGGATGCTTGAATTTACTTTGGGCTCAATAAAGTGTACACAGTTCTGTACATGTACTTCTGTTTTTCCACTGGGTCACAGTCAGTTGATGTTGTCGTGGAACTAGCCAAAGTAGATAGAAGGAGTGGGTCTCTTTTTACCGCTGAACTCCTAATGCAGTGTATCATTATGGAAAAAAAGACTAAAATGGCATTTAAACGTTTATTTCATTTTTATTTTAGTGTGTTTTTTTTTTTAGAAATTGAATGCAATATGATATTTTTTCGGACTGAAATTGCTACGTACAATTTTGTACCTAAGCATCCATTAGGGAACATTTGGTAACCCCAACTAGATTTCATACTTTAAGGACCACAAACACAACTGCAGGCCAATTTATCCATCGTAACAAAACAGTGAGAGATGCATTTACAGTATAGCTTTTTGAGAAAAAAAAAAAAAAAAAGAAAAATCACACCAAGCATTTGATAAAATATTTTGGCATTCATGCTTTTTAACACCATTGTGAATAAAGCGGCACAGTCCAAAGGCATGCAGATTAGACTAATTGGTGTTCCCAGATTGCCCATAGTGTGTGAATGGTCGTGTGAGTGTGAGTGTGTGTACTGTATGTTTGTGCCCTGCAATGGATTGGCACGCCGTCCAGGCTGTACCTCATGTGCCTCATGCCCTAAGTCTCCTGGGATGGACTCCAGGCCCTCCACGACCCTGTATGCACGACAAAGCGGTATGGACCATGTGAGAGTGAGTGAACCAAGCAAAGTCGTTTTAGTTTTCTAAAACTGCAGACAAGGTCATGCAAAGTGAGAAGTCCAGAAATATCTCATGACTGAAGCACTCAGAAAGCCGATAGCTCCAAAAGACTTCGCAAAATGCATTAAGGTGACTCCATTCCTCTCTATACGATATATAAAAACTGTTCCAACACATCTGCAGATTCTCCACAGGAGTCGAAAACCTCATAAACTCAGAGTCTCTCACCCATTACATGAAGCTGCTCTGGCTGCAGTACATTTGGACAGAGACGCCTTTAATGCATTCTCAACATACTGTTATATCACCTGCTGAGCTTTATATTCCTCTGGAATGAAGGCAAGTTCCAGGTCAAAGAGCTTCACGCTCATAAATATCCATTCGCTCTCATGGTAATACCAGCGCACCATCTGAGTCTAACAAAGTCTCGTTATCCGACGCGGAACAGAACGTGTAACATGTAAAGGTTATTAAATTATTATGAAATTATTCGAATGATCTCGAAGGGCAAACATGGCATCGCCGGGGCTCGCAAACACAGCTCTATTTTATATACAATCAGAATCAATATTTCTCAGCAGCAGTATTATTTCTCATCAGCAGTAATTCTATTAGGTCAGCGGCGTATTTGTTCTCATGTGTCGCCTCTCCAATCTCTGGACCCTATTTCTATTATCTGTGTTTCTCTGGAGGGGGCTCTTTTGCTGGCAAAACAAAATGAATGCAATCTGTCATTATCAAGAGAGGCGAACACTTTTTTTTTTTTTTTTTTTTTTTTCCAACAGGGCTGCAGAGAAATGTGTCTGCATGGCACAGGTATATTGAGTAGAATTTTTCCTCCAAATAGAGCATGGCGGTCTATAAGAGGAGGTTCGCTCAGCGGATTTTCGTCCTAATGCAATCACGTAGTAGGAAGCCGAGCCGGTTATTACTTCTCCACTCGTGCTCTTTGCTCGTTTGTGTGCGTACGCAAAGTAAAGGAAACCTTGATTAGAGCAACAGTTTATGACTTTCAAAACTTAGGACCTGGTTAGTGGTGAGAACTGAGCGTGAGAACCGAGAGCCACACTTTTTAACAAAACAACGTGCAACTTAGTGCTTTTTGGTCCCTATTGTAGGTAATAGGTATGGTAAGCTTGAAGCTTTGAAATACTTATAGACAAATTTATCAAACTGTTTCACCACTTATAACAAGTTTAGCAACTTGTTCCTGTTTCTGTAAAGCTGCCTTGTATACAAACTGCATTAGCTATAATAGATAAAGCATTCTCAATTCTTTCAGTTATGTATTAATGTAGGTGGCACATTAATAGGTGGTGTGGTGTGGTGTGGTGTGGTGGCACTGTCGCCTTGCACAGGGTCCGGGTTTGATTCCCGTTTCTATCTGCATGGAGTTTGCATGTTTCCTCCTGGTACTCCGGTTTCCTCCCACAGTCCGACAGACCTGCAGATTAGGCTATCAGGCGTTCCCAAATTGCTCGTAGAGTGTGAATGAGTGTGCGAGTGACTGTGTGTAACCTGAGATGGATTGGCACCCTGTCCAGGGTGTACCCCACCTCGTGCTCTAAGTCGTCTGGGATAGGCTCCAGGCCCTAGGCCACCCTGAATACAGGATAATTCGGTATAGACGATGAGTGCGTGAGTGAGTGAGTGAGTGAGTGTCTTAATGTGAGAGGAAAGGTGACATAGTGGATAGCACTGTCGCCTTGCACCCACAGGGTCTGGATTCAATTCACGCATTGGGTTTGTATGTTCTCCCCGTGCTTGGCGGGTTTCCCCCGGGTACTCCAGTTTCCTCCTACAGTCTAATTGGTGTTCCCAGATTGACTGTAGTGTGTGAATTTGTGTGTGTGTTTCTGAGCCCTGCAATGGGCGATGGATTGGCACCTCATCCATCTTACCCTAAGTGCCCTAAGTCACCTGGGATAGGCTCCTGGGCCCCGGTAAAGGATAAAGCGGTATAGATGATGAGTGAGAGACTGATTAATAATATTTTAATAACACATTCGCTCAAACTTGCAGCAATAATAAAAGTCTCCTAAAGATTACGTCCTTGATTTTATAAGCCCAAGTCTTAATTACTGTAATTCTCTTTTTTCAGCAGTATCCCAGTTAGAACTTCTGGCAAACCACTCTTTTCTTTATAGGGTATCAATAACCTTTATGGGTTTCCTATTTTATTAATTTTTTTTTCCGGCACCAGTTCCAGTCCAAATTTGGCACAAGCCTCTGTTTACAACTTAGAAAGTGTAGCTTTGTTCCAGCTTACCTTTTAGACCTCCTCGATCTCTATACCCCTGAATGTACACTTCCTCTGGTACTGTATTCCTGGTGGACTCTAAGTTTATAGTGGGCATGAAATTTAATGTCTTAGCAACTAAAATCTTGGGCATTTCCTGTTGTAGGCTGAGCTGAAAACCTTTTTTGTTGTTCTTGTTTTTTCAAAACCTTCTCCAGGCGTTACACTTTATTTTTAGTTTTCATTTTTTTGTGTGTGTGTAATATTGGTCTCTGTTGTCCCTGGTTATTTGTTCCCTGGTTTTGTGAAAATTATTATTATTATTATTATTGTTGTTATTATTATTATTATATAGTAATAATATTAGGAATGACAGTAGTAGTAGGAGTATTACTATATGTGTAGTATTGTTAGTAACATTAATATATTAACATTATCATCATCATCATCATATTATTATTATTATTATTACTATTATTTTTATTATTATTATTATTATTATTATATAGTAATAATATGAGTAGCAAAAATATTAGGAATGACAGTAGTAGTAGGATTATTACTATATGTGTAGTATTATTAGTAACATTAATATTAACATTACCGTCATCATCATCACCATCATAATCATATTATTATTATTATTATTATTATTATTATATTTGTAGCAATAATATTAGGAATGACAGTAGTAGTAGGAGTATTACTATATGTGTAGTATTGTTAGTAACATTAATATTAACATTACCATCATCATCATCATCTTATTATTATTATTATATTATTATTGTAATCACTAGTAGTCATCGTAGTAGTTGTAGGAATAGTATTAAAAGTCAAAGTAAGAGTTGAAGAACTTATAATAGTACTAATTGTCCTGGAAGTTAAAAGCCTCAAAGGCAGTACACAGTACTAGAAAGCGAGGAGAGCACCTGCCTGCCAAAACCCACAATCAAAACCAGTAAAGGAAGCACTTCCAGCTAGAAAACACATCTGATAACATTATGTCATCTTAAACGACACTTTACCTCGTTAGTAATTCCGAATTACGTCCAGAGGCAAGTCATTCGGAATTGCCTCTGAACCACCTGTGTTGGGTTTCAAACTTTCGTTACTGTTAGTTAACGTGGGAGCGAGCTTCCACCAGCACGCTGCAGCTGACTGATATCCAGTGCTGTGGGGTTTTGGCAGGAACATGTTTGTTGCAAAATCTCCCAAGTAAAATGTGTAGCAGGATAAGTTGTGATGGTCCATGATATTCGGTTTTATTCCAACAATACAGACAGCAGAAATGTGTGTGTGTGTGTGTGTGTGTTTTTTTTGTTGTTTTTTGTTTTGCTGCAAGGATGAAGTTGAATAAAAGTGCATGATGTGAAGTGATGAAGGTTGTGGTAGAAGTACTGGCAAGACTTTAAAACTACAGTACTTTCACCCCAGGTAGTAGTAGCAGTATAAGTAGTAGTGCATTACAAATAAAGTAGTTGCAGTAGTAGGATAAGTAGTAGTAGTAGTTTTAATACATAAGTAGTTGTACAGAGTAAAGTCAGCAGGCATCAGTGTGAGGTGAGAGAGAGAGAGACAGAGAGAGATGTAAAAACCTTGTTCAGGATGGAGGAGTATTTGTAGTAGTAGAAATAGAAGTTATGCATAACACAGTTAAATACCCAGAGGTGATTTCTGAGTTTATATGAGGTCCATATAACCATTCTGACTGTTAACTCATCAGTGGGAAATGTGCTGTAGTAGTAGTGGTAGTAGCAGCAGCAGCAGCAACAGCAGCACAAGTATAATACTAATAGTCATAACAGTTGTAGGAGTAGTAGTAGTATGTGTAATATTTGTAGTATTAACCCTGATTAAATTTGCATTTAAGATCATATTTTAAAAGATTAAGCTAAATTCATTCAAAACATGTTATACTTTCAGATCAAATGGCCACCAGACTTTCATCATTTCTTGTCACTGAGGTGGTACCCTTAAATTTACATATTTAGTAACTTTGGTGCAGCCATTCCCCAACTTGGAGTTTGGGCTGCTTCATTTTCAAATGGGGTAAGAAAAACCTCACAACATCCTCTTTTATTTTGCTCAATTATTTAACAGATTAATAAAATGAACACTGTTCTAAATATCATAAAAGACTTTTTTGTACTGTTATTCCTGGAATCACATTCAAACCAGCTATGTTTAAATGAAAAGTCGATGTGAAATATCAGGATTTTTTTTTTTTTTTTGGGCTATCCTGACACGGGGCACTGGTGTTGAATTTTAGCAATAAAAGCAAACACATTTCTACTTCCATTTACCTCAGTTAGTTTATCAGTTGGAGCTCAGTGGAACAACAGAGGTCAAGAAATTGAGTGTTTGCTAAAACATTTGGGGCTGCACAGTGGTTTAGTGGTTAGCACTGTCGCCTCGCACTTCCAGGGTCTGGGTTGAACTCCTGCCTAGGGTCTGTGTGCATGGAATTTGCATGTTCTCCCCATGCTTGATGGGTTTCCTCCACGTACTCTGGTTTCCTTCCACAGTGCAAAGACATGCAGATTAGGCTAATTGCCCTGATATGGATTGGCACCCTGTCCAGACTATACCTGGGATAGGCTCCAGGCCCCAACAACACTGTATACAGGATAAAGCGGTATAAGAGTGCTTATTAGAGGTTATTAGGTTTGGCAACAAGTGTATGTAAATAGTGTAAATAGTGTGAAACTGGATCTTAAGCACCACACTTTGACTTTTAGAGTGATTCATTAAATTCCTTAGATGTGCACCTTTCTAGTTAAAAGCTATGGAGAAGCAGTACCAAAAGATACAGAGTAAAAAGGGAAAATAATGTTGTATCAACACCCTGTTTGTTGTTTTAACACTTTCAAATATTATATTTGTGAATATTTGGTAATATCTAAATGATCAAATATTTCTATTTTTTTTCAGAGGCCGTGTACTACGTGGTGTTATCAAAAAATGTCGAGACTAGTTTTGTAACATACCAACAGATGACAGCACAAGGCTTGTATGCACAGTCACTGTGAGCTTCATAAGTCAGTGTGCCAAAAGACATTGTCATGTGTTCGTCTGGAGCTGTGCAACTGGCACTATTCTGACCATGCTATTTCATCATGGTCAACAAGTTAGAACAAAGAGTGAATGTAAAATTCTGCGTGAAACTGGGCAAAACTGCCACGGTGGTGTTTGACATGATTCGGCAAGTGAACGGCGATGCTGCAATGAGTTGTTTGAGGTGTTCTGAGCGGCACGAGTGAAAGAACATCACTGGAAGACAATAGATCTTGAAGGCCTCCGACAAGTTCAACTTCCGAAAATGACGAAACCATTTAGCAACTTGTGCATGATGATCGGAGAACAATCCACAACTTTGCTGCCATTGTCAATTTGTTTTGCGAAACAGTTCAGGCAATCCTCAGCTGTGATTTGAACATGCGCCATGTTGCTGCCAAGTTCGTCCCCAGTCTGCTGACCCAGGAGCAGAAGGAACATCACATCGAAGACTGCCGAGATCTCTGGCAGCGTGCCATGGATGACCCGTTCTTCATGTTGAGGATCATTACCGGTGATGAAACTTGTGTGTACGGGCATGATCCTGAGACGAAGCAACAATTGAAGAGCCCATCATCTCTACAACCGAAAAAGGCGAGGCAGGTCCGCAGCTCGACTGAGGGCATCCTCATTGTCATTGTGCATCAAGAATTTGTTCCCAGGGGCCAGATCATCAATAACGAATTTTGCTGCCAGGTTCTAAGGCGATCTCGAAACTTTTTGATATCCAAAATAAATGAAGTACTGTGAATAAACCTTATACAAACACAGGCATTTTGTAAAGCATATCACATTAATCATAAATAAATAAATACACAAACACTATAAACACATAGCAAGAGCACGATACTCTATGTTAATTTTTCTTCATTAACATTAGTGTGTTTTTAAACATAAGAAAGTTTCAGTGTAAGTTTTTGTGTGTGTGTGTGTATAGGAGTTGAGCTCGTGTTGCCTGTTTAGTGTCTCGCGCCGAAAGCGCGCGTGCGCTGGGTAGTAATTACCGACAGCTCTCGCTTGCACGCGCGCACTTAACAGCACGAGACACACTCAAAGTGTGTACTTCCTGTTATTTTTACCTTTACTACATGACCACACACACACACACACCGTGGCGCTGATGTGAGAGCTGGAATACGACACTGATGATTTGTATTTATCTATTTTTATTTAAAAAAAAAAAAAATCTGTGTGATGAATAACCGACGCGTTTCTATCCGAGGTGCGCGAGCCATCCTCACGCGGCGAGAATAAAAGCGAAGGGGGGGGGGGGGTGCGCGCGCGCGCGCGTGTGTGTGTGTGTGTGTAAGGAATAGCACGAGCACTGCGGCTCGCGCGCGGACTCAAAGTTGCGCGAGGTGGGAGAGAGATGACAGCGCGCGCCTGAGACACGACATCTGGAACAGGTAGGACTGTGTGTGTGTGTGTGCGTGTGTGTGAGAGAGAGAGAGTGAAGACCTTGTTCAGGATGCTGTGTTTGTAGTAGAAAGCATCGCTGCATCGGACATGGTAACACACACACACACACTGATTGGCAACACACTAACCCCGACGCTGCAGTGCGCGCGCTTGTGTGTGTGTGTGTGTGTGTTGAAGAGAATCGCATCATCACTCGACTTTGAAACTCGTTTACCCGATGTTGTTTTCGACATTTCGACATTCTCATACACACACGCGCGCGCGCGCGCACACACACACACACACACACGCAAACTCGGACGCTGCACCGCGCGCACGCGTGTGTGTTTGTTTGCGTAAGGTCATCACAGTGCTCGACTTTTGCCTGGATCCAATTTTTAATGCAATGCATATAAATGCAAGTACACACACACACTAACTTGGATGCTGAGGTGTGTGCGTGTGTACGGCAATTTCTTCAATACATGACTTTGAAACTCCTTACCATTTTTTTGGTTCCAGATTTATTGTTATAGAATATGCAACTAAGACAAGGTAAACAGTGTGTGTGTGTGTGTGTGCGCACAAGCATTAGGTCATCACAGCCCTCGATTTTTACCAGAATCTTTTTTTTTTGTGCAATGCATATATAAATATAATCACACATACACATGCATCTCAGCATCCAGGTTAGTGTGTGTACTTGCATTTATGTATATTGCATAAAAAATCCTAGAAAAGGCACCGAGATTGATGATGGATCCACCAACTTGTATGCTGTGTTTGTAGTGGCTGTGCGTGTGTGTTTTTGAAACCATTTTGTGTATCAGATTTATTGTTTAAATGTCCTAAGTCATTTCTAAATTCAGTAGCACACACCACTAAGACAATGTAAACTGTGTGTGCGTGTGTGTGTGTGTGTGTGTGTGTGCGAGGTCATCTTACTGGTTGTCTTTTACCAGGATTTTTTGTGCGATGCATATAAATGGAAGGGCTGTATACACACACACATTAACTTGGATGCTGAGGTGTGTGTGTGTGTGTGTGTGTGTGTGTGTGTGTTGCAGTCAAATCAGTGCTTGATTTTTTTACTTGTATTGCTTCCAGTTTTCACTGACAGAATGCACTCACTCAGATCCTGCTAACTGTGTGTGTGTAAGACTGTGAGAGTGTGTGTTTTAAGGAAAGGCACATCAATCCGTCAATATATTTTTAAATATTTTACAGAATTTATAGAATACAGCTATCATGTACATTTTGTACATGATTACATGATTCCCCTATACTCTAATGTGGCTGCTTGTATGTGTGTGTGTGTGTGTGTGTGTGTGTGTGTGTGTGTGTGTGTGTGTGTGTGTGTGTGTTTGGAGGAGAATCGAATCAGTGCTCACCTTTCCTGTGCTGTAGGTTTTTACAAACAGATGTATTTCTTCTCTCAGTTGTTCGTTGAACCGTCAGAGCTTAAACAGAGATTAAGATCATTTATGAAGCTCAGATCCACCTGCAGCATCGCCGCTTTAATGGTGGAATAAGCACAGGGGATGCGTAGACTTCCTGTAGGTTGTTAAACACAACGATAAACACCACGTAAATACATTTCCTCAGTGATTAAGGTGATGGACTGCCTGCTGATCGGAAGGTTCCAGGTTCAAACCTCAACACCACTCAACGCTCAAGTGCTCATAATGACATAAACAGAAGTCGCTCTGGATCGGGGCGTCACAAATGCCATGATTACATTCATTCATCTTCTATATCGCTTATCCTGTACAGGGTCGCTGCATGTCTACGGCCTGTGTGAGGAACCGGGAAACCCACCAAGCACAGGGGAGAACATGAAAGCTCAACACACAGACCTGAGGCGGGAATCGAACCCTTGACCCTGAAGGTGCGAGGCCACTGTGCTAACCACTACAGCACTGTGCTGCAACCATAAATGGCATTACATCTAAAAATACATTCTTCACATTCTTATTCTTTGCATTCTCACACATCATCATCTACCGCAACATGTTACACTGTGCAAACTGAGCCACATGGATAAGTGGAGCACGTGGACCTGTGAAAACAGCCTGCTCATTTACACTCTGCACTTGAAGTCAGAGGAAAGTCGATCTTGGTGGCCGGACATCTCAGTAAAAGCTTTACTAATGGCTCTACTCGGCCTGACTGACCTGGTCATCCATCATCTGCATTTAGTCATCCATCATGCCCGATGCCTCTTTCGGGAAACCGTAGTCCTCTGCCAGTTGTCCTTTGCACTGTGAGGAAAGTCTGAAACGCTTTGCTGAGCCCGGACACTGTGATTCTCCCGCAGATGTATTTATTTCTTTATTCCGTTATTTATTGATGGTACATTTAGTGTGTTATCTCACCGACGGATACAGCGCCTGCTTGGAGTTTTTTTTAATTTTATTTTTTTAAGTAAAACGTTTCAGCGCACAGTATCAGAAAGTCTGGCGGATACGAAATGCTGCTTATCGGACCGAGAGATTAGTGTCACTCCTGTAGATTAAAAAGAAATACTCATCACCGATTGCTGCTTTTATTCATAGTGATTAGCGGTGAGATCTAAGCACAGAACCTTATGCAGCTTGCACTTACTGTTACACTTTTATATATTATATAGGAGTGCGGCAAAACCAAGGTTACGTTCTCGCTTGGCTCATACAGCTACTAAAGTCTTCACTTCGGATCGATTCTAGGCTCGATATTTTTGCTGGGAAAGATGGGAGGGGTCGGGATGAGTTCCTATCAAACTGCAGCTTCCTTCTCTGCGCAAAACCTTAACACAGTGTGCTGTAATTTATTATTATTATTATTATTATTATGATCAACATTTATTTAACTGGTCTTTGCAAATCAAAATACATGTTTCAACTAATAGTATTTGCTCATTCTTTCATTTAATAATCTGTAGACCAAGTGGGACAAGGGAAAATAAGATCTGGCATGCTGTTTGGGTGTGCGGGATGGCGTTCTCTCCATTTTCAATCCCTTATTAATCACAGTGACACTAGCCAGCCATGGGCAAACGTGAGCTCATACAGTACATGCAGAAGCAGGCGGATAGCACTTACTGTATTATGTCCCACACTTTCCACGGACGCAGCATGAGCAAGGGTTCGAAATGCATATCTAGATTCATGTGTCTCGGAGAAACCACATGATCGCCATCATATTACTGGGTCGTATTACTCACTGCTGGGTGGAAATAACTAGGGGAGGAATCTGGGTGAGGAAGGAGGGACTAATATGACGATCCAAAATTTAAAACAGGAAGTGACAACACCAATTATTTTTAAACTTTATTATACAACAGGTCATCCGACCGAGTATTCTGATTGGACGAAAGCCTTAATTAAATCATTGACTTGAGGTAATAACTGGAAAAAAATGAACCCCTCCAACGATGAAATTGTTGAGCGTATATATTTCATGAGAATATTGAGTGCTTTCCTGTTTAGCGTGCACGCATCGGCGATGTGCTGCTTTTCACGCGCGCTGCTTTGTGTCACACGTTTTGCTCGTTTGAGTGACACTATCACGCTGCGTGTTAGGCTTCTCGACTCATGTAAAGTTCTGTCTGCGATGTGCGACGTCTTCCATGGTGTTGCAGGTGCCCGTGGAAAGGAGAGATAAGAGGGAAGAGACGGAGGTGGAGTGAAGGAGGTTTGGGTAATGATTATGAAATGACTGACAGGAAACCCTAAACATAAGCAAGCACCCGGGACCAGAAGACAGACAGGTTTCCTACACTGTGTCAGACACTCGTGCTGGTATAAACCTATTTCTTGATATCACATTCTACATATTTGTATTAGTAAGTAATTATTTCTGTTACACCTTTGAAACGTCCACATAACATTAATATACCAGTAGCTTGACGTTTATAATCTTTCAAAGTTGCTTTAAATATCTTCGGAAAGTCATGTTACCGCTCAGGCTGTGTGGTATTAAATATTCGTGGCCATAACCCCGTTCAACTTTTGAGCCAGTGAGCTTTTCCTCTCCGCTGCGCTGCGTGTCATCAGCACGAACCATATGCAAGCTGTCATCACAGGCTCACCTGGGAAGCTCCCATTACCACCCTATTAACACGACAGCTTACAGCAAATTACCGCGCGCACAGGCGACATGTGCACAGACTTCTGCAGAGGAACAAGGATGTGATAGTATGGTAAGCGCATAGTCCTCACATCACAGATACGGACAGCTTTTCCCAAAGCTCTGCACATTAAAGGATTAACTGATATAGACTTTAGGCAACGGCCTTAACGCAGCAGCCGCATACAAAGCAGAGGATCAGGGTACGGCGCTAAAACAGCGTCATACTTATTTGTTGCAAGATGTTTTTGTAGTTATACTGTGGATATGATTTAGACTTTCCTAGACCTACATCATACATTGCACAAATAATCCGGCACTGCTCTTTTTTTACATATATATATATATATTTATTTATTTTTTATCCGTAATGTATGTATAAATATATCACAATTCATTAAAAAAGGCAATAAATGAAAAAAATGCAACCCTTAATGTGCAGTTGTATATATGACAAAGTGACAACAGTGCAAATATTGTGCATATTAATATAATAATTGTGAACAAAAAAAAAAAAAGAGCATGAAAGTGACACCTGACAGGATCTCTGTGTATCGGCGCTAAAAGATGAGCGAGTTATCCGGGTATCACCGTGATGTACTGTAATGAAGAAGAGAAGAGGCCTTGAGCCGGGATCTCCCAGTCCACATGCCTGTACCCCTGCAGAGAGGTGTTGAAAAGCCGAATAACTCCAGGGACAAAGGATTTCCTGAATCTGTCAGTTGAGCAGCTTTGTGATGGAAGCCGTTCACTGAACTCTCTCTCTTCTGTGTGGAAACTTCTCTGTGCAGTATGTGGTCGGGGCTGGTCATGACGGACAACGATTTGTTTAATGTCCTTTCTTCTTTAAAGTACTTCCTCGAGAGAGTCAAGCTCCAAACCGATCAGCTCCTGAACACCTTGTCCAACCGAGGGGCATCCAACAGCCAGCTTTGGCCTTTCTTGTACAGAGATGCCTTGTGTGCTCTGCCTGGGGACAGTTCCACTTTTCCACGAAGACGGTCCTGGCCTTGGCTGATGCTGACAGCTGTTCATTGAGGAGCCATGACTGCAGTCGCTCGATGGTTCAGTACTGGAGTTTCCTACAGTCTACCTGAGCCTCCAATAACGAACTGGAATCCATATTAACTTAAAAACATCTCCTGTTATACTTCCAGTCTCACACAGTATGATGCAGACCAATCCCTGCTATCCATTTTCACCCAAATGAGGATGGGTTCCCTGTTGAGTCTGGTTCCTTGCAAGGTTTCTTCCTACTGGCATCTCGAGGAGTTTTTCCTTGCCACTATCGCCGTCGTCCTCGGCCTGCTCATCAGGGACAACCTGATCATTCTGATTCATACAAACTGATATAATTTTTTTGATTGTGTAAACTGCTTGGCAACATTATCAGTTGTTAAAAGCGCTATACAAATAAAATTTAATTTAATTTAATTGTACAGATAGTCAGCTGGGTATTTGTGTGATTTCATCATCTTATATATATACAAACGTGGACAAAATTGTTGGTACCCTTCGGTCAATGAAAGAAAAACTCACAATGGTCACATAAATAACTTTAATCTGACAAAAGTAATAATTAAAAAAAATTCTATGAATGTCAACCAATGAAAGTCAGACTTTGCTTTTCAACCATGCTTCAACAGAATTATTAAAAAAAATAAACTCATGGAACAGGCCCGGACAAAAATGATGGTACCCCTAGAAAATACTGAAAATAATGTGACCAAAGGGACATGTTAATTCAAGGTGTGTCCACTAATTAGCATCACAGGTGTCTACAATCTTGTAATCAGTCAGTGGGCCTATATATAGGGCTCCAGGTAGTCACTGTGTTGTTCGGTGACATGGTATGTACCACACTCAACATGGACCAGAGGAAGCGAAGGAAAGAGTTGTCTCAGGAGATTCGAAAGAAAATTATAGACAAGCATGTTAAAGGTAAAGGCTATAAGACCATTTCCAAGCAGCTAGATGTTCCTGTGACTACAGTTGCACATATTATTCAGAAATGTAAGATCCATGGGACTGTAGCCAACCTCCCTGGACGTGGCCGCAGGAGGAAAATTGATGACAAATCAAAGAGACGGATAATTCGAATGGTAACAAAAGAGCCCAGAAAGACTTCTAAAGAGATCCAAGGTGAACTTCATGCTCAAGGAACATCAGTGTCAGATCGCACCATCCGTCGTTGTTTGAGCCAAAGTGGACTACATGGGAGACGACCAAGGAGGACACCATTGTTGAAAACAAATCATAAAAAAGGCAGACTGGAATATGCCAAACTACATGTTGACAAGCCACAAAGCTTCTGGGAGAATGTCCTATGGACAGATGAGACAAAAATGGAACTTTTTGCCAGGGCACATCAGCTCTATGTTCACAGATGGAAAAATGAAGCATATGAAGAAAAGAACACTGTCCCTACTGTGAAACATGGAGGAGGCTCTGTTATGTTCTGGGGCTGCTTTGCTGCATCTGGCACAGGGTGTCTTGAATCTGTGCAGGGTACAATGAAATCTCAAGACTATCAAGGGATTCTAGAGAGAAATGTGCTGGCCAGTGTCAGAAAGCTGGTCCTCAGTCGCAGGTCATGGGTCTTGCAACAGGACAATGACCCAAAACACACAGCTAAAAACACCCAAGAATGGCTAAGAGGAAAACATTGGACTATTCTAAAGTGGCCTTCTATGAGCCCTGACCTCAATGCTATTGAGCATCTTTGGAAGGAGCTGAAACATGCTGTCTGGAAAAGGCACCCTTCAAACCGGAAACAACTGGAGCAGCTTGCTCATGAGGAGTGGGCCAAAATACCTGCAGAGAGGTGCAGAAGTCTCATTGACAGTTACAGGAATCGTTTGATTGCAGTGATTGCCTCAAAAGGTTGTGCAACAAACTATTAAGTTAGGGGTACCATCATTTTTGTCCAGGCCTGTTCCATGAGTTCATTTTTTTAAATAATTCTGTTGAAGCATGGTTGAAAAGCAGTGTCTGACTTTCACTGGTTAACATTCATAGAATTCTTATTTATTATTACTTTTGTCAGATTAAAGTTATTTCTGTGACCATTGTGAGTTTTTCTTTCATTGACCGAAGGATACCAACAATTTTGTCCACGTGTGTATATAAAAGAGCAGTGCCGTATTATTTGTGCAATGTATATGGCTATAAAGTGTGTGTGTATGTATATTATTCTATAAATCTATAGTTTAATACATTAGAAGTCTAGAGATAGTCCAGAATAATGCAGTTGTGAAATGTATACCTAGTTTAGACGGCACCAGGCCACAAAGTCCTTAACCAGGCTTCTGTACTCGGCCTCCTATCCGTCGCTAAAACATCCCACAGGAGCAGTGTCATCAGAGAACCTCTGCATGTGGCATGACTCCGGGTTGTATGTAAAGTCAGAGGTGTATGGAGTGACTGTATGCAAAGTCAGAGGTGTATCGAGTGAATATTGTTGGTAGTCAAGGTTAATTAATAAATCAGAGAGTTTCTTTAAAGAACAAAATGAATTATGAATCAGGCATACATTATTATTTCAGTTAAACACTTGCTGCTTGACAGCCAGTAGCTGGGAGCTCATTTGCCGTTTTTAGAATAACCCTAATAGGCAATTAACGGAAAATTATACAGTAATGATTGAACGAGCATGGACCCAATTGCACCATTTGCAGAGTTCAACAGTAAAGTACCTTAAACAAATGCAGGGAGCAAATCCCCATTAATTCACACACTCAAACTGAAATTTTTAATTAGTTTACTTAACTTTTTCAACATTGATTTTTTTTTTTTTGGGTCAAAATTTGTAAAACTCGTGTCATTACGGTAAACTTGAGTGTTGTTAGCTAAAGATCAGCAGAAAGTCTGACTGTTATAGTGCTTGTTAAAATGTTAAAAAATAATAATAATAATAATTTTTATATATATATATGTATGCCCTGTGATTATGCTACTTAGATGTCTTAAAGAAGGCTGATTCAGAAATCCATCAAAATATAGATTATAGAATATATGATAGTATTGTAAAGCATTGAAAACACAGAGCCATCAAAACAATTTAAACAAAATGACAAAGTCCAAATTACAAATTGTCTAATTTGTCCAAATAACAAATGATATGTTCCGACCCAAACTCCTTTTATGAAGTGCAAAATTCCAAACTTCCGCACATGCTAGTGAAATGCGGCTCTGTTCAATGGACGTCCTGCTATGATGATGTATATTAAATTCTGCTCTTTGAGATTTGACATTTTCATGGACTTTTGGAGTCTTGGCGTCCAGGGGATGCCCTTGAAATTTCCAGGACCGGCGTTTCATTCAGGGTGTTCTTCCACCTCATGATGTCCAGTAGATCTCATCTGAACAGCAAAAAAAGCTTTTCTAAGCTTAGCTAGTTAAAGCAGCTACTCATATTCGTGAGGTATACGAGTGTGCTGTTTGCCGATTGGTAGTTTCACACCTCCTCAGAAGCCTCATTAAATTTCTGATTTAATAGAAGGTCTCATCCTTAAAGGCGTGGAGCTTTGCCTTTAAGGAACGAAGTCTAAATTAATAAAAGTGCACAATCAATTATCAAGCCCATGTAGCCTACAGGTTCAAAATGACTACAGGAAAGGACATTGATTTTCTCCTTTTTAAGATGAATAATTGAAAGGTTGAATATTTCATAGCAAGAGTCTTTTATCAATTTTATTTTTTTCCATCTTTATTTTTTTTATACAAAAGAAAGTATAATACCATTGAAATATATCGACATAATATTTAGAGCAGGTTTACAGTATGAGCAATATTTAAGGCCAACTTAGTTGTCACATGACTAGTCACTATTTTGGAAATTTTACTTTAGTTGGTTGAGAGTGACCAAGACTTGAGCAGCGCTATTTTTTTCATATTAAGTTATATTTAATTACATTATAGTAGATTCAATTAAAGAGATATAACAAATAGTTTACTGTGGCAGTCTCCAAAGTTCATAAAGATAGAATTTAAAAACTGGTAGTTTATGTAATATAGCAACCTCATTTCCCCTCTCGTCTGTTCCAGCATTCAGCATCACAGGTATACCAATCACTGGAATGATCATCTGTCATCAGCTGTTTCTCACCGGTTCTTGCCTTAAGTTAGATGGATTTTTTTTATATATACTTGAATGATTCTTAG
This sequence comes from Clarias fuscus, assembly GCA_030347435.1. Classification (NCBI taxonomy): domain Eukaryota; kingdom Metazoa; phylum Chordata; class Actinopteri; order Siluriformes; family Clariidae; genus Clarias; species Clarias fuscus. The sequence goes on along the minus strand of CM059230.1, from coordinate 5,651,774 downwards.
GTCACTTATCAAGCAAAAAACATTCCTTTTGAAACTGTCCAGATACAGGGACTGGACTGAAAATGAAAGGCAAAAAAGTCCCTCAGGAAGTATGGAGAGCTATTCCTCAAGACTACAATAAACAGTCTGGCTCTTTGGAAGCAAAATATGAAGAAATGAATGGAATGGGGGCTCAAGACTTTTACACAGTACTGTACCTCTTATAAAAATTCTTTGCATCCAAAGTTTTAAAAATGCAAGCAAGGGGTACTACTAGTGTTCTCATGTGACGGTATTCTTCCACATTACACTCACAAATCCCTTTGTGCACAATTCACATCGCTGGCAATCCATAGCAACATCTTAAGGCTTGTCAAAAAGCAAGGCTTTTCCCGCCTCCTCATGAACGCTATATTACGATGTTACTTGCAGTTTCTAAACGAATGCAGAGTCGGCAGTTAATTATTTGTTAATTAAAGTAGACGTTTTAGCTCGTTGTGCATTTTGTTTGTATACAGTGCACCCTTAAAGTCTGTTATTCCTCATTGAAACTTTTAAACAAACTGCTGTTGATTGATTACAGGTAGTCAAGTAACTTGGCCGACGTTTGCCGGAGCTTGTTTTGAAATTCAAAATGAAGGCAAATGCAGTATCTCCTTTCAGGGTTTTCCTTAAAGCCACGCCCTTTAACCACTCCTTTCTTTGGCTGGAAAGTCTGAATCATTGTGTAATGCCATAGAAAGCATTCTGAATGGATAGAGCAATACAGAACTCCTGATTATTTGGATGGACTGCGGATGTGTAGTCCTACTTAATAGATTCAACCAATTACAGTATCCATCTGTCCATCCATCATCTATAAAGCCTAAACTGGAGCCAGCAGGACCAAGGGTACAAGTACAGATCCAGTCATACGCTGTGGGCATTAAGCATCCATTGTTTTTAAACTGTTTTTACTTGCTGTTTAGAAAAACTCAAAACTGAAAGCAATGATGAGGGTTCCTCCTGGTTACAAACCAAAAAATATATATTTCGAACAAAAAGGAAGCTATTGAAGAAAAAGTTCTGTCATTCGACCTTGCAGTGATCTTCACCTATTTAGATCAAATAGGTGAAGATAAATATATCTAAATATAATCCATTCATATAATTTATATAAATTCTGTAGGACTTCAAGATTCAAAGAACTTTATTATTCCCAGAGGGAAATTGCTTTATTATTTTTTTTCCAAGATAAAGATGTTAAGTTTCTAACATGCCATGCGTAAAGCCCAGAATTGTTTCCCACCCAATGGCCAAACCCCAGCTGCTGGATGAAGTGCCAGTCTCAAGACCAGATAAAACACTAGGGTTGCATCAGCAGCGGCATCTGGTGTAAAACCTGTGCCAAGTGGTGTGTGGATCGGATGGTCTGCTGTATCGACCCCTTAATTGGAGCAGCCAAAAGACCAACAGCAACGTTCCATGTAATCCCTGTAAACATTCGAGCACTTGTTGAAATATGGTGCTAACGAGGATCTCAGGGGCATGCATGCGCAGACAGTCTGAAAAACTACAATAACAATCGCAAAGTTTTTCTAGTGGAGACCAGCCAAGTCCCCACAACGTCAAAATGGTTGCAGAACATTACACACATACAGTACTATACATACCTGCAATCTGGAGTGCTCTTAGTACAAGCAAAAAAAATAATAATAAACTACTAAAATTTCTACCCTTTTTAAATGACCCTTTTTAAATTACTGCTGCAATGTTGTTCTGGATTGTTCCAGTTCACTTTAACCTCAACCTGTAAATGAAAAAAGTAGGGACTTTTTTTTTTTTCTCTCTCTCCTTCTCTTAATGCCCTGCAGAGTTCCACAGGATGTTAACAGCTTCTTGTGGCTGTCTAGTCATCAGCGGCTTGAGGAAAGTGCTGAAGGCTCGACAAAGCTCAGCCTATGAAGCGCAGCTCATTTCCAAAGTAATTTACCAAGCCAGTGCCTTGCTTCATAGTCTGTGAACAGAGTGTACTCATGTATGCTCATGTCTATTTAAACGTGTTACTTGTTTATGTATTTTTTTCTTCTTCCCTCTGCGTTTGTGCACACGCCCGTTCAAGCGCACCTCCGTCGCATTTTCTATGGATTCCTTTAGCGGACGAGCACTCCGTCAACTGCCGGCCTATCGAAAGTAAAGTGGCTGGCATCAAAAAGAAGAAGAAGAAGAAGAAGAAGAAAAAAAAAAGATGGAGAGAGCGAGAGAGAGACAGACTAACACGCTTCCATATGCGAGCCCAGATGGACACACTCAAGGTGCTCGGCTGTTTGGGGAAATGGATGGGTAGTGTTGAATCACCAGTAAGTAAAAGTGCATTTGCTGGCGCAGGAGTGCTCATCTGGACGCTCAGGACTTATTTTGCACAGAGAGCGCAAAGGAAGGGGGGGAAAAAAAAAATTGGCCAAACAGGAAAAAGGGAAGATTTAGTCAAGAACCTGACTCATCGTTCTAGTTTTTTTTTTCTTTTCCATTTGCACAACATTTTTGCCCAGAAAATGCAACTCTTGCTTCACATGATATTCTCTATTTAATATGGAATTTGAAAAAAAAACAAACAAACAAAAAAACAGTGATTATCTGCATTAAATATAGTAAAGAGACAAGTTTTAATTAAAACCCCAGTTTTTCCACTGGGGGGGTCAGATGGCCAGCTGGTGTTTTGGGGTGAGGCTGAGGTTTCTTGGCACGGTTCTGCCACTAAAATATTGAATAGCTATAAAACAGAAGGGATGAGAAAATTCATGGCTGCAACGTTTTTTTTTTCCTCCCTGAACGCTTCAGGGTCATAACTAAAAAAAAAAAAAGGCAGCCCAGATTTCTTTTATTATGCACAACAAATGATATAAACCAACAACGCCCTGGGTTCCTCAACTGTTACACAAACATGATTTCATCTTTTCATTCTGTCTTTTCGTCTTAAATAACACACGCGTTTCAATTTAGCAGTGGTTGCTTTGTACTTTTAATTGCTTCGCATATTAAATTGCTTCGAGGTTACGTAATAAGCGTCAGCAGATAAGGGATAAAAGCACAGAAGTACCTAGGATTGCAATCCAGACTTTATGAATATGCAAATTAGGACAGTCCCGAGCCTTAAATCAAGCCGTTTTCTTGTATTAGCAAATTAGCATTATAATCAGAGGAGAATTTTTATTTTCTGCGCTGGAAAATAATATTGTATTTCATAGGGACAGGATCACTCGATACGATATTATCATGATCCCAAGGTGCCGAATCGATTTCTGTTTTGATTCTGTAAGTATCACGATTTTTTAGAAATATTCTTATTTGCTTTTCTTTTTTTTCCCAGTTTTTTTTTCTTGTTACATTGAACCATGAGACATAACTTTTTTATATAACAGCTTCAAAAGTGAACTGAACATGCTTAAATAAATGTAGTTTAAATTTGATGTAGCTCTAGTACGACACCACCTGTAGGATTATAGAGGAACAGTGATGTTTTGCCACCTTAAAAAAAAAGAGAGACATATATGAATTAAAAATTTATTTAAAAAAATAGATTTTGGGGTCAGTGTAGTGATTTATGAACTGCCACATAAAAGAATCATAATAGATAATTAATTTTTTTTTAATCTATCGTATTTTTGTATCGATAGCATTTCATTTTAAAGCACAATAACATAGAAGAAGACATCATACTAGGACACACTCTACACCATCAAATTTCTCTTAAGTGCTTTTAATTATTTATAGGTATTTTAATAATAACAGAAATTTGGTTTGTCGTATTTCACAACCAAGCCAAACATAGAAATAGCTATAAATGGCATACAAGCAAATAAATAAGCCTAGACAAATTGGTGATGTATAAGAGCAAAAAATTTATCACCTTCACTGTCCTGGGTAATTTTTGATTATTTTCCAGTAGGTCCATGCCACAGGTTGTTTTATTCCTTATGTATTTACAGGTAAATGTACTGAATACTAGAGATGGGGAAAATTGATTCGGTTACATATCGAGATTCTTTTCTTTATCAATTTTTGTATCGCCATTGTTTATTTTTTTTTTTTTACAATTTACAGGACTGTATTTGATGTTAAAATGTTTGTCATTCCTTTATAATCCATTCCCTTATCACCCTAGGCACTCTAAACATTTCACTGTGAACTCTAAACTATTCACATTATTTCACTTTGGCAGGCGGTACAGCATCCTGTGCGACAGGAGAAAATTATTTGGCAAGTTTGTTTAGAATTGTGATACTCATGGAACCTCAATATAAATCAAATCAGCGTGTCAAGGTGATCGCGATAATATCGTATCGGTCAGTACCTGGTGATTCCCGTCTCTACTGAATAATAGAGATGGGGAAAAATAGATTCAGTGACATATCACGATTCTTTTGTGTGGCAATTCATGTATCAACAGCCTGTCTCCAAAATTGATGTATATTTGCGTTTAAAGTGGTCAAATGGTGCTGTTCTTCTATAATCCCACAGGTGGCACACTCTAAACTATTAGTGTGGTAAGAGCAAATTATTTGCAAACTTGTTAAGAATTACAACAAAATCTGAAAGAAAGAAAAAAAAACGATTTAATATCAAATCAGGATATTCATAAAATCATGATACTAACAGAATCGCTGCACAAATCAAATCAATACCTAGGTATCGCGATAATATGATGTCGGTTGGTCCCAGGTGATTCCAATCCTTAATGAATAATGTGCAACATGACGTGCATGCTGAACACTGCACGTGTATCACATGTTCAGGTTTATCTGAATGAGTCATGATAATGTGAAAAAAAAACACCCCCTAGGTTTACTTTTATTTGTAAGTTAATTAATTGTTCGAGCTGCTGCAGCTCTTCAAGCAATCAGTCATTCGTTTCTTCTTTCCCAGCTTATTTCTTATAGGACTAAGCTTTATTTCTTATTCAAGTGCACGTGCCTGACCCTGGCTCCCAGCATTTTTACGACTATTAGTAAGATTGAACACGAGTACAACAGGATGGAAGGTTTTTTTTTTTTTTTTTTTTTGAGATATCTAGGTCTCTGACAGGGGTTGCTCGAGATCTGATGAATGCGGTGAAAGAATAATAATTAAATAATAAGCCCACTTTGCTTGACTTCTCTGTGCGCCCGCGTTCGTGTCTGTCCACGGGGCAGCTACAGGGCTCAGGCGAATAGTAGTGATTACACAGCGGAATTTCAGCACGAGTGAATCGAACCCGTGTCACACAGCTAATGTCCCGTTTAAAAGCGTTCCTCTGGGTTACGCCGTAATGGGATCAGTATTCCCCGTGCTGCTTAAGCACATTATCGCTAATAATGGATACTGGTTCGTGTTTGGTTCGTAGTAGATTTCCTTCATGTGTAGGATACAAAAATATTGCCAGTGGTGATTATTATGAAGAATCCCAATCTGGTCATTTTAATAAAAAAAAAGAAACAATGATTCAGGGGCAGACAAATTGTAAATGTATTCACTTATTAGGTGCATTAATACCAGCTAAGAGTATGTGCTTTTCTATCAATAGACACATTGCTGTTTTCCCGTCTAATACCGACATTACAACACAAAAACATTTTAGTAACTTTAATGAAAAATTCCTTTATATGTATGTAACCTGTAAACCTCAAGAGTATTTTCACCCGTTTATTTGAGAGTTTTTGTTCTTTTGGTTTGTTTGTTTTTGCATTACTTTGTTTTAATAAACAATTAAATATATTATAGACTGACATACTGTATTTTTTTTTTTGTTTTTTTGTTTGTTTTTAGGCACAACCTAAGCAATATGAAGAATTGAATTTGATGTAATTCTCAGTTATACAAACATGACTAAGCAAAAAAAAAAAAGTCACATGGGCAAATAAATAGCACAGATCACGTGTTTCCAGTTGTTTAAGGAAATATGGATAAACATGCATATTTTGTGAGTTTTACATTTTTGTGATGTCGTTCCCATTTTCCGTTAGCTGTAAAAATTTATGCGCTTAAAAAGTAACTTCAGTTCCACATGTACAAGTGTCAAAAAACACCAAATGAACAGTTTGACGGCTGAAGTCTTCCCCATCAACACACACCAGCCGTTTTTTCTTCGTCTTCTTCTTCTTCTTCTTCCTCATCTGCATCTTTTCTAACTCAATCCCGCACCACAGTACTACCGTCGGAGGATAGCGTTATCCGCTTCGTCCTCTTGCGTGAGCTCACACACACCCATGATTGGCTTGCGTTGCCACGATTGACTTGAGACTACTACAATGCCTTCCATCCGTAACCGAGAGAGCTCGGCCAATCAGCTCTATCTAAGATCCCCGGCTGCTAAAGGCTAAAGGAATTTGAACTCGCTGTCTCTGGATAATAGGCAGTGATAGAGCTCGTTACCGCTGCACTGAGCGAGTACTGTACGTACAAATAAAACCTGACTGAAAATGAAAATCGAAGGCCATCATAAAGGTGAAGGCTATCATGTGCTGTCTCTGTGACACGAGCTCCTTGAATTGCTGCACATGCGCCGTTAGGGGGCGGGAATAAATCTCACACGCACATGGATTGGCTGGTGATGCAACGTTTGAAGTTAGAGTACACCCCCCCCCCCTCCCCCCTGAGAGCGCATACACCGAAGGATTACAAGAGGTTGCTGTAATGATCTTTAGACGTTGCTGTTTGGTCAGTTGTCATAATTTGGAGTGGTTTAGGTGCACGGAATCATTTGGCCTCAACTGGATCAACCGAAATTACATAACAGAGGTGAACAAGAAATACAATACCAGAAAAACAAGGATGAACAAGAAGAAACTTGTTCTTCTTGTTCTCCATGGAGCTATGAATAAAAAGCACACCAGATATGTAATTATAAAATCCGCTCATTCCTGGTGCCCACACCGACCGATCCGCTCATGAGTGATGAGTCTCGAGTTCTCGCACTCTGATGTAATGACAATCCTGTCTTTTTAAACTCACGCGTTTTGATATGAGAAGTCATTTTTATTCTTGTGTGGCTGCTCTGTACACAAGCGCTCTTGAAAAGATTAATAAAGGAGCTCAACGTAAGTGAAAACACCACTTTACCAGGGGCGTTCAAGTCAAACAGGGACTTTTAAGCGCGCAGAATAAAAGGAGACCGATTTTATATTTCTCTATATGATCCCTTGCTACACTTATGCTTTCACCCCAGCGTTTCACTAGTGCTTGGATACCACCAGAGTATAAAGTTTTCTCAGTTCATCTGAGCCATGATCAGACTGCCTACTTCACGTCTGGCCTCCCATGAACTCCTTTAATGGCCCAAACATCTGGAATGGGCTTGGAGCGAGGTCAGGACTGTATAGCGGGTGTGGCGATAACTCCCAGCCGAGTTCCTGTAATGTGCAAGTGGTGTTGGTGAATGATTACAGTATGTACAGTTCACTCAGACAGATGCGTCTCCTCCTCAAGTTAGCGACATGTTATCTGTCGTCTTCCAAGGATCGGGCGTTTCAATCACCACCTCGGCTTGTTAAGATGTTCTGATATCTGAGAAAAGTGTATTGTGACAACTTTAAAGACGATAACAACACATTATCGTTATGGCTCTTATACCTCCTGTATAAACTAAAATAAAAATTGACGCTAATAAGCTGTAGATAAAACTAATAAAAACTATGAGCGGGTTCAGTGAAATCTATTAAAGAGACAGCTGTGTTACGAAGTGTCATGTTTGTGTATCAAAGGCAACACTGAGAATAAAACATCTCTTCCTTCTGGCAGTCGTTTCCATATATTTATGTAAAGTTCATAATTTGCGAGTGATTAATCTGACAATAGGTCATGGCAGCGATCCTGGCCGAACATTCCAAATCACTATTGATTGCAGCCAGTCACGGCAGGCCCCCGGCGTAATCGTACGGCGGCTGAACTCGAATGAAATCAGGAGTGTGTAATATTCGCTTGATGCAGGATACAGCTGAGCTAATGGGGAACGAAACTTGTGCTTATTGTGGTCAAGTGCTACATTTTAATAGGCATTTTCTGGGTGTAATTTCAGAGACATTAACGTGGTTGACTCTTTCATTACTAGAGAGGAATCTGATCGCTCCAGCAGGATCTCCCAGGCTGCCTCTCCTGGGCCGTTACTCACAGAGCGGTATGGGACTGAGCGAGGGAAATTTCTCCCTCGGATTCTTTTTCTCTTCCACTGGATATGAAATATGATGTTGAGAAATGTAATTATTTCAGTAATTCACGTTAAAAGGATCAATTGAGGATTGATTCCACCTGCACTGTGGTGGAGCCATGCGGCGTCTTGGTGATGTGTTAAAAAGATTTGCAGGGTTTCTTTTTTCTTTTTCTTTTTTTGCCTTATTGCAGGCTGAATTATGTCTAAATTGCTTGGTCTTAGAGCAGTTAGATGTCAGATGGACGTTTTCATAAATACGTAAATGTGCTTTACAATTTTTTTTTTTTAACAGAAAAGAGTTCATTTGACTTTTGGTTTTTCTCCACTCACGTCTCACCGCTTTATTCTAAAGCTTCGCCCGCACTTCACCTCATATCATAGATTTTTGAAAAGCTTGTTTCTGATAATATTAACTATAAAAACCAAAAATCTAAATGATTTGGAGATGTAATATATATCTCAGCATTCTACATACAAATCTAAAAATGACAAACAGTAAGAATAATAGTAAGAAGCAGAGAGGAAAAAGTAGAAGCTAAAAGTAGAAGCCAAGCTGTGACAGTCACATCTAGAGCTGCGAGTCATAGTTAGACTGGTGGCTTGATCATTTTTATTATTTATTGTATAATGTCAATCAGCTATATTTATTATAGGTTTAAAAGTATTACATTTTAATATTATATTATCCTATAATGACTAAAATGCAGTCTGAAGGTTTAAATGTCGCATCTCGTACAAAGCAATAATCTTTTTTCCAGCCAATATTCTACTCCAATCCAGTAGGTGGTGGTATTGCACTGACCGCCCATAAACTCAAAAGACGATGAAGCGGTCATCTCGCAGAATGCCATCGCTTTACGGATGATGCAAACGGTTTTTATTTTCATTTTTAAGGAATTCATCGAATTAATTTACACCGTTTTAAAGTTGTAGGTTTTACCTTTCCCCGATTTTATTCTCCTAAATTTGGTGTCGTCAGTTCCCACTAAGACTTTTTCAGTAGTGCTAACCCTCTGAGACACCTCACGGCATGAGACTGCCTCTTTTCAAACTGCGACTCACACATCTGCTGATGGCGTAACACACTCGGAGGAAAGCGCTATCCACCACTTCCGCATGCATGTGTTCACCTGCGCCTGTGATTGGCTAGTGTGTGAATTTGCATAGAGTGGGTATGCCCAGAGGCAGGTAAAATGACTTTCACTTACCGTATGTATATCACTTAATCCTGTATACAGGGCCTCTGGGGGCACAAGGCGGGGTACACCCTGGACAGGGTGCCAATGCATCATAGAACACACCCACTTAAACACTACTAATTTAGGAACGCTAATTAGTTTCATCTGAATATCTTTGGAAGAAAACCGGAGTACCTGGAGGAAACCCACCAAACACGGGGAGAACAACGGTAATCGAACCCGGACCCTGAAGGTGCAAGGCAACAGCGCAAACCACTAAGCCACCGTGCCGCTAAGTTCAAAGCTAATATTAACAAAAATATATTTATTAAGTACATCAGTCGAAAAAAGGAATTGCTTTTATGTGATGTGTGTGTAATTTAAATATACAAAATGCAATGTTTAAACACTTCTGTCAGGATCCAAGCGTCTTGCACTGGTGACCTGATTGTTTATCGGTTCGGATCCTTCATTGTCAGGAGCGCTGAGTACTTAAGTACTCCTGAAACAGTATTTACTTAATACACTCCCAGTCTCACAAATGTCTCTCTCTGTCTCTTTCTCTCTCTCTCTCTCTCTCTCTGTGTGACCTGTGGGGGAAACAGTTCTAATTACTGCAGCGGACTCGTTCCTCTCGGCACTCTCGCTGCTCTCGTTGCTGTCCATTAGCATGCCGAGGAGGTCTGGGGCCTGATAGAAATGCTGATTTATAGACAGAGAACGACATTAATCCCAGATCGCTCGGTAAATTGAGCCCGCGCTGGGGATAAAAACCCGTCCCTCTTCGCTTCAATCCCTAATGTTTAATATGCGCATTATCACTCGTGCACGCTAGCTTCGTATTCCCCGCGAGTAAAAAAAAAGAAAAAACGCTGCCTGAGCAGGCGATATATTGGCTGCTCGCCGGACGACACGGTGTGTGATATGATTCTTGGGTTTTATTTCTTCTTAAAAAAAAAAAAAAAAGCAACGGGAGTGAAGCGCAGATATCAACAAGGCAGCTCATCAATATTTAGTATGTACACTGCATTGCTGTTTTATTAGCTACACCTACATGGCAGATAATAAACCAGCATCCAAGTGGATATTGTTGTTGTGTTTTTTTTTTTCTTTTCTTTTTTTCTACTCACTATACATCAAGCTGCCAGTTTAATAAGCAACTAGATAGGTGGCGCCTAATAAGCAACAAACAGAAAGCGATTATTTGCTCTAGTGGCAGGTTTCAAACCGTCACGCCATACATCGGTGTGCATTTCATGGCTGCATATTCCTGTTTTTTTTTTTTTTTTTTACCCCCTTAAAAGGTCCAGTTTTCCGAGCAGAAACAAAATAATGTGCAATCTGCTGCAATCTGTTGCTTTTATTTGTCCTCGCCTTGCTTTAGCTCTTCACAGAAAGCCGGCGCCGATGCCTGACAGCTTTAAGTAGATTACTCACAGGCCTGTTTTAATGAGCAAGGCAAAGACAAGCCCACTCTCAGAGAGGGATAATAAGCCTTCACTGCATACGCACGCTCGGCAAATCAGCCAGCACGCTCGTCGATGAAAGTGCCACCTGTTGCTCACGCGCACGCTCGCCGCGTAGACGGGCAAACAAGCAGAATAATACCACGCCACAGTACGTGCTGCGGTTGATGTGGAAATTGTTAATCTGATTAATCTGTCATCAAACTTCTTTAATTAACCTGATCAGTCAAACGTCGGTGCAGACCGCTTGTTGAAGTAATGGCTCAGATTCTTACGCGAAGTTAGCCATGAACAATACTTTTGTCATTTTATGGTTTTAAGTCTAATTAAAAAGTTAATTAAAGTGAAATTAGAAGTACGTACAGTAAATAGCGCAGGCCGTGCAATTTAATTCACTGCACATGATTGAATATTGTGACGTCCTCTCACAGTCATAACGCGCTCCAGCGCAAAAACGCTCGCCGCCGCGCTAGTCAATCAAAAAAAACAGGGCGCGCAGTAGATTCATTTTTATGTGCTAATCCCGACGCTGTTCTGAAAATACTGTGGTAACCCGAACTGTGGTTTCGTCAGTCCGTTCCGTCAAAGACGCGGCCAGTCTTGAGTCTGTTGATTGTAGCTCCTGAGGTTAGCGCATACGGCTCGCTAGTGGATCCGTACTTCCTCCGTGTGACGCAGAACGCATCTGAATTGATGTATTTTAGAATAGTTGGAGATGGTCTGACAGAAGCAGTTCTGAGATCAGTTTAGGGTCGTAGAAGTGGTTTAATTTAATATTAAGTCAGTGTTCTAGAAATGTTCTCAGAACTGTTTTTAGTTACGCATCATAGTTTTAGAATTTTTGTTTCTAAAAATTCCGTCCAATCAAATCCTCACATTTAGGGTGTTTGAAGAATTCAAGTTTTTGTGCCTTAAATAATTTGAGTACTAAATTAATTGCGAGATAATTGAAACAAAAAACAAACAAACATATTTTTCAAACTAGTAACAATTGCTAAATTTATAATAATAAAAAAATGTCTTTGATTTGACAGACTTATCCTCACAAGTCTGTTTCATCACCCGAGGTAAAAGTCTTTCGTCACTAGGGCTGACTATTGTTCCAATTTTCTCAATATCAGGACCAGTACTAATACCGATACCTCGACTTCAGAACCAGTTCCGGAATAATACTTTTTTTGATACTTTAAAACAAAGAAAGTTACACCAGGTGGCACGGTGCTGCAGTGGCCAGCTCTGTTACATCACACCTGAAGGGCTGGAGATTCAAATCTCGTCTCCGGTCGTGTGTGTATGGAGTTTGCATGTTCTCTCCATGCTTTTTGGGTTTCCTCCCACAGTTCAACGACGTGGCGTCTAGGTTGGTTGTTGTTTCCAAATTACCCGTAGTGTGATTGAGTGTGTGTGTGTGTGTGTGTGTGTGTGTGTGTGTGTGTGTGTGTGTTTGTGCCCTGTGATGGGTTGGTATAAACACGTCTACCCTGTTTGTACCCTGCTTTGTTCCCTACGTTCCCTGAGATCGGCTTTAGGACCCCTGTGATGTATCATATACAGTAAGTGGTACAGATGATGGATGGATAAATGGAAAATAAAAATGACACATTATGATATGAATCTTGAGTTTTATGTTTTTAGCTCCAACATGGAATAACGTTTCTAACTCTCACTGTTTCATTTTTACATTCAAAGCAGATTTACTACATAAATAATTCCTGTCACTTGACTCTGACTGTAAAAAATAACGGTTCAATGTTTTACTTCTCAATATTATCTGTGCAATTTGGTCAGTGCAATAAAAGTTTCAAAACCATCTCATCACTCCTGACATTTAAACACGAGTCCGAAGTTTTACCTGGTGTCATGGTTCACGCGGCATCGATGACAAAACATTACCCATTCAGTCCCCCCCCCCCCCCCCCCCTTTTTTTTTTGGATGATCTGACGTGTCACAGACGTTTCAACAGCCGGGATCTAATCCCAAACTTTATTGATTAGGCTTACGTCAGTTTCAACTATGATCTGCAGCCATTGAAAACTGCAAGTTATAAATACTTAGATGTAAAGAATTGTGATGTCAGTTTGCTGCTTTTGTTCCTTATGCTGTTCAGTTTTTGTAGGCAGACAGCAAGTCGAGGTCAGGAAGCAGTCTAAATAAAAAACATTTCATATTTTTGTTTTCCCAGCTATGTCACCACTACATCCCTTAATGGTTTGATGCTTGTAAATATATATATATATATATATATTTTTTTTTTAACATGTTACAATCTGATCTATTGTCAAGCTTGTACAAAAAAAGCAAATAAGACCACAAGTTAATTAGACCCCCCCCCCTCCAATTAACTATGTATGAGTTGAACAATGTCAGTAGGCCAAAATAATAAGCACGGCTAACTGGACTGTTTTAAATTTTAAAATGGAAAAGCAGAGTGAATAAACAAGCCTTATTCTTGAGGAATAGTTCTCTAGACTTCCTGAAGAATTTTTTTTTCCCCTCTCATTTTCAGTTCAGTCAAATGAAAAAGAAAAAACTGTTTCAGTTCAGTCCCTGTTCCTGAGCAGTTTCAGAGGAATGTTTTTTTCATTTGTTAATCCACGCCGTGATCTATAAATCATTCAAGCATAAAAAAACATCTAACTTAAGGCCTGAACCAGTGAGAAACCGGTGCAGATGATCAGGAACAGGTGAGAGGGGAACTGAGGCTGCTGCTGCTGAGGTTCTTACAAAAACCACAGATTTTTATATTGAATCTTCAGGCTTTTTGCTGCCTGTTGCAGTAAAACATTTGTTCCAATTTCTTTAGTTTAATTGACATGATTTAATTAAATTAAATTAAATGACTTTTGCACAGTACTGTGTATGAAAAAAAAAACTCCTTAAAATAAACATGCTTAGTCTTTGTGTATCAATGTTTATTTTTATATACTTTCTTATAATGGCAATTTTTTTTAATTGACGATTAAAAAAAAAAAAAATCCAGTAAGTGCTATAAGTTATCTGTCTCTGATGCTACACATCCTAATGAGACTCTAAAATATTGCTTTAATAAAGGATGCAGTGAGACAGTAGAAATGTTAAAGCTTGTAGATAAAAGACTCGTAGATAACACTTACATTGACTGTGAGATAAATCAGATATAGAAATATTCTGTGGTGCAAGCGGCTAATTGGAGCGATCGAAATCATTAATTCTAGATTGTTTAAAATAAAACAGACTGTCACGAACATGTCTCTCTTTGTGATATTTGTTGCTTTATTTTAATTCTCGGAAAATATTACACACAATTTTAATATATATATATATATATATATATATATATTATATGTATATATATATAAAATATGTTTAGCATCTTCCACATCTTGCCGTTCCCTAGGAATCTGCAAGCTCACTTGAGACTCTGACACGCATCCAAATCAAAAGCGTTAGGCAAACCCGAGTAAAGAAGTAAGCAAATGTACTTTTAACGACAGAGCCAGACTCACAAACACCTCGCTGTTCAAGCAAGTGCAAACACAAACAAATAATACAAAGCAGAAGCAGTGGTTTACTGCCTGTGTTTTGTGTTTCAAAGGAAGTTGGAAACCAGCCAATCAGGAAAAGGGAGGTGTGAACCTGGAACAGACAAACAGGCCACGGGCCAGAAGCATAGCGATACCTGAGAACATTTCAGATATGATGTCATGACACGTCCCAACTTCAACGGCATCTCTCTGAACAGTCGTTATTTTATTTCAAGGCAAAAAGTGTAATACGTTGTGGGTTTTCAGGGAATCTGACGATGAAAAAACTAAACAAAACAAAACAAAAAAAACCACGCCTGTCCATCCTTACCATCAAGATCAGGACTTCTACATGAGTTTTTCCTCAGACTCTAATTCCTTTTGCCATCCTCATAACAGGAATGTGTCTGGTATCAGTAATTGAAATGAACCGTCATTAGTGCTACAGATGCATACGGATTATTGATACTGGAAATGGGTATCATATTTGAAAATTATACTTATAACTAGCCAAGACATCCAGCTTATACTTGGTAGTATCGTACCAGATGCTAAAATCTCTTTCTTTTTTTTTCTTTTTTTTAAAAATCTAGACGTCTGTTACCAATTTTTAAAAGTGTAGCTTTCTCAGCATGTTTTAAATGCCTTCAAAGACACCCATCCATACTGTATACCTGGATACGATCTTGAATTAAAATTGTTTTACGTTCAGATTCTGGTCAGTTATGGCTAAAAAGTATGTGGACACCCAACCAACACTTACATGTACTTGTTGAAGATTGCATTCCAGATTTAGCTCACTTTTGTTATAAATAAAAATAATAATCATTATTATTATTGGCAGATTGAATTCATGTATTAGAAATAATACACTTCTGATCTGATATAATTATACACTGAAAAAAAAGACACAATTCAATCCCTGCCGTCAGGGAAGAAAAACTCCTGGTCATCCGGTACATTCAGGTCGTCAGCTGACTTTATAGTTTTGCCGCATAATGTTGGTGATCCTAAACCTGAGCAACTGAAGCAACCCCAGATCATAACCCCGCCTCCAGAGGATTGTACAGTGCATTACGGATGCATCGCTTCATGCTCTTCCCTTCTTACCCTGACACGACCATCACTCGGGAACAGGGTCAGTCTGGACTTATTAGACTATATGAACTTTTTTATGCTCCCTAGCAAACTGAAGCTGTTTAGTCCCAATCCTGTGAGTTCTCATCACATTGTGTGTGTGTTAATGGAAATGCTCTTACTTTCACTATTATACATTACTATGGTTTCTATTGTCCTTTTTTTTTCTCACAATACAACCTAAACAAGCCTAGGTTATCTCTGTTTGACTACATTTCGTCTTCAGCGATGTTTTAATAAAGCACTCTGTACTTCTTAATACAATTCCAGTAATTTACCTCCTCAGTTGTTTTCTTTGTTCGATGCAGGCCAATAATGTGACTGCTTTTTTTGTTTTTTTTTCCAGGCAGTGTGTACTAAACAGCACATATCACTCACTGACATCAGAAGCAAAAAAGATATGAAATATACATAAATGTTACAATTTCGAGATGATTTTATGTGTACTTTTTTTTTCTTTTTTTTCCCCCAAACGCATTCTTTATTTAAATATCGAAACTGGCAGGGTTTTTAATCACATACTTGCGCTTAAGCAATAAACACCCGAACGTGTCGAATTGGCTATTATTATTCATAAAATCCTTCCCTGAGGGTAAAATAAATATTAAAACACCATTTCTTATCACATTATCTTTCAGGTCTATTTACCACCATTTGAAGGCTGTTGAATTGCTAATAAAAATCTCGATCTTATTCCAGAAACCGGAGGAGTCGATGGCGAGAGAAGAAATTACAAAGTTAATGACATAATGTAGAATAGATGTGCTGTGTTAATGAGTAATGTGAACGCGTTCACCTGAGGGTTAAGTCATTAGGTATCAGGGTGTTTGGGGGGGGGGGGTATTTCTGTCGTATGATTAATATTCCTGTCCTGGTAACTTCCTTGCACGTCTTTACTCCCCGCACGTGTCTGAGCCACGCGTGTGTCCGAGCGCAGCTGCTCCCCCGTTTCATTAGCGTACTCAGGCCAGCCTTTCTCCTCTCTGATTAAAGCTAAGAATATGCTGGCTGAAGCGGCTAGCGTGTGATGTGCTTACCAAAACAAATCTCTGGCTGAGGGAATCACCCTTGTGCTGAATTGGCTTCTGTTCTGCTTCTCGTTTCAGGAGCATGTTTGCATTTTTATCTGTGGGGTTACTGACAGTTCTTCTTGACATTAAGGGTTCAAAAAGGGCAAGGGGGAAAAAAAGAAAACCAGGTGCAGGTGAGCTTCGAACATTGTTAGTACGTCGGAGTTAAGAAGCCTTGTTCATTTCTGTCTGGGGAGCACGAGCATTTTGAATTATTTATCCTGAACGTATTTGATCGATGCCGGGGGAACCGCGCTTCTGTACCTCCTGTGGCACAATACCACTGTCCTACAAAATATTAATGAGAAAAGAGTGTGAAAGCTAGACATAGACAGAGCTGCAGAGGTAAAACCTTATGAGACGAGGTTTTGAATTTGGAAATATCTCGGCTGTTGCATGAAAATGGAAATATCAGAATTTGATCGTTCGCATTTTAGCATTTCCGTTCCAGCACTGACAAATCATGTTTTAAGTCTAATGTCTATTTATATCCCGTTCTTCGTCGGGTTCCTTATATATAATGTTCTACCTTTTTGCCTCAAAATGCTCTATGTTGGTTGCTAGGTCAATGTTATTAAAGTAATCCAGGGGGATGTACAGAAATGCTTTGAAGTTTCTTTAAAAACATTTCCACCATGTGGAGTTTGCTAAATCAGGGACTAAAAGTACCATCAGTCTAAAAACCCAGTTGGGACATTGGGACATTTTAAACAACACAAGATATACATTTAATAACAATGTGCCCAGGCCAACCTGCCTAAAGAGAGCCTGAGTAATCCAGTCTGAAAATGATTGAACAAATAGGACTGAACAAATACCCTAGCCACCTCTGGGAATTAAAAATGACCAGATTTTCCTAATGTTGCAGAAGAGCTGGCATGAGTCAATCAGTTTAGCGATGTGAGGCAAAAAAGGACAGGTGGTTCTCCACGGTTTCCCCAGGGTTGTGTGCAGTGACAGATGGTAAGATCCGAGAGTTGTCCAGAGAGATCATAAGATCTTGACACAGGGACATGTCTCTGGGGACAGTAGCTCAGGTTCAGCTAATATCCATGATGAGATCTGTGCATAAACAAAGAATGAACTACGGGTGATCGGCATAGCAGCGGTTTAATAACCGATGTCAGGATATGATCTCATTTAGAAAGTGACAAGAAAAAGAACAGAAGAGGACCCAGCACTGAGACTTGTGGAACACAGAGTCTGCATAGTGCAGATATAGATCTCCTCCTTGTCACCCGGTAAAACCAAACCACTGCCCTAGGTTGTCAAGCCATTATCGTAGGAAATGCTTGTTCAATATTTATGGAAGGAGTCTTCAGTGTCAGCACTCGGTAACTTGCCAACATTTGCAAGGGAAGGTCTGTCAGGAAAAGTTTAATCTATGCGTTATTTAGTTGTTGTTGTGCTTTCAGCTGCTTCCATTAAGGTGTCACAACAAATCAGGATGCCCATCCACATACAACCCTCCCATTTTTATCTGGGCTTGTGATCGTCATCGAGAAATCTTTGCATCTACTGGTTGGGTTCAGGCTTTGGCTGGGAATCTAACCCTGTCCTTCCATATAGCAAACTAAAAGCCTACCAAGTCAACAATATCCACCAAAAATCAAGTGCGAGGAGAGAAAAGAACCACACACACAACATCAATCACCATAAAGGTTTTATTGTTGCTCACTTCGCACAAATCATGTTGCCAGGACTCTAAGGTACAACACAAAAGCCACGCCATTAAAGTTCTGTAGATGAGATCACATGGAACAAACCACAATAGTCGACTGTCTCTAGGTGAGAATTGGACTTGGTGCATGTGACCCAATTGATAATTTGTATTCGACTCTGTATTTTCAGCTTGATCTTTTGTGATGTGTAATTAGGAGTTTCTCATTTTCGTAAAAAACCTACAACGGATAATGTATTTCTACAAGAGCTTTATCTCAGCGACACGGGTCTGGCTGATGGTGCAGAGTGATTCAGTTGCTAAACAGAACAGTTATTGTCCCCTTTTGTGGCCATTTGACCATCGCATCAAGATAGACAGTTGCAGTGATAATGACAAGAGTGTTCAAATTCACCCTTCTCCCACATCTCTCTCTCTCTCTCTCTCTCTCTCTCTCCCTCCCTCTCTCTCTCAGTAATGGGTCATTGTGTGGAGAATCTACGGTACTTTTATCTCTGAGCACTTTTGCTGGACAGCCAAATCTGATTATTGTCAGTCAGGAGTCCTGCCATCCCTCTCCAACTCTGAGAGACTCCATTAGGATAGAGAAGAGGGAGAACGGGAGAGAGTAAGAGAGAGAGGTGGGCTGAAGTGAGGTCATGTGAAGAGTGGATATGTGCACTATTTTATTACAGCCTTTAAATTTCATTGATCAACTCGCCAGGTTCTGTCCTTCCAAGCCTGCTGAAGTGATGAACATGGAATACTAAAGCCAACATCCTCTGCCAGAGCTTCTTATTTTTTCATTCCTAGATGTAGACGTTTAGCATTCCTCGCTGCATTTTGTACACAGTTGGAGAATGGGATGAGGGAAATAATGCTCCATGGTGATGATTGGAATGGAAAGGTTGTTCGGAAGTGTGGAAAAGTGTGCAAAATAGAGATGATGGCATTGTTGTCTCCAGAATGCAATTGCGAAAAAATTTAAGTTTGAATGTTGAGAAAAAATTTGCATGCTGAATAACAAACTTTCCATTTTTTTGTGGCTTTATATCCAGAGCCGTATCAGCGACTCCATTTTGGCTCGAGGTATGGCTGGATAGCAGACTTACTCGGGAAAAATCAGGATAACACACGGCCAAACAAATCAGAACAGAGCCTGTAACCTGCACATAATAAATGGGTCAAGAGTGTCTGTGGGAGTGGGTGTGATTATTTGAGTGTCTGTGGGACTGGATGTGATTGGACAAGAGTGAAGAGTGAGTCTGAGTTTGTGGGTGACGTTGGTCAAGATTGTCTGCAGTAGTGTGTGAGTCCGATCAATAGTTTTCGTGGAAGTGGACAGGATTTGGTAAGAGTGTCTGGTAATAGTAGGATTGGCCAAGAATGTCTGTGGTAGTGGGTCAAGAGTGTCTGCAGGAGCGGATGGAATCATTTGAGTGTCTGGGGGAGTGGGCGGGATTGGTCAAGCGTGTCAGAGGTAGAGGGTGAAGTCAAGGATCTCTGCGATTGTGTGTAAGATTGATCGATAGTGTTTACAGGAGGGGTGAGATTGGTCAAGAGTGTCTGAGGTGGTGGGTGAGATTGGACGGGATCATCTGCGGGAGCCGATGAGATGGTTTGAGAGGCTGCGGGAGTAAGCAGGATTGGTGAAGAGTGTCTGAGGTAGTGGGTGTAATTGGTGAAGAGTGTTTGCAGTAGTCAGTGAAATTGGTCAAGAGTGTCTGCCTGGGTGGTATGTGTACCTTTTAAGGTACATAGATATATTTTCAAAAAAGCTGTAGGATGACACAAAACCGTTTTCATTGATGAAATCCACCGTTTCGTCACGTTTCCTCTGCTGCTTCAAGTTCGGCCTTGAAACCCTGAAAGAAAGTATGTTGCCAGCATTTACTCATGATGTGCCTCGGTGTTGTAGTCAAGACCACCCAAACCGAGATCAGAGTGTACAGTGGCTGAGAAAAGACCATGACTTTAAGAGGTTTGAAATATGGAATATGCAAATCATAGGCATTCGAATTGGACATCGAATTTCACATTCTCCCGCATTTATTAAAACGCTGACTGAAAACAGATGGATATTCCTCGTCAACCCTCTTATTCAAATGTACCATTAGAAATGTCCCGGAAATAATCAAAATACATTTCAGAGGTCAATATTATGTGTGGGAATTTACCTTTCATTACACTAAAGAAATTAACATCTTTATTCATAACATTTCTATAACTTACATTCTACCTACTGTAACACAAAATAATCTTTCGTGCAAGCATCAGGTTTTCTGGTTGACTTTTGTCTTGATGTTACTTAATGAATCAGACAATGAGATCGGTGATATCCCCTTAATTGTGGTTTTGATATAAAATCTTAAGTTCACCTTGTCCTGTTAAAGACCTGTTAAAAATGACCGATCTTGAGTACTACAACACTCGTGTGCATTATCAAAGCAAAAGTGCCCAGTGGCACGATATAACTAACGGGGTGGACTACCACCGGAGGCTAAAGCCTGAGGCTATTGATAGGCTAGTTTTCCCTGCACAAAACCCCGTAATAGAGGTACAGAGGAGGAAATGATTTGTCTGATAAAAGACTGTCTATCTGAGTAGAAAACTAAATGAGTGTTAGATGAAGTAGGTTTGATATTTTAGTTCTTTTTACATTTTTACTTTAGTAAGTCTGCTATTTTTAGCTGTGTGTTTTCAGACGAGGAAATGAACCCTGTCTTTGAATGTCAGTTCGATCCCAGTCGGTTTTAATAAAAGTTTATTTCTATATAAAAAAATAATAATAAAACATTTCACATGTTGCATGTTATTTTTGCATTAAATATGGAGAAATACTTTATACAAATGGGGGGGGGGGGAATTCTATTCAGTTACAAATCTTTCGTATGGTAATTCATCAATCGCCACGCTGAATCCAAAATATATTTTTAAGTATAGATTTTTTTTACTTATATGTTTGGTGGTAAAAAGTTGCGGTTCCTTCTTGAACCGCAGTTGAAGGGGCAGTGGTGGCTCAGAGGGCTAAGGCACTGAGTTACTAATCGGTTCGATCCCTGTGTCCTGGCCGACCCTGCGCTCTGACCCCAGTTACGCTGGGATATGCAAAGAAAGAATTTCACTGTGTTCGAATGTATACTGTATGTGACAAATAAAGGCTTAACTAACTAACTTGATCTTTTTCAGGCAGCAGCACAGCATCCTGTGTGGTAGGAGCAAATAATAGAATAGAATAAGTTTGTTTAGAATTCTAATAAAATCTGGGGGAAAATAATATTAAATCAGAATATTTATAAAATCATGGTACTGATGCTGAATCGCATTACAAACACCTACTGTACAGTGGTGGCCAAAAGTTTTGAGAATTACATAAATATTGGAAATTGGAAAAGTTGCTGCTTATGTTTTTATAATAGCAATTTGCATATACTCCAGAATGTTATGACGAGTGATCAGATGAATTGCATAGTCCTCCTTTGCCATGAAAATTAACTTAATCCCGAAAAAAAAAAAAAAAAAAAACTTTGCACTGCATTTCGTTGCTGTCATTAAAGGACCTGCTGAGATCATTTCAGTAATTGTCTTGTTAACTCAGGTGAGAATGTTGACGAGCACAAGCCTGGAGATCATTATGTCAGGCTGATTGGGTTAGAATGGCAGACTTGACATGTTAAAAGGAGGGTGATGCTTGAAATCATTGTTCTTTCATTGTTAACCATGGTGACCTGCAAAGAAACGCATGCAGCCATCATTGCGTTGCATAAAAATGGCTTCACAGGCAAGGATATTGTGGCTACTAAGATTGCACCTAAATCAACAATTTATAGGGTCATCAAGAACTTCAAGGAAAGAGGTTCAATTCTTGTTAAGAAGGCTTCGGGGCGTCCAAGAAAGTCCAGCAAGCGCCAGGATCGTCTCCTAAAGAGGATTCAGCTGCGGGATCGGAGTGCCACCAGTGCAGAGCTGCTCAGGAATGGCAGCAGGCAGGTGTGAGCGCATCTGCACACACAGTGAGGCCAAGACTTTTGGAAGATGGCCTGGTGTCAAGAAGGGCAGCAAAGAAGCCACTTCTCTCCAAAAAAAACATCAGGGACAGATTGATCTTCTGCAAAAAGTATGGCGAATGGACTGCTGAGGACTGGGGCAAAGTCATATTCTCGGATGAAGCATCTTTCCGATTGTTTTGGGGCATCTGGAAAAAGGCTTGTCCGGAGAAGAAAAGGTGAGCGCTACCATCAGTCCTGTGTCATGCCAACAGTAAAGCATCCTGAGACCATTCATGTGTGGGGTTGCTTCTCATCCAAGGGAGTGGGCTCACTCACAATTTTGCCCCAAAACACAGCCATGAATAAAGAATGGTACCAAAACACCCTCCAACAGCAACTTCTTCCAACAATCCAACAACAGTTTGGTGAAGAACAATGCATTTTCCAGCACGATGTAGCACCGTGCCATAAGGCAAAAGTGATGACTAAGTGGCTCGGGGACCAAAACGTTGAAATTTTGGGTCCGTGGCCTGGAAACTCCCCAGATCTTAATCCCATTGAGAACTTGTGGTCAATCCTCAAGAGGCGGGTGGACAAACAACAACCCACTAATTCTGACAAACTCCAAGAAGTGATTATGAAAGAATGGGTTGCTATCAGTCAGGATTTGGCCCAGAAGTTGATTGAGAGCAGCCCAGTCGAATTGCAGAGGTCCTGAAAAAGAAGGGCCAACACTGCAAATACTGACTCTTTGCATAAATGTCATGTAATTGTCGATTAAAGCCTTTGAAACGTATGAAGTGCCTGTAATTATATTTCAGTACATCACAGAAACAACTGAAACAAACATCTAAAAGCAGTCTAGCAGCAAACTGTGTGAAAACTAATATTTGTGTCATTCTCAAAACTTTTGGCCACGACTGTAGGTATTGTGATAATATCGTAATCAGAATCGTTTTAACCCTAATGCTGTAATGGGTGAGTATGGAAATGGCCAGGATTGATTAAAAAAAAATTTGGCCTGATTGGTCAGCCGTGAAGGTATATAAATAAAATAAATCTGTTTAAAAAGGTAGCCTTTGTTTTTAACCGCCTTTTCGATGTTATTAATTTATCTCTGCGCAAACGGGAGCAGATGTGTGTTAATTATGTTTGTACGGTCTACTACTTCTCCGAGCAGCTGAGAGGAAACTGTTCTAAAGGAGGTACCATGTTGAAGCTCTTACCCTGTGTGCCACTGTGTTTTGTGAATCGTACGAGGGCAGATGAGTGAGTTAAAGTGGATCGATGTTATTAGAAGAGAGTCTGGAGGCGTGCACGATTGGGAATAGTAGTGTAATTAAAAAACCTGCTTTATAAAAATGTTTGGCGAATGACACGCGCTGAATTTTTATCCCCGAAATGACTTAGACGTCTAAACGGGCGTGAAGAGCGTAATGATTAACCGAATTTGATGCCGCATATTTTTGTATTCACAGTATCTGCGAAACATTAGCGCAGTTATTCTGCAAATTTTTGCTGTCGCATTTATGGATGGATAATTTGAGAATGTAAAAAAATTTTCATAAATGTTTTTGTTTACGGGAAAATGAGGATATAAAAAGCACGGAGGGTTTTCAAAAGAAACACACGGTGTATTAATGAAAGAACTTGATACTCAGGATCATACACAGAGTAGGCAGCAAGAAACAAGAACGTGTGAGGGGCAAATTCATTTTCCTTTCCATTTTTTCTCAAATAAGGATATTATGCTTACTATACAGTATGTTAACCTTCATCATTAAACTCGAGATAACATTGAAGTTCATTTGCGGCGACGTTGTACTGCTCAGTCTGTGTGAGTGGAGACGTCTCCATGGCTCTATCGCGTGGTCAAGGCCTTCTCCATGTCCCTTGTGTCGGTGCGGCATTAAAAAGCAATCCGCGTGGATGTCAGGGAACGTGATTGCGTGGCCTGATTATGTGTCTGGCGTAAAGTGCTCAGAGAGGAGCGGACTCCCTGCTGCTGGCTTCAGCTGAAGCTTGATACTTAGCGGCTTCTCGGGTGTCTCCTCGGATTCCAGGGCAAAAATCAGTTGCAACTGTGAGCGTAGGTGAGTTTAATAACTTTTAATAGAAACGTAATAATCAGAAGAGCTACTCTGTCCTTCCTACAACTCTTAAGTTGCAGGTTGTTGCTGTGATCAGCAAAGATGATACTTAAAGTTTATTAGTGTCATTTTTTTTTTTTATAAGGACAAACCAAATCTAGAAAAGATTTAATCATGCTCATACATTCTGTGTTTGTATTTACATGTCAGTGCCAGAGCCAGTCGCATCTCATAACACAGCTGTGCGTTACATTTCGTGACGCCGACTCAACTCCATGTAAGGTCAAGTTCACAGAGAGCTCAGTGCGAAAGTGAAAAAACTGATTCTTTGTATTGGTTTAAACTTGTAAATGGCGTTTATTCATGCTTTAATTAAAAAAATAAAATATATGGATGTGTCAAATCCTGATTCGAAAACTGCGTTAAAACATTAATTCAGATTAACCCAATTAAAGGAGAAAACCATCCATGTAATATACACCGTGTCCTCTCTCTCTCTCTCTCTCTCTCTCTCTTTTTGTTGTTTTCTCTGTGTGTGTTTCTCCTTGGAGCACATGCAATTGTCACCTTTCTTGACATAGCAGAACAAACAGGAGCACAAAGGGAAATTAATCCGTAATTAAGTTGTTCTTCTCTAAAACACGATATATATATATATATATAATGGCTGGCAAAATATACTTGGTCGGCAGTTAATATACAGTACTGTGCAATGTCTTGAGCCCCCCTCATTTGTTCACATTTTGCTTCCAAAGAGCTAGACGTTTTTGTATTTTTTTGGCTCTCATTTTCAGTCTAGTCCCTGTACCTGAGCTGTTTAAGAGGGTTGTGTTTTGTTTTGTTAGGCCACAATTGATGACAGCCAGCAGTTGATGGCAGCCGATCAGGCCGGTGATCACTGTAGTATACAGTACTGGTGATGCTGACTGCCGAGTGGTTGGAATAGACGAGTGGGGAAACGAGGTTGCTGGTGAGGTTGTTACATAAACAACCGATTCGTAATTTCACTTGTTAGCAATGTACAGTAAAACATTTGTTCCCATTTCTTACTTTGATGTATGTCATTAAATTTAATGTGAGGACATAAGGGGGGAATCATAACATTTGCACAGTACTGTATATGAGTGGCTCAAATCTAGTCAATTAGTGGGAAACACTAAAAATAAATAAATAAATAAATAAACAGAGAAAGAGCTGTGGATCCCAGGTAGAATGTCCATTCGATTAAATTATGGGGCATTTCAATTTTCAAATTATTTCTCAAATGATTTCTTATATAATTATATTATATTACTGGTGTATTAGAGGTGGGCTACTTTTTCCTAGGCCACTCTGTATTTCTTGAGGGTTTCGAAGTAATAAAACTAATGAAAGCATTTAATAATCGTTTAGAAACTTAATTTAATAACGTTAAGAAACGTGTGTAACTCGTACGAAGCACCACACTCCAGTCCAGTAGGTGGTGGTATTATATCGACTGCCATAACTTCAAAAGAAGAAAAAAAAAAACTGAACTCTTGAACAACTTAAGCATTTACAGGAAATGCAAGTGGATTATTTTTGGCAAAAGCTGATGGAATTCCTTAATTTTGAAATTTTTTTAAAGGTTGTAAATAATTTGTCAAATAAAGCCTCAATACAATAAGTGTGAATCGATTCTGAATCGATAACTGCCCCATGAATACCATCGACTGAGTTGACCAATGAAAGATTAATCAAACTGCATAATCAATTAAATCACACAGCTCTAGCACATAATTAATTTCTTATTTTCTTGCTAGCATTTTTCATTTTTTTTTTTTTTCAAAATTGAAAATCTATTTTTATTGTTATTTCTGGATTAGCTTTAGATTTTAGCTTTAATTTAAGTCATTATTATGAAATGGAGACTAACGCATTAAACAGAATTCTTAAGTTTGTGTACGTAATTGAAAAAAATAAGCGACAGTGAAATCTATAAATATTCACAGTAGCTTATTGAGAATTCTCGGTTTTGAAGCTGAAGCACTCACACTGTACAAACTCAGGAGCTGTTTCCTTGCATGGAATCAGAAAAGCTCAGGTGAGACGATGTTGTCCGACCTAATTTATATTGCATTAACCGTGTTATTCCGTGTGGGGCTGTCGGGCTTTGTTTTTTTCTTTTGACATTTGTTACGGTTGCATCACGCCGCTGACTTAAGATCAAGGGTGTTAACCGAAGGTTAAATACCGCTGAACGCCAAAGCAGCCGATGTGAATAATTTCCTCACGCTAAGATACGGATCATACAGATTCAGTTTTTTTTTTTTTTTTTTCATTGTCTCAAAACGTGTTATCGACAAATACCTGCGTATTCTCTTAGTCACCTAGTCTGTTTTCATTATCTCCAGACCATGTCAAGTCTTAGTACAGCGACATGGAATTTTCTTTTTTTTTTTACAAGCATGTTCTTTACAAAGTCGGGCTGTTTTGTTCTTCGTTTCTTTTCAGCTCTTTCTGTCAGCGTAAATGTTAACCAGAGAATTCTTTAATTAGCTCTTTCGTCTCTGACCTTGGCTTGTTCTTTCAGCCTCGAATCTGACACAAACCACAAGAGGGGTTTCTTTCCATCTCACAATGGCGCGCGGTGACAAATTGGCACTAATCGCTATCTGATAATTAACATTTCTTGAGATTTGAAAGCAGGCCCTGGCTCAGCAGAAAGGTCACTAGAGCCGTGTAGACCTGGTGCTGATATAGAGTTTAGTGAATACTCCTTAGCCAGCACACCACACTAACACCAGTTCAAACCCTTTAAACTCTTAGAACAGCATTAATTCTTTGTAGCCTGGGCTGCGCAGTTACACTACGCAGAGCTGGAAGATTTTCTTCGTGATTGTGGATCGTGCTATGTTGATATGAACATTCCGCCTAATTGCTCTAGATTTTGTCAGCTGCATGTTCAGGTCAATTCTTGCAACTTGCCAAATGAGCACAATTGGATTGAGTTCTGGTGACTGTGGAGGTCAGGAGAGTACAGGAACCAGTTTGAGGTGCTTTGTGTGCATTTTTGCCTTAAACATGGCCAACTTTTGGCCGAAATGGACAGCAACAGTGGCGACACTTTAAGGCCTTCAGTGATGGTGTTATATTTTGCGAAATATATTTTTTTTAAAAAGTGTAATATTTTCACAATTTTCTTGTCGCCGTTTATTCACTTTTTACTTACACGCCTATTCCTAAGCCTGCACAACCCGCACAGCCAATCTGATCCTATATAGTTTTAAATCTGTGAATCATAGATAGACTCATGATGCGATACGATTGGCTTTAAGGGAATTGAAGTATTCAGTCAGCATTCATAGATTTCTTTTGTCATTGCAGTTTTCTATTTGATCGGATCGAATAGCGCTAAATTCAACTTTCTGATTTGTCTCAAGCAGCTACAGTTCTTACAGCTCTTGATGTATTAAACACTACTGAAGAATATTGCTGTGTAACTCGTCTTGTTGATTGTTTAAATGTCACCTTTTAAAGCAATCTTTGTTTTGTTCTGCCAAGCTTCTGCTCCACTCTCCAGTCCATGAGGTGGCAGTATTGCACCAACCCCGCATAAAACTCAAAAGAAGAAGAAGTAATACTTTTTCGCACTTTTTTTGCATTTTCGGGAAGATGCAAGATGCAAAAGCTGTCCCGTAAGAGCTGTATTTGTAGAGCATTTAACGTTTGCAGGTTTACCTGAATTATTTAAAAAGCGGGAATTGATTGTGAATCGAAGCTGACAATTTAATTGAATCAGCCAACAAAAGATTGATTCAATTGCATAATCAATTTAATAGCATAGCTCTAGTGGTTATTGAGCGCCAGGGCTTCTGAATTTAGATTAACGATCATGATGATTAATGATTTAGATTGATCAACCTTATAGCCAATCAGATTTTAGTGTACAGTTAGTGGGCGTATTCTTTTACTCTATAGATGTGTTAGTTGATACATGTGTTATGTCTCTCTGCATCTTATTACAATATAACTGTTGAGTTTTGTAGTTGGTTAGCTATGCTTTATGTGCGACACTTCTTTGCTTGCCAACTGAAAAAGGCTGAAGGAGGGAAATCTGTGGACCTTGTTTCAGATTTGTTAAAGCCAAGGATCATCGTTTTACTATTGTGTCATGCTTTGCTCTTTTCATCAGAAGGAAAAAAGGGTCAATTTTTTTAAGTAAACAACACCGTTGAGTTCATTATATTCAATTTGTTTTATTGTAGTTGGTTTAATTGAGAAAAAAATGAGTGCTCTTGGGTTCCATCGTGTGCATTTTTAATTGTTTGTTTGTTTTGTCAGAAATGTTTTGGGTGTCCTCTAAATGTGTTTTTCTTTCATTATTAATTTAAAAAAATCCATAATATCAGCTAGACATTTTATAGTCAAATTACAATAGCGGTTTAGTTGCTTCACCCTTATTTTCTTTGTAGAGAGCTCGATGAAGGGCCAAGCCTGACAGGCATGGTTCACTACTGGTCCTCAATGTTACTCTTGATAGGCTGTGGAATTCAAATCATGCAAGGTTGTGTGGTGAGAAAACATTTCCCACACCGTTATACCACCACCACCACCACCACCGGCCTGAACCCTAACCCTACCATCAGTAGAATTCATAATTCAGAATTGATTGATTTTGATTTTATGCACCATTCTAACTAGAGTTGTGTGTCAGGATCCCAGATCAGGGAATTCTGGAATGATGACACCACCAGTAATGACCTGGTCACTGAGATCAAAATTCTTTCCACATTCTGAAGTTTGTTGTGAACATTAAGTGAAGCTCTTGACCTGTATTTGCATCATTTCATACGTCGTGCTGCTGAGAGGCACTGCTTGTCAACCAGCAGTCCAGGCAACTGCTTGGGGCCCCAGGCCGGTAGGGGGGCCCTTGAGGCCTGGCAAACTTATTTATTATTTATAAGATAATGGTGATGAATGCTGGTTGGACAGACCCCCTGCAAATGTTTTGCCTAGGGCCTCAACAGACTTTAGAATTGCCCCCGTTGGCGCTGCCACGTACGTGATTGGCTGATTGGATCACGTGCAGGCATTTCTAAAAATTGTGTACTTTAACCAGGACAGGGTATTCTATCTGCACTGGCTTCCTATTCTTCCGAGCTGCACTCGTAATTTAGCTGATTGAGGACATTAGGGCCATTAAGGAATTCTGAAAGAACTTAAATAGCCCTGTTGCTCAACGGTTGGAACACTGTCTGCACAATTAGCTGTCCAAAACCAATTAACTTAGCTCCTGCTGGCATTAAGAACGCAAGTTTTTTTTTTTTCAGCCACTGTTTTCCCAGCGTTTAATGAATAAAACTTTGGTGAAACAGTAAAAGGATGATGTTACACATGATTTATTAACAATTAGGAATTATTTTTAGCAGCATAGTTTTGCAACCACACAGCTTCAGGGTCCCCAGTTTATGCTTGAGATTGGGTTACTTCTCGTGCCAGACCGGGTTTCTTCCAAAGCAGTTGTTCCCTATTTTCCTCCCACTTCACAAGAACATGTCGGTAGGTGGACTAACTACAGTATGTCAAATTGCTCCTCGTTATAAAAGTAGCTGTACATGGGTCACTGTTGCGTCCACCTTCGTACCCGGAGTTCCCTGATGCACCTTATCTGGGTGGACCTTAACCCGGACCTGAATAAAAGAACTTCCTGCAAATGAAACATTGAACGAATAGGATTAATTTCCCAGATTGCAAGCTTTTCTGTAGACTCAGGCCTCATTCGTTACTTCCATTATGTTACGCTGATACGTGAACTGAAACCCAAAAACCAAATGTATTGTTTATATGACTGAGTTGCTCCTGCAGTCTCGAATGGAATCCAATAACAACAACAAAAAAAAAGGGATCAAATCTCATGGCCGGATTGTTTCACCTAATTTTAGGTTGGTCCAAAAAAATCTGAAAAAACTGAGCAGGTGTAACATAATTGAGCACTAAATTGTGCATTCTGTTCCCTCAGTTTTGGAATTTGAACATCGTTAAAATGTTAATTGCAGGGGTAGAAAATGGTTTGATTTAATTTTATAGCCAAACATTTGGTTCTCAGTAACCTCCATATTTCATTTAGACAGATTATTGGTCATTATCTGTAATCTCCATATGCCTGTGTCGGGAGCAGGCTATGTACTGAAAATGAACTCGGGACCCTCCGAAACCTCACCTGATCAAATCACTGTGTACGTCTGTGAGAACTAGTCTCGGTTCTTTATTATTAAGGATTCGCAATCGTGGTGTCAAAAAGCTGGCAGCAGTGTAATTACAGGCATGTGATCACAAACGATAAAACAAACAGGGATTTAAATACCAAAGCCAGAACAGAATATAAACGTGGAAAAAAAAAACATGAGAAACAAGACACAGGAATTGAAAAGAGGAATAGAGGAATAGGACAGCACAGCAAGGCATTAGGTGGTGTATATGGACTCTGTATATGTATATATGTATATTCCACTATAACAGACTAATCGTAATAGAAAATGCACCATGTACCAGATCAGTTGGGTAAATCTGGCTGATCCGAGTGAACCTTTAATAAGTCATGCAGTAGGAACGTATTAGCCGTTAGAGATGGGGGAAAAATCAGTTTAGTGATGTATGGCGATTCTTTGGTCTGGCAATTCATGTATCGCCACACTGAATCCAAAACCCCAGGGCCCAGGTTCGATTCCCGGCCAAGTTCGATTCCTGCCTGCATGTTCTCCCTGTGCTTGGTGGGTTTCCTCCGGGTAGCTTTCTACCACAGTCCAAAGACATGCAGATCAGGCTAATTGGTGTTCCCAAATTACCCATAGTATGTGAATGAGTGTGTGTATGTGTGTATCCTGCGATGGATTGACACTCTGTTCAGTGTGTACCCCGCCTCATGCCCCAAGTCTCCTGTGATAGGCTCCAGCAATACCTCCTGAATACAGGATAAAGCGGTATAGACGATGAGTGAGTGAGTGCATTTGAGGCGTTAAAATGGTGCAGTTCTCCTGTAATCCTGAAGGTGGCATGCTCTAAACTATTCACACTTTGACTGGAAGCATGTCTATGTGGTATGAGCGAATTATTTCTTTTGAGAAATCTGAGGAAAAAAAAATCAAATATTTATATAATTGTCAATATCAATATATATAGAGTTGGCACCTATATTAGGTATTGTGCTAATATCGTGCCCTATGATCCCTGGTGATTTCAATCGCTATTAACCAGGTTAATACTGAGCGCTTCTTTTTTGCTGGAATAGATACAGTATATTCTCTGCGACCCGATTTTGGATAAGCGTTTGAAGATGGATGGATGGATAAATATATTCTTTCTGTACATGTTTGCCCCACATGTGGTGAACATGAGGTGAAGCATCTAATCAGTCATGGATGACCCTGAATTCTTACATTTCTCACGTAAAAACTATCCATCTTATCACATCAGAGTCAAATGTGTAAATGTTTAAATTGTAATCTCTAACGGGAATGCTTTCGATCGGATTGAATAAATACCAGGACATTCTGAAAAAAAAACAGGCTGTAAAAAGGTTAAAGTAAGGACTTAACACAAAAAAAACAAAAAAAAACAAAGCCAATGACAGATGAAGAGCATGGATTGAACTTGATTGTCTTTTCTGACAGTCTTGTGTGCCATGTTGCCGTATTGCCATATATAATCACACCATGCTTGCGACAGTTCCTTCCCATTATGTAGCGGAATGGCCATAAAACACCCGCTTGAGCTAACTAAAGCTGTCTGTGAGACTAGGTGCAGGTCTGGTTGCATGACTGTAGAGGAGATTGGAGAAATAACCAGGTCGAAAACCTCATCAATATCCAGTATTATGCACAGAGAAGAGGGAGGAGGAACGCTCTATTCATAGTAATTTTAAGAAATACGGAGAGAAATACATTATTTCCGCAATGGGCCAAGGGCAAATAATGAGGCACCACGAGAGGTAGAGATCCTCTAAGAGCTCGAATTGAAGCACCGTGCGGTCTGCATTCTAATTTTATGGCACTTAGGAGTAAAGAGTGGGGGTCTCTGCAGCCACTCGTGCAGCCTTCTGGCAATGGAATATAATGTGTTTGGAGAGGTAGCCCATTATCCCTGCATTGGGGGGGAAGAGCTGAAGTGGCCTATAAAACAGCCCTTTAGACAGGTGTGTGTGTGTCTGTAGGTGTGTATGAGCGACACTTCGCAGTACTAGCTCTGTCTTCATTAGCAGCGCTCCTCGAAACAGGCTCTCTTGCGTAGCTGAGAGGAAGCGAACCTGAGCAAACACCCACAAGGGCTCTTGCCATACACTACCATATCGCTCAGCTTTTCTCGTATTCCAGTTTTCTCTGATCGTCGCTCCATTATTCATATTTCCCTGCTTTTTCTTGGAATAAATTTACTTCAGTTAATGTTTCGAGCTGAAAATAAAAAAAATCGATTCAGTGATGTATCGTGATTCTTTTGTGTGGCAATTCGTGAATCGACTCCAAAATCGTTTTTTTCTTTTTCTTTTTTGATTGATTTTTTAATTTGTATATGTTTGCATTCGCGATGTTGCCGTTCCTCTATAGTCCTACAGGTGGTCTTCTTTAAACTATTCACACATTGGCAGGCAGCACAGTTGCACTGTTTAGAATTGTAACACTCACTCACTCATCATCTACAGTACGCCACTGTATCTTTTATACAGGGTGACGAGAGACTATCCCAGGAGATTTAGGGCACGAGGCAGGGATACACTATGGACAGAGCACTAATCCATCGCAGTGCACACACACACATTTCACATACTGCAGGCAATCTGGGAACACCAATTAGGCTATTCTGCATCTTTGGACTGTGGGAGGAAACCCGAGTACCTGGTGAAAACCCACCAAGCACAGGGAGAACATGCAAACTCCACGCACACAGAGGCAGGAATTGGACCTGGCCAGAAATCGATGCTAACCACTAAGCTAGCATGCCGGCATTTGTAACACTACCTGGAAAAAATTTAATAATGCGGTGGAAGATTTTTAAAATCATGATATTTATGGAATCGCAATACAAATCAAATGGGTACCGAGGTATCATGATAATATCGTATCGAGTGATTCCTGGTGAGTCCCATCCGTACAAACTAATAAACCGTAACTACAGTAGCTCCTTTATCCTTTTAGATTAAACAAATTAAAAGTTGAGACATTTTACCAAAGGTGGCAATAATTCTGGAAATGATGCTTATTAATAATAATAATAATAATAATAATAATAATAAGGACATTATGCCACACAATGGTGTAACATTCCCGTGCAAAGAATGAACAAGGAGAACAACGAGAAGAAAAAAAATAAATAACCCACTGACAAACAACTCTCTTGGGCTCAGTGCTGTGATAATTTGTTCGTTCAATCCTGACATTTTCAGCTAAAAGGACTGTTTCAATTAGATCATAGAGAACATAACCTACATCTCCACCTGGTATGTTTTGCCAGAATCAATCGGCTAAATGCTGCCTCGATGTCGTTCCCGAGCCCTCACAGCACTACTTGAAATGTCTTTTTTCCCCCTTTACTGCTACGCAGAAGTGATCTCGTAAGAAATGTACCAAATACGATTAATTGGTGAACCTCTGCAGTTCTATTTCAGGAGCTGTAGACACACTTGTACGTTCTGTAGAAGTAGAGAAGAAGCAAAGGTTCTCCCTTTACGTTTCTATCTGAACGGCATACGACGGGAAAAAAGTACTGTATTATCATTGTGTGTATCATATATACTTTTTATGTTTTATTGCTGTTAACCTGTAGCCTGGGTTAAACCACCGTGACCCTGTCCCTGAAGGCAGCTACTGTACTAAGGATGAATGAATGAATTAATAAATGAATGTATGCTATAAATGCATTGCATGTCAAAGATGCATTTGGCGTATATTTTACATTAATGAATCACAATAACCATCTAATAATTCTAACGGCTAAATATTTAAACAATGATTTAAATATTTAATGTGTCCTTTTTCATGCACTTTAATTAACCTTCAGTGGTGGCTCAAACAGTTAAGGCTATGGGTTATTAGGTTACTGATTGGAAGGTCAAGGGTTCGGGCCCCAGCACTGCCAAGTTGCCACCGTTGAGCCCTTGAGCAAGGACCTTAACCCTACCTGCTCCAGAGGCGCTGTAACCTGGCTGACCCTGTGCTCTGACCCCGGGCTTCCTAACTGGGATATGCAAAAAAAAAAAAAAAAAATCACTGTGTTGTAAGGTACAAGTGACAGAATTTTTTATTTAAAAATATAGCTAATATTGTCTGTCTTTGTATCCATTTAGGACAGGGGTTTTCAAACTTTTTTTTTTATTCCAAATCTGATTTCTGCTCAAAGTCAAAGCTCTGAAATAATTGGTGATAAGCAAATGAATTTTATTAAACTTTGTTGTAACTTACAAGCAACGTACTGTACATTCGTATTTAAGGCAGTTTGAGACAAAATGCATTCAAGCCACTGTTTGACCGCAATCAGATACTTAAAGCAAAGCAACTCTAACTT
This sequence comes from Clarias fuscus, assembly GCA_030347435.1. NCBI lineage: Eukaryota > Metazoa > Chordata > Actinopteri > Siluriformes > Clariidae > Clarias > Clarias fuscus. Next base: position 5,617,022 of record CM059230.1, on the reverse strand, counting down.
TGGACTAAATGTCAAAATAAATTCGTAACAAATTGTGCCAGAAAATTCCATTTCATCCTACACAGCTCCAACTTTCAACATTAAAAAGGACAGAACATGAACGCATGTCAGCCGCTACCTAATGAGATCATAGTCCAGACTTTAGAACATAGCATCTCTTAATTCTAAGTAATATGTTAATATATCAATAATGAATTAACAAATAGAAATCTAGGCATTTAATTTCAACCATTAATTAAGAAAAAAAACAAAAAACAGGTAGGGGGAAAGCCATGTTACCACCCACAATCATCCAATGAAGATCAACGTAAAAAAAAGGTTAATCACAAATGTCACACTACATAGATATAGATACAACACATCTTAGAATTTATATTTCACACAGCCTCTACCTATGGAGTTCTCGCAGTCACGTGATCCAGAATCCAAACATTGCCCATTTTGTCTGTTGATCGTGCCCGCTACAGATAACACCGCCAGGCCGAATAATGATGAACGTTTGGGTAAATTTACCCTCACGGATTTAACACGTGACGAGAGAACAGATAACAAGGTACGTTGAGAAACTTCAGTGTTTGGATATTACTGATTCTTATCAGGACACGGCTGTTCTTTACAACACTTTTGTGGACAGTGCACTTGCCATTCACATGTCGCGCTGCTATCTGTGCCGTCTGACGAGCGACTGAGTGTATTTAGCTGTTTAGCGCGTGTGATAAACCTGGCACCCTTGGAAAGATCTATCTAATTTAAGCTTTAAGGAAACAACAATTTAACAATAAAAAATGCAAACTAGTTACCACGCTTGACCATGAGAAGCTTAATGAAGGTTATAATAAAATGCGTACAGCAAGTACATAGCGTACAGTATATTTGGATATTTATTGTGTTAAGTGCATTTATTTCATAATGATGGTACAATCATTATCATCTTTGACCAGTATTAGCCTTGTCTCCCTGCCGGACAGCTGTGAGAAAACTGATTTGTGGAAAACTGATAAAAGTGTCTTCCATGCTTTTGACCTCGTATGTTGTGAACAACATCTGTCCTGAAAACTAAAAACGGCGTCTTGTTTTGTTCGATGTCTCTTGACCTCTTGTGCTCTTGTCTTTGTGGGTTGTGCTTCTTTTATTGACAAGTTGCTGACTGTAAAAAGAAGAAGAAGAAGAAAAAAAGTGCCACTCTTTAACATTAGGCACTTATTACATCAAGAAGACAGTGAGGTGTTCGCCTAATTAAATTCTCCATCATGCCCTTCTATCATTTCCAAAGCCGTCGCCCAGGTCCTGGCAATTTCGCCTCAGTGCCATTTTCTCTCTCGTTTTGAAGAAATTGAACTTTAAAAGACAAATAAGGTTTAATGAGCCAAGAGAGAAAGAAATATCGCAAGAGTGCCCTCACCTTCCGTCGCTCCCTTTTAGTTATGCTGTCATAGCGAGACCTGCCGGAGCCGATCACAGTGTACACACTTTAACTCCTCTGTATGATAAGAACACATATATTAATCAGTTCCCCTTCTCCCAGTGCCGAAGCCGTATGTGTACTTTGGCGTGTGTGTGATCTGTTATCAGTGCAACACTTCTAATGAGGTGGCTCGTCTGGAGTTCTGGACTTGCCTGTTTAATCCTGGCACTCTGCTTCGAGTGTCTGAACTTAAGTTAGGTTAAATCTTTATTAGTCAGGCACAGCACCCCTGGAGTGGCTTGGTGAATCTGGGGTTTGAACCATTACACTTTTGGTCAGTAACCCAGAACCTACCAGAAGCTACCACAGACTCCACATGGGCGCCTAAAAGTTTTTCAGTTCTCAAAAAGACTTGATGCCCAAACGCTTCATCGATAATCTTACCTAGATACAGTACATTTGTACCTTATGCTTTCACCCTAGGCACGATTGATTGGAACATTGGCTCAATTGTTATTATTGTTCCATACCCGGGTACATTTGCGAGCTGCCAATGAACACTAAGAGAAGGTGAGAACAAGAAGGTCAACCTTTGTGCCATGCCTAATATTACTGATGTTACAGAAGGGTTGTCAAGAGCGACCTACTCGCACGTCTTCCTACATTATCAGCTCTGGCTGTGTAGGACAGACAGCGCTGATGACGTCTCGTTGCAAATTGGTACGCCATACTGTAATTGTGACCATCGTTGGAAGTGGACTTGAAGATAGGACGCCGATCCGTGTCCAGGCACAGTATGGACAGTGTTCATATTACGTAAAACATACTAACTAAGTACAATGTATCTTCACAGTTTACAGTTGTTTTATCATTTCACTGTCCAGGGTCACCAAGAAGAAAATGGTTTCCTTTTGATTCTGGGTTTTCTGAAGTTTTCATGTCAAAAGCTACACGACTGTAGTAAAAAGAAAAAAGGTAGCTTAACAGAATTGGGGAACCTAGAAGATATTAGCGGATTTATAGTACTAGCCAGAAGCAAAGACCTTGTAGTCACAGTTATGTTTTTATTTTATTTTATTTTTTTATTCCTTCACCTCAGGAGAATGAACACATTCTAGCCTCGGGACTGGGGAAAAGGTGAACCTTTGCTGCGGTTTCTCCGGAGATGTTCTGTACTCCAGCTAGTCTTCACTCTGAATTACAGAAACCCAAAATGCACCACATCACACCCTACCTTCAGAATCTGGCAGAACAATTCCCTTCACGTCCTTCATACGTGAGAAGGAGAAGAACTTGACATTTCTACTTTACCACCTATTTGCGGTATCAGAAATAGACATCTTGGAGGAATGAAGAATCTTTTTGTGGCGAGAAAGAGTCAAATGGCTGAGAAGAAGAAGAAGAAGAAAAAAACCTCTTACTTTCTGTGGATCAATGCTGTGATCATTTGTTAGTTCACTTCTGACATTTTCAGCTTAAAGGACTGTTTCAATTAGATCATTGAGAAAGCAACCTACCTACGTCTTCACCTATCATGCTTTGCCAGAGTCAATTAGCTAAATGCCACCTTGATTTAATTTCCCGAGCCGTAGCAGCACTTGAAATCTTTCTTTTTCTTTGCCGTTCAGGTGAAATGATCTGGTATGAAACGTGGCAAATAAATTACCCTGTTCAGGGCTAATTAACATGTCCTAGAAACACTTGTACGTTCTAAGAGAGGTGTTGAAGAACCATCAGCTTACTCACGGCTTACTGAAGTACTGCTGCAGTGTGTTAAAGGTGTGACTCTGTTAGCATAGATCTGTTCCTCTGGTTCTTCTCATAGTCTTAACTGCCAGTCGCCTTCAATGTGCGACTCACTTTTGTCCTCCATTTGTGATCTTCTAAGGACTTCCCCCTTGCATTCTTTTTTTTTTTTTCCAGTTAAAAGCCGGGTCCGTTCGCTCATCCTTTACACGTCTTTCTACATGCTACATCACTGCAATCGAAGTCTCTGTTCTCTACTTAGTAGTCCATTTATTTTCAGCCGGCTCCCGCTCAGTGACAGCATGGCTCATGCTGTGGACTTTTGAGTCGTGCTTCGCTCTGCCCGAGGTGGATTTTACGGGATTAATTTTAATGGAGCCTCACGACACAACCTTCCTCACTTTGCCAGGAAGATGACTGCTCAGCTCGATTATTACTTATTGATACCGAGGGCAAAGAAGTCTCGTCTTCATTTTTGCCTGAGTGCCCATGCTTCTCACAATTACCATTTCTCTGTCCGCAAATATGACCTGTGCGAGAAATCTCTCTCTCATTGCCATTCTCTGGACCGCTTTGGACTCAGGACACTAAGAAGGGTACACCCTGGACAGAGTGCCAGTCCATCGCCGGGCACAAGCACACACTCGTAAAATTTGGGAATGCCAGTTAGACAAATCTACATGTCTTTGGACTATTGGAGGAAACTGGAGTACCGTACTCTGAGGAATCCCACTAAGCACAAGTAGAACATGCTGTGCGAGAAATGTGGGATGGATACATCATCTCTGCAGTGACCACATTTTCTCCTCAAATTGCTCCCAGGCAAGTGTGTAACCTAACTTTTCAAACCATGTCAGAGAACGGCATGTCTCAGGAGGAAACAGTGTCTGCCCTCTTTCACATACTGTACATGATCACATCAACACCCATGGTTGACTGTTGTGGCTGTGATTGACTGAGGAGAATTGCACAGAGAGCATGGCCAGTTTTGCTCCCTTGGCTCTTGGCCATTGGTGCTCTAGGCCACCTTTCGATCTTTTGATGATTAAGCAAATACTAATGACAAGCATAATACTGAATAATTCTTGTATTACCATTTTGTGAACATTGCATGAGATGATCGAAATGGTGCTACTGTACAGTGGATACATGCCATAATCAAAGCAGAAGGCGGTCCAACAAAATATTAAGCTTTTTTTGTACGCCAGCAGTGTACACTCACTCACTATATACTCTACAGGGTTGCAGGAGACCTGTAGTCTGTCCCAGGAGACTCAGGGCACGAGGCAAGGTGCCAATTCAGAGGGCACACACATACATACACGCTCACAAGCCCTTTTACACTTCTGCATAACTTTGGACAATGGAATGAAAACCGTAGTGCCTTGAGGAAACCCCCCCAAGTACAGAGAGAACAGGTAAACTGTTAAAATCCGCTAGTGTATAATTTTTTGTAAAATTGTTATGCTAAATATTTTTAAATTGTGTGTGCACTATTGTTAGTTTTTTTTTTTTTTTTTTTAATGCTCCCTGACTGGCTGGTTGAACTGAGGTTTGAAGCCTACTAGAAGCGGCTTCCGGCAGAAATAGACTATTAAGCAGAGTGGCACGGAGAGATGCTTCTGGAAAACTCAGGAAACGTGCCACAAGGCACCTGGTGGAAACAAAACCATTGACTAGAGTGGAAGCGATTTATTCCACCAACCTTGCCGTGGCCGGACCGCACCATCACCACTTATGGTGTAAATAGGGCCTTAGACCTTGATATGGATTTTATATCAAAGAATGGAAAAAATATCAGTCGTGCCTTAGGAAAGAGTCTTACAAATGCAACAGCCAACCTGCAGCATTATGGCATAATCAAAATGATGCATTTGAAAGGAACATTAAGTGTACTTTATAGCTGTCAAGCACCCATTGGCTGCATATCTTTTTCTTTTTTTTCCTATTGCATGTGACCAAAATAACATGAATTATGGATGACAAGTGATGTGTTTAGTAAGTGTAAATTAGTACTTACACTTGCTCGAGAATGTTGATTAGAGCTGTGGTGTTTCGAATACATTATCGTGGTCTGATGCTCTGACATTCAAATGCCGTTTAAAAAACGACAAGTTATTCAGATGGGTGCCAATACTTTAACTTTAGCAGGATTGTTAAAATAGAACAGAACATACGCCATACATTTTGTGCTGGTAAATCTTTTGTTGTATAGTTAATATTTTATTCCTTATGAGCAAGCGTGAGGAGAACAGGAAGCCCTCGTGTACGCTGCCTAAATCACGAACTGCTATTTTTATGTCATATTTGGTTTTTTTTCGTCAATGACAATAAATAAATAAAATGGCAAATATGTCTAAAGTTTTGCCAAATTATGAATTATGTGATAACACAGCGGTGCCAAAAGATATTTGAACTGAGAAAGCAATTTTGTCAGTGACTACAGCGCTGAGGAAGTTTGCTGAGCCAAATTGTCAATAGAGAAACAGTTTGGTTTTTGGCATCCATACCGAATTATGAAAACTGTAATTAATAATAAAAGTGTTGCACATCTTTTTCATTGCGCTACAATAAGACCTCGTGATATCATGCGTTTCTTAACTGTAACAGGTTCATGATTAAGCCGTTGAGAAACATTACATTTTAATCTTCTTATTTAGTAAGTTTCATGTCAGGAAACAAAACAAGAACGAAAAATGAGAATAATCCAAACCGTGAGACACAAGACCGATTCAAGAGACATAACAGAACAAAAACAGATGTGAGACGATTAACGGACTGATCCTAGGGCTATTTATAATTAAACAAGCTACCGGTGAATACTATAACAACACGTACAGAAGTGCACTTTGGGAAATGAAATGCATGACAAAGTCCAAATGCAAAAAGCAAAGCACCCTCCAGGGGTTATCCCTGACGATGAGAACCTGATGTTCAGCACGACAGGGAACCAAATTGAGCACAGATTTTAACAGAGATGGAAGGAAAATATCGAATCAGTGATGTATCGTGATCCTTTTGTCTCGCAATTCATGTATCGCCACACTGACTCCAAAATAATATACTTAAAAATATATATATATGTATATATATATATATATATTATGTTTGCATTTGAGGTTTTAAAGTGTCGCAGTTCCTTCATAATCCTAATAAGAAAATAAGAAAAGAAATATTTTAGTATGGGTCACTAGGGATGCAAAATCTTTTTGAAAATTCTGACATGTATTGCAATTACAATTGCAGTATGTAGCTATTAAATGTATTCAAACTTATTTATATAGGCTAAAAGCAAATAACGCACTAGAAGTAGTTGCATCAAGAGTTATAAATTTATATATTAGAAATAGAAAACATGCACCACGTCCTTCGCTTAATAATATGACATCATCTGAAGTTTTCTAGTCTTGTCCTCTCTTCGGCACCAAATCCTCACTTCCCAGGTCACCAAAACCACGCCCAGGCAACTACTTTAAAATAAGCAATGCCTTGATGATTGAGGCTTTGAGCTTTGAGTCCATAGATGTCGGCACTACCCGAATTTCACATGTAGTAAAGCATCCGACCAAACAGAGTGATGAGACTCCCTGTTGTATTCTTGTAACCAACAATACTGGCAAACAAAAAGCGTACTGTAATTTGAAAAGATGAGATGCCTGAAAGTTTTTCTTCTTATTATTTTTCTTCTTCTTATGTTATATTTACAGCAAATTAAGCACCTTACAGCAGGCAGAACCAATTTGCGCACATTGAAAAAAGTATGTTCTGATTGATCATGTAAACGCACGTCTTATCAGATCAGCGCCCACGTGAACAGTTAATTTTTTCTTTCAAACCCGTGCTCACTGTGAGGACCATTAACCTTTGACAGCAGGTTGGAACCCCAAAAAATAATTATCATTTGAAAAAAAAAAATCATTTCCTGGACTAGATGCACAACGCAGCAGGTTCTCTGCTATCCTTTTTATAATTCATGGTCAATATACACCAAGGCCATACTATCACGTCGCTAACCACAGCTGCGGATCCAATTAGCACGTTTTTCCGAACCATGAATGGTTCGCCTAATTAGCATGTGCCATACGTGCTCCATGCATTTATCCAGCATGAATACAAATTGGGGATCAGTGAACACCACTCAAAGGCCTTGCCCTTATCTAACGCGTTTAAAGCCTCAATGAGAGAGAGTATCGACTGGCCGACACATGACGCGCTCGACGTATGATGCATACAGTGCTGCTTTTTAGAGGCTCTTGTGCATTGATTCACCACTAAATATCATATAATTGGCTCTTTAGTGTCTGAATAGTGCTGATTGAGTGTTTAAATAAACCGAGACATCTGTGTCCTAAGCAAGCACTTAAATCATTACAAAGCCGTTTTCAGCTCCGTGAAGCTCCAACCTTCTCAGAACATGCCGGAATCAGAAGATCAGCTATTTTAGATAACAATCAGTAACAATAATAGGTCAAAAATAGCGAGTCAGAATCCAGGCGTGTTAAATGTACACAAGAATAAAATAGCAAAAAGTGAGTGTCTTTAACTGATGAATTCATACAGTATTTTCGAGGAAGAGAACGAAACTGCTATAAGCAGCGGCGCCATTTCACCTGAGAACATTCTCAAAGTTTGCAGTTCATTTATCATTAGTTACAATTTGACTTGCTAGTCTGACTTGGTATTAGCAAATATAGCCAACTCAGCTAACTCAGCCACAAGAGTCACTCTATAATTTAGGGTACATTTCAATGTGAGTAAAAAACAGAGCTGCGCGATTAATCGTTATTATCGTGGTTTAGATTGATGTTGAAAAATTTTAATTCGATTTTATCGATGCAGTGGCCAGGCTTGTGTTCTTTGCTAAAAACATGTAGAATGCTGTCAGGCACCTGTTTGATTTTATTTAACATGTAAGTTGCATGTGGTTTACAAAATTATTTTTCTTCAGTGATTTAAAAACATAAAAATAAGAAGAGGAATCTGTAAACCATAACAGTGTATGCAACTTAATTCATGGTCAGGTAATATCACAGGTGGGTAGTAACGAGTAACATTTACTCCATTACATTTACTTGAGTAACTGTTTGAATAAAATGTACTTCTATGAGTAGTTTTACCGCACCATACTTTTTACTTTTATTTGAGTAGATTTGTGAAGAAGAAACTCCGCTACATCCGGCTACACTCGACACTTATTCGACACTTAAGATATTCTTTGTGTTTGCTCGAGAAATGCAGCCGGTGGATCTACCATGTGACTATGTTTCACCAATCAGACGTAGCAACAATAATCACATGACTCCGTTTGACCAATCAGCCGCAATAACAATCACCTCATGGAGTCGAGTGACCACACCGATTTGGGAGGTCGGGGGATGGGCTGTCTTCAGCAGTGGTAGACAGAGAAGCAAACATGTCGCGGTTAGTTTAACTGTTTTATTTAATGTTGCATATGTTAATATGTTAATCTTAACATATATAATTAGCAAATAAACTGGAGGCTAAAAAATATATAATTTTCTCACATTTGTTCTGCTGGACACAGATTATGGTTAAGTGCGACTCTTGTACTCATGTTCTAATTTTCTTTTCAAATCTGCTGAGTCATTTGCAGGACAACTGAATAGACAGTATATCTTACACAGGAAATAGTTACACTGTTCAAACATACATGTAGGGATTTATTCCAAAAGCTTTATATTGTGAAAAAAGTGAGATTAGGAAATTTGTGTTTCTTATTCCTTAACTTGCTATTTTGTAAAGATATTTAGTTTTATTCATTTATTTTATTACATTTATTTAATTAATTGTATTATTTGGAAATGTGTACATACAAAATTTATACATTATTTTATAATTTTGTCTGACTGCTTACATAATTTCTAAAAAATAATAAATCGGACATTATGATGAAACCGTTACTCAGTACTTACAGTAAGTAGACTTTTCACCGAATACTTTTTTTTTACTCGTACTTGAGTAATATTTTGGATGACTGCTTTTTACTTCTACTTGAGTAATATTATTTTGAAGTGCAGCTACTCTTACTTGAGTTCATTTTTTGGCTACTCTACCCACCTCTGGGTAATGTACTCAGTGACAACTTGCTGTTATAGATAAAATATTTTTGTGTGTTTAAAATGTACAGTATGCCAAAGAGAAGAATGAGATTATGTGATGCGGTTCACTCGGCATTGGGACAAATCATTTTTAAGTTACAGGATGGAGTTCTGTTAATAACTAGCTTGGCAGACCTTTTGTGGACATTAATAAACTGATATATCTACCTTATAAATGAGAAAACCAGTAGTTAGACTTTTGAATACGAGTGTGATATTGCTTTTGTACAACAATTGCCGTATAACAAACACCATTTGTTATCAACAGCTTATTATTTGTAAATAGATAAAGTGATTCATAAGATGACGACGTTATCAGATGTGTTTTTTGCTGAAAGAGCTTTCGTGGCTGGTTTTGAACGCGGGTTTTGGCAGGTAGCTCCCCTCTCTCCTCAGTACTGCGGACCGTACTGGTCTACATCCACCCGTTCTGCGACCGACAGTAAGTGTGATTAACGATTGTAAGAGCATCTGTGACGCGGTGTGATACAGTATATAGCCCAGTGCTTTATATTACTGTATATTTTGTCCCCTCATGGAAAGCTTCTCATCCAATCAGAGTACTCAGTCAGAACTGACAGTTAATGTAGAATCATTACTGTGAAACCAAGAAATCCTCAACTGTAAAAATGGATTTGGCAAAAATTGTGGATATGGGCAGTTTTCAAGCACAGGATACACATAATAATAATCTAATATTTTTTTAGTAAATTTGCTTATCATCGGCTGACATGGAACGTACACCAGATTATAGAATGATCCAGCTGACTAATACAGCCAGGTATTGTTAGCAAGTTGCAGAAACTTGGCTCAACATGCGTTTTCAAATGATATGAACTTTCTCCAGTTGATGCAGGTATGCTGCCGAGGTAGAGCCAGGGACACTCATTGTCAAGTTCAACACTGCAGTCTGGTGGCTTATGCGCACTCAAGTCTAATAACCCAAGTCTGATTGCTCAAGTTTTTTTTTCTCCGTCCTTGATAATAAGAATTTTTCTCCGGGAAAGGTTTCTATGTAGCGCGCCAGTGACAAACGGTCTGATGAGAGTCCCTGGTGATGACTCACCACCAAGTCACAGATGCAGAGTAGGAGGGTGTCGAAGAGGGCGGATGGCCATCTCTCTCTCTCTCTCTCTCTCTCTCTCTCTCTCTCTCTCTGCCATGCATTCTCTCACTTCGCTCTCGGCGGGTGATAATAAGATGGCGAGTCTCTGTCTCCTCTCACTTCCCCCCCGCTGATGAGTCCCAGCCCGGGGCTTGATCTGCAGTCATCAGGTTCTGTTTGTGTATACATGAGGTTGTTTAGGGCTTCTGTGGCGTCTAATGATTCCTATCATTTATCTTCATAATGCAAAGAAAGCGTTAGTGCTACGGGTTGTCACGTCATATGTCGGCTCAGTGTTTAGACGGAAGTGTTTTCCTATTTTTAATTAAAAAAAAAATTTTTTTTAATACACTCACCTAAAGGATTATTAGGAACACCTGTTCAGTTTCTCATTAATGCAATTATCTAATCAACCAATCACATGGCAGTTGCTTCAATGCATTTAGGGGTGTGGTCCTGAACTCCAAACTGAATGTCAGAATGGGAAAGAAAGGTGATTTAAGCAATTTTGAGCGTGGCATGGTTGTTGGTGCCAGACGGGCCGGTCTGAGTATTTCACAATCTGCTCAGTTACTGGGATTTTCACGCACAACCATTTCTAGGGTTTACAAAGAATGGTGTGAACAGGGAAAAACATCCAGTATGCGGCAGTCCTGTGGGCGAAAATGCCTTGTTGATGCTAGAGGACAGAGGAGAATGGGCCGACTGATTCAAGCTGATAGAAGAGCAACTTTGACTGAAATAACCACTTGTTACAACCGAGGTATGCAGCAAAGCATTTGTGAAGCCACAACATGCACAACCTTGAGGCAGATGGGCTACAACAGAAGACCCCACCGGGTACCACTCATCTCCACTACAAATAGGAAAAAGAGGCTACAATTTGCAAGAGCTCACCAAAATTGGACAGTAGAAGACTGGAAAAATGTTGCCTGGTCTGATGAGTCTCGATTTCTGTTGAGTTTTTCAAATGGTAGAGTCAGAATTTGGCTTAAACAGAACGAGAACATGGATCCATCATACCTTGTTACCACTGTGCAGGCTGGTGGTGGTGGTGTAATGGTGTGGGGGATCTTTTCTTGGCACACTTTAGGCCCCTTAGTGCCAATTGGGCATCGTTTAAATGCCACGGCCTACCTGAGCATTGTTTCTGACTATGTCCATCCCTTTATGACCACCATGTACCCATCCTCTGATGGCTACTTCCAGCAGGTTAATGCACCATGTCACAAAGCTCGAATCATTTCAAATTGGTTTCTTGAACATGACAATGAGTTCACCGGACTAAAATGGCCCCCACACTCACCAGATCTCAACCCGATAGAGCATCTTTGGGATGTGGTGGAACGGGAGCTTCGTGTCCTGAATGTGCATCCCACAAATCTCCATCAACTGCAAGATGCTATCCTATCAATATGGGTCAACATTTCTAAAGAATGCTTTCAGCACCTTGTTGAATCAATGCCACGTAGAATTAAGGCAGTTCTGAAGGCGAAAGGGGGTCAAACACCATATTAGTATGTTGTTCCTAATAATCCTTTAGGTGAGTGTATATTCGATTCCTTTTGGTTGGAATTAATAAATTCTTTCTGTGCATATTTGTAACATCAGATGATGAGTTTCCGATCAGTAAACGTCCTAAGAGAACAACGACAAAAAAAATTTATAATAACACTTCCACCTTTCACATGTAGTAAAGCATCTAACCAATCAGAGACCCAATTCGTGTAATAGATCATAACACAGAAGGTGGGATTTATCGGAAAAGATGTGAAGTCTATCCTAACCATGATGTCATAAGGAAAAAAAAAACTTCATTATTTTTCCTCCTCGCTAAATCTGACGACTTCTTTTGTTGTTGTTAAAAGCGATTTTTTAAGAACTTTTGGAGACTCTGATGTAAAAGCACGCATGGTTCTATTGTTCAAGCAGTGGGTACTGCCGTGAGCCCCTCCCCCATCCCAAAGCACTCCCAGAGGGTCAGTCTCACCGTAGCCGACCCAGCTGCAGTCCGAGCAGAGTGGAGACCCGCGCCACTGTGTGTCCACGCTGCAAATGGATCGTGCATGCACAAATCGCCACTTGGTTTACAGAGTTTCTTGACTGTCACTCATGGTCAACATCTGTCTCACAGTCTCGCACTTTCTCAGTTACTTACGCACCTCGTCCACTGTGCTCTCCCACAATGTGATTTCTTTCTCCTACATCGTCCATCACAATCGCAAGCAAATCGACAATTATGCAAAATAGGCAATGACGTCATTCAGCGACAGCCAATAGCTACTTTCCTTACTGAGGAGTTGGCAACACTGCATATTTCTAGCAGAATCACTACATGCATGAACATGAAAACACACATCTTATCAGATCAGCATTAAGTTGGAATCTTTAACTGCCCAGAACGATAGTATCACAAATATCTCTGTGGTGATTCGTTTTGTATTGCGATTCTTTTAATATCATGATTTCATAAGCATACTGATTCAATATCACTGCAATGTGTCACCACCTCAAATACAAACATATAGAAATTATCGTTTAATTTAAAAAAAAAAAAAAAGATTGTCAGTTTTGTGATACACGAATTGCCACACAAAAGGATCACAGAACATAACCAAATCGATTTCCCCCTCCTCATCTCTTTTGTCGATGTAGACGCCGCTAACAGCATTGTTACCCCAGTGTTACGTGCGAAGTTTTCCTTGCCAACGTAAAATGCAGTGGCGATTATAAAATGAGTTTTATAGGAGCTTATTGTCTGAGCTGAAAAGCATTTTTTTGGTGATGTGTAGCCAGGAAATAATGGAGACTAGGCAGCAAAAAAATAACTTAAATTATGAGTAACAAATGGCACTATGTTTAAAAGTTTAGCAGAATCGAGAGAGAAAGTAAGTGTTTGTTAGGAAACAAGATTGAGGAACAGCAGTGGACAAAGTACACAAAACCTGTACGTGAGTGAAAGTAGAGATACCTTATTTAAAATATTACTCAAGTGAAGGTAGAAGTCCTCCATTTACATTTCTACTGATGTTTGGACACAAATCCTAATTCCGTGGTCTTTCCTGATTTTTATTTCTTTCTACATTTTAAAACAAAATATGCAATAATCTCTTCTGAACTGTTGATATTGAGATGCTACAGTACGTCTGCTCTGTAAAGCTTCATAACAGCTCTAATCTGAGGTGCTGTTTGTTAATTGCTGATTTCTGAGGCTGGTGACTTTAAATGAACTTCTCCTCTGCAGCAGAGGTCAGTTTTGGTCTCGCTTTCCTCGGGAAGGTCTTCATGAGAGCCGGTTTCATCATGGTGCCTGATGGGTTTTGCAAATGCACTTGACACAATACTGTTCTTGCAAGAACTATTCCACGAACAGCTGGCCTTCGGGTCTTGAAATAAACAACTGACAGTTATTGTTGTTGTTGTTACTTGATTACCTATTTATCTCATAGTTTTTAATGTAGAAAATGAATCCATTTTGGCTATATATATCTGCAGTATGTCCTGACCACTGCAGACTTCTTGCCCAGCTTCCAACAAGTCAACTTCAAGGCAAAAATGTTCACTTGCTGCTTAATATATCCCACTCACATCCAGGTGCCATTGTAACCAGACATTTTAACTGTAGCTATGTTGACATAATGTGATGGCTAGGTGACTGAATCAGAGCAACTCCAAAACGGAAGCTCTGGTGGGATGTTCCAGTTTGCAGTGGTCAGGACATACCAAAAGTGGTTCAAGGAATGAACTGGTGACAGGGTTATGAGGATTACTGATGCATGTGGCGAGTGAGGATGGGTCCATATATATATATATATATATATATATATATATATAGAGAGAGAGAGAGAGAGAGAGAGAGCTAGTATTAGCACTCAGACTAAATTTTTTCTTCTCCGTCTCCATTTTTTTTTCCCAGGTGATTGACATAATCGATATCTCCCCTGCTCGCTGATTGGCTCCTGCTGGGATGGACATGAAAGAGAAGCGGCACCGCTCTCTGACCCGAGGCAGGTGCAGGAAAGAGCTCCACTACGCCACGTCCTCCATGGACGCAGACGGCGGTCACGTGGCCCGCCAGAAATGCTCCAGCTCCAGCGAGACGCTTAAAACCTACGAGCAGGAGGCACGGATGCGTTACGGGCCCGAGCCGGTCGATTACGTCGGGCAAGGTGATGCTCATACAGTTTTTCAACCATCCTCCACGTATTGTTTTCTGTCCTCGGTCATACACGGACGTAGGGAGAAAGATGGTTTACTCCGGCCTTCACTCTGACTAATAGAAACTCTAAAACAAACGGCACCGTGATTCGATTTGATCTCTGCGTAATCCATTAATGCTTGTTTATGAATCAAGAAGTAATTGGATTTTCAGGCACGATGAAATTTTCATTTGCGACTATTGAGAAAATCTATCCTGATAACTTTATAACTTTAAGTAAGCAACTGTAAGCGTCGCCGGCGTCCCGAGACGCAGTTGAGCGAGACATTTGAAAGTGCCTCAGTGAAAGAGAGAGAGAGACAGAGGTAAACACGCATGCGAGACGGTTTTAATCAGTGACAATGCAATTTGTTTTCTCCATCACCCCGATTTAGAAAGCTCCGCAAACATCGGTGATTAACCTGAGTTATAGATTGTCACACAATTTTCCTTTCTTTCCCTTGTGAAAAGTTTCCATGCTGTACAGTTTTTGCACTGTAATTATACTCATTGTTTTCAACAACAGGGTGCACTCGTCATAGATCGTTCTGGAAAACCGATGCAGTCGGACTCGAGCTTTGAACAAAGTCTTAGGTCGTTCTTGATGACTTCACAAACACATTCCAGGCTCCAGATGGCGACGGAAATGGTTGCCAATGCACCTGATGTTCTTTTTTTTCAGCTAGTTTTTATTCAGACTGTCTTCCCTCAAAGACACGCTGCGATCTTTAATCCTTCGACACTCTCTCTCTCGTCTCCTGCGTCTGCTTGCCCGGTATGGGAGTACAAGAGCGCACGTGATAGTACAGCGGGGCTGCGTTCACTGGTGACAGAGCGCGAGACCATTCCATTAATGCAAACAACCCTACTGTATGATCATATGCGCTCTTGTGTTCCTGTACTTGGATGCGCATGCTGACAAGCAGTTGGTTAACTGAAGTTCAAAACAACAGAAGAGATTCATTAATTTTACATTGACTAGTGTTGGCTATTATTTTCTGATCAATGTTACAGTAAAATTGTTAATGATGTTTTTATTTGTATAGCGCTTTTAATAATGGTCATTGTCGCAAAGCAGCCTTACAGAATCAGAAGAAAAATTGGGAAATGAGTATGAAATGTGTGAGAAAATGCATATAAATCAATTTTATCAGTTTTCTCATCGATGAGCAAACAAGAAAAAAAAACACCCTGCGATGGCAATTGGAAGAAACCTTGAAAGGAACCAGACTCAACAAGGAACCCGTCTTCATAACTGATATAAGGTGGTGTCAAAAAGTGTCAATACTAGTTTTGTAACACATAGCACAAAGCTGGCTTGCATCCACGTCACGGGGAGAATCGACCATCATAAGTCAATGTGCCAAAAGACATCGTCCTGTGTACCTCGGGAGCCGTGCAAGTGGTGCTATTATGACCATGTGCATTACCACGTCTGTGATTTCATCACGGACGGCAAGTTAGAACAAAGAGCGAACGTGAAATTCTGCATGAAACAAAGGGCAAATATGCTACAGAGATGTTGGACATGATTCCACATGTTTACGGTGATGCTGCAATGAGGTGGTTTGAGTGGGACGCGTTCTTCAAGAGTGGAAGAACGTCCACCATTTGGCAACTTTGACAAAATGATCGTCCGACCCATCTTACTCATCAGATATGAATAAAGAGATGTTAGAATAAGTAAGCAATAAGTTATGAAGTACTTTTTTAGAAACTGAGTTAATTGCAAAACGTTTTGATACCACATCGTTGAGGGATTGATCTGCAGTCGTACTGAGTGTTAGGAGGCTGGAAGTTCAATATAACAGGGAAGGGCTTTTATTTTGTTATCGGAGCCTCAGGTGCAAAACTGTTTGTAGGAATTTCACTTCAGGAAAGTATCACTTTCAACTATCACAAGTGTGTCCTTTTTTACCCTCTTTTTAAAAAAAATCTTGGCAGCTTTTGAAACTCGCCCAGTGCCACGCTAACTAAAGCATGTGACGTAGCTTAGCTGGTAGCTAACCAAAGTTAACTAACATCACTCAAGAAAACGAAACGAAACGGCCAAACTCAGACTTTTTTCCTCACCGCTTGCTTGTGCAAAATTCTGCAGCTTAGATCTGAAAACAGATTGAACGCTACAGAGAAGTACACTAGAAGATTGAAAGATGAAAGAAATAAAACCTTTGACTACAATAAATTCTACACTGTAATTATAACCTACCTAACAAACTGCGATAGTACCCCATGCTAAAATAATAATAATAATAATAATAATAATATAAACTAACACGTACTGTAGTACAGCACAATTGCTATTTATTACTTTATTATTTATATTTATTATTGTTTACTATTTATGTTTAACAGCTTTTTTACTTTAAAGGTTCTTTTTTTTAATGCAGAAGAGTTGAAGGTTCTGAGTAAACAACACATTTGTTTTTCTAACATGAGTCCAATAATTTTTTGGGTTAAAAATAAAAAACAGAGAGAATTGTGTGAGAGAATCGTGATCTCAATTCCCATGCAGAAGAATTGTGATTCACATCTTGGCAAGAATCATGCAGTCCCGGTCTGGCATCCCATTCGGGGTGTAGCTCCGCCACAAGTTACACCCTCATGATCCACTCAAATCGGTTTGATGCAAGATAAATGCATTAATTCAGTAATGTGCAGGTGAAGTATTAATTATGGTTAGTATTCGCAATCATAAGTTTGGAAGTTTGTCCATGAACAAAACAATTGATTATGCTCTAATATATCACATAAGCTTGATTGAGATAAATTGTGATCATAATTCATAATTATGAATCATAAATCATATACAACTACTGTAGTAGCAAGAACGGCGCTGAGAAACAGCCAGCGAGTTCACAGTCTCTTTGCAGAACTCACAGAACTGCCACATTTTTTTTTTTTTTTTTTTTTTTTGCAAAAGAGAAATATCAGATATGATATTGTTATGAGAAAGCAGGATTTCAGTTGCTGTGGTTTAAACGGATGTGATTTAGCCAATCATGAAAAAAAAAAACAATACATATGAAGTAGGCAGGAGAGCTTATAAAACAATTTGAGTCCTGAACTGTGTGTAGTAAAGTGCATATGTGTGTGTGTGTGTATGTGTGTGTGTGTGTGTGTGTGTGTGTGTGTGTGTGTGTGTGTGTGTGTGTGTGAGATGTGAAAGTCTTCTTGTGCTCAGCTTACGCAGCAGGGCCACACAGAGTCCCTGCCGGGGGCGTTAAGTGGCCTGAGCGATTCTCGAGGAACATCGGCCTGGTTATTGCAGGGGGGTGTTGGGTTAAGAGTCTTAGAAGGTCCTCGTGTGCCGACGGGCTCAGAATACACCTGTGGTGCGGGGTTAAAATACAGGCGAGGTAGCGGACGGTAAGGTGAGTCAAGGGCAGCTGCGAAAGATTTAAGTGCAATATGGTTAGTCAGTCTAATGAGTCAGTGCCATAGAGTGTGTTTTAAAATAAATCTCAAATATTTAGAAATTATTTAGGGTTTGTATTCAAGTATTAGAGGGCTGAGAGTTTCTCAGTAGTCACAGAATGAGGTGAGTTACGTTCGTGAGCAAACGTATGTGCAAAAGGGTAGATAGCGTGTGGCGGGAGTGTTAGGCTGCGCCGTGATGCAACAGTTTGAAAGAAAATATGGTTGGGAGGCTTAACGTTCCTCAGAGAATACACGCGTCAGACTTTACCTTTGCTATCTTTGGTATGATGGAATTAGTCATGGTGGTGGTGTTGGGGTCATGAGCTTGTACTGTATAAGGGGTGATCAAGTCATGAATGAAGGAGTAAATCTGATTGACATTTACGGAAGACTTCAAACACTCTTAGCCAAAGTAAAACTTTTAAATGTTGCGAACGTTTTTGAAGAATGCCTTACGTCCTTCGACGGCCCTGCTCGAGGTGGCTAACAGCCCGCTGCGGTATTTCCTGTTTACATTCAGCAAGTACAACGTCTGATCCTTGAAAATCTACAGATAACATGTAGCCAACTTGCAGAAGAGGAGCATCTGTCTGTGAGAGCTGTGCACACAATCGTTCACCAACACCACTCGAACATTACAGGAACTCGGCTGGGAGTTATTACAACGTCCTCCGTACAGTCCTGACCTCGCTCCAAGCCATTTCCACTTTTTGCGAGGCCAGTATTTCAGACATGAAGCAGACGGTCCGATCATGTCTCCGGCATACTGAGAAATCTTTCCACCTTGATGGTACCCAAGCACCAGTGAAACTCTGGTATACAGTAAGTGCATTAGTGCAGATTATATAGAGAAATAAAGGTATTATTTACAGTTATTCTGCACAATCAAAAGTCCTGATTTGACTTGAACACCCCTCGTACATTGTTAATGAGGATTATCTGGGCAGGACTCTCTGTGTCCGGTGTCTGGATGTGTTGTCATTTTAATTCCAACCATAACAACAGGAGATTTGGTGGGAGATCATTATCTATTGAGTAGAAAACTAAATTATAAACAATCATGACAGTTGAAAAGACAGGTTAATACCCAAGCATGTGAAGTGAGCAGTGTGTTTGGACTGTTTCAACCTGTGCGGTGATGGCAAATTGCGTGGAGCTAATAAAGTAATTAGAGGTCTAGAAAACGCAAAGGATATTATAGGGTGAAAAACAACTGGTCAGGATATGAAGACGTAGATCTTCTGCTTCGTGCTCGTCGTATGAATAAATTGAAAGTTTCTGTTTTGACAAAAAATAAGAGGGGGGTCTAAGGGTTTGATTAAAATGCCAAATGAAAAGCAGGAGAGTAGACATCCCTGCATAGTACCTCCATGCGATGTGACACGTGAGGAATGAAACATGACAGGGGATGCTGTTACCGTATAATAATCAAGCATGGCATGGTGTGATGTAGCACTGAAGCAGATTCTTTTCCCTAGAACTGCATTTCCTCTATGCCAACGCTTTACACCCAATTTACAGCCAACGCTGCCAAACAATTCGTTCAACTCTTTTTTTGTTTTTGATTGTATTTAATATGTTATTAAATTTTATTACATTTAAGGGACTAATATCACTTACAGTATATTGTAGCATCTGTCAACGTATTGTATCAACACAGTTATGATGTGGTCAAAGAAACAAGGGCGCTGCTGATATTCACTACAACAGCAATCTTGAGTGCGATATTGCTTTTAAACAACAGTTCTACAAACCAATTGTTAGCAACAGATTATGAAACCAAATATTTTGCTCCACCAGCACGTATCCCTCCATAACTGATGGAAATTAATAAATTCTTATTAATGTGATGTAAAAAAGTATGGGGAGGAGAATAAACCATGGAGGTGGTGAAGAGTTCTGAAAACCTTGCGAGATTTCCTCTGGATTTCCACTTGTTCCGCATTAAAATATCAGCTCTGTTAACTTCCGGTTTCTGAGGTTGAATCCCAACTAGCGTTTAATTCTCTTAAATTTTTAATAGAATTTTTAACAATGGTTGTCGTCGCACAGCAGCTTTACAGAATCAAAGGAAAATTATGGAAATGTGTATGAAATGTGAAAAAAATATGTGTGGTGCAGGGAACCCATTCTCAATTAAGTCATTCTGTGTGTTAGGCAGCTAGAAGTTCAATATAACATATAATGTCTTTAAGTTGATTATGGAGTCCAGTTTGGAGGCGTTGGAAATTCCAGTCCTGAACTAGTCCTCAGAGAACTGCATCATCCAAGGCCAGTATCGTCTTCATGGTAAAGTGAAACCGTCCCTAAAAGTAAAGCTATGTAGTGTGTACAATCCCTTGCTCCACACTACTAAGTAGTGCCCTTGATCAGGGGATAGAAAGGGATTTGGAATTCAGTCTCGTGTTAGAGGCTAGTTAGCATTGTAGCTCATGTTAGGAGTGAACAAAACATCACAGATGCGGTTTAGAGGAGATTCAGAACGACTTAGAAGGAATTACTAAGGAGACAAAGTTATCAGACAATGTTAACATGACAACGTTATCAGATCTGCCGATTAACATCCATTCGCACAACATAAGATGACATCCATGGTCACTTTAGTTTCTTACGAGTTTAGAATTATGATTGGAGATTGGGACGAATACAACAGCTTCCCGCACACAGTGTGTGTATCTATTGTCACACACCTCTCTGTTTCATTTTCTTTCAGAAATATTACCGTGAGGTGCCTCTCACCTGCCAGATTACTGTAATATGGTGTCTGCAGGGCGTCCAACCTGCATCACATCCGCTTTCACAAAACAGATCTCAGATATTAATCAGGTTCTTTTTTTTCTTTTTTTCTTTTCTTCTTTTGGTTTTCTTCTATTTCCAATGTAATATTTTGGTAAATTTTAGTTGTCTGGTATTTGTGTAATTGGATGAGTTAGTTTGTGGTGCTTGTTGTTTGTTCACTTAATGCCCAGTCAGTTTATGTGGCGCATCCACTGTGCCACAAGTCACCGTGTATGATCTGTTGCTATGGAAACCACAACCATTATCGATTGACACTAAGGGCAAAAGTGCAGACACTTGACTTGTTAAATAGACACACGAAAAAGTTATCAGTTGCGTTTCCAGACGTCTAACTTTTGCAGAGATGAGTAACGCGCTCGGTTAAACAGACCGCACGTTGTCAGCGGATGACTGCGTGCTTTTAATGAAGCCCTTTTAGATCAGGATGAGTTACGGATGGGGCGACTTGTCATCCTGGCAGTCGGCACCTTAATCATTTCTGTGTCACGGTTAATGAGTGATAGCAAGCGGGAGCTGGAGTGAACTAGACTCTTATTTGCACCGACAGTTTTCTTTCATATTTCTTTGTTAATCTAGTTAAGACCGGTTTAGGGAACAAACATGCTGGAGGAATCGAGAAAGGAAATTTGGATATGCCCCGGAGATTTATTATCAGGTATTAATGTCACGAGCGTATTTACTTGATCTTCAGAAATCCGTGCAGTCACGTCGCTATGTCAGCGTTGTTGATGAAGGTGTTGATGTCTTCTAGGTTGTATTCTGGTGCGTGTGTGTGTGTCTGTGAGTGTGTGCGCACGTGATTTGACAGAAAAGTTGCAAAAGCTGTTAAGCTGTTATTTCCCTTCCTTCTTCGGAGTCAGTTGTGTTTCCTGCTGAGAGCCAGCTTCTTTATTTCTTTTAAACAGAAGTATCAGACATTTATATACTAAATATACTCAGGTTCTGTATTAGGGAGTGAGTGTTTTTAATAATTGTATTTCCATGCATTTTTGTTGTTGTTGTTGTTGTTGTTGTTGTTGTTGTTCAGTTGGTTGCTTATCTTAGGCTTTTAATATTTCAATATTTGTATGTCTTTATTTTTTTATGCCTCAACCGCTAAATGATAAAGTTTATATAATTAGATTTTCAGTTTGTCTGTCCGTTCTCCTGTTGTATCATATTTTTGCAAGTTATTGTTATTTTATATATTTTGTTTTATTGTTTATTATTTTTATTGTTACCTCAAGAGTGGTTGAATGTTTTATGCTAGTGATGTAGAAGTCGGTTTGTCTCTGAGAATGTTCCTTCAGTTGATAATAAAAAGCAATAACAGATTGATTAAAATAAAGTTAAATCAAAACAGGACATATGAGGGGCTTTCGAGTCAAACCAGGACTTTTGATTGTGAAGAATAACAGAACTCAGTTCTAAGAGTTAAAAACTTCCTTTATTTCTCGATATAAGCCCCTGCTACACTAATGCACTTATCCCAGCGCTTCTGTGAGCTCCTTTAATGACCCAAGCATGTGGAAATGGCTTGGAGCGAGGTCAGGACTGTACGGGGGATGAGGCAATAACTCCCAGCAGAATTACTGTAATGTGGAAGCGGTGTTGGTGAATGATGATGTGTACAGTTCCCACAGACAGATGTGTCTAATCCACAAGTTGGTGAAAATGTATCTGTCGATTTTCAAGGATCAGGCGTTCCACTTGCTGAATGTTCACCTGAACGGCCTCAGTGGGCTATAAACCACCTTGGCGATCATCTTATTTAAAAACGTTTGCGCCATTTAAATAATTTATTGCTGCTACAGTGTATGATGCTTGAGCGTACGTCTTCTGTAAATCTCGATCGCTTTTACACCTTCATTCACAAGAAATTTCATGACAAGTCCCGGTTTGATTTGAACTCCCCTCATAAATAATAACATACTGTACCTTACATGTTTTGATGTAACGGCAGACTTAAAAAAAACATATGAAGAGCTTGTTGAACATGCTTTCTTTTGGGGCAGAAGGCTTTTTAGGCTGCCAACGTTCTAATCTTCAAACTTACTCATCTTCTATACCGCTTACTCATATACTCAGGGTCGCGGGGGGCCCGGAGCCAATTCCAGGAGACTCATGGAGCAAGGCGGGGTACACCCTGGACAGGGTGGCAGTCCATTGCAGGGCGCACACACTCGCACACACACACACACAGTACGGGCAATTTGGAAACGCCAGTTAGCCTAATCTGCATGTTTTTGGACTGTGGGAGGAGACCGGAGTACCCAGAGGAAACCCACAAAACACGGGGAGAACGCCATGCACACAGAGATGGGAATCGATCCCGGACCCTAGCGGTGCAAGGGGACAGTGCTAACCACCAGAGGTGGGTAGTAAGGAGTTACATTTACTCCGTTCCATTTACTTGAGTAACTTTTTGGAAAAAATGTACTTCTATGAGTAGTTTTACTGCACCATACTTACCTTTACTTGAGTAGATTTGTGAAGAAGAAACGCTACTCTTACTCCACTACATTCGGCTACGCTCAACTCGTTACTTTTCTAACCATTTATTGTAAACATGCCGCCGGTAGAGCTCTGCATGACTGTTTCACCAATCAGATGCAGAAACAATGATCACATGACTCCGTTTGGCCAATCAGGTCAGGCGGCATAGTGGGGGGGAAAAGAAATCTCCAGCCGGTGTTCTATAAATTCATCCTACTTGTGAATCCTACCTACAGACGCTCACTTGCGCATGTGCAAACAAAACTTTCTGCATCTTTCTCTATTTTTGCGGAACGCCCATAAATCCATGCTGCTACTAGTGGAATTTAGCGGTTACTGTACAATCTTACAGAATGCTTTTTTCATGTTTGTGTGATTATATGGTAACTTTAATTGTACATATTACTTTAACAGTCTATGAATATATATATTTCAGTACAGAATTTATCACCAAAACACGTGTCGTACATTTTTATGCATCCCAAAAAATATGATACATCTCTGGCATCATGTACAAAGCATATTTCGCTTACAAAAGAACTTACTCTTACTTGAGTAATATTTTGGATGACTATTTTTACTTCTACAACTTCTATTTTGAAGTACAGCTCCTCTTACTTGAGTACATATTTTTGGCTACTCTACCCACGTCTGCTAACCACTAAACCACCATGCCACCGCCGCAAAGGTTCTGCAGTTCATGGCACTGATAATGGCACGCTAAAGATTATCTTACACGTCGTATTTCCATTCCACTCTAGCAAAATAGCATATTGTACCCAGGCAGCACAAGTTGTAAACATCGGGTTTGACACCGAGGGAGAGCGGAGCGGGGGAGGGGCGGTGAGGAGACATAGATACACCATGGCCTAATCAGTTGGGAAAAAAAAAATGTTTTTTAGTTTAAATAGTTTTTAACCTGGAGTATTATAATAAAAGCATAACATGATGTTTAGTTTTATTGGAAGGAATATGTTTCGCCAGATGGTCAAACGAGGCTTCGATTTTGGCCAGAGTCATTAAGCGATTTGCTGAAGATAAATGAATGAACAAAATAGAACGTTATGTCCCAGTGTTCCCAGTAGCAGCGCAATCATATGAGATCTCATTTAGCGGCAGATGCTGTTTATCTCATTTAATATATATTTTTTCGGTGGTTAGATACTAAAGCACCATCTGATATTTGGTTTGCGGCTGTGGATTTGCATTTCCGATACTGTTAGCGATGAGGTTATGACTGCGCGCGAGAGATATTCAGTATAATTGTGCTGTTGATTAGGAACCAGTAAATAGGTGAGTATGAGCGATACACCGCTGAGAAGAACAACGGCGCTTTCACAGTGTGGCGATTTAATCACCAATTATCGCTAAGACCTGTGGCACTCTTTTCCCTTTTACTGGTGCACTTTGTCCTTGTTTTCTCTGTCAGGAATTTATAGACTGTCCTCTTGACTCATTACGCCGTGTCCAGTGCTTTGCTAAGTTCATCGCAACCCGTTCTCATGAAAAAAAATTATAACATTCTTTCAATTCCCATGTATGATTGCCAGATCGAACGGCATAATGATTCTCTACAACAGACCGTTATGTAATAAGGTTATATCTGGGTGTGGGTGATGATATGGGCCAGTAAAATTTTTGATATTCCAGCTAGCAAAATTCAACATGAACGCAATTTATATTTACAGATGTAGATTTTAAGATTAGGAAATTGACATAATGAAATTATAAGATAATTAGAATAATTAGCTAATTTTTCTTTACCTGTTCTCTCTAAACCTTTTTACCATTGAATTTATACTAACATGTAAATGTAAAAATGCATGCAATTATACATACACTGATCAGCCATGTGTGCCTCATGGTACTTGTGGAGTCAAAACGCCCTTCATCTCTCTCTCGATATGTAAAATTATCTCAATGTTTCACTAGTACTTGAATACCATCAAGGTAGAAGGTTTTCTCAGTATGCCAGAGCAATGATCGGACTGCCTGCTGCACGTGTGAAACGATGGCCCCCCAGGAACTCCTTTAATGGTTCGGAGGGGGACGTAGCAGTAGCGTCCCAGGCAAGTTCCTATAATGTGCAAGCGGTGCTCTTGAATGTTCCCACAGACAGATGTGTCTTTTTGTGCAAATTATACGGTAGAGTCGATTTTCAAGGTTTGAGTTCCACTTGTTGAATGTTTACAGAGAGGGCTTTGAGCCACTTCAGCCGTGTTCATCATTCACAGACGTTCTGCCTTCATTACGTTACGTTTGCCTCAGAGTCTCATCATTGTACTGTGCTTGAAGTCTTCCGATGAAATCAGCCGTTTTATGCCTTCATTCAGCAAAAAATGCCTGGTTAAGTCCTCATATGTTTAATAGTGAAAGTATTTCTATACAAAATGTAATGAGAGCTTGCAGGATTGGGAGTCGGCCATAAGAAACACAGCTTTCAATGAGACTATTTAAAAAGGTTTGCGAGGGGGCATAAATTTTGGGCTTTGCAGCAATGGAAAATGTCTGAAGAGTCGAGATCGACCCTTTTCCAGTGTAATGGATTCCAGCAAACATTTTGATCCAACGGCGACATCGTGTCCCCGGCCAAAAACAGTCGCGGTAGGACGGTATTGATTGGTTGGCATAAAATTAGGATTTTACCAATTAAGGCATTAATTGGTAAAAATATGACACAGAACATTTCCTAAAAATGCATTCAGAGACATTGTACACGTCTACAGTTGTACAAGTGTTGTTGAATATTTGCCCTCAAAGCAAACATTTGGACGATTGATGACCCTCTATGACAGCTGTTGTGGATCTGATAACCGTTCAACTTTTTTGTTGAACACGTCCGCTCAAACTGTTTTTCAATCATGTTGAAAACATTGAACGTGTCGGAGGGACGTCATTTCAATGGTCCAAATGTTTGCTGGGATAAGAAGGGGAGCGCATGAGAGCGCATGCACCCATCATGCATAGTGTCCACTGTACAAACCTCCGGAGGCAGTGGGGGTCGCTTCAGTCGCTCAGGTCTAGTCTCAGCAACGTTATGTGGCAATAAAATGAAGTCAGCTGTCGACCTGAATGTACTGAATGACCAGGTTGTCACGTCCCTGTAGTTTTTCCTTTCCTTTTGGAACGGGCATATTCCAGAATTCAAACTGTGAAAGAATCATTTTCACACATGAACTGGCCGCCACACTGTGCGCCGTAAAAAATGGTAAAGTTGAAAGAAATATTAGAGTGCGCAACCAAAATCTTTTACGCTCTTTTGCCCAATCAGTGTGCATTGTTTAAATAATTGCTAAATTAATGACTGCCGTAGCTCGGTGCGCTACCTGTTCTGGCTGCCATGGCAACAAGCACCATGTTTGCTTGTTTGTGTAGAGCTTTTTTTTTTTCTTTCTTTCTTACTTTCTTTCTCTCATGCCCTGGTCTGTTTTTGGCTTGTTATCTGCGTGTTATTCTTGATTACTTGCCTGTATACACTCTGTTGTGTCGGAGTTTCTTTGTGAAAGGTCTTAATGGTGTGTATTTGTATATTTTTGCACAATACTGCTGTCTACTGTTTATTTTCCATTTTGTCTTTTAGATTACTTTAGTTTATTGCATCTTTTTCTGTGTATTGAGCCACGCTATGAACTAGACTTTGGATTTCTCTTCGATTCACCCTAATTATGTTTTTCATCATAACTAACTGAGCGTCTCTTTACATAACATCTACATCCGTTCTTTCTTTCTTTCTTTCTTTCTTTCTTTCTAATAGCCAGTGTTGTTTGTTCATGATGATTGATTACTGGTTGCCAAATGTTATAATATTAAGATAGCAAAATGGAATTTCTTTTAAAACGTCTTTAATATGATGTGTTTACCGAACAGATCCAATTAGACCAGGATAAATCTAAACTTAGACCAATAACAGTGTCTTTCTTATTTTGTGCCTAATTAGACTAATTAGAGTCTCATTAAGGCCTAACTGGCAGTATGACCCAGTAATGAATGCCTCTGGTCTGTCAGCGCTCACAGGGTTAATTACCTCACTGATGTGATGTCATACCTGACAGATCATTGTTGAATCGCAGAATAAGAATCACGCTATAACCCCCAGACGTTGTGAGTAACCTGGGTGATGTAGGAATACACGCACACTTGTATCACACTTGTGATCATGCAGAAGCAGTGCAACGAATAAAATAATAAAAAATCCCGATGATTTTAGGCTGCTGCTTTCAGCCAGGTGTTATTGAATATTTCAGGAACTGCTGATCAAAAACCGAGCCTCTGAAGCCTGGAAAATGTGACCGTCGTGACAATTTCATCAGTGTAGTCATCCGGACAGTTATGTAACTGGACATAGTCAAATTTCAGTCGAATTCCCTTGACGTAATCTAACGGAAAGTAGCAGCCGGAGAAGGATCGTGAGCATCAACTACCTGAGCCTACATCTCATTACAGAAACCCTCCATCTCCCTTAAGCGAGAAGCGACCTTGTCCTCACTCCTGTCCCAATGCAGCTGCTGTAAAATAGAGCAGCTAGCTCGGTACTCTAGTCGAACTCACTTTCCACGTCGATAACTCCTCTCAGGGGTGGATGGCTTGGAGGGACGAGAGGGGAGAGATACAAATAGAAAGATGAGGTGGATCGGAATGAGAAAGTGCAGCAGCCCTGCCAGGCATCGCATTTCTTCCGTAAGGAATGTGAAGGTACTTTTTCGACTGTTAGTCTGCATCAATGAGACTAGACTTTCTGGTTCCGCTGTCGGGAACGTAGCCACGACCCATGACGTCACCATGAGAAGAGAACGAGGACGGATAGTGCTAATGCTAATCGGTGTAGTGAAAAAGATGATTTTTGACGTGGGTGTGTGTTAGTGTCGTTCACTCACAGGACATCATCAGGGTAATGGGATCAAACAGTGCACGAGATGAATCGCGTTAATAGGATTTCATTAATTGCGCAGGTGTAGACAGTCACTCATTACCGTCTCATTCTTCGGCTCAACAAACACGAGTGCATGGTATAACACAGGGGTCGGCAACCTTAAACACTCAAAGAGCCATTCGCACTCGTTTCCCACAGAAAAGAAAACACCGGGATACACAAAACCCTTTTGACATCTTAGATGAAGATAACACTGCATATATCGTTTTTTTACCTTTATGCCTTTTTCATGTATCAAAACAAAAAAAACTATAGTGTGTCGCATTAATGCTACAGAGAAAGCAAAATTTTATTTCTGCATGCAAAAACATTTTGAACGCGGGGTTGAAGGTTCCTTTCAAGTAAAATACTCTATTTGAGTCCGGCGTCTTTATGAACTAAAAACCCGAACTTAAATTATCCACATGCAGCAAACCAAGGATGCCGTCTGCTTCTGTGCGGCGACATCCTGAATAAAACCGCGGCTCGAAAAGTAAATAAATTGCGTGCCGGCAGGTGTGTTTAAAACATTAAACACGTTTTATTTTAATGTTACAAGATCACCATATTCTTCAAAAAAAAATAAAAATAACGAACTAAAATAAAATACATTTATTTTCCAAAATGCAATAGACGGATGAAAGAGCCACAGAGCGCGGGTCGTGAATGCGACCCCTGGTATAGTGAATGCGACGTCCTCGTGTCTGATCTAGGGTGTACTCCAGTATTCCATGTCCAGTGGGTTCTGTTGAAAGTGGACTGTGTACGACTTGGGTTTGTTTCAAACATGAACGAATGTGCGAAAAGGCAGCTGCTCGAACCTGTTCTCGGCTAAGAAACCCAGAGCTTGATATCCAGTCGCCTGGCGTGGCCTTACTTTAATTTCCTATTGTCCCTGACGGGGAACAGCGAGGCGTGTTGGCAGCCCCGGGCCTGCGAGCTACGACGGACTCAGCTGGGCTTCCGCATCAGAGGGGGGCCATATGGTTAGGGAGGTGAGAAGGTCCTTGAACGCTCGTAAAGTCCGTGTGTGGAAGTGAAGTGCTTCTCAGGCAGCACCGGCACTCCCTGTTGCTCCCTTCAGGGCATATTATGGCTCCACAACATCTGTTGCCGCACACACACTTACCTCCGACTATCTATGGCTGCACTAAACACCCGAACAGCAGATCGCCGAACCGAAGACGAGAGGAAGGAAAGAAAAAAAGGGGGATAAGGACCAAATGGACGAGTGACAGGAAAGAAAATCAGGCATGTTACTGTATTTATTCGACAAATACCGCCAACGCCGTTGTTAAACTGTAATGTAAATACAGCTAATTTAACAAACTTCATGACGGGATTTTATTTAAAAAACGATCGCGAGTGGCTCTCAGAGTCGACCGCGAGGGACACGGCTGTAATATATTCACGCTCGTACTCTTTAACTCGCAATGAAAATGAAATTATGCATTAATGCTACTCTTTTATTCCCTCCTACGTGCTGCTATTATGTGAATGGATTAGTATATGGCTCGCAATTAACGATCATTTCCCTTTTGTAGCAGAGGACATTTGGCCGATGCTTCAGAGAGGTGTGCGTGTGTATGTGTGTGTGTGTGCGAGAGACCGAGGATGCAGATGAATATGAACGAGCCCGAGTTGTAGAAGAGAAGAGCAGTGAGGAAGAAGAGATGATGCTCCGACCGTAGCGTGAGCAGAGAGAGCTGTGTGTTTGTGCGGAGGTGGAGCAGCTCGGGTCTGTGTGCTGTTTCTGTTCACGTACAACTTAACCTTGACTTGTGGAGTGAGGCTTTGATTACACCCAGTGGTGTACTGTGTGTGCTCTGTGCAAGGGCTTATGGGTAATTTAATAAATGGTAACACTTTCTCTTCTCTTCTCCTTCTGTTTCTTCTCCTCCTCTCTTTAATTTTCTCCTCTCTTTCTGTTTTATGCTATTCTCTTCCTTTGCATTCTTTTCTCCTTTTTTTTCTCTTCTCTCCCTTTTCTTTTGCATTATTTTCTTCTCTTCTGGATGTTCTTTCCTTCTTCCTCTCTTCTCTTCTTTTTCTTCTCTTTTTCCTCTTCTCTTCCATTCTTTTGCACTCTTTTCTCTTTTCTTTTTTCTTCTTTTCTCTGATTTTCCTTCGCATTCTTCTCTTTTTGGTCCTCTTTCTTTCTTTCTTTCTTCCTTTCTTCTCTTCTTTTCTCTTCTCTTCCTTTGCATTCTTTTCTCTTTTCTTTTCTTTCCTTCTTTTGCATTCTTTCCTCTTTTCTTCTCTTCCTTTGCATTCTTTTCTCTTTTCTTTTCTTTCCTTCTTTTGCATTCTTTCCTCTTTTCTTCTTTTCTCTTCTTTTTATTCTCTCTTTTTTCTTTTCTTTCCTTCTTTTGCATTCTTTTCTCTTTTCTTTTCTTTCCTTCTTTTGCATTCTTTCCTCTTTTCTTCTTTTCTCTTTTTTTTCTTCTCTCTTTTTTTCTTTTCTTCTCTTCCTTTGCATTCTTTTCTCTTTTCTTTTCTTTTCTTTCCTTCTTTTGCATTCTTTTCTCTTTTCTTTTCTTTCCTTCTTTTACATTCTTTCCTCTTTTCTTCTTTTCTCTTCTTTTTCTTCTCTCTTTTTTCTTTTCTTCTCTTCCTTTGCATTATTTTCTCTTTTCTTTTCTTTCCTTCTTTTGCATTCTTTTCTCTTTTCTTTTCTCTTCTTTTTATTCTCTTCTTTCCTCTTTTCTTCCCTTCTATTGCATTCTTTTTTTCTCTTTTTGATCTTTCTTTCTTCCTCTCTTCTTTTTATTCTCTTCTTTATTTTTCTCTTCTCTTCCTTTGCATTCTTTTCTCTTTTCTTTTTTCTTCTCTTCCTTTTTTCTTCTCTTCTGTTCTATTCCTTTGCATTCTTCTCTTTTCTTTTTTCTTTTCTTCTCTTCTTTACCTTTGGCTTCTTTTCTTCTCTTCTCTGTCTTTTTTTTCTTCCCATCTTCTCTTCTTTTTCTTTTCTTCTTTCCTCTTCATATATCTTCTGGTTTTTTTTGTTCTTTTTCTCTGTTTCTCTTCTTTCGTGTTCTTTTCAGGGGTTTTTTTTGGTTCTGTTTCCTTTCTGTTGCTTTCTCTTCTGTTTTCCCCTCTTCTCTCAATTTCTCTCCTCTCCATCCTTTCCTCTTCTCTGGAGCAGGCTTTAAAAGTTTTAAATCTGTCGTTATTTAAACTGCCACTAAACATTTAAAGTTAGATTTTTTTTAATACAGTAAATCTAATTTATTCTCACTCATCTGCGTTTTAAATGCTAAATAATATTCTCATTTAAAGAGACAGGATGCTTTGTGGTCTCAATGGCAAAGAGATTCATGAAAACCAAAAAATCCTTGGTTATTAATTTTTTTTTTTTTAAATAGCGTGTGCTGGAATCGGTTATTTTGGTCTTTCTGCAGTACGTGTTAGCAACACGATCGTTTTGTGAGTGTCTAAATATAATTAAAGAGAAAAGAGATAAGGTAGAGTA
Source organism: Clarias fuscus (assembly GCA_030347435.1). Classification (NCBI taxonomy): domain Eukaryota; kingdom Metazoa; phylum Chordata; class Actinopteri; order Siluriformes; family Clariidae; genus Clarias; species Clarias fuscus. The sequence goes on along the minus strand of CM059230.1, from coordinate 5,585,374 downwards.
AATGAATGGCACACATGCTAATTTTCATTACCAGGAATTGTTATGACTTGTTATTCATTCTCTGAAGCAATTAATTGTCCTCCCTGTGGGCACGAGGAAGAATACTGTCAGCGTGTTTTTTTTTTTTTTTTTTTGGTTACTCTAGCCGAGTATGCACATGAAAACGTCTTGTACATGTGGTGTTAAAAGATAAATCAACTTTTTTTTTCTTTTTTTTTTTTTTTTTTTTTTTTTACAATAGTAACACAGAATATTGTCTGGAATTCCAGCTTCGACTTTCTCTCCATTTCAGCTCTCGGCAGAATAAAGTCGTTCAGGCCTTGATTACCTGGCCAGGTGCACTGAGAGCGGGAATAAAAATGGAGATTAAAATGGAGATTGGCTGGAGATCCCTGAGGACTGGGTCCAAACACTAGCGATATAGTCCTGGTATAGTGTATGTAAATAAGGGGTTTTGTGCTGGATAAAGCGTTATATCGCCTCAGCGGTGCACAGAATCCATTACATCTTTCGTATTTCATCAGCTCTTCCAGCTGAGACACAGATTCTGAAGAGCAGATGTGAATTCCTCTTCTGGGACCAAGAGTTCAAGCGCCGTTCGTACCGTATACCATGGCAGGCTTGAAGGATCCAGGAGAACATCGAAGAAGATTAGATCTACACCTATTTAGGGCGTATCCGAGGCCAGCCCATTGGATCTGATCCCTCCAAAAAAACAAAAACAGAACAAAAACGTCAACGCTGGCCACGATGAAATCATTCAATATTGGTAATAGCACGCCTTCAGGTGGGAAGAGATATTTCCCTTATTTCACTTTTCTTGTCAATATATATACTGTATAAATCTCTTCCTACCTGAAGGCGTGCTTTTTTAATATTGAATGATTTTATCAAGGCCAGCATATCCCCTTGCTATTGCTCGCTCCTGAAGTGCTTGAGAAGACGCAGAGGATGGGTTGGAAGCAACCAAGCTTCACACAGGCCCAGGCAGGAGTGTTATTCCTTACTGGCCAATTACATTGAATGAAGAAAGCCAAACACGTTTTATCACAGTTAGTAATTTTAATTCATCATTATATGATATGATGTTTGAGGAATCGTACTGGCCGGGTTTGATTGTTTCGCAGTTTACAAACACCCCATCAAGCTGTAATTTACGCCGATGTCTGTAAGCAATGTTTCATCCAAACGCACCAACCATGAGCGAGATGATCCGCTCAAAAACATAGTTACATCTCCGACTGATTTGTTTGGCCCAGAAGAAAGAAAATAAATAAAGGTTCATGAACCTGTTCAGGAGAACGTGTATATTCTTATTATCTGTACCTGTCTCTCTTTAGAGCTTGTTAGCCGTGTAATATACGACGCGCTATTACCCGGCACTCGTCATTCACCTGTGCATTAAATCATTTTGAATACTCTCCGTGCGTCGAGATGAACACGCCGAGCGGTCGCAGGGTAAAAAGCCTAACACTTGGCGCTCACATTCCAGTCACTACAAAATCCTCATTTTTTCATTTTTATGCCTTTTTTTTTTTAAGTTTATTTGGTCTTCAAAATTTCCAGACAATACACTAAAGCCAAATATAAAACATATTTCAAGCTTTCTGTTACAAAAAAAAAAAAAAGTTGCTCAGGATTCAAGATAATTGAATGCAAATTTCCTCTGTTATGAACCATATCGTCAACGTTATTAACCTCTCGAGACCTGCACTCTCTGTACCGTTGTGTACTTTGTAATTTATCTGCACTCTTTCTCTGTATTAGCGCTTGATAACTTACAAACTTATTATCTTCGAGAGAGAAGAAAGTTCTAATGGGAAAGGAATTGTGGCGTCAGTGATTAAAATGATTAAAAGAAATGCATCATCCTACCATAAATCTGAAATGTACAGTATGATGTATGACCCAAAACACTGTAGTGTTGCTGTCTAGTGTGTAAATAGAGCTAGCGCTTAAAATGGACATCAGAGAAGACATAGGAGACATATACAGTACTGTAAGGCAAAGTGACTATTTTTATTGTTTTAGACAGTCTCGCTGGACTAGAGTGTGTACATGCAAAAAAAAAGAAAAAGTAAAAAGTTCAGGATATTTTTTTAAGGATAAAAATGCTTCAGGATAGTAGGTTTGAGCAATATATTTTTAAGCCAATTTCATGGCCTTCTAGAAGCAACAGATCCACTGCGTTGGATAAAAGTGTTATTTTGTGATGATATCCTCTACTGTAACATATTTAGCAATAGAAAATAGAAAATTACTAAAATAAAATAGAAAAAAAAAAAACGGCTGACTGATCCTCAGTGTTGAGCGCTTAGTTGTGTTTTAACTTTTACACGGTTGAACAATAAGAATGGCATTGTGAATAAACTGCCTGGATACACACGATGATGAAAAACACCTTGAAATGTGTGAGAAATGGATTGAACTTTAGGAGGTTAAAAAGGGGGATATTTTCCAGCCATTTTTCGTGTTCTGTGGTTTTGATGCAGGTCCACAAAGGGACGTTCAGGACGGTTGATTTAAATTTCTACAGTTATTGAAAAACAGTCATTGTGTGAAAGAGACGGATATTCAAGCATGCCAGAAAGCAGCAGGATCCGAGTTGTACTTTAGCTGGAACACTAACAGACATGTAATATTATATCTTCTTAATAATCAGCACGGTGGTGTAGTGGTTAGCACTGTCGCCTTGCACCTCCAGGGTCCGGGTCCGATCCCCGGCCAGGCTCGATTCCCGTCTCTGTGTGCATTGAGTTTGCATGTTCTCTCCATGCTTGGTGGGTTTCCTCCGGGTACTCCGGTTTCCTCCCACAGTCCAAAGACATGTAGGTTAGGTTAATTGACATTCCCAAATTGCCCGTAGTGTGTGAATGAGTGTGTGAGTGTGTGTATGTGTGTGTGTGCCCTGCGATGGATTGGCACCCTGTCCAGGGTGTATCCTGCCTCGTGCCCTAAGTCTCCTGGGATAGGCTCCAAGTTCCCCGTGACCCTGAATACAAGATTAAGCGGTAATGATGATGAGTGAGTGATGCTATCCGCCTTCTTCCTCATACGTAAACTTAAGCTCCACCTGGTGGAGTAATGCCGTCATTTCTATTAGTCTGTATTAATGCACTAACAGCTAAACATGTACTACGACATGCATTAGCTCATTCAGGATTCCGGGGAAGTAAAACACCGGACTGGGCAGCACATTGGAGGTTATAGTTACCCTGTAAGCTAACTCACTTCTGGTACATTTAATCCATTGGTTTTAATAATAAAAATACAATACTGAAATGCTGGTTAAGTGTGTAGTAGAGTTGAATTGAGTTGCATGAACCATAAAATGTCGCGACAGGAGATTCTAAAGCCATATTCGGACGGCATTCCATCTACATAGAGTCATCACATCATTCCTTTCTTACAAGTCGTCCTCTCCGACTTCGTTTCCATCCGGATCGGCCATGTCGATGCTGTTCTCCGTCCTCCGCTGAGAAAATTACACGCTGACCGAGCTACGCTCAGCGATCACCTGATCATTTTAGTCCCGTCTGGGGGCATGTCTATGATTTTCTACGCAGATGTCACCTTGTGATGGGGGGAAAAAAATTATTGATTGTTTCTGTCTGCCATATTCAGGCTTATACAGTAGTTTATGCATCAGTGACCTGACCTCAAATATTAACCCCTTACTGAGTCACGAAACGAAAAAAAAAAACAATGTAACTTTGTGTTTATTGCTTTGTTGTATTTATTTATTTTTTTTATTGTGTCTGGAACTCAACCCTTTAACAGCATGATGCGAAGACAAACCTTCAGGAAGCTGCTAGAAACTGTGTTTATTTTATTGCTGTCCTGATGCAATGTTCAGCTCTGAGAAGACAAAATTTATTACCGAAATCCTCTTGATCCCTAGCGACTAATCCTGTCTGGACAGAGCTTAAGACTACTTTACAGAGAACCAGAGGTTAAACTTAGTGAAACTCTGGCACCCTTCAACAAATAGCTCTCCATACTGAAAAATAGACAAAATTTTTATATTTATTTTGTTAAAAATTTTTTTTAAATCTTTGTTTTAGCAATAGCAATAGAAATTTTAGTAAAACATTAAATAAACATTTCTCATTTCTTTCTTGCTGGAATAAATATATTCCTATCCATTCCTGATCCGAGAACAGCCCTCTCCCGTCTCTTTAATTCAGACTTTCATCCACTCGGTGTCAGGGTGAGGAAGGGGCTCCAGGCGGATTGGCTCGCCATTTCACACACAGTAAAGAATCTAATCAGTCAGAGATGAGAGCGGATTCTTGCAACCAATCACAACGCAGAAGGTGGAATTTGTCCGAAAAGATGGGTCTCAGAATTGCGGGGGAAAAAAAACATTCTTCTTCTTCTTCTTCTGTATTTCCAGCAGATCAAAAGCTTCAGAGCGAGAAGGACCAACCACTATGATTAAATGCTTTCTACATACAAACAAAAAACATACGGGAAAAACGTGCGGATTTCAGACTAAATAGTAGAATAATAGCGGTAAGTAACATATTCTGGTTCTACTGTAAGTGTGTTCTCGGTTATTGCTAACAACGTACACAGTCATTAGCATAATTATCTGTAGGCCGTTTTCTTGTACAGTTAGAGATCGATATGCAACAGTTCTCATCTCAGACTAAACTAGAGGTCATGATTCCAAAGAAGTCATACATTTAATGTTTCTTCCATACTAACAATCACCAATCTGCCTGAATGTTTGGCTAACTGACGCGCCATCGAAAGATGACTTTTTGCACCTGCTGGATCTGGACGTCTTGTGGAACTTTGTGGAAAGAAGTCTAAAGCGAATAAGTCAGTTTCTAACTTTGCATCAGAACAAAGTTAGAAACTGACATTTTCCCCAAATCGAGGAGATGATTTATAGTTTACAGTTAACAGCCAGCAGCTTGTTAATAATATTGCATTAGATTTGCTTCGTTTTTTTGCCAAACGTATTATGAAGCTGGGATGCGCTGATGCTGCTCATCAGAAAGCAGCGATTCATTAAAATGCCCAAATGTTTTCGATGTTAATAGCTTTGGAAAATGTCCTTTTAAAAATAACGGGAAAATGCACCCAGCGTCCCTCGCTCATGAAGCTCGAGACGAGAACGAACGGGTTTATGAGTAAATCGCTCATAGGAGTGTTTATACAAGAACTGTGGTATTCGGGACATTACGATGAACGCCGTCGCAGTCAAAAACACACCATCATGTAAGATCTCTAGGTCAGGGACTAGGAGTACTTTGGGGAATATTTTGTTTAAAAAAAAAAAAAAAACTAATCAATAAAATTGTATCTTTAAAAGCAAAAAACCAACAACTATAATTTATAGTATTGGTCTTCATTAAGAATAACAAAATAAATAATTAAATTGAGGAAAAACAGACCTGTTGATTATGACAACAAAAGTGAACAACTTTGATAAAATAACGTCGAGAAAAAGTCGAAGGAACCTTTTGTTCGAGCATTTATGCCTAGTAGTATCCAACGTCCGACCACTTCCATGGTTCTAGTTTCTTTCACCCCATAGGTTTAGTATTAATATTGTTTTAATAAGACAATTTCATTAAAATCTGCACACAAGTTACTAAAGTTTAATAATTGAAGAGTATTGGATGTATAGTTCATGCAAGTTGGAGAAAAGGGGAAAAAATCAGTGGTTAAGGCGTTGGACTACTGATCAGAATGTCCGTGGTTCAAACCCCATAGCCACCTAGTTGCTACTGCTTGGCCCTTAACCCTCAACTAATCAAACATATGAAGAGTAAAAGTCTCTCCGGATAAGGGCATCTGTGTGGACGAGAGATGGAAAGAGGAAAATGGAACATTTTGGAAAAGCTGCTAGTGATTATTTTGTTTGTTTTCCTTTTTTTAAAAAAAAAAAAAAAAAAAGGAAGGAAGGAATGAAAAAAAATAGATGTTTAAATGTGCTTCAATATTAAAACTCTTAAATGGGGAATAATAACAAGTAAATGTCCTTAACTGTAGTTAAATAAGATTAGCTTAATTAAAGCCAACAGGTATTAAAATGGTTTAATCACATTGAGTATTAAAACATTTAGTCAGTATAACTCACTTATGAAATAAAGACCGAAAAGTACTTGAGGAACGAGGAAAGTGTTTCATATTTCTAGAAAAAGAAGTGCTTTGCTACACTTTTGTCTGCCTTTCATTCTCTTCAGTATTTTTATCACTCTTGCTCTTACTATGTACCTCCCTCGCTCCCCATCTTGCTTCCTTCTCTCTCTGTGCGTTCCCTCGCTTGCTCTTCATCCCACGTTGTTGCTATGAACTTTGATGGAGTTTTCTGTTAAAGAACAGCTTGACAAAAGGACTCGCCCCAAAAACATGTTGAAGTGGATCTACCCTCTCTGTCTTTCTTTCTCCTTAACCCAGCTCTTTTGGACTCTCAAGTATTTTCGAGTGCAGCATTTATGTGGCTCTTGTCATACTTAAGATTTTTTATTTATTTATTTATTTATTTTTAAAATGAGAATTCCAGACGTTTTGTCAAAATGTTGGCCTCACTGTTTTCCATTGTAATTATTTTCTACAGTTATTTATATCTCTTTAATACAGGGATCGTCAACTGCCAGGCTGTGGTCCGAAGGCCGATCTAACAAATGCGGATGTAACAAATGCAGATCACGGGACTGGATCAGAAAAAATATATAAACGCAATAATAGTTATTATTATTATTATTAAAAAGAAGCGGGACACTGAGAGGTCTGACGAGGGTAGACAGGAGTACAGCGAGATGCAGCGTAAGGTGAAGGTAGAGGTGACAAAGGCTAAACAAAGAGCATATGAGGACTTGTATCGTAGGTTGGACAGTAAAGAGGGAGAGGTGGATCTGTACAGGTTGGCGCGACAAATAGATAGAGATGGGAAGGATGTTCAGCATGTTAGAGTGATTAAAGAAAGAGATGGAAATGTACTGACAGGTGCCAGGAGGGTGATGGGAAGATGGAAGGAGCACTTTGAAGAGTCGATGAATGAGGAAAATGAAAGAGAAAGAAGAGTAGAAGAGGTGACTGCTGTGGAGCAGGAAGTAGCAAAAATCAGTAAGAGTGAGGTGAGGAGGGCGTTAAAGAGGATGAAGAGTGGAAAGGCAGTTGGTCCTGATGACATTCAGTACCTGTGGAGGTGTGGAAGTGCTTAGGAAAGACGGCAGTAGCGTTTCTGACTAGTCTGTTTAACAAGATTTTGAAGAGTGAGAGCATCCCAGAGGAATGGAGGAGAAGTGCATTAGTACCAATCTTTAAGAACAAGGGGGATGTGCAGAGCTGTGGCAAATACAGAGGAATAAAGTTGATGAGCCATACAATGAATCTTTGGGAAAGAGTAGTGGAAGCTAGGCTAAGGGCAGGGGTGAGCATTTGTGAGCAGCAATATGGTTTCATGCCTAGAAAGAGTACAACAGATGCAGTATTTGCTTTGAAGATGCTGATGGTGAAGGTAATAGGGAGTTGTATTGTGTCTTTGTAGACGTAGAGAAAGCATATGACAGGGTGCTGAGACAGGAGCTTTGGTATTGTATGAGGAAGTCTGGAGTGGCAGAGAAGTAGGTTAGAGTGGTGCAGGACATGTATGAGAGCCGCATGACAGTGGTGAGATGTGCTGTAGGTGTGACGGAAGAGTTCAAGTTGGAGGTGGGTCTGCATCAAGGATCGGCTCTGAGCCCCTTCTTGTTTGCTCTGGTGATGGACAGGATGACAGATGAGGTTAGACAGGAGTCTCCATGGACAATGATTTTTGCAGATGACATTGTGCTTTGTAGCGAGAGCAGGGAACAGGTGGAGGAAAATCTAGAGAGGTGGAGGTACGTTCAGGAATGCAGAGGAATGAAGGTTAGTCGTTGGAAGACAGAATACATGTGTGTGAATGAGAGGAACCTAAGTGGAACGGTGAGGCTACAGGAAGCAGAGGTAAAGAAGGTGCAGGACTTTAAGTGCTTAGGGTCAACGGTCCAGAGCAACGGAGAGTGTGAAAAGGAGGTGAAGAGGCGGGTACAGGCAGGTTGGAACGGGTGGAGAAAAGAGTCAGGTGTGTTGTGTAATAAAAGAGTATCATCGAGAATGAAAGGAAAGTTGTACAAGACGGTGGTGAGACCAGCGATGCTCTACGGCTTAGAGACAGTGGCACTGAAGAAAAGACAAGAGACAGAGTTGGAGGTAGCAGAGATGAAGATCTTAAGGTTCCCTTTGGGGGTGACAAGGATGGATAGGATCAAGAATGAGATGTTTTGGAGATAAAGTCAGAGAGGCCAGATTGAGGTGGTTTGGACAGGAGACATTGTGAGCATATTGGTAGAAGGATGCTGAGGTTGGAACTGCCAGACAGGAGACCAAAGAGGAGATTTATGAGTGAGAGAGGACATGAAGTTAGTTGGTGTGAGAGAAGAGGATGCAGAGGATAGGGTTAGGTGGAGGCAGATGATTCGCTTTGGCGACCCCTGAAAGGGAACAGCCGAAAGACGAATAATAATAATATTAATAATAATACCATATACCTGTTATCACAATTCAGTCATTTGTCAGTAGTTAATCTTTAGAAATTTTATTCCATGCCGTTGTCATTATTTTATGCTGTAGCTGCTTTAGAATGGTGAAATTTTGGCCTCCATCAAGCAAAAAAAAAAACACAAAAAAAAAACAGCAAAATTACAATGAACTGTTCAATACATTATGACATTCTGAAAAGACTGTGCTGAACCGTCAAATTAATAATAGACATACTGTACTTGGGGAAAAAGTGATGAATGGAGATCACTTAAACACCTGATTAAAAACCAAATCAGCAGTAGAAATCAGAATGTTTAATTGTGAAAGTAAGAGTATTTTCATACTCACACAATGTAAAACACAGGACTGAGACTACATAGCTGTGTAGAACAAGAAAACCTCACATGTTGGTGAGACTAAACAGAAAAAAAAGGCTTCAATTTGCTTGGGAGCAACAAAAAAAAGGTCATTATGCATAGTGGCCTCTAGAGGCAGTGTTTTGATCTGCGGTTGCTTCATTTAGTCAAGTCTAGACTCATCAGCGTTATGTGGCAATAAAATGAAATCAGCTGACGACCTGAATGTACTGAGTGACCAGGTTTTTTCCCCCTGACGGCACGGCCATATTCCAGGACTCACAGTGGTTACATTGTGGTTCTGGTAGCACGAGGAAGCATTTCAGATTGGCCAACGCATTATGTGCAATGACGCAGACTAGTAAGAGGAATCAGATGAAATAATAATGTGCATGTTTGTTTCTAGGCCAGGTATACATTTAAAAACCAGAGTGAGCAGTGAGTTCCTGTTATCCTGAAGTGTAATTCAAGGCTGAACTGGTACAATTTGACGTAACAATATGAGGTGATGCTAAAATTGCGTAGATTTAACTCGTTGAGAGCACATTGGCATTTGATATTTTTTAAGCTTTATAAAAATGAATGATTTTTACATTCCTGCTGGTTTCTTGCCATTTACAAACGTGTGAGATTTGGCATTCTGTCATGCTTTGTTCTAAAATGTCAGCTCAACCTGTTTTGTTTTGTTTTTTTTTTCGGTCAATTGTCCTGCCCTTTTTACGATTGCCAGTGAGTGCAGTTGTGGCAATCATCTGGATTATCATTATGTTTTATACTGTGTTTCATTGCTTTATGAAAAAATACAGCACGTTAACCGCTGAGCACTCGCGAGTTAAGAGTCGAGGGCTTCGCTCGGTGGCCGGATTTGAGTTCACGACCTCCAACCAGATACGGCAACAACTGATAAAATGTTTACGGTCGGGGGTTTCTGACGCTACCACAGCTACAGTATCAGAGGCCAGGAGTCTTAGAGGACAAAATTGTCTGCGCTGAATAGAAAGGAGGAATGGCATACTTTGTTTTTTCCCGTCAACCACAGTGACGCGAGCCAATCATCAGCATCTGTGAGCTCTGTCTGCCGGAGGGACCGAGAGCACGGTTTACCCTGTTCGTGGTTTGCTGGTTGGCTTTATGTAGTTTTAAGCTGTCATATGATAGAGAAGACATGAAAATTAGATGAAGTTACTGTAAATTAGGGAGGAAATCAATGGAATACCCCAAACAACCAAATAAAATATAAATAATAATAATAATAATGAAGAAATGAACAAGCCATGAATTCATTTTCTTCTCCACAAAGAAACTGAAATCTCCATCTAATCTCATTTTTCAAAACTTCCTATGAATAGCCTAAAACGCTGCGACTGTTATAGTTTAACAAAACCAATAAGCAAGCACTTGAAACAAAGCCAGAGGTGACTTTATGCAGATATCGTCTCTGACCTTTATACAAAAAGGCAAGTCTTTGGCTAGCATTTGATTACGACCTGTCGTGTCCCGTCACATGTAAAAACGCTGCTCGAGTCACATTAAAGTCTTCATTTTCATTCGATGAAAAGTACAAGGTGACTGTGTGTTGGATAAGCACTGGAAGTTGTGTGACCTTTTTTTTTTTAAATACTGTATTTGTAACCTGTTTTAGCCATGCTTTACTGTTTCTTCTGGTCACATTGCCAGGAATCCATTTGTACTCAGTTAACATAGACAAAGTACACAGTACATACAGTAGATGTCAAGATTCCTCATGCCACCAAAACACCAATTGTGGCTTGATGTATTGAAACTACTGTACCATATGGAATAAAAGGGAGACAAATACAGTATAATCTTATTACGTATAGAAATTATAAAACAAATACAGCAAGGAAGGTCTTCCCATGGTTTAAATGAGTTTTAAATCAAATTTCAAGATATTGAATGTTTCAATAAAGTCATGAACTATTCAATACACAACTGCTAAATTAGAATATAATAAATATTATGAATGAGATTGTATTACAAGACATGATGACTCTTTGTTTTACTGTATTCACTTATTCAATAACATATGTGATACACATCATCTCCCTTTTAACAACTACTACTAATAATAACAATAATAGGAGGGGTGTTCAAATCAAACCGGGACTTACTGAAATTTCTAAAGGTGTAAAACGAGTGACGTTTACAGAAGACTTCAAGCAAAGTACGCTGATGAGACTCTTAGCAGCAGTAAAACATCTAAACGGTGCAAAAGTTTTTTTAAAAAGTGCAGGGGATTAGATAGAAACAAAAGTATTTTTTACTGTTATTCTGCACCCTTAAAAGTTTTGACAAGTAATAATAATCTGCCTACTTTTTTCCACCTCAGATTGGAAAATTTGTGTTGTGTCATACGAGCTTTAGTCTTTCTGATGGGTAAGTCTACTGATAGGTGGGATTATATCAGTGTGATCTGGCAACCCTGGCGAGCGCAGAGCGAGCAAGCAAACGAAAATAGAATTTCTGGATGCATGAGAAAGAGAAAAAGAAATATGTTTGCACTATGTTGGTTAACCTTGCAATTAATTGACTGTTCACATGTGTACTGAACCGTGGGGAGAGATCACGGTCCGGTACACCGCTTGTATAGGTTTTATTTATTTATTTATTATTTTTTTTTGTGGCGTCCACTAATGAGTTACATATTACATTTTTCATATTGTGTTCTTTCTTTTCGCGAAAAGAAAAAAAGAAGAAAAAAAAAAACAATCGTCTCCTTCTGCCATACATGTGACAGCCTTATTACAGTCTCAGCTAGAGCTCACACACTGAGATCGCTTGTTCTTTAAGGCTCCGTCTCATTATTGTGTCGAAGACAAATGCTCCTGCAGCATGGCGTATCTTGATTTTCCACCCCCTACACACCCTAATGGACCCTAATGCAGGCTTCTGGGGGTTCGCAAGCCTGGGAAATTAGCCTGTCAATGAGAATGGGTCTTTTTATGAAAAGAGGTAGTCCCTTATAATGTGAAGAAAATAAACCCCTGCTAACACAATAATCATTCACAGAGCAGAGAAAACTAGGTGTTTTTAAAAAAAAAATTTTAAATCTCCTTCTCACATAAAGAAATAAAGATGAGAACCTAATATTTGGTGTGTTTATACCGATCTTGCCCTATATGATGACCCGCTGGATCTTCAGCTCTTTTCTTACCGGCATGCTTTTCTTCACCTTTTGTCAATGCCAGTGAATGGACTATACTCGGTATTATACTCACAGACCGAATTGTGGGTGGCTGCTGATATTACAGCTTGAAGAGGGGAAAGAAGAAATAACAAAGGCAGTGCGGAGATGCGGTGCAGGCTTCACAGGGAACACACTTAAGCAGAACAGCATGCTGAAAAAAAAAAAAAAAGTCATGAATACAAAAGAGAAAGAAGGAAAGAGCGGCGAAGAAACAGGTGTCTGACAGTCAGGCCACGCGGCAAATCAAACACAGTGAAATGACCCAAATGGCCCGTGGTGAGAGTTGAAATGGAGGAAGAAGAGTTTCCTCCAGCAGTTCAATCAGGCGCACCGACACGTATTCGGGGGCAAAGCAAACACATCCTCCTCCGTATGTTGCGCGACTGTACCGGTCACCGCGGTTGGCTTGGCCTGCTGCTCGGGTAAGCAGGAAAAAAAGAGGAGCGCAAAATAGACAATAATGCTCACTGAACGTAGTCTAGGATGGAATTTTATAAGGTCAAGGGTTTATTGCAATCTGGCGATTTGACATTTTTGAAGCGATCTAGCCCTTGTGATATTTTAGGGAAAAATAAGCACCAGTGCAGATCAATGAATGCACGGAGAGCACCAGATAGAAACCGCGCAAGTCGCTCAAGACGAAGCTCTCGCCCTAGAAAGTGAAAGTCCTCCCGTTCGATCAGAGTTAAAACGAGCATTCGTTCAAGCCCTGCCCTGCGGGGTAGAGCAGAAACTGCGAGCTTTTATTATAATTGCAAAGGTTACAAGTCTCCGCTCTGTTCTTCCTGCACTGAAGGGCTTGCTAACAGGTGTGACTCATTAAGGCGAGCTGAAGGTTCTGGGTTTTCACAGTGCTCGTTGATCACCTTTTAGCAAGGTCAGCTTCATCATTTGATTAAGGAGTCAGACCTTTGAGGATCTGTGCCGACGCAGGAATATCATTTGATTTCCGAGCGCACAGCAGCTCAAGGGGACCTCAAAGGCTTTTATAGCTCGATAGTTTGTCGGGACGGTAACCGGCCGCGGTGTGACCAATCGAGGAGATTTCACCCCTCCTCACTCGTTCATTTCCGTGAACACTCCAGTCTACCAGTCTACCTGGCGGCATGTGCACGGGGCGCCGTTGCCATAGCGATGACTCCCGGAGCAAATGACCTCACTGCACTTTCTCATTTTAGCACCTGATTTTCACCGTACGCAGAGGAATAAATAGACTCCTATAGTTTCATGACAGAACGGATGCAGCGAAATGTGTTCGATCTTTCAGCGAGTGAGGTTGAGGAGTTCTTAATGCATTATTAGCACTTTGTTGCCGTTTGTTTAGCGCGTGTAGGAGCAACAACTCGCCCAGGTGTAGATTGAGAGGGTTGTTCTTTTAAAAAAGATCTTTGAACGAGATGAAGCTATGCTTTCAAACCAGGTCAGTAATGTTTCCCACTGTTTTTACTGCTTTAAAATTCTGCAATTGATTTTTGTTGTTGTTGTGGAATTCAAGCTCATTTTATTTCACTCCTCTTCCAAACATACCATTTCATTGTCTGTGTAAATGAGCTGGAACTGGGTGGAGCGAAGCAACAAGTAGAAAAAGGGGTATTTTCTTTGATCAAAAGTTTCTTTGGATTTTTCCTAATTTACTCTTAGCCAGTTCCTGCCCATTATTAGGGCCCTCATCCATCAAGGCTACAACTACCAACTAGAGAAGGGCAATGTGTTTCATCACGTGTTTCCTCCGAGACACATTACACCAGTCAACTGCATCTTTTCGAACAGCTAGCGTACGCACTGTAGGGAGCGGCGTAAGACGCTCTGGGGATAGCGCTATTCGCTCCTTCCGTTTATTGGCTAAAACCGCAGTTGATGTGAGAGCGCTAGAGTGTTACTTATCCCTCCCCTGAAACAGCTTGCCCAATCAGCTCCTTCTTGCGATGTCTGGATGGTAGGACGAGCTCGGTACTGCCGCGCCACCTCGGGGTTGAAAATGGGTATTTTCTCATACGAGGTCATATTCGAGAGGAAGCCTCAGCCAATTCAAAAATGTTTTTTTTTTTGTTTCGTTTTTTAACGTTTTTTGCTCGATTGTACCAAATGCCTAACAATGACTTTGCCCTTTGAAGTTTACTATAATTATTTTAATGGTAGAAAGTGGGATTTCAAGCATCATAGCCGTTTGTGTCTGGGAAACTTCGCTCTCAGATTGACCAACATTCTAGCCTCTTCTGATTCTGATTATAACGACGATGGTGTACAGTATGTCTGTGTCTAAAATACATTGTTCTTAGTCAGGAACTAAGACACACTAAGACACTAACAGGTCTTAAGCCTCTTTCATAAGACAGTGAGAAATCTCATCGAGAGCGATTTTGGCAAGAAAATTGGTGTACTCCTGAAGATGTCCTAGAACTCCTGGGCTCTCATAGGGCCCTCTTCAAACTCCCTTCCCCAAGCCTCTCACCAATCTCAGCCAAAAGCTACAAAATTATTGTACTTGCAGTTCTTTTCGCAGATTTTTCCAGAGAAAAAACAGGCTTATTTCATAGCACTCTCCTGGCGACTCCTCAAAGTCCTGATTCTCACCATTCTCTCGGGGGCAGGAGAGTGACCATAAGTTTGAGGACTGACCAAGGAGTAATCGTGAAGAAGTCCTACGTGTTCAGAGAAAACGCGTTTTCTACTTGGTGGGAGTTCTGGCGAGATTGAGAAGAACAAGGAGAGCGTTGGAGAGTGATCTACATAATCCAGAAAAGAGCTGGCAAGATCGAAGTGAGCGTTGGCGAGAACTCCCGCTAGGGGCCGCGGGCACATGCGGCACTAGTGTTGTTCTCTCGTGTTTCGCTCGTGACGCTCTCGCCAAGCTCTCTTTGTAGTCACGGGCCTCTCACCGAGCGCTCCTCACCTCTTCTCGTTCTCGAACGAGCGCTCCTCTCTCTCACCGTCCACAAAAAAAAAAGCAAGGGATCGGCGGATATTCCTCATTCTCGACGTGCACTCACTGAAAACTCCCTGTTCTCATAAAACCTCTTCTCAAATCCATACGCCCACAACGTAACACCTTTTCTAGGTCACGGAATGACCATTTTCACTCTCTGTGAAATTTCTCGTCAGACTCCTGTACGTATGAAAGGGTCTTTGTTATTTCTTGTGTACGTACAATACATAGATCAGTTTGTGATGAAATAGCCGGGATTCTGCTTTCTGGCAATAGAAAAAAAGCCTCTGAGTGCATAAAAAAATCTCAGCAGGATAAATATACGCATACACTCACGCCATATATTCTGTAAGCACAGAGAACACCAGGGAGCCACGTGCTGTTTCTTTAAACTCTCTGTTTAGCTTTCCTTGAGCTGCCGTTGGCTCTTTGTTTAGCTCTGAAATTGGTTCGTGTTAAGATTCTACAAACCGGCCAAGGATAAAAATCTGCCTTCCAAACACGCAGATGATCTCAACCTTCTCACTTCATCTCGTAAATGTCAGGAGGATTTCAGTTCTAACAATAATATTTTTAATCCTCAGTTGTAAAAAAAAAAACGCAAAAAAAAAACGGAGCATGCAGATTGTTAGCACTCTCGCTCGAGTGCGCGTAGGAGTAAAAAAAGAAAGAAAAAGATAAAAATTACTGGGTATGATCATGACTTTGAGTCACAGAGTCCCGACTCACATTTATTCACACTGGACCCTGTAGGCTTCGGATACAGATTGATGGCAGGTATGGCGAGAGCTGGTACTGTATGTGCCTCAGGGCATCTGGAAACATCTGTGTTCTACAAGTGGGCCAGTCACCCTTAGTAATTTAACCCTTAGTTGGTTGGGAACGAATCTCCTTCAGATCTACTTGTTTTCAAGACAGGTCAGTTTTATTCGTATACCGCTTTTAACATTGGTCATTGTCGCAAAGCAGCTTTACAGAATCAAAAGAAAATGATGGAAATGTATATGAAATGTGAGGAAAATATGTATGAATCGAAATGATCCGATTTTTTTCCTCATCGTGTGTTTATAGACCAAGTATCTTTATGTAATGTACAAAGTACTTGTGCTTTTGCGCCATCCGTTACTGATCTCGTATGCTCGGGCAAAGAACACAATAAAGAAAACCCTTTGAATGAGAAGGTGTGTCCAAACTTTCGGTCTGTACTGTACTGTAGATAGATAGATCGAGTGTTAAGAATGTCTTTGTTTGATTTCTCTGTTTTTTTTTTCATCTAACATGCATTGTTGCTAGATTTATTGCAGCTAATAGACTGTGAGATGATTAACCAAGCAGCTAAAGAACAATGTCAATCCAAGCACTTAATCAGTGTTTATCAAACAAGACTAAGTAATGTGAATGGTTTATTTTTATTCGTTCGTTCCTTGAAAATGCAGAGGTCAAACTTAGCAAAGTCATTAAACGCCACAAGTCACGGGCAGAGTCTAAAAGAATAGTCAAATGTAAGTAAACAAGGGTACGGCATGAAAAAGGCAAATGAGGTAAATACGAACTCAAGAACTCGAGACAACAGCAAGACTTCATGTCTTCAACAATGACTTGACGTGATGTGCAGTGGATTAGTAAATGGGAAATAAGCAAACTTTTAAGACTATACAGGAAGGGCTTGTCTTAAAATATACCAAGAATATGAAAGTATTTTTCATATACTGTATTTTAGATATCTCCATATCAAGTCCGATATTAAAACCCTTAAAACTCAAGCGGCACAGATCTGTGCCAGCAACGCAGCATAGGTCAATAATAATAATAAAAATAAAGAAATATATTATATATATTCTTATATGAAAGCCCTGCCGGTGTGTGTTAACGGGGAGGCTTCAGACATTTGTGTTTTCATATACTGTATGTCAGATAGAGCGAGAGTTATCATAACTTTCAGAGCCTGTAAGTTGTACTGCAACTTATATATGGGAATATGGGAATGACGTCACAAAAAAGTAGAACCCTAAAAATGAGCTTATTAGGGTTTTTTTTTGTTTGTTTGTTTTTTTTGTGGTCCTGTTTCAGGCCTATTGTTCTTAAAAAAAAAAAAATTTTAAGGGCCTGAAAACAATCAGAAAAACATGAGATGATGTCAATCTGTGCTATTTTTTTTCCTAAGCGACCCCATTTTTACATTTTTTGCATAGTTGTATAGTTTCCTATAGTTGGTTAAAGAAAATAAAATTCAGTTCATCATATAACCTAGGTAGGCAGCACGGTGGTGTGGTGGTTAGCACTGTCGCCTTGCACCTCCAGGGTCCAGGTTCGATTCCTGTCTCTATGTGAAAGGAGGTTTCATGTTCTCCCCGTGCTGGGTGGGTTTTCTCTCCGAGTACTCCGGCTTCATTCCACAGTCCAAAGACACATAGGTTAGGTTAACTGGCATTCCCAAATCGGCCGTAGTGTGTGAATGAGTGTGTGTGCCCTGCGATGGATTGGCACCCTGTCCAAGGTGTACCCCGCCTCGTGCCCTAAGTCTCCTGGGATAGACTCCAGGCCCCCTGTGATCCTGAATACAGGATTAAGCGGTATAGATGATGAGTGAGTGAGATATTACCTAGGTTGTGCTAAAAAAAATATCTTAGTGCACAGGCCTGACTATAAGCTACGTAAGGTGCATAGGTTAGTTTTGCGCTATGACCAATAGAAGGGCAGTATGTAAAATCTTTTATTTGTACCAAAATTGTTTGATAAATAATTTATTTCCATGATCCTTCAACAGAACTGAGAATTTTTTTAAAGCTTGAGCATTGTTTTGAATCACTTTAATGTGCACTATCCAAGCTAGTTACTTCAGTTGTTACAGAAAAACATGATTTTTTTTTTTTTACTATGCACTGCTAGTGAAGTTACTTTTAGGGCTATCAGGAAAATCCTAGTGTCAAAATGGGTCGGAGGGTTTCCTCTTTCTTTCAACATCACAGAATCTGCATTTAAATATTCCAGAAAATATTATTTTCTCCGCATAAACAACGCGTCACTGGCCATATCTCAGGAAGCGCACATGATGCTGTAAAATACCTGGGACCGAAAAAAGGAGCTTATTGAAAAAATATGCATAATACAAAACCACCCAAAATGCGATAGCTAATTTGCTGTGACAGGTTACGTATCTCACCGTTTGTTTGTTCAACATACTGTATAGTGATGTCAGTGGAAAGTTTAGTTTGAAGGTCAAAGAAACCCTGCTGTCAATTGCATTGACACGTGGTTCCAGAGAACTGTATGTGGGGGCTTCAACAATCGGTGTGCACAGAAAGTACCGGGCATTATTTGCACAATGCCATCTTCTGTTATCTGTCCTGTATGCACGGCTTCTCTATATGATCCCTTTTAAAGCGGCAGAATCTTATAACTAACTGATTATAATGGAAAACAGTAATGAACATGACTGACGTCACAAACACATCAGTGTGTACTACAGATAACGTTAATAATCTTTGTATAGGGACGTTTTTTTGTTTAAATGAACTGTATGATGTTATACACGTTGCAGTGTGTAATTTCTTTTGGGACAATAGTCTTCTAATTTTAAGTCTTTTTTTTAACGATTTGTTGATATGTTTTTGAAAATAAGAATTCAATAATTTTACATTGGTATGGTGTAGGGCCTCCGTTTGCGGCCAATACAGCATCAATTCATCTTGGGAATGACAGATACAAGTCCTGCACAGTGGGCCAGAAGGATTTTGAGCCACTCTTTTTGCAGAATAGTGCGCAGGTCACTATGTGATGCTGGCGGAGGAAAACGTTTCCTGACTCGCTCCTCCAAAACACCCCAAAGTGGCTCAATAATATTTAGATCTGGTGTCTGTGCAGGCCATGGGAGATGTTCAACTTCACTTTCATGTTCAACAGTCTTGCTGAGTGTATTGGTGCATTACCATCCTGATACACTGCACCGGCTTCAGGATACAATGTTTGAACCGCTGGGTGCACGTGGTCCTCCAGAATGGTTGGGTAGCAGTGACGCGCCCAGCTAGTACAAGTACTGGGTCTAGGGAATGCCATGATATCGCAGCCCAAACCATCACTGATCCACCCCCATGCTTTACTCTGGGCATGCAACCGTCTCTTGCGTCCACAGTTACTCCCGTTGGATGTGGTTCTCTTTCTCGGTGGTACGCTGACATTACCCTGGATACCGTAGCTCTTTATAGATTACAAAGACTTCCTGTCTTGGTCACAGATGCACCAGCGAGACGCGCACCAACAATTTGTCCTCTATTGAACTCTTATATGTCACCCATAATTTTGTATGCGTTGCAATATTTTAAGCAAAACTGTGCTAATTAAACCTTCACACTCTGCTCTTACTGGTGGAACGTGCAATCAATGAAGACTGGCCACCATGAAACTTCCAATACTAAATTGGCCAGTGTTTCAGTTTCACTGTCCAACTCCTGGATGTGCACATATCGCCGAAGTGTTACAATTCAAAATTCTGTACCCAAAGTAAATGTTTAAAACTTTTCCTCTTTTTTTCCCGGCGTGACATTTGGCTAAAAAGTAAAGCATTCACATTCTTGGATGAGCTGAACGGTTATTAGGAAGCCGGTGTGTTTGGAAATAGCATATGCTGGGCGCTGTAAAGTTTTGGAAATTATTACACGTTTATCGCAACCACATGCAAGACTTCCAGAATGATGCTTTATTTATAGTTGATTTAAAAAAAAACATTTTTTTTTTTTTTTTTTGCACTATGGTAAACTATGCTGCTTTAGGGACTCATTAGGATTTACAATTTCCTTCACTATGACTTCACTTTTCTTCACTAAGACTTCATGCCTCAGGTTTGTAATTAATTCTTTGCTCATTTCTTTGCGGCGGTTGTTGTTGATTTTTTTTTATTTTCCTTTTTTGGTCCGGCTATTTTGGGATCCTCCCAATCAACCCGACCCACGACTCGCTCCCCGCTTGATATTTAGCCAGCTTGCAAACACTACAGCTAACACAACAGACCTTGTGCATATATCTGTCACTCCCCTGTATAGTCAGTAAAGACATTACAGATGTTCAGAAGTGTTTAAACAGGCAAGAGCTACACATGGGGTGGTGTTTAGGAGCCTCCCAGAGGGCACAACTGGCTGTCTTCTATTCTCACCAGCACTTTTTTGACAGCTTAGCACACTCATGCGTGCCGGTGCTAATCACTTTTCTGTGCCAACTCCGGGGTTTTAGTGGCACTAGGTACCTTGTGATTAAACAGTATTTGGTTAATGCAGAGTAATTGAATGTGGAGCCGACGGGAACGCGCGAGCAGAAACACAAACAAGCGTGCGACTCGAGGCAGGAGGATGAATACTCCCTCTGAGTCCTCGCATACTCCGGATAGAAGACGAGCCTCGGTATAAAAGCCTTGAGCTGCGTACGACCACAGAATGAGGCAGAACGTTTGAATAAAAGGCACCGTGGTTTACATGCCAAGGTGAAAGTCAATACGTCGCGACCTATGATGCGTATAGAACCTTATTATAGGAAGGTCAAAATATTTAAATTGGAAAATCTATGTTTTAAATTGAATTTGCATTAACATCTTATTCTGAAAGCACACATGTACTGTGCAAAAGGCTTTGAATATTTTGCTTTCAAAGAGCAAGACTTGCTTGTAGTTTTATTCTAGCCTTGAGGAACCGTTCTCCAGGCTTCCTGACGATTTTTGAGGCACGAGCCGGTGAGAAACAGGTGCAGATGATGACAGATGATCAGGCCGGTGATTAGTATACTGGTGATGCTGAATGCTGAGTGGTTGGAGCAGACGAGAGGGGAAATGAGGTCGCTGCTGAGGTTGTTACATACTGTATACAGTCAGCTTTTAAATTGTGTCTTTAGGCACTTTGCAGTAACACAATTGCTCCCATTTCTTTCATTTAATGTACATCATTTCATTTTATTTAAGATTTAAAATAAGAATGGGGCTCAGCATTTTGGCACAGTATATACAGTATAATATTGAAAAAGCGTATAATTATATAGCTTTAAATAGCTCTAAAGCATGTCCTTGGCAATCCTGGTGTGATTAACGTTTCTGTTTGCTGCTCCATCTCCCAAGCATGAAGGATCTCTTCAAAATTTAGCGCTTCTCCTGTTTGACCACTAGTCCATAACGGCATAATAATAATAATAGTAGTAAAAGCGATTAAAACGGTACAACATCAGCAACAGTCAGTCAAATGAAATCAACGAAATTGTAAACGCCCACTTGATTTATGACTCATTTACACTACAGTTGGTCTCAGGAAGCTCAGCAGCTGATTATTTGGTTCCCTCTTGCAGGAAGCCTCACGCTAGCAGACCTGGGTGTGTGTGAGCCCCAGCAGCAGAGTGTGTACTGTTCAGACCTGGGCCTGGTGCAGCAAGGCTACTCTCTGAGCGCCGCCTACGATGCCGATTCAGACCCCGAGGGCCTCATGACGCCGGAGCGCGCCGTCCAGCTGTGGAGAGGTCAGGGTCTGAAGTCGCACCACAGCTCGGGCTTATCCAGCCCTGACCAGTCAGCACTCACCCTCACCGACTCGGAAAACGAACACAAAACCGACGACGAGTCAGGTAGGACAGTGGAGAGAGAGAGAGAGAGAGAGAGAGAGTGTGTGAAGCGTGAAAAAGACTGTGCGATAGTGTCTGAAGGACAGCGAGAGAGCAAGAGATGGGAAACTTGTCAACCTGAAAATGTTTTACGTCTGTTGGCAATATTATATCTACAGTATATACGGCACAAGAGATGCCTTTGAATAACTGTGATGCAAAGGGTAAAAATAGTGTATAGTAGAGATGGGGAA
This sequence comes from Clarias fuscus, assembly GCA_030347435.1. Lineage (NCBI taxonomy): Eukaryota > Metazoa > Chordata > Actinopteri > Siluriformes > Clariidae > Clarias > Clarias fuscus. The sequence goes on along the minus strand of CM059230.1, from coordinate 5,563,537 downwards.
GAAAGGTTGATTTACGCATCGCAAATTATTTTCAATCAAAATCTGATTCTTTTTACATTTATTTTGAATTTGTATGTTTGCTGTTGAGCATGTAAAAAGTTGCAGTTCCTCTATAATCTAATACACTGTAAACTATTCACATATTTCCAGGCAGCAGCGCAAATCTTGTTTAGTGCGAGCAAATTATTTGCAAAGTTTCTTTAGAATTGTTACAAAATCTGATTTTTTTTTTTATTGAATTAGGATTTCTATGAGATCGTGTTACTGACAGAATCCCAATACAAATCGAATCAACACTAGGTCTCGTGATAATATCGTATCATGTGGCCTCTGGCGATTCCCATCCCTAGTAAATAGTAAGCTACTGTCCTTCAATCTAAAAACAAACTATTGTGCGTATGCGCGAATAAAGATTCGAAGTGCTAGCTAGCTAACCCGAGGAAATGTACAACAAATAAATCATTTGTTTCCCAAAGACAAAAGCAGTCCGTAGGTTCATATCTAGAGCAGCTAAAGATTAATTAACAGATTTCGAAGATGATACGTGATTACATGTCCGTGTGCAAAATGCTTTTCAATTCGTTAGCTGGCTGGTTTTAACCAGTTAATTAAAGCAGCTAATCTTGATGAACCCAGAGAATTAAAACCTTCACAGTATTTTGCTCCTCTTCTTTCTCTTTTTTGGATCAACCACAGCAGCAAGTCGAACACTGGACGAACACCATGATTTTGTTGTAATGATGTTGTTATGTTGTTACAAGGTTACTTTCTGCCTTTTTTTTTTTTTAAAGGATATGCATAACCTCTTAAGACCTGCCCTTAAATTATGCATTCATTTTTTATTTTTCCGATATATTTGGGATTAGTAGGACCTGATAAGTATAAAAACGAAGCATTGTCTTTGAACTAGAAACTACAGTAAGTTTGACACCCTTTTGTGTTTCTACTAATTAGTGCATTGCGCTTTTGCTGCCAATAGATGATGCCACAAAGTGTCTACTAATGAGGACAACAGGTTAGACAAGTTTAAGTTAGACAGAATAAAGTATAAGGTGCTGCGAACCCAAACGCCATGTCTCCATACTCCATATCAAATAAATAAAAAGCTTACAAAACTGTCAAAAAGTTGACAGTGGTGACGTTAATTTGGAAACTTAACACAGACATCTGGACAGTGTTGGTACTTTATCAGGTTGTTTCTGAAAGGTTGAATGACTTTGAAAGATAGAATGACATTGAATAAACGACTGAAACCCAACGTTGCAAATACAACCTCAGAACAACACAAATGTAACCTTTTTGGCATTTATGGCAGTTTACATCCGTTACTAAAACACATCCATGGTTGGGTTTAGAATTCCGATCGGAGATCATGTTCCCTAGTGGTCCAAAGGTAAGTACGCAGTGCCCTCGCTTCAGCTTCTGGAGTCCGAATTTCACCCCATCGGTTTGCTATTCATTTTATTTTGAAATAGTTTTTGCAGCATTGTGTTTTCATGGGATTTGTGCCTCATTATCCCATTGTAATGTAGACAGCACTGTTCTGTCATTTCATCAAACTAACAATAACTTTTAAAAACACACTTCACCACATGATTTGACAACCAAAAAAATTCCTTCTCGGAACCTGTTGTCCACTTTTGTGTTTAATTTACAGGCATGATTTCTTAATTAGAGCGTGAGTCTAATTATAAAAAGCTCCGCGCTACTACTATATACTTAGCAGCTATAAATTCCTTTCATTCAGTTTTCTTCTTATCTAGAAAGTTTGCTCTTATATACTGTAAGTTTTTGTTCTACACATCCCTGAACTGAAGGTCGTGCTCGTAAAGGCATCGAGGTCTACTCTGCTTCGAAGTAAATCCTTCGAACTTTCGTTCACGGAGAAAAAATTCCTCCTTCTTTCATTTATCAGTTCACTGCCTGACTCATTGAATCTTTTTTATTCCAACACCATCTAACATCCCTGAGTCTCGCTCATGCACTAGACTGATATAACAATGTACCAGAGTAAGAGTAAGGACACGGAGAGCATTCTCGTTAATGAAGCCTTGACAATATACTGTAAGACAGGAATAAGGATTTCATACAAACTGAATACACAAACAAGGTTGCGTTCTGTTTAACACGGCTGGTCATCTCGCCGAATCAGAGCGGGTGTCAACGCTCATCTTTTTATTTTTATAAAGCATATTATGGAACAATAGGAGCTATAATTATTACATCGCTCAAACTGCCGGAACGAATCTGTACGCTCGTCGAAAATGTTAAGCGTCAATCAAAGTCACAGGCAACGGAATGAATGAACGAATGAATCGCGAACGAATCTGAACAAGTGATTCGCTCGGAAGATTAAAAAGGTTTCAACTATGTTAATCAAATCAGGGACGTTTTTAATTGTTTGTTTTTTTGTTTGTTTTTTTATTGATTGTAAAAACATGTTAGGGAGTGGCAAAGAAAAATCTTTCATTAAGACAAAACATTCCTCTGAAACTGCTCAGGTACAGGGACCAGCCTGAAAATGAGAGCTAAAAATCTATTCCTCAAGACTACATGAACAATACAAGAACGTCTGGCTCTTTGGAAGCAAAAAAAAAAAAAAAATGAAGAACTGAGAGGTGGCTCAAAAAGACTTTTGCAAAGTACTGTATAGTTTATACTGTATGTGATGTATTTGCAGGCACATTGGATTAAAAGTCTTACAAGCAATATTATTAGAAGATAAAACGAATAAGTATTTAGATGATTTAGATTTGTTAGGTTTTCTAACATTCCTGAGATTGAGGTTCTTGGGACGAATTGCAGCCATCATTGAAAATTTTGTACATGATTCATTTAATGTCATTTCTAATATCGTACAGTCTTGAAAAACGGTAACTGCATTATCAGAGAATCATTTACTGATAATAGAGCGCGTTTAAGGCAAAGATTTTCACTATGAAGTTCTCTCACGTTTGTCACTTAATTATGAATGGTGATGAGAACTACTCCTGCACCTGCTACATATTTTCTTGATATCAAGTGCCGCAAGTGAGTCATTTAGCTGATCTGCAATACTGAAATTAGTGTAAGTCAACTCTAATGCTCGGTCTATTTCAAACTAACTGCTATACTGAAAGTAAAAGCAGTCCACATTAAATAATGATAATAATAATAGAAAATAATAATCCTGAAATACTCACACAGAATTGATGAGGTCACGTCTCGTTTGGTTCGTTTGCTCTTCATACAGTACCTGTCTTTCATCTATACTTTGATGTGAACTTGTGCTACGGCTGCAGCTTTAGAGTTTGTGCCAAGATTGCCAATATTTAACACTAACGCGGCGGCAGTGGGGCTCGCAGTGAGGCCGCTGAGAACGTTTCAGACGACAAACAGGAAATAAATCAGTGGGGGGGGGGGGGGGGGAGAGAAAAAACAACATGCCATTCATGTCTCTGACTTTGCCCGCTTTAATTGATTAACCCATGGCCAGCTTTTTCTTGTTTATATGCAAAGCTCTATCTTCATTAGTGGCTGAGTCACTCTTGATTTTTCGCTTTTCCTGTTTGCTACCATGAAATGTCTGCTTTAAGAAAAAAACGACAGCTTAAAGTTTCCGGGCTTATTCAGTGCATGCTTTGGTTAGTCGATGAATATATGCAACAAAGGCAGAGAGAATTGCATTAAAGAGAATTAAGCTTTAAATGAATCTTTATAGCTCATTCATGCATTATAATGGCTTTTAAAAGCTTCTGATTGGGCAATTTATATACATAGGAGGTAACTGAGAGATGAATAAAGGACAAAGGGTAAGGCTAATAACGTTAATGCTCTTGTTACAGTATAAAGCCACCAGTGTGGTACAGTAAATTAGGCAGCAAATGAACAGTCAGTCCAACGATATGCAGATTACGGTAGGTTAATTGCCCCGGCCACGACCCTGCACACAGAACATACATATAAAGATGAATGAATGAATGAATGAATGAATGAACTTTAAGACATTTGCACAGTACCTTCTACATGAGGAAGACTTAGGATGGTGTGCTGCGGCACCAAGATTAATGTAACAAAGTCCTGTAAGTTGTGAATTGGAGCCCCAAAGGATCAGACTTGTTTGTCCAGCTATCCCATTGGATGGAGATCTGGAGAACCTGAAGGCTGAGTCAACACCTTGATTTCTTCCTAATGTTTCGTCGAACCATTTTGCAGTATGTCAAGAGTGCAGGGATGCCACTGCCATTAGGGAATACCGTTACCATGAAGGGGTGTACTTGGTCGATGATGCTGATTTCGCAGCAGAAGACCAAACTTGACTCCCCATATTCATTAAAGAGTCTCTGGAGTCAGTCAGCCCATCACTGGTATACCAGTTGTTGTTCCTTTTGCTACATTTGGAAGGTCGTCAGCACTGCAAACCGAGAACATGGCACAAGACCTTTCCCTTTTGGAGATGCTGTGAGCCAATCATCTAAACATCACAATTTGGCCCTTGTGATAGTTGCTCAGAACTTCAAATTAACCTAATCTGTATGTCTTTGGACTTTGGAAGGAAGCCCACCAAGCGCGGGGAGAACATGCAAACTCCACACACGCAAACCCAGAGACGACAATCGAACCATCGACCCTCAGCATTCAGCTTCAGCAGTATACAGTACTAATCACTGGCCTGATCGTCTGTACCGGTTTCTCACTGGTTCATGCCTTAAGTTAGATGCTGTTTAATGCTTGAATGATCCATTGGTCATTGTGTGGCTTAACAAACAAAAAACTTTCCTCTCAACCTGCTCATGTACCGGAACCGGACTGAAAATGAGAGAGAAAAACTTGGCACTTTATGAAGCCTGGAGAACTATTCCTTAAGACTACATTAAAAATACAAGAAAGTCCGGCTCTCTGGAAGTAAAATCTGAAGAACTGAGAGGTAGCTCAAGGCTTTTGCCCAGTACTGTATATATACTGTGAATAATAATTGGGGATGGACATGAACAAGGACTCAGTGAAGCCAGGACGTTACACAGCTATGCTCAGCAGGTCATGTTGTGCTCTCCCAGTAAATGAGCTTTTTGTTGCCTTTTCTTTTTTCCTTTTCTTTTTTTTTCATCCACATCCCACACATCTCTCTCAAAGCTTTACTCTGTCAGTAATAACAGGTTGTGTGTTGGTGTGTTGATCTATGAACACCTGTGTAATCTGTATCCGTGTGTAATGTTTCATTACTAAGAAAAACCCTGCGCTTTTTTAACCATCCTTAATGATAATATTTGTAGCTATTTCGTCCCAAATTAACTTCTTAATGAACACCTGGGATGTTTGTGCGCGTCTGAAGAAGCAGCGCTTCGATGTTTGTGTTGTGAAAGTCATTAGGTCCGTGGAGGAAAAAAGAAAGAAAGAAAATAAAAATCGTTTAGGCTGTTTCGGCGCTGATCCCTGCGCTGCAACGCCTTCACCAACAGCTTTTCTTCTCGCTCCGAGACAGATGTGTAATCTTGCTCCTTTTCCATCCTCCTGTTTTTCCCCTGACCGTCTTTCTGCCAGGCCACCCAGGTGTTTGATTTGTCTCTCCTTTAAAGGGATTCCCTACGTGTGCGCCCCTGCGTGTGACTCAGTGTGTGTGTATTTATATAGATTTCTTTAAATGTGAACGCAGTACGACTCTCGCCTTTAATGCATCCTCACCCTGGGAACTAATTAATAAGGACATTGAAGCAAGACCCAGTTTTGATCAGCTGAACGCTGTGTGACTAGCCATGGTGGCTGGTCTTGTGGTTTTGTTCAAATTAGCAGTTTGGTTTAAATGTTACACGCTTGAAAATTAGCTTCATTATCAAGCTAACCGCATTCGCTATACGTTCTTCCCGAGGGCATTAACGATCTCTGGTACTTCCTTCCAAGCAGCTCGTATACACATTTAATGAGAGGTCATATAGTGTATAAGAAATAGAAAAGACATTCATCAGTAGTTTTTTTTTTTTCTTTCTTTCTTTCTTTCTTTGCATGTGGAACAGGGAGTGTATGAACTAAGGTTGTATATTTGGAACTCAAGAACGATTGGATTACATATGCTGTAGTCCAAGGTACGAGGTCTGGGGAATCATTCCAACCATTCAGATTGCTTAGGTTTGTCACTTCAGAATCCATCGATGTATAGCACTTATCCTGAGCAGGGTGACCTGGAGCCAAACCCAGGAGAGCTTAAGGCAGGGTGCATCATGTATGGGTGTTGGGGTGCCATGGTTGCCATCATATTACAGGGTGCGAGCACAAGAAGACACAGTCAATCTTTAGACTATGGTAGGAACCTGGAGGAAACCCACCAAGAATAGGGAGATCATGCAAATGATCTCCCTATACATAGTACATAGAACAGAGGTGAGATCCGAACCCCCAACCCTGGAGGTGCTAATGATTAAGCCACCATGTCCACCGTCTGGACAGCTAGGGAAAAAAAAAAAAAAAATGCCCCTCAGTTCAAAATTTCTTCTTGGATATTGAAGTTCAACATGTGGCATCGAATCAGCGTGGCTGCTCAGAGCAACAACTCCAAAAACAAACTAGTGTTTAGTGAAGTTATACGGGATATTATGTTCTGTTTGTCTTAGATCAGTCAGCACACCAACGTATTTGCTTTGATCAGCATACAAGGCTGACGATAAAGGTCTCTATACATTATATAACAGGTCGCCTCTAACGAAAGTCAAACATCTATCCAAATTTGCAGAAAGATGAAAAATAAAAGCATGCCCTCCTGTTTGCAAGTTAATTTGACCACAGTGTGAATAGTAGCCTGGCACCGACGCATGCTTTCATGATCGTTCGGTGAGACGGCGTGAGGTGAATCATTCAGTGCAACCAGGAACCTTGAAAGGTTTGGGAACATTTAGGGTGTCTATGTGGGACCTCCATTGGAAAGACAATAGGACTAATTTCATGAAACGATCCCCACTGAATATCAGATCGCCCCACTGCCGTCGCCCGGGCGTACTCCGCGGCATCGTGCGATTAAACCGGCGTGATTAGAAAAGAAAGAGCGCTCATTAAAATGCCAGCGTGGCCGTGTTTGTTATTCAGGCTCTTTCAAGTTTGCCGGTTCTGTCAGATCAGTGCTGAACGGGTACTGCTGGGAGACGGACCAGAGTCATTATACATGCCGTGCGCTCCGTGGACTCCGCGCTTCATTAAAACGCAGTTCTAAAACATCAGTTTAAATCCCGCTAAGGCAAGCTCGGCTTCGGATATGGATGATAAAGATTTGATCGAAAGACGGTCGAGCGACAGGTTGAACATGGAGGCGTTGTTGCGGTGTAGATTAGAGACGCTAGGGTTTGCTCGGAGGCGACACAGAGTACAATATCAGAAAAAACGATTTCTAGATTTCAAGATTTCTAGACAACAAGTTTGGTGGAACTTAACGAAGCTGACACGTGACGCCGGATTTAAAGCGTGAACAGGCATGTGTGGGGAGAAGAAGCAGCGTAATCTCTCCCGTTTTTGTTCTGGGATATTCTGAAAGTAAAAACATTCCTGCTTTAAACACCTCAGGTTGCTGTGAGGGATCACCTATGCTAGTGAATCAGCTGGACAGTTTTAGGGCCTTCACACATTGCTACTATCTTTAATCTATCACCCAGAGCAGTACCAAGCTTAGAAGTATATTTCACATTGATTTTGGCTAGAATTATTTATTTTAGGTTGTAAACACTGATACATTGGCCAGCTCAGTGAGGAGAAATATCCAGAAAATAATACCCAAGTATAAGTGCACTGCCAAAAAAAAAAAGAAGAAGAAAATGTCTCAGATGCACTGTATGTGGTCAAAAGGTATCTTGAACTTTCTATGACTGGTGTTCAAGTTAAACCAGGACGTTCTGATTAATGAAGGCGTAAAACTGATTGATATTTACAGAAGACTTCAAGTACAGCACGGTGGTTTTGTAGAAGCCCATAGGTCTGTTCTGATCTAATGACGATCTCGGCCGAGGTGACTCTGAGCCTCCTGCAGTCATTCCCGTGAACATTTAGAAATTCCATGGATGACTTGTCGCTAACTTCCAGAAGAGATGCATCTGTCTGACTGTACACACAATCGTTCACCAACACCTTTCAGGACTCGTCTGAGAGTTATTGCCTCATCCCTTGTACAGTCCTGATCTCGCTCCAAGCCATTTCCAGACGTTTAGGCTGTTAAAGGAGTTTCCTCGGAGGCCAGAGTTTCAGATGTGAAGCAGGTGGTCCGATCGTGAGAAAACACACTATATTGATGATATCCTAGTTTTAGTGAAATCTGAGTTTTAACTGTGTTCTGTAATTACCACACAATCTACCCAGAATTTTCGCTGTAACTTGAACGCCCCTGGTTTTATAAGATTATAGTAAACCATATAGTATAATGTTGTTAAACATAATTTCAGAGATTGTAAACCAACATTCAATTGCTTGAATTACTCATGACTTCAATAGCAAAATGTGAAAACACCAGACTAAATAATTTCAGTGGAATTATCCAGTCAAAGCAAGCTACACTTAGTTCTTTAAATGATTGCAAATTATCCATATTGAAATATCGGAAATTAATATACAGCAACTTATTTCAATTGAAAAGTGAAGGCAGAACATTTTCTAAAAAAAAAAAAAAAAAACCCACAAGCTCACATGACTATGATTGCCTGGTGTTGCTGTGATTGACAGGAGGGAAACAGTAAGCCCCTCCCATTCGTAGAGTGCAGCCAGTTTAGCTCTCTTGTCTTCCAATTAGAGATTGGAAGGCATGTAGCGCTAAAAGGATGTACGATCTATCAATGATAGGCCTTTAAAAAAAATTTAACTAGAATTTCATTATGAAAAATAAAAGAATAAAAAAAGCTTTTTTTGGTTTTTATTAAAACAAAAGATACAACTGATTTGCAGAAGCTGTTTATGAAGCAGGTCTGCAGTTTTACGGTGTTTAGTCTTTGTACTTATGTAGCAGTTAATTATTTAATATTAATTAGAATTCTATCACGTTCTATTGTTAGAAAAAAAACAAGAAAATTTATTTATTAAGTCTATTAAATGCATGTAGATGTGAATGTATCCAGTCTAGACAGCACCAGGTTAACAAGAATCAGTTTTAAAAAAGCAAAAAGCTAAAGGAATCTCTACCACATCTGTCTGTTATAACGTATAAAATAAAGCTTGAAGTATATGCGACGGGGAACCTGTTGTGTTTTTTGCTTTTTGCTTGCATCTTTCATTGTCTGAGCTGTCAGAAGTCAGAATGTTAATGCAGACGACAGAAAGATTTCCCCCACATTTCATCATACCCGCGTTTGAAACGAGTGCCAAACCTCAAACCTCAAACCGCCGGGTTCAGCTGATCTCAATTCCTCGCTCCCGTTCTCCGTGTGACCATTTCCTGTGTGTGTGTGTGTGTGTGTGTGTGTGTATGTGTGAGTGCATCTCCCGGTTTATCTGCCACACCATGACTAACATGTAGTGGGATCTGTCCATGTGTGACAGCACTAATGAACGTACTAATGGCACTTGTTGCGCTCGGTGCTTATGGCTCCCCTTCCTATTTCCTTGTTGTTATTTGGCAATTGTTTACAATCCATTAGCATTTACTTCCTGCTCGAACGGCGCGCGCGGAGCCATTTCGCCGTCACCTGGCGAGCACAGGGAGCAACCGCGGCGCTGGGTGTTTATTTAATGTGTCGATAGTGGCGGCCAAAAAAAAAAAAAAAAAGAGGTAATTGAGAATTGATTTGACCGTAATGACTTTTCATATGTTCCCCGCAGACTGCTGATGCATACTGATTAAGCTGTGAGATGGCAATTTGCCACTTAATGGGGTCTGCCCTTGTCCTTTGCGCAAGACAAACCACCCATGGATAATGTGAGGGGATAAAAGAACTATGCTCAGAACATGCTCATCAGACATGCTTCGTGTGTAGTATCTTTTTTTTCCCTTCCTTTCTTTTCTTCTTCTTCTTCTTCTTGCTGTGATTTTGATCTTTTTTACTTTTTTTTTTAGTTTGTTACAGCATTTAGTCAGGTCAAAGGGAACGCCGAGCGTACGCAGAGTTCACCCAGTTTTTACAACAGCCGGCATCCCTTCCCTGCACTCCTTTAACACTTCGCACTTACTTCGTCGACGTGGACGAATATGGGTGAGAATCGTTCTGATTAGAGATTCCAGCTCGACCGTTTACACGAACGCTGATCTGCTAAGATGTGTTTTAACATGCTGGAAGCGTTTAATCAGAATGGAACTTTATTGACACGTGCAAAGTGGTTCTGCCGGCTGAGAAGCATTTAATCAGCCGGAAACATGACAGAAAAAGACGACGAAGCTGACGAACAAAATAAGGCCGAAAAATATAGCTAAGAATGTGAACTCATGAAGACAACCTCAATATTACTCTTAAAATGATACTGAGATCATTTTTTTTCCCCAAATTTTCCCCAGATTTTAATCATAACCAATTCCCACCTGCACGTCCACATCATAGCTACAACCACTAACCATGGAGGGTGAAGGCTAACACGAGTGTCCTCCGTGCCGTGAAGCCACCAACTTCATCTTTTAAAAAAAAAAAATTTATTGCGAGCTCACGCACCATTGTGAACAGCGTAACACACTCAGGAGACGGCGCTATCCGCTCCTTCCGCTTGCGTGAGCTCACAGATGCCCCTGATTAGCTGTAGAGATGTGATTGACATAAGAGCGCTAAGTGTCTCCCATCCCTCCACGCTTGGCCAATCAGATCTATCTCTGCACCCGGCTGCGGGAGGCTACAGAATGATAGGGCGAGCAGCTTATTTTGTTCGGTAGCAAAATGTAAAATGCTTCATAAAATCGCGAATGTGGCTGTTTCCGGTCCCTGTGCTCTGATTGGCCAGGAAAGCGCACTTCCGCAAAGGGGAACCAGGGTCAAAATATTTACAGCTTTAAAGCTACAGACACTGAAACAGCGTGTTTGAAAAAGGAGTGAAAGAAAATGAAGGGCGGATCCAGAATGGACGATCTGAGTCATATTTTAGCTCAAACTCTAACAGACACATTTTGAAAAAGTCTAAGACTTATGCAAACTTCTTTAAAAAGAACTATTTTACTCTTACTGGCCAAGCGGCACATTATTGTGCTGCATCAAGCAAAGAAAACAACTAAGGAGATTTTGAAATGACTGGAACTGGGTTCGGAATCCTTAAAACATTATCATGTTCTGGAAGGATAGTGCTGTAGCATCAACTGTGTAGAAGAAATGTGGTTAGAATTATCAAATCATGAAGAAAAAATTTAAAATCAATTAAACACTCAACAGCAAAAACCATAGCTTTTCTCCTAACAGCCATTAAATTATATAACGCATCTCTACAGTATAACGATTTCACTACGGGATAGGGACTGTCAGTAGCTACTGTTCAGTAATACTATATGACACTACTGTTGCCACAACTCAAGTGTAATATGTGATTACCAGTACATTTGTGCAATATTCTTTCTTTTCACTTACACTACATTTCAAGTGCAATATCGGAATATTAATTATTTTCAGCGCAATATGTAACTCTGTGTGTGATATTTAATTATATTTTTACTTCTGCTTATTGTATTTTTCTTTCAATTTGATTTCTTGAATTGTATTTTTTTCCTTGTCTAATCTATTTTTTTTTTCCAACCGGTAAATTAATCAATGCAACTGTATGACCAAGACAAAGCAATTTCCCTCTGGGATTAATAAAGTTCTTTGAATCTTGAATCTGTGCAGCCGCGAGAAAACCACTTGCTATTGAGACTAATCAGACCAAAGGGTTTAATTTGCTGAGGAGCATAAAGATTAGACTTTGAAGCAATGGAAAAAGGTCATTTGGACTGATGTGACCCTATTCTAGAGCAATGGGCGTGTCGGGGGTAAAAAGGGAAGCACATGAAGCGATCCACCCATCATGCATAGTGCCCACTGTACAAGTCTCTGAGGTTGCTTCAGTTAGTCAGGTCTAGTCTCAGCATCGTTATGCGACCATAAAATGAAGTCAGATGACGCCCTGAAAGTATCGAACGACCGGCTTATCAAATCTATGGAGTTTTTCTTCCCTGATGGAACAGTTATATTCCCGGACCGATTGGTTCTGTGAGCGTGAGGAATCATTTTCACACATGAACTCACCACCACATTGTGTCCCGTAATCAAAGCTAAAGGTAATGTAATGAAATCATACCGAGTGTGACTTTTATTCCCCTGATCCCTTATCAGTTTTCGATTCATTGATGTCGACACCCTGTTTATTGACCCACGCTGCAAACCTCGAATTGCGAATCACTGATACTCGCTCTCATCCTGCCTCTCATCCTCTTCCTTCTTACACAGATGTTGCGTGTCGCCTTGAGAAACCTTCCTGACCACAGCTACAACATTCTCTCAAAATTAGGTCGAGCGCAAAAAACGGAGCGCTGCGGCGATCTGATTAAACGAGCTATTTTAGGTCCGGGCGTCTTGTAGTCAGTGAATCAGATCAGTCAATCAGTAAAACCGTATTAATGCCCGTGACACAAACATTCATCTCTGCGCACGCTGACGAAATCTATTTCTGTCCGTATTTATTCAGAGACGTACGCGTGCTATAGTTCTTTATCACACAGGAGACATTTTATTAAAAATTTTATTACACTTATGACCCTGAGAATCTAATATCGCACTCAAACTTCAGATGGCATGTCCTTGTTTTCTGTTTCGCATTGTACTTTTATATATACTTCTTTCATTTATGTCAGAACCCAGAAACTGTATTTTATATTCCCTTGTAATGACTAAATGTCATGCGGTGTAATAGCACAGCTCTATATTGTGGAATCCAATTCGTTATAAAGTAGGACAAAAAAAATCAATGCGCATTATTCTATTTACTACTCTAGTAAATCTTTTAAGCCTCGATGCACTTCACTATATATATATATATATATATAATTTTTTTGTTGTTGTTATTTTCTGATTATAGTGTTCTCCTTTTGGGCATTTAAAGGGAATAAAAGCAAACCCACAGCATCTTTTCTGTTTCTAACTAATATAATAGCTGTAATTTAGTTAATCGAAGCCTTTGAGTGCTTTGTATTAGGTGTGTGAAGCTGATTATTTTCACAAGCTTATTAGTAAGCGCAAAAACAAGATGGTTGTATAAAAATAAGCCTAGTCCAAAAATACACCCCAGTTTTATGATTAGTGTAATGCAAAAATTCACAAAATACAGACAAACACCTTCTATAATTCTTTTTTTTTTTTTGTCTTTTGTTGTTTTTTTGTGTGTGTACGTGCATGTGTGTGTATTTGTTTTGTTGCATTCCAAGCATACGTTGATGAAGAGGAGAGTCAGTACGGTGATCAGCGGCTAAGTGAGTCTCATTTGTTTTCCTATACTGTGTGTGTACGTGTGTGTGTTTTGCTCGCGTCTGCGGTTAACTCAGTACATACAGTAGACGTCCCCGCTCACAAGCCTTTTTATTCTTGACTTCTTGCCATGGCAAGAAGCAGGAAGAAAAATGGAAGCGGCCACGGCGGCGCGCTATAATCCTGACGGCCCGCTCAGCTCCGTCCCCGATGAGCGTTGCAGTCGGTGGCAGATGGATGGCTCCCTCCATCATAAAGCTCTCATTAGAAACTTCATTAATCACAATGCTTTAAACAAACCCGAGGCCAATTAGACAATCTTGGCGCACCGCCAGGCTTCCGGGTCCATCTCTCGCTTACTTGTGTAAAGATTATTACAAAATATATATAATAATATAATAATAACTCCCCACTCCAAGCAGCACTCCAAAGCCATCTCTGGGCAATTTGTGCAAATAGCTTGGAGGAATTTGGCTTTTTTTTTTTTTTTAATAATTATTATTATTTGTGTAAATGAAAAAGGAATTAGGTAGCGTTTACTTTGATTGTTTTTTAAAAACTCTTTGATTATAAGTGAAGTTTGGGTCATTAAAGACATTGAATATGCTTAATGTTTTACAGTATTGTTGTGCTTAGCGAGTCTGTGCTATCTTGTCGGTCGTTATGTTTTATTCCTATTTATCTATGCTGCTCTGACATCACAAGGGGACATACTGTAGTGTTTTTATGCTAGCAGCCGTACTGAAGGGTTTAACCGTCATAGCTCGTAAAAGCTAATTACCAAAGGCTTCATTTCTCACTCGCCTTATTGCAGCAAAGCCTAGTAATGAAAATTTTCATGTAAACGACGCAGTAGCTCTGAGTTATGGCTGAATACTGTTTAAGGACTGGACAAATCCTCTGTAACATCAACTATAAGTTTTCTGGGCGTCGCCATCTTGGCTAAGCTAAGTGCTTACCTCAGTTATCACAAGCTAGCTTAGTTTAGCTTAGCCAAAACGTTTTAGTTGCTTTTTACTTTGCATTTGATTGAACTCATTGAACGTCATTCAGACGGGACAAGTTGTCTCACGTCAGCTCCTACATTTCCTGTGGTAAGTTAAACTACAATGGTTAGCTAAAGTGAAGCATAGCAGACAGCTAGCATTCAATCAGGCGGCACGTAGTGTAGTGTTTAGTATTGTCGCCTTGCACCCCCGAATGGCAAATCTAACTATGGAGACCAAAGCCTTTGTTTTTTATATCAGGCTGCAAACATGTTTATTTCTGGACTTTTTAACATCTAATTATGGGGTCTATAAGGACTGACTCACTTTTGGAGCCAGCTAGTAGTTTGTTGAGGAACTACAGTACAGTACATGTCTCTGCATTTCCGTGTTGGAATTTTTCCAAACTAGATGTTTCCCCTCAGTTAAGACTTGGCTAGTTTGCTACCTTCAATATTATTAAGAGTGGTGAAGCTGTACATTGATAATGCAATTGAATCAATCTTTTGTTGATCAATTTTAAGAGTTCAGAATCAATTCACACTTTTAAAATACCACGATAAAATACCACAACTTTAGCAAAAATAATATATATATGTATATATATATATAAATATATATCTTTCGAGTTCTTTCGAGTTTATGGGCAGTTGGTGCATTATAGCCACGTACTGGACTGGAGAATATATCGGATGATTGTACAGCGGAAAAAACAACTTACTACCAAAGTAACACAGCATTTAAATGTCTAATAAGTAATATTTGTAGTTTTTTTTAATACTTCAGAACCCTTAAGTAATATAGCTGCTTGAGCTGAAATCAGCCAGTGATATTGAAATGAGTCAAATAAAAAAAAAAAATCACAATGTGCACCACACCAGACATTGGCGTTGACCTGCTTGGCAAGACAGGAGCTTTTCTCAGTAGGAGCGATCATGTTGCACCAATAAGACCATACAGTAGCGCCACCGCATCACTCTCTTCAGATTAATATAAGGAGATGGATCACTAACAACAGGTTGCATCATCTGTGATGTAGGAAATAGTAAAGCGCTCACTCATCTGACTATATCTTATTGGATGCTGTTTCTTTTTTTTTCTTTTTTTTTATAATGAATAATTGACTATTAATCTGAGAGTCCAAATGGTTAACAGAACTATCAGGTTTAAACAAACTGATTCAGGTTTAAAAAGCAGCAAATGTTGTATTTTTTTCCCCCAGTATGTACGCTATTTTCCCCCCCTCTTATTTGTCCTATGATTTGCCAGATCAGAGTCTGCCCGGCTCATTCCTGGGCTTTTCCCCCATATTTTCTATAAGCTACAATCCTTCCATGATTGTATTACCGGAGCAGATTTCAGCAGCTGCCAGAACGGGCCAGTGCTTTAAGCAGGAGAGGAGGAGGGCTTGTAATGAGAGGCAGAGTGGCATTTCCTGTGTGTCATAGCATTATTGAATTTTTACTTATGCATTCAGTATTGATTCTCCATCTTTGTTAAAGGCTAGCGGTGCAAGTGCAAGGTGTCCAGGGAATTCTGGGTAAATGCTTATGTGGCGGAGAGAAACAACAAAACGCTTTGGCCAAATGACCCTCCGCTGAGTGATAGCGCTGCTGCAGGAGAGCCAGTGTGTTATTCTCCCATGTGTGTGTGTGTGTGTGTGTGTGTGTGTGTGTGTGTGAGTGTACGCGTGTGTGTGCGTACAGCCCGCTCGACCTCATGCCGTGTTTTAACAACCTGCTAGAACACTGGTCAGCTCATTCATTTGGGATTGGCGTGTGTGTGTGTGTGTGTGTGTGTGTGTGTGTGTGTGTGTGTGTGTGTGTGTGTGTGTGTGTGTGTGTTAAGCTCTAAATGAACTAGGCTTTTCCAGTTGGCTCTTTCTCTCTCTCTCTCTCTCTCTCTCTCTCTCTCTCTCTTTCTTTGCCCTCCTTTATCTCGTCTTTATCGACATCCACTATTAATCACTTTAGATCCGAGTTCTTTAGTTTTAAGGCATGGTACATATCTGGGACATCGGAGGTACTGTACTGTATATCATAGAAAACTCAAAAACTAAGTTATATTATGTTTTTAATTCCATTCGAACTGCATGTGTGGTGCTCTTCTATATATTTAACACAACCCTGATGTAATCATATATGCAAATAAATGATTGAAGACATAGCACGTTCCACATAAATATAGAGATATCAGAGATACATATGGGAGGTGCACTTTTTAGGTGAATTGTTCACAGAGCATCTGGACGTGCATGAATTAAATAAACATAATAGATTCGTAGTACAAGTACAAGTCTCTGTTAAACCCAGACAGACTGCCAAAGAACTGTGTATAAGACAGAAAAACTTTGCTGTGTCTCGAATGAATGAGCACTTACACGTCATCATTCTCTATTATGCATAATTTTTTCAAAAAATCTTTAAATAAAAAGGGATTCTAATGAAATTTTGACCTAACATCTTTGTCATAGAGCAAGCCTTTGTTCTTCTTTATGGATTGTAAAAATCCTCAAAACTGAAGTACATGCGCAAAAATATTATTTTCTCTAATCAAAGTCTTTAAAAGAGAGTTCTCTAGATGAACGGATTACCAGGACATCTGACTGAAACCGATGACGAACCTGAGTGATTTTCATTAGACATGGTGTAAGAGGACATTCAAGGGGAAAGGGCTATCCGCCCATTCCACTTGCGTAAGCTCATCGACTCCCTTGATTGGTTAGTGTCACAATCATTGACGTGAGAGTGTGTGTGTAAGCCACACCTCCTTCCTGAGACAGCATGGCCAATCTGCTCGCTAGATTCCTGGCTACGCAGGAATCGAACTCATCATGATGTGTGACGAGGGAACCCCATGTTGTTATATTTTTACACGAAAAATTCCTTCTTTAAGAAACACTATCCAGCCTGGACGACACTTGATTTCCGTTTAAACAAGGAACTGAACTAACACACACATACAGACACACAGATACTGTATGTTATGTTACACACAATGCTCAGAAATTTTAACGAACACTTATACGTATGCACACATACACATACGAGTGGTGTTCAAGTCAAACCAGGACTAGGAGTTCCCTTCAAGGTTTTTTTTTTTTTTTTTTTTTACAGTATACATGAATTGTATGTTTGGTAACAGGAAATTTAACATTGTGTTTCTTTCCTTCAGGTACATACAGGAAATGTTATTTTCTAGCTGCAGGTCTGTTGTTGTTTATTATTTCTAAATGATATTTAACAACAACAAATGCATTATCTGTAATTTGCATTTTAATTTAATTTAATCACAAGCAAGTTGATGTTATTCTGGCAGAATTCCCTTTAAATCGCTCGAGTGCTTCAATTACTTTCAGTAGTTGAACAATGTTCTTCAGTTAAACTGTAAACGCTTTGACTGTCTGGTGTTAAACAGTCATACTATAAAGGACTGAGTTAAATGTAGCCTGAAAATTCTGTCCTTTAAAAAACAACAACAACAATAACAACAACAGCAGCAAAACCATATTTGCTGACCCCCTAAGGCACAAAGGAGGGGGAGAAATACTGTAGAGAAAGAGACATAACAAGAGAAAGAAAGAAAAGAGATGTGTGAGAGTGCATTCAGGTCATTGTAAGAAGATTCACTGTTGGACAAGTACTCTTTGTTTATTTCTATTTAAGCATAATTTACATAATTAATTATTAAAAAAAAAAAAAGATATTGCGAAACTTTTAGAAAACATCTGTGTGAGGGTAAGAAGTCCATTTCTGTTTTATGATCAGTTACAAGAATTTGGTCTCATCTCTGATTGGATAGAAACAAAGAGCACAAAGACAGCACTTAAACTGTTTGATAGCTTGATATTTGTTAATTATTAAATCTCAGTGTCCGTTTTAACCATATTTATGCATAATAAAGCGATTCAGAGTATAGACAAATAATAATAATAATAATAATAATAAAAAGAACGATTGCAAAATCAGCAAGGATATATGAGGTAAAGAAAACCAGAAGCCTGCATTCTGATTCTGGTTACAAGAGCTTAATCTCGTCTACGTTTGGTCTATGCATGTTACATGGAGTTTATTATAGATTTTTCTGTTTAGAGCTGGAAAATAGAAAGCGGGGAAAATGTATTGCTTTAGATAATTCATTCATAATTCCACATCATATTGTACAAATTGCTTTTACATGAACAAACTGAAGGAATCCATCATACCTGGCAAACAGATTAGCCGTCAGGTCATTCATAAAAAGATCTTTAAAACTCAAGACTCCTTCAGCGGTCTTTCGGCCATCTTTAGTGAATTAGTTCTGAAGATGTCTGGGATGTTAACATTTTTATGGCTTTAATGGATATCCCCCGGAGATATCCCCAATATGTCTCCAGTTCTGAAGACTTCCTGCAGTTCTCCCTGTGTCCACTGGGATTGCCTGTACTTGTCATCGTACTTCATGCACACACCAGCAGGCAGATGCACATTTCTACAATAGGCACATGGTGTGAGTGATCAAGCTGTTGTGTGTTTGAGGAATGTCGCCGTGTTACTGCAGTGTCAATGGCGTGCTCACAATGACCACAATGTTGTAGAAGACTGCATTAAGTCCATAGTAAGTTCTTTTATACTTATTACGTTTATGGCGCACATGCAGTTCATATGTCGATAAGTTCAAATGTCATGTTAAAAGAATTTAGTACAAATACTGGATACAATTCCTCACACTATCACTTTGTGACGAAAAGCACTGCACATTTATTTATTTATTTTTTTACCGCAAAAATAATCATATGACCAGGTTTGACCCTAATGGCTTCCCATAATCACAGTGGGGTTACCTAGCTGTGTGTGTGTGTGTGTGTGTGTGTGTGTGTGTGTGTGTGTGTGTGTGTGTGTGTGTGTGTGTGTGTGTGTGTGTGATAATGGCATTTACTGTTGCTGACTGTGGAAACACCACAAGGTGTGCTGAACAGCAAGTTTCGTTATAAAAAGCTTCTAGATAGAAATTTGGATAAAACCAAAGTTGTGTGCTCGAGTGACCTTCAAGGGGAACTATTTTTATTTAAAAAATCATTAAATGCAAGCTGTGGGAGTGGGAGTGTGGCTCAGGTGGCTAAGACTCTAGCCTCTTGGCATCTTAGAGCTGAGAACCCGGGTTTGAGCCCGGCCGTCGGTGGGTTGCCACACCCCCACACCACCCAGCCAATACAAGCAGTGCTGGTGACATTTGAGTTGAACTGAATGGAAAAATAAAAAATAAAAAAAAATCATATTTGGCCATGTTTTGTCTATCACTTACTCACAATTATTTTTTGTTGTGTAAAAGGAATGTCAGTAAATCGTGACATCTGAAAATAACCAAACCAAAGCTGTGGAAACCTCACGTCCGAATCACAGCAAAGCTGACATCCAGTTTAACTCCACTCCGGGTGATGTGATGTACTGCTTAAGTACTGTATTAAACCTTATGAATGCAGTATAATGTTATGAACACATTCGTAGTTTATTATACTACACATATGGCCTCGTGCCTTTTGTTAGAAAACTCTTACATATTGTAGGTATTATATAACATTATAGAAAATACGTAGACAATTCTTCAAGAACTTTTATGGATATTCAGGGATCCTGATGGATTGTTGTTCAGATTTCTTTTGAAAGAACACTAAAATGATCTGATCATTCTGTGATTTCACCTTTTCCATCCAGCATCCCTGCTTTCTTTCTCTCTCTCTCACTCTCTTCTCTCTCTTTCTCTCTGAGAGATGCACAAACAGTGCAAGCATTGTGTACTGAACTCTGAAGGTCACTGTTAAGGATCAGAGTGGTGATGCCATTACTGTTCCCCCTGCCCTCCTATTGCCCCGGCAGCGCTTTAAGGGAATTCTGGGACGCCACCTTACATTGTGCCATTTGACACAGAGTTGTTCTTATGATTCTTATAATTACACAAGGCTTGATTTTTCTTTTAATCTTTTCAATATTCTTCAACTTGTAAAGTGGTGTGATCTTGCTTGCCTTAATGAAAATTTCATTTCATTGTTTATTTTGTAGATATGTTATGTTACGGATTTATCGTTTCTGACATGAACAGTAACACTTTCAGAGTTTATACGAGTCCAGCTGTGTATACGGTATATTAACTATGTAGGTTGGTATTTCACTACTAGGGGAAATGTGCTGTGTGGTGGGGAAATGTATGTGTAAGAAATTACATTTCCATAATGTAAAGTATAAATAGTGTACAGATAATGTAAGTAGGGATGTTAATGATTAATTGCTGAATTACTGTTAATGCTTGTTTTGCATAGTATTTCTCAGTAGCTCACATTTTCTTTAACGTTCACACCACAGAGGGTACAGTTGCAGTTCAGCCGGTACGAAGTGTGAATAAGGACAGCCTTTTTGTTTTGTTAGTTTTAAACTATTTGGACTTCATTAATTTGTCTTGCGTGACTAATTGGTAAGGATTGTGCAGCTAGAAAAATTCAAAATGTGTGTCATTTTCATTAATTATTAATAATTAACATGTTTAATGATGGACTGAAGAAAAAAACATGCTTCATTTGCAACCCTAGTAGTAAGCGAAAGTAAGAAAAATTGTCAGATGTACTCAAAAGAATGTTTTGAATTGATGAAATGAAGTTAATGTGTTTTTAACATGAAAACTACAGTAGTTTTCATTAATTAACCATAAGTAACTGTTTTGCCTTCAAAACACTGTTTTGCCTTCATATTAGTTGCACAAATTAGTCATATGCGCAACTAATATTATATAGGTATTGGATTTTTTAAAATCAATATATATATATCTGATAAACATACATGCTGGTGTTTTAGCCACTGCATTCGAAGCAAGTCTGACCAACTATTAGCAAACAACAAGAAAACTTAAATGAATTTAGCAAGGTATTGTTAGCATATTAACTTAAACATGCTTTTCAAAATTGGCTCAAAGAAGATCTTTTCTTCAAGTCTTTGCTTAATCCAGCATTTCTTGATAACATTTTACTTGGGTAATGCCAGAGGAACTCATCAAAGCTCCAATTCAGCATTGCATTCCAGTGGATTATCAATCCAGATCAGATGATGAACTGGTACGATTCCTGAACATCATTTCTACACTGACGAACCTGTTAACATGCTTTAAAGTGAAATATAAACAACATCCAGCATCCATTCCGCTTTGCTGATTATGATACTGTATTACTGTGCTTGATTGGCCAACCAGCTCTGTTAACCTGAACCCTATACAGAAACACTCTATATGGTGTATTTGGTGCAGAGGAAGATTAGAAACACCTGATCCCAACGATACAGACAGGCTGAAGGCTGCTTTCAAAGCAACCTGGTCTTCATTAATACCTCAGCAGTGACACAGGCTGCTCGCCATCATGCCATATCGCACTGATGCAGTAAGTCCTGCCAAAGGAGTCCTGACTAAGTATTGAGTGCATGAATTAACATACACTATATTGCCAAAAGTACTGTATTCGCCTCCCTGCCTTCACATTACTTCGAGTAACTTGCAGTTCTTAATGGATAGAGTTTAATATGATGTTGGCTCCGCCCCCTTACCAGCTATTACAACTTTCACTCTCCTGGAAAGGCTTACATTTCCACAAGGTTAAGGAGTGTGTTTATGGGAATTTATGACCGTTCTTCCAGGAGCGCATTTGTGAGATCTGACACTGATGTTGGGTGAGAAGGCCTGACTCGCAGTCTCCGCTCTAATTCATCCCAAAGGTCGGGATTGAGGTCAGTCAAGTACTTCCATATCAAACTCTTTCATCCATGTCTTTATGGACCTTGCTTTGTGCACTGGTGCGTTGTCATGTTGAACTGGTGTGGGGATGTTTTTCATGTGAATACTTTGTGCAATACAGTGTATTTTTTTCAGAATTTCTGTATTGTAAATTCTTTTTTTATTGATTGACCTTAGGAAATATTCTAATATTTGGTTATATATAATAAGAATATAATATATTATACTGAATTTTTTATTTTTCTGAGCTGCATTCTGGAATAGTTCTTGTAAGAATAGTATTGTCAAGTGCATTTGGAAAACCCATCAGTCACCATGATGAAACTGACCTTCTCAGGAAAGCAAAACCAACAAGTTAATTTAGAGTCACCAGCCTCAGAAATCAGCAATTAACAACCAGCACCTCAGATTAGAGCCGGAGATTTTTTCATAGTTTTGGGCGCCTTCAGCATTGTTTTACAGTGTAGAAAGAAATAAAAATCAGGAAAGACCATGGAATTAGAAGGTGTGTCCAAACTTCTGACTGGTAGTGGATCTCATTGTCAAATTCTAGTCAGGATTCGAGTTGTGATTAAAATGCTTACCTGAGTTCACTATGTAGGCTAGGGAAGAAAGTTGGAGGTTCTTTAGGGACGTCTCGCTGTTGGCTTTTGACAACAAGAGCACTAAAAGACAGTGGTGGCTGTCAATCATATGCATGTACTTCAGTCTTATCTTTCATTGTTGTTTTCAAAGCTGTCATTCCTTGTCTTTTTTTTTTTTTTTTTACATCCCTCCCACATTTTTCTATTAAAACTGGAACAAATGAAAGCGGTGTCAGAAGAGCAGAACAAAAAATACTAGATCGTTCTTTATCCTGCTACTTTTTTAAAAGACGGAATTAATAACGAACCTGTTCCTTAAGAAATACATGAAAAAAAGAGAATGAATAAAAGTTACTGCTTCTGTTTTGTTTAGTTTTTTACTCAGTGAGAAGGTTGCATGGTGTTCTTGGATGCATTCCGTCTACACGCTGACACTGATGAATGTTTGGATGCACCTGGAGATCTCCGGATCGATCCGCTTGACGCAGAGCTGCAGCGGGGCTCTGATGACAGCAGCTACCTGCGAAAAAGCTCGCCTGTCTCGGGCGTTCCGACGCGAACGGCTGATGTGCTGATACGCGGCATAAGACGAGGACATGCTGCACATTTTTCCTGTTGTCTCAGGTTGTTTGGGAGGACAGCGGCCATCCATTGTGCTTAGGGAAATTATACCGAAGGCATGTATCATCAGCTTATGCTGGCGAAACGTCAAGCGCAGCGAAAATCCTGCAGTTCTGGTATTGGCAGCGTCATTAATAAAGCAGCGTAAATTTATCTTTATAATATATTGCTTGCTTGTATGAAAAATCAGATGCAACACACCGTATATATAGCGTATAGCGTATCTCCTTCCCCTCACAAGACCCCCCCCCCCCCCCCCCCCCCCCCCCCCCCAAAATTGGTCTTTGTGCTACTTCTGTACTGTCGAGGTGTTTTGGTTCTTTTTATGGATTGCTAAATGCCAAGTTGCTCGTGGCACAAGACGGAGCGGCAGGTCGTGCAGCCGAGGGAAGCGTTTCGACTTTTAAAAAAATATATACAGTATATCATATATATCATTTGGATATTAAGATTTTTGAATGTCACCCAACACCCAGATCTGATCCAATATTGACGTCCCTCGCTGTTACTGAGCTCGGAAAGTTGCCAAGTTACGCAAAACATTTCAGACACGATGGCAGACAGTTCTTGAAGACAGTTCTGAACGTTCACGCGCAAAATCCGATTGATTCTTTATCTACATTAGCTAGCTCATTTCAGTATTCCATTCCATCCCTTACAAAGATATCCTAGATATAATTTACATATTATTATTATTATTATTATTATTATTATTATTACAGTCATACTTTGTGGGGGAAAATATAGGAGTGTATATGGGTTTTTAGTTTGTTTGTTTTTTTTTCATTTAATTTTCAGCTAAGAATTCCCTCTGTTTGTTTTTCATCAACTCACGAAAGCTTTGAATAACGTTCACGAGTAAGCAACCCCTTGTTTTATCACCTAGTCTGTCAGAGAACCGAGAGCCTCACACAAGCACATATGTCCTGCGCAGTGGTCAGATGTTGTTGCTCGCTCCCAACCCACAATTATGATGTGGCCTCTGTGAGTGATGTGCTGCCAGCCTCTGATAATGGCCCTTCTTTTATAGGCAGGCAGAAACTAACGAGGAATTGAGGGCACTGAATAAATTGGAAAATTGCGGTATAATGATTCCGTCTGCCAGCCCGTTTATCGGGGCAGACTGTGAGAGAGAGACATCAGTGGCCTTCCCTCAGGAGAACACACAGGCACACTGACCACACACACACACACACACACACACACACACACACACACACCAACCCAGTGGTCATTCTGAGTGGTCAGCGTTAACCCCTGCTTTTCTTTCATTGTGTGTTAGGGTAAAAAAAGGTATGACCCGAGTTGACAGCAATTACTATGGATATAATACACATGAGAAACTCATCAAAAATGTCTAAAGGAAACGTTGTAAAAGATTTAGAATCAAACTAGAAGCTAAAAAATAAATATTGTCTGCTGCTTGTTTTCAGGGGATGGGTGAAAGGGGCGGTCTGGAGGTCTGGAATCATCTAAAATCATCTAAAATCATAGCAACAGCAATTGAGATTTTTTATTTTGGAAAGCAACAAAAACAAAAACCATCTATAACTAGTCTATGTCCAAACTATGGTTTGTCCATGTCCAATCTGTAGCTAGTCTATGTCCAATCTATGGTTTGTCCATGTCCAATCTGTAGCTAGTCTATGTCCAATCTATGGTTTGTTCATGTCCAATCTGTAGCTAGTCTATGTCCAATCTATGGTTTGTTCATGTCCAATCTGTAGCTAGTCTATGTCCAATCTATGGTTTGTCCATGTCCAATCTGTAGCTAGTCTATGTCCAATCTATGGTTTGTCCATGTTCGATCTGTAGCTAGTCTATGTCCAATCTATGGTTTGTCTATGTCCGATCTGTAGCTAGTCTATGTCCAATCTATGGTTTGTCTATGTCCGATCTGTAGCTAGTCTATGTCCAATCTATGGTTTGTCCATGTCCAATCTATAGATAATCTATGACCAATCTATGGTTTGTCCATGTCCAATCTGTAGCTAGTCTAAGTCCAATCTATGGTTTGTCCATGTCCAATCTGTAGCTAGTCTAAGTCCAATCTATGGTTTGTCCATGTCCGATCTATAGCTAGTCTATGTCCAATCTATGGTTTGTCTATGTCCGGTCTGTAGCTAGTCTATGTCCAATCTATGGTTTGTCCATGTCCAATCTATAGATAATCTATGACCAATCTATGGTTTGTCCATGTCCAGTCTGTAGCTAGTCTAAGTCCAATCTATGGTTTGTCCATGTCCAATCTGTAGCTAGTCTAAGTCCAATCTATGGTTTGTCCATGTCCGATCTATAGCTAGTCTATGTGCAATCTATGGTTTGTCCATGTCCGATCTATAGCTAGTCTATGTCCAATCTATGGTTTGTCCATGTCCAATCTGTAGCTAGTCTATGGCAGTTTGTGTGTAGCCTATAGCCAGTCAATTAGACTATGGCTGATCTATAGTCAGACTGTTATCAGTTTATGGCTAGTTTATGGCAGTCTATGACTTAGTCTATGGGCAATCCATAGCTAGTATATGGCTAGTCTACGTCTAGACTAAGGTTAGTCAATGGCAAGGCTATAAGTACTGTAGTGTAATCTATTTCTGTTACTAGTCTATGACCAGTTTATGGTCAGTCTATAATTAGTTTAAAGTTAGTCTCTGGCTAATCTATTTCCAGTCTATATTCAGTACAGTATATAATGAGCTGTGGCTAGTCTATAAATATTATAATTAGTGTAAAGGTAGTGAGTGTGGCCACTCCAAGTTTAGTCTATGGCCAGTCTGTAACTAGTCTATAACAAGTGTGAAGGTCTACAGCCAGTCAATGGCAAGTCTAAAGCCTAGTCTATTGCCAGTCTTTAAATAGGGTAAAGGACGTCTGTGGCCAGTCTATAACCAGCTTATGGCCGGTCCATTGTTAGTCTGTGACTAGTTCGTGTCCAGTCATTAACTATTGTAAAGTATATGCTTATTGGTGATCAGTCTATAGCTAGTCTTTGGCCAATCTAGGGCAAGTTTATAACTTAGACTCTATACAGATAACTGTAAAAGTAGTCTATGGCCAGTCTGCAGCTAGTCTATTTAAGAGAACAGGCAGGAAATTGTTATCAAGAGCTAATCCCAGACCCGTACATAAAGGCACAGGTCATAATCAGTTAGTACAATACATTACTAAGTGAGGACTGGAAGTAATTTGGAGAAACAAAAAAAATGAACCTTGCAGAGGGAATTGTACAACTCCAAATCACAGAGGAAAGACGATTCTAAATAAGGGCACAATTTAACAAATCACAAGAAGGAAGGAGATGTATTTTAATAAGCACATTCGAGGTTCTGTGTGTAATAGGACTGAAACTGTGAGTCTGGGGTGGACGTACTGTAGAAAGGTCAAAGACAAAACTTTTCTTTTATTTCATCCTATCATAATATTTGAATGTGCAACTAAAACTAAGGGAAGAAAAAACTACCCGAGCCACAGAAGGCATTTATATCTTTGATATAAATAAATCTCTGATCGTTCTTCTTTGTTTCATTCTTTCGTCGTTGCTTATTTCAGAATGTCCTTCTTTTTTTTTCCCCTTTTTCCTGACAATCACCCTCCCTCGCAAGCCGTTTGATACGCCGCCAAAATGTACGACCACATTCTGTCAGAAATCAGAGGGATCGCAGGTAGACGAGGAGCGAGAGAAAGAAAGGTGTGCCACAAACAACTGTTTCGACGGGTGTAATTAAGCTTCACCGCTGAGCTCAGAGTCATGCTGAGCCACAGAAAGCCTTTTCTACCAGGTTGATATTTTTCCCCCTCGTCTCAGTCTAATTTTAGTCACTCGCCATGCGAAAGGTTGTTGTTTTTCCCCCCTTGCTTATGCTGTTTTGCTTTCAGATGTAAAAACTCAACAGCTGTGTTCTACAGTAAAGCGCTTGCTCTTCTTTTTCTGCTTTTTTTTTCTCTGTTAATGTCTATTGACATATATTCACTGTTCACTGAGCCATTTGTGGTATTTTCACGCAGCTTCCTTAAGCCTCAACAAACAACCCGAATTATCTTTTTTGTCATATTTATGAACATGTAGTAGTTTTCACTAAATTACTGTCATTTTGTCTTTTTATTTTTTTTTCCCCCTGCTTTGTTCGCTCAGTGTTTCCTTTTCAGCAAGGCCAGTTTGACACAAAAGCAGGAAGGAGAACACTCGCAGAAAAGAGAAGGCTGTTAGGCAGTCGATGGCGCCGATCACCGAAGGATAACGCGCAGCCTCGTTTGGAGTTTGCCCGCGGACGCCGCCGCTCCGGAGACGTGTCAGCGTGATTGATATAAAGCCTGTCTCTCTGCTGGTCGTGTGTAAAGAGCAGGGCAGCGTGGAGGCAGTGCGGACCCTGTTTTCACATGATTGATGAGCGCTGTTCAATATTATACCTGAACTCCCCATCACCGGTGCCGCCATCGGCCGAGGAAACCCTGGTCTCCATGGAGACCATTACACGGTCATGAATAGTGCAGCTGATTGGATGTCGCTGTGCCCAGTCATCTCGCCGAGGTCCAGCGCTCCCCTTCCGCTGCGTCTCTCTTGTCAGGACTGACATCTGAATGTCACTCCAGACCAAATCAGATCTTGTTTTGGGTCAGCAGTCAGCTGGCATGGCTTTACTTCATCCAGAAGCACAAGACATAAGACATGTTTCGTTAATTCAGAGCACTTTTAGAAGTCAAATACGAAGCAAAAAATGCATCGGAAAGAGGCCAGTAAAAATGAAGGAAGCTTGAAGACTTTAGCGAGCCTAAAGACAGAGTGGCTAGGAGAGAGATGGTTTATTGAGCACACACACACACACACACACACACACACACACACACACACACACACACACACACACACACACAAAGACAGCCTAGGTATTTCAGATGTTATACTGCTCTTGCTCCAAGGTGTCCATGCAAAGAACACATCGACACATTGTACGCCATATAGATAATGAGCAAGGCCAAGATATAAAACATTAAAAAAACTGGTTAAGTGTTCATGAAAAAGCAAAACAGACAGAAGACGGACAGTTCTGTGCAAAAGGCTCAGGCACATGGCCCGCAAATAAATGCTGTAGAGCAAGGGTGCCGTGAAAAAAACATCTATAAAACCCAGTAAACAGTAATTAATGAAACAATGAAACAGTATTTTGTGCGACAGCTTTATAAGGAAATTAGCTACCAAGTTTTACTGGGCATCCTGCAGAACCACCCACAGTCCTTCCAAGGACTTTGACTGTCGCACCTGCTTCTTTTCTCATGCAAATCCTGGCAGCTTCCATTTTGTTTTTATCTAAAAAGTGGCCACTTATATAACATGCTGCGTTCCTTTTCTGGCATACAATTTTATTTTTTCTGTAACTTTTAATCCTGTGGTGGAATACTGGTGTTTGAAAATTACAAATGGTTTTGTAACCCCAATAATAAAGTCCAACAATGAAAAAACAAACAAACAAAAAAATCTGTTTACCAAAAAAAAAAAAAAAGGGTTTTGCACAGTACTGTATATAAATAACAGATGCCAAACTAACTACGTTGGATGCTACTTTATAATTTAAATTGTTCATCAATTATTATGATAATAAAAAAATATGAAAATAAATCAATTTTTTTTTTTTGGTGTGTTAGGATTGGAGCGCTAGAAGGACGTTTGTTTTTGACCAAGATTCCATTCTTGTGATCATGCACTGTAGACTGGTTAGCATTTACAAATTGCCCATAGTGTATGATTTGTATGATTGGGTGTGCTGGTCTCCTGTGATGGCTTGGCACGCTGCCTTGTGCCCTAACATCCTAGGGGTAGTCCGGAGGCCACTTGTGACACTACACAGGATAAGTGGTATACATAATGGATGGATATACAGTACAGTATGTTAAAACAATTAACATTTAAACCACATAGGTTTTGGGTTTCCCTTGTACCACTAGGGTGGCTCTGGGCTCTGGGGATGTGCTGTGGTGTCTAGCACCAGGACGTTGGCAGTGGATCTTTTTGCCTCTATGGATTTTTCATTGTTGGATCGGATTTGTTTGTCCGGCGCATCTCATGAATGCTTGATGGGATTGGGATCTGGGGAGTTTGGAGGCCGTGTCTGTGGCCTTGGGCTGTGTGCCTGCTGGAACCTGTGTACGCTGGGCCGTGGTGCACTGGGTCTCCTGGTGCCTTTCTATCTTGGTCAGCTTTGACTTTCTTCAGTGCTTTCAGCCAGCTGCATTTGCTTTTCTGTGGGATTAGATCAGACAGGCTAGCCTTTATGATCCGTTGACCAGTTTAAGGATGTACAATTGGTGATCAATGTTGTTCATTCACCTAACAGTGGTGTTAATGTTACGGCTGATCAGTTTAAATATGTATATTATAGTATGTAATATTCAAGATTCTGCACACGGTCCGTATTTAAATTTAAGCAAATGTGTGATGTTGATCGATTGTACCAAAGATCCAGTATTCCTTTTATCTCATCTCTTTTTTACAGAAGCATATACAGTATGTTTAGATGATGCTCCGATGGATTTGATCTCCAATAGATCATAAGGTTTTGCACAAACTTGTGGAGTCCGTACCGAGTCTCATTAAAGCAAAAAAGTGGACATACCAAAAAACCTCATACAAATTTCATGGCGATATTTCAAAGGGTCTACTTTTTTACTCAGTTATATGAATTTTAAAGAAATTTGTTGTATCGAATTAAACAGAATGCAAAGTAGAAGCATTTTCACTAGTGCTCTCAGGCTTTTTGCCCCCACTGTATATACAGTACTAGATCTGAAGGCTTTGCTGTAGCTGATACATGTTTGCTTTTTGCATGTTTTGACATTGTTAATTCCTTCTAAAAATGAAACAGGAAGGACATCGCATTGATTGGTTTCTTTGCAGTTCTATAGAGGAACATCACACCTACCTCTACATTTACAACCTAATCAAAACATCACTGTAAATCTGTAAAGACGTCTTTTGGGAAACGGGTTCGCGCTAATCTGTCTCTGCACCTGATAATTAAAAATAACTTGCTCGTTTCTTCCTCAACCTCGCCTAATCAGTGCTTCCTTCACACGCTTTAGCTCTGTTGACTAAATGTTCATGATGATGATGATGATGATGATGATGACACATGGAGAACCATGAAGAACTCACTCAAACTGACTTATTTCTCATTCCCAAGATCCTCCGTCCATGACTTTGTCACAATCATAAGACCGAAAATACAATCTTCATCGCTTTAAATAAACCTAGACTCTCGGTGTACCTTTTGCGAACTCTCACTCCGCCGTCATGTCTATAATGAGTCCAAGCTGTTGTTTTTGGCCAGGTTTCCTCTTTGTTTTGACCGTTGCTTGCTTATCATTATCCCATTATCCGTGTCTGGTTTATGCTTGTTAGCTGAACTCCATCTCTCTCTGTGTGTGTGTGTGTGTGTGTGTGTGTGTGTGTGTGTGTGTGTGTGTGTGTGTGTGTGCGTGTGTGTGTGTGTGTGTGTGTGTGTGTGTGTCTTGAGTGTCGCTGAGCCCTTTTGTTTTGCCTGATGGAGTAGTTTTAATAAAAAACCATAAACCTGCACCTGCGTCCTTGTGTTCACCTTAATGACAGCAATACATAAGAATAATAGCAATACAAGTCTCATTATACGCAATAACACAATTACATTTGCGCCAAAACAAACAAACAAAAAACAATCGCATAATAAAATGCATACAGCTACTTATTACAGAAATGGAAACAGAAACTTCTTGTCAGGACTTTGAAATAAGAAACACACAATATCTTTTTTCTTTCTATTGAAGAACGGTATATTTTGTTTATTTATTAGTTACGTTACCTCTGTATTCATCATAACACAACAATTTTAATATACTCCTTGTCTACTGTACATACGGTATAGTGTAAGGATGAATATAAGCTGTGATGTGCGAAGATATTCAGTACAACCCTACAATTATAAATGCGATATTGCTTCCATAAGCAAGAAATTAATAGAAAATAATTTATATATATATATATATATATATATTTGATCACAATATCGCCAAACTTACTGTTGATTTTCCTGCAAGTGAAATTACAAGCAGTTCGAAGAAACCACGCGCGTTTTATATCATGACTGCTAGCTGACTGACTAGCTGAGAACAATTTGTATGTGCCTGTTGACATGTCATAGCTGTGACATTGTTAAAAGCGCTATACAAGTTTAATGGAATTGAATCGAATTGAACTTTTTACCATAATGTGATAAGAATTCATATCGTAAGCCATTACGGAAAGTGAAAAGTATCATTTGTCATGTTTGTCGATGATGTCACAAGCTTGCAGATGATGTAGAAATGGTTTCAGGATTCTGAGATTAAAGTTAAAATCCTAAGAAAAAAGTCAGATCCCTAAGAGATCCATAACCGATAAGTTTTTACTTATTTCTTCATATATTCTTTTATTATAATACAGTAACTGCACCTTTTTTTGTTTGTTTGTTTATAAAAATAAGGATTATAGAGCTACAGACTTGTTATGGTGGACATACTTGTGTTATCCATTTTTTTAGTTAAAGAAAACAAAAAGCCAATTATGAACACCAACCGTATTAAAGGTATGATTTTTCATCACTCCTTTCTTTTTAATTTCATCAAAGCAAAGGTTTTTTCTCTGCATTTTGTCAGTATAGATCTTTAACTACGCTAATTCTGAATGAAACCAGGTCTATGCTAATGCATGAATGCTTTGGCTCATAGGAGTCTGGATGATTAGTTCGTCTTGTAAGGAAGTGTGTAGAAGCGTGTAGAGCAGCATGGAGGGTGTGTGCTGCTACAGCATTCGGTGCTGTGGGAGACATGAAGCAGCCTGTGGAGCTCTTAGTGTCAGTGCCAGAGAGAGAGCCTGTCAGTCACACACTGCACCCGGGACACTCACGGATCCAGACACGTGCGCATGTGCATCGTTACACCGAAAGAGACTCTGATGGCGGACGTTTTTCTCTTGACAAGCCGCGCTGTCAGAAGGCCACCGCAGCTCAGAAGCCCGGCTTTCTCCGGCCGTCTCACCTTGACGACAGGCAGAGAGGAAATCTGATCATTACCTATGAATTATTGATTTTCTGCAAGGGTACCTCTGTGGTTTTTATCACTGATGTTTGCAACAGTGTGTTTCCAGGACTAGGAGCAGAGACAAAAAATAAAAATAAAAATCCCCTGAAATAAATAGCGGCATTCTATGGAAGAGGATTATGTCCACCCTGAAAACAAACAAAGAAAATGGCTCCGATTTTTTTTCCCCCCTCTTTAAACTCAGACAACATCAGACTTGTGAGAAATAAAGTCTTGAGTTTAAAGTCAGACTTCCTAAATTAAACAGATTCCTGAGAAAAGATTTGAAAAAAGAAGTCAGAATTCTGAGGAAAAGCGTACAAGAATACAGAGAGTAACGTTTAAAGTCATAAGTCTGAATTTTCCTCAGAATGAGGACAAAAAAAAAAAAAAAAAACCCTCTGAAGTCAGACTGCTGAAGAAAAATTTCTGAGATTAAAGTCATAATTTTAAGATTGAAGTTAGAATCCTGAGGGAAAAAATCCGATTTATGAGGAAAAAATTCTGACTTCTGGGATTAAATTCAGAATTCTGAGAAAAAAAAAGTCAGATTTGTGAGAAAAGTCAGACTTCTGAGTTTGAAGTGAGAATCCTGAGATTAACCTTGAGAAAAAAAAAAAGTCTGATTTCTTAGAAAATAAGAAAAAAAGATTTAAATAAAAAATCTCAGTTTAAAGTCAAAAGTCAGAATTCTGAGATTAAAGTCAAAATTAATTCTGAGGAATACTAAAGCCGTCACAGTACCTAATATTTTCAATTCAAATTCAATACCATATTTTTTTCAAAGAAGAACAATAAGTGTTTCCTCAATCTGTGCTTTTCATAGGTACATTTTCATCACATTTAAGGTTCCAAAGTAAAAAAGCACGATAACTAAAGCTTCATCTTCACCCAAATGACATACAAAATGATAAATCATACTCACAAATAACTGACCATGTACCATGTACAAACCTCACCAAACTCGTGCTGAACAAAGCGTCTACAACGCTTCATGATTTGCTACGACTTCTCAAGACTAATGCAATTTCTCACCAACCAACACACCTGTACTGTACGTTATTTGGTCCTAGATTGTCTGAGGTTCGAATGGTTAAAAAAATGAACTACAACACAATGGATTATTTTCTATCGTCATATTCTTCTGGGTTGTACAGTAATCTTTGCATGGATTGTAAATCAGCTCCGAAACAGAAACATTGTCTGAACAACCGAGCACTGATCCATGAGCCGCATGTAATAATACTTTTCCAAGCTTAGTGTTTCATAATGCTGAAGGCAAGGATTGAAATAAACATACACTGAAATGCGGGGAAAAGCCAGCTATGTACTAAATGAAGATTTCTTGTGATGTCTGTACGGGTTATTGTTTCATAACTCGCAGACGCCGGATTACCGAGCTATTATTTAAATTTCATCCCAGACGTCTTATCTTTATTTATTTATTTATTTATTTTTGGCTCTGTCGACACTAATATAATCACTAACGC
The DNA here is from genome assembly GCA_030347435.1 of Clarias fuscus. NCBI lineage: Eukaryota > Metazoa > Chordata > Actinopteri > Siluriformes > Clariidae > Clarias > Clarias fuscus. The sequence goes on along the minus strand of CM059230.1, from coordinate 5,529,680 downwards.
TAATTTGTAATTCTGACCCTTGTCCTGGCAATGGTTCCCATCAGCCACTGCACCTCACACAATCACATCACATGGCTGTTTGCACCCGAGTCACTTTTTAGTTTAACGAGCACCAGTCTTTTGCTTTTTCTTGTCGTTTCGCTGTCACAATCCCGAGGCTGTGGATGTGCTCGCCACTGATCATACACTAGTTCATGTTCATGATTCTTGTTTCCATGACGTTTGTTTTTGTTTGTAGTGCAACGTGGTAAATCATCCGCGCTCGCGTCCGTCTTCGCCTCCGATACCCGACAACATTAATTTACTGTAGAATTCCTAACGTTAATACATACAGTAATTGGCAACACAAACCTATGCCGCATAATTATACATGATATGCGGCCTTCTGAATTGCTTCTTGAAAGAAATATGGAGTACACCACAAGGGATGCTCTATAGGAAGCTAATGAAGGGGCGTGTGATACTGCTACCTCCTGAAAGTGTCTTCTTTCTTTCTATAATACCAAATCAATTCACTGCTAATAATATTGATTCACTTAAGAACGACACATCAGTTATTTTCTAGTTCATAATATATATTTTGGTTACATCTGATGTTGCGGAACATTTACGAAACAGACGAGCGTCTGTTGTGATTTTTGTTATAACAGCTATAAACAGTTGTAATCTAACCATCATCTTTGCTTCCCTTCTCTTGAAGTTCATAAGAGAATAATAAATGAAGCTTGTCCTATTACTGACAAACCTCAAAGCCTTAAACTAAATGTGCACCAATCAGAAAAAAAAAAAAAAATCTTTTTTAGCTTGATCCCCCATGACCGCTCTTGAATATAATAAGTTCTGTGACGATTACGAACACGCTCCTGAGAGGCGCTACAGAAAGACCTTCATCCTATCATCTGGAGATCGCAAATTTGAATCCTGGATGATGCACCTGTACCTAAGAGACTAGGGAGCAGATGGGTTGTGCGCTAGGGGGTGGGACAGGTGCACTCTCACATCATTCAGAGCGTCACTCGCCTGTCCTGGGGGTTCGAGCTTTCTACCCACCCATTTTCATCAAAAAGAGGAGATCGTCACATGCTGGCGTCACTTGTCTCAGAGGACGCTTCGTGGAATTTTGGTTTTTATTCGATCTCATTTGTAAAAAAAAAAAAAAGAAAGAAAGAAAAAAGTTCTGATCAGTAGCCTGGAAAAATTCCTGTCAACGTGTGGAATTTCTGGATATTTTATTCAAAACTCGATATAATAGATTTTTTTTTTCAATGAAACAAAAATATTTTTATTACTTTTCTATGTTGTCAATTTTTGCTCTTAAGGGGAAAAAAAAACTAAATCGGTACTGGCTAGACAAACGTTTTTTTCTTTCTTTTTTTCTTTTTTTTTTTTTATCTGACATTGATACCAGCCGAGAAAATTCACAGGTTGTAGAGTAACTCTTCCTCTATACAAAGGTCCAACTCAACATAACCTCAATCACAAGCTAAGCAGTTGCACCACCTTCGAAAATCCCCTTTGTCGGATGGTTTCCCCTTCTTTAAACTTCTTGATCCACCTGTGCACATTGCTCTTGTCAGTGGTTTCATCTTTTTAAACATTTTGTAGCGCAGTGAGAGACCCTCAACTATGAAAAAATGGATTCGAGAGTTGGGTTCTACGATGGCACAAATGCATTGATCGTGATGGCGACTAGTGGTACCGTTGTTTAGAGGAGGAGTTACTCTACATGTGCAGTTTGAACCACCTCTGACAGTTAAAAAAGTTAGGCCCACTTTGGCATTACTTTTGGTACAGCCTTCATATTTGCACTAGCAGAACAAAAAAACAAATAAAGCATTTGGCAATTTCGATCTAAGATGCCGCTGGCAAAATATTAATTTCCTGTTTAAAGAACTGTGGTATAAATGTCGTTATTAATGAATATCGGCACAGCTGTGATTGCTGATGAGTCTTGTAGTTCATCACGTTCTTGCTTGTGAGATATTGGCATTCAGAAATTCCCAAATCAGCAAGTGTGGGATTGTGACAATCAGTAAATCTGGTTTGCGTCAACATCACTTGGATTTGTTGTTTGACAAACTGTACGGAAACGCAGCTCAACTCAGACGTTAATGCCACAACTGGTATGTGAGAATAAAAATGGACATGAAAAGAAAAACACATGATTTTATAAAAGGCCAACTTCAAAAGTTCATGCTTTTTTTTAAAACTTTTTTTTATTTTTTTATGATCATTTAGATCGCAGCGCTGTTTACACTCTCAGTTCTACTTTTAATGCCTGAACTCTGGACCAAAGGTCTGTACGCGCAAGTGCAATTTGAATAGAACGCGTTATTAATAAGACGCATCGTAACCTCAGTATTGTAAAGGTTCCATATAGGCCGTTCTTTTTGAAATCCAGATAGAGCTGTATAATGCTTAGGTCATGAGCCTAATTTTTCCTTTCGAGTCAATAGACTGACTCAGCCAGTTAAAACTAATTCCACTTCATTTAAAATTAATGTAATATCAATAGGTCCGTTCCTATCTATTACGGCCATGGGTTTGTTTGATATTTCCATATTTCTAATCATTTTTTAGATTACAGTGTCATGAAACTTGGCCTCGCGTTTGCCAGCGCTGTAATAATAATTACCTTCTGTCACTTGACCTTGATGAAAAGAATGGAGAGGAGGAAGGAAGCCAAACGCTTGTGATCACAGTATGGGCTGTGATCAGAAAGTGTGTATTTCCTGAACAGCTCTGTCAGCAGGAGGTACTCACCATGTGCGTGGTACACACAGCCAAAATGTTCTTTCCTTTCATGCATAGGTATGATTCGACACCACATAATGTCTTGAACTGTGTTTGACGTCAAGCCTGAGTCATTCCGCCTGCTGATTAAGCGACGGATATTCGCTAAGTTGCAGCAGGTCTGTTGAGGCTTAGACGCAAACCGCGTGAAAAATAGACATCGCAGACGTCTGCGAACCTTCCACTGTGCGGAATCGTACATTTCTACATAACGTTCGTAGTGGATGGCTACCCACCCAGATACCCTCGTCCCCGCCGATCCACCCCCCTTCCCCCTTCCCCACCACCACCACCTCACCTCCTGAAGATGCTGCTAGAGAGGAACTTAATTAACCAGCGAGATTCTGTGACACATTTCAGCGTGGCTGCAAATCATTAGCGGCATATCGAGAGTCTCTCAAGTCAAGTTCGCAGCGCGTGTTTACGGTGGCTGTACCCCCACGCCATGTGACGAGCAGCTTGTCCCGGCACCCAGCGTAGCGAGGGTTTACAAATGACATTTGCTTGTGCGAGGCTCCTCACATCTTAAATTGAAAGAGTAATATAGGCAGGGACAGATTGAGCGTAAATGTCACTGTTTGATCTGCTTTCATCAGTGTCCTGCCCCTTACTTAAAGGAGGTGAGGAGCGAACTTTAACAGATGTCACAGCAAAGGACAAAGGCAAGTAATTGCTTTGTGATTTATTTCTCTTTTTTTTTTCCCTAGTAGATCTTACTTACCATAGTTTACAGACGCATTTCAAGAGACTGAATGGCTTGTTTGTTTCTACACTTTTGTAGCTCGCTTCCTCACCGTTTGGTATACCTGAGATGAGGTCTGAGATGCTTTTCAGATTGCCATGTTTGTAAAGAGTTGTTATTTGACTTACCGTATCGTTCCAGTCACGTCGAACCAATCTAACCATTCTGATTAGTTGCGCCTGTTGATTTGCTGTTCAGTAGAGATGCGGAAAAAATCGATTCAGTTACAAATCACTGATCTTTTGTTTGGCAATTCATGTATCTCCACACTGACTCCATTATCTATTTTTTAAAATGACATTTTAATTTAGGCGGCAGGGTGGTGTAGTGGTTGGCATTGTCGCCTTACACCTCCAGGGTCCGTGTTCAATTCCCGGCCAGGTTCTATTCCCAGTCTTTGTGTGCATGGAGTTTGCATGTTCTCCCTGTGCTTGGTGGGTTTCCGCCCACAGTCCAAAGATCTGCATATTAGATTAATTGTGAAAGTGTTTAATTTCTATGTGAGGTATGTGTGTGTGTGTGCTCTGTGATGGACCCGTCCAGGGTGTACCCGGCCTTGCGCACTAAGTCTCCTGGGATAGGCTCGAAGCCCCCTGCGACCCTGTATACAGGATAAAGTGAAATAGACGATAAATGAATGAATAAATTAGCTTTTAATTTATTTACTATATGTTTGCATGTGAGCTGTTAAAATGTTGCCGTGCTTTTATAATCCTACAGGTGATGGGAATGGGAACAAAATCTAAATAATAATAATAATAATAATAATAATGTATAATCCGGATATTTACGTATAAAATTGTGATTGCATTACAAATGAAATCAGCATCAAGGTATCATGATGATATCGAATCAGATGGTTCCTCATGATTCCCATCCCTACTGCTTACTGGATGTTTTAGTTTGTAGGTTTGTTTGACACCTTTCTGGGTAAAATGTTGCATGCGAAGGACATTCGCAGCTTCTAAAATCTTCAAATCAACCCATTTGTCATCTAATAAAAATGCGACATTCAATGTTACTGCAGTCACACTGTGACTTTTTCCGCTTCTGTTATTTGTATCTCAACTGAAACACTTGACCGATATCTACATGTTGAAGACACCAAAAAGTTAATATACAGTACTAGCAGAAACAATCAGTCAGAGTCAGTGCTTATACAGTATATACATACACCAAAGTCCACTTAAAAGTGTCATTCTCAGCTATGAAAATAATACTAAAATATTTATTACAGTTAAATTGTATCCAAATACATATACTTCAATATGGAGTCAGTCCTTCTTTTGCAGCCATAACAGCTTTCACTCTTTTTTGAAGGCTGTCCACAAGTTTTTGGAGTGAATTTGTTCCCATTTATTCTGTAGAGCATTTATGAGGTCAGGCACTGATGTTGAACGAGAAGGCCTGACTCGCAATCTCCGTTCCAGTTCATCCCAAAGATGTGCTTGATGGAGTTGAGGTCACAGGGTTCTGTGTTAGGGCCAGTCAAGTTCTTCCACACCGAACTCATTAAACCATGTCTTTATAGTCCTTGCTTTGTGCACTGGGGCACAGTCATGTTGGAATAGAAAAGGGTCTTCACCAACCATCTGAGAGAGACAAAAAACATCCATCCATTTTTATAGGTGATTTTCATCTTATTTACTATTAATGTGAAAGCTTAAAAATTATGTAGAATTAGATTTTTGCCGTACACACTGCCTTCCCTCCAAAATCTGCCAACAGACACTATTTTTAAATAGTGAAAAAGAAAAATCAAATCTTCGCCTACTTGAGCCAATAATCTTAATCCTGACCTAATCTTTCATAAAGCACCTTGAATATTGCGTTTAAGGGTTCAGAGTTACTTCGGCGCAGTGCCTTTTTAAGTAAATGATTGGTGTTGATTCGTACTGGCTTGGGGATGGCTGCTCCATTTTGTGTTTTGCAGGCAAGCGTCATGGATTTTAAATCTAATATAGGCAGCTGCTGGATGTCAGTGGAGGTAAATCACCAGTGGAGTGACATGGGAGAACTTAAGAAGATTGAAGACAAGTTGGGTTAATGCCTTTTAAATCAGCTGCGAGGAACTAATGGCTCGTGCAGGAGCACCAGCTAGGAAGGGATTTGCAGAAGTCAACTCTGGAGATGAGGAGGAAGTGAATAATCGAAGAGTTATCGATCCCTTCGGATGTTTGAGCGAACAGGATGATATAGGATGATAAGTTTTAGAAGATGCGGGAAGTCATAATCGAACACTGTCTTGATTCAAGCACAAGCTGTGTGCATGCAACTGCATAAAATGCAAATATGGCAACAAGTATACACATTTAAAATGAAAATTTGAAAAGGGTTGATTGTATAGTACCTTTAAAACTTTATTCTAAACTGTAATTATGGACTACTTCTATAATGCTTATCCTGTAATCGATCGCAGAGCACACACCACACACACTCATTCATATACTACGGGCAATGGTGGTTCTTGGACTGTGGGAAGAAACCGGAGGACACCCACCAATCATGGGGTGAACAGGCAAACTCCACGAACCCAGGCCTGTGGCGAGAATTTAACCCTTAACCTGGAATGTGCTTAACCACTAAGGCACTGTTCCTCCATTTATTTCTTTAAAAAACCTACAATTATACCCCCATGCACATACTGTAAAGATCCATATTACCAAACCATCATGAAAGAAAGGTACAGAACCCCATTATTACTGAGCGTGTAAGGCAGACCAGCATGTACGGTTGCCTTGGTGAAAGGAATGCTGAGATACTGTATACACAATATATTGCAAAGTCACCATATCACTAACACACTTTTAGTAGAAAAGAAAAGTCCATTTAATTGTCCTAAAGTGTATTTTGGTTTGTCCATTGGTTTGCCGGTGGAACTGAAGAGGATACTTCTTTCATCCATTCTTTTGAAAGACAGAACCTTTAAATAAACGGAGAATCCTTAAGGAACCCATGTTTTATAAAGTACACAGTACACAGAAGCAAAGCCGAGCAGACTGACTGTGGAAATTGCCTAGGGGAGTAACCCACCAAATACTGGACTTCACTACTCAAACCTTTAGTAAAAATGTGTGTAAATGTTTACGTAAAATATAATCTATTATCTAATGACGTAATTATTATCTATTATCGATCATACAGTACAGACCAAAAGTTTGGTCTCATTCAAAGAGGTTGAATTTGTATTATGGCAAGAAAAAAGCAGCTAAGTAAAGAAAAACGAGCGGCCATCATTACTTTAAGAAATGAAGGTCAGTCAGTCCGAAAAATTGGGAAAACTTTGAAAGTGTCCCCAAGTGCAGTCACAAAAACCATCAAGCGCTACAAAGAAACTGGCTGACATGCGGACCGGCCCAGGAAAGGAAGACCGAGAGTCACCTCTGCTGCGGAGGATAAGTTCATCCGAGTCACCAGCCTCAGAAATCGCAGGTTAACATCAGCTCAGATCAGAGAGCAGGTCAATGCCACACAGAGTTCTAGCAGCAGACACATCTCTAGAACAACTGTTAAGAGGAGACTGTGTGAATCAGGTCTTCATGGTAGAAAATCTGCTAGGAAACCACTGCTAAGGACAGGCACCAAGCAGAAGAGACGTGTTTGGCCTAAAGAACACAATAAAGAAAAGTTTAAGAAAAGAGAAGGGGTGTCCAAACTTTTGGTCTGTACTATACTTCCATAAATTTGCTTTTCGTTTTGTGAACAATGACCATTGTAAAATGCGCTATATAAATAAAATTGAAAAAATACATTAAAAATGTACTTATACACAAATAAAAAGATTTAATAATATGAATAATAAGTGAATTTGTCGTGCACAGACAGACCGCCTCATCCTCCGTTTATACGCCAGGTTCTTACTACTTTTGCAGGTTCGTGTTAGCTTTCTTTCATTATTTTGTAACATTCTTTAATTAATGGCAGAAATATTAAACTAATTGTGGTCAGCACTGTGGCCGTGCACCTCCAGGGTTGAGGATTCGACTCGGGTCTGTGCACGTTGAGTTTGCATGTTCTCCCTGGGCTTGGTGGGTTCCCTCCGGATACTCCTGTTTCCTCCCACAGTCCAAAGTCATGCATTACCTATGGTGTTATATATGTGCCCTGCGATGGATTGACACCCTTTATAGATTGTATCCCATCTCATGCCCAGTGTATCCTGGGATAGGCTCGAGCGCCCCCCGTGACCCTGTTTTGGATAAGCGTTTTCTTTATGTTTTTGATCAAGCCTCCAAAGCACTTCTGTAAGTCTCTCAGAATAAGGTGATAAAAATACTGAGGCAATAAAAGAAGCCGTTTAAAACTCGACAATGTATTGCGTAAATATAAAAGTGCAGTAATACATTGAAATTCTAGTATCTAAAATCGATCGAGAAGCAGTTTCGCTTAGTAAGTCATCTTATGTGTAAATTTATCCACTCCGAGGAGCACAAGCAGAATACATACACTTTTAGAATCTGCTAGATTTTCATGAATACTTTCTTTAAACGCTTGTATGAACAAGTTACGCATAAATCCATTCGTATTCAGCTTGAGGCATTCTATTAGGGGAAAAAGAACTTTTAAAAAATCTTGAAAGGCGAAGAGTTCTCAGTTTGTTTCTCTAGCAGGGGGACCAGGAATGTGATCCAAGACCAAGAGTTTCCATGGAAAAATCCCCAAGAAGGCCCAGAAAGCCTTTAGCGATCTAAATTACTCAACATTAACTCATTGTAATAGTATTAGTACACAAGATATCAGGCATATCGATGGAGTAAACATAACATGTAAAAGATCCTTTTTTTTTGTTGTTGTTGTTGTTGTTGTTGTTGTTGTTGTTTTTACAGAAGCTTAAAAGTCTTAAAACATTCTCAAGCAATACTGCACGTTTGAAATGCACCTAATTTTAAACAAGTGACTGGAAAATGCTTTCATTCTGTCAAACTGTAAACCATATTTCTGCTTCTGCTTGTGTGTATCCTTTGTGCTCACTGAACTTGACTTTAATGTTAGCAGTTAGTCTCTTTTAGCGCCTGGGTGTAAGTCATTTTGGCAGGTGATTGCTTCAAGTGTTAAACAGTTACTTGCACAACAATATGTCTGGGTGCCAGATCAGCGAGAAAATGGAAGGGAAAGAAAGGGCCCATACCTACAAAACCCATACTGTACCTACATTCATGGGAAATGTTGTTGTTCTACTGGATAAAGTCTGATTATCAGTCTTGGACATTGGACATCAGCTTTACTTTAGAAAAACTGAACAGCTGCTGTATATAATACTGTGCAAATTTCTGAGGTGGGTTTAAAAGTTTGGTTAAATCAATCTTAGTTGATTTAAATTTATATGAGTTGAGATAAGTTGACTTGTTATTTTCTGTTTCTAAATTGATTTACGTTTCATTAGGTTGATTTTCGTTAAGTACAGTAAAGTTTGTTTTATTTCAGCTGAGTTGACTTAAGTTGAGTGGTGTTGATTTGAGTTGGGCTTGTGTGGTGACTCCATAAAATTATTGGATTGATTAAGTTTGTTTAAGTTGGGCTGCGCTGGTTTGAGTTGGACCTGTGTTGAATTGGGTTAATTTGAGCTGATTCGAGGTGGGTCAATTTAAGTTGGGCTGATTTGAGTTGGGTTGATTTGAGACGAGTTGTTTTGAGTTTATTTGATTTTGGCTTGTTTGTTTTGGTTTAATTTGCGTTATTGGTTAGCAGTTGGAGCCATTGCAGAATTGGTGGCACAGTTTTTTCAGGCATATCTGCTTGTTTGCAGCTAATGCATTTCCCACATTCATGCTTGGCTCCATTCTAAAGACATGGTCTCTGACTTCCGCTTTTGACAACATTTCTTAACGCAAGTTTATTGCTGGCATAGTAGACATCCGTGTCCTCGTGCAAATGTTTTTCTTCCTCTATTCATATGTCAGATGCTAATTAGTACATATCTAATTAGCGTTAGGATATTAATCACTGCTGGGAGAGGCGACTGGGGGGTGAGTAGGACGGGACAGGATGTGGTGTGCCAATGAGACCGGGTGATGTGATGAAGATGCTAGAACCATCTCATTTCACCAGTAAAAATTAAATAAAATAAATGAAAGCAAGTGATTAATATGTGTTGGCTGTGCTGCTTGCTGTGTTTGAGTAAAGGAGGTTAAAAGGCAGCACAAACAAAAGCACTTGCTGGTACGCATGGCATTGCCACTATAATCACTTTAGCAGCTTTGGAGGTCAGTCATTCAGATCCTCACAGTTTTTAGTTTTAAAATAGCATTAAACTGAAGCAAAAATCAAATGATGTGGTTAGTAATTTAAATAGACTGTTTTATCTGATTGACCCCTGTCTGTTTTTTTTTTTTTTCTGTCATTTCCTAATGAGTCTGCATGGTATATCTAATATAATAGAGAGAAAACTGGATATGAAATAACATTAAAGATGGCATTAGAAGTACTGATAATCTTTGGTCCTTTTGTAGAAACAGGAATATTTTATCAGGGTGGTTTCTCCTCTCTCCCGTCTAGTGAGAATGAATTTCACAGTCCTTTTGATGAAATCGAAATTTTGCCCATAATGGATGATTATTCAGCAAAGCACAATGTGACATTTTTTTTTCTCCTAGTGAGTGATCTTTACGTAGGACCTGCCTGAATGCGGATAAAGAATTGTCTTTCCTTTTTTTACAGCCGTTCTTTAATGAATTAAATGGATACTTCTTTACACAGTCAAAAGAAAGAACGTGTATCATAACATCTTTCTTCACCCATCTTTATGGGGGTTGCAACTTTTCGCATGGTTTTTTTTAATACCCATATTGCTGATGGAAAGTTTGATAAAAAGATTATCGGGCTGCTAACGAATTGTGCCATCTTTTGAAACATTTATTGCTTCTAAGAGAGAAGAAATGTGCAGAAATTCTAATTACGTGTGCAAATAACCATGGCGCTGATTCAGTTCTAGAGGACTTTTGCCACTGGCAGGTTGGAAGTAATTGACTATGTGTGAGGACATTCAATCTCTTGGCTAGCAGCGATGTAACATGCCAAGACGAGCTGCTGCACCACCAGTTTTACAGATAGCCCTTGGCACAATGGTATAGCAAGACAGGGGATTGTCTGTTCTGTTGTGAGCTTAATTAGAGGAATGCAAAGCAAAGGAAATAACGCTGGAGGAAAAAGATACTTCATGCATGGGAATACTGAGGCCAGGATGAGTGTGTAACTGATTGTAATTGGCATAGGTTAATATCCAGAAAATAGCCTGCAACTAGATGACTCGACTAAAGCCAGGAAACAGAAGTGGAGTTGGTCCTCATGCTGCAGATGCGCCAGAGGCAGAAACCTGTGCAGTTATTAACCAATCCCTGTGACACCCTGCAGGGGGGAAGAGACGGGCACCAAAGGGAGAAGGAAGCACTTACTTTGTCAGGATTACCAGGCTTTTCTTGGGTTTTTAACCTAAAATTTGGAGGCAACCATTTTTTCATGTTTGATTATTGGTTTAAATACTTGTGCGCCCATGTTTTTTCAGTGAATGTATTTGTCCCTGGTGATGGAATCTGGCCATGCATCCCATCCACAGAGTATTCTCTCTGACTAGTTCTTCTGATCTGGCTCCGGGTCCACCAGAACCATGAACTAGTTAGTTTGATCATGTCAGTGATTAAGCATTGTTATTTATAAGAAGGAATTCTCATCTGAGACCAAGACCACCATATTTAGTAAGACCAATGCCCAAGAACCGTTTGATTAACGGCTAAAAGTCACGTCTGATTTCCTTTGTATCAAATGACGGTGGCTCGGCAATGGCCCTGGAGTCCTGTCCAGAAAGTACTTCCTCTTCACACACAGTGCTCCCAGAGTCGAACCTATATCTGACCTTGAAGAAGAATGAAGATGAAGGGGCTGTAGGCAAGAAGATGTAGAGCCATTTGAAGCAGGGATATAGTCAAGTCCACGACCAGGACCAGCCAAGAGGTGGTTCAGTGCACGTGAAATCACGACTGAGACTAAACCCAGTAGTAATAATTAGGCTTGGTTTTCTAGAACAAACGTTACAATTGAGAGAAAAATGCAGGTCAATACTACAATAAAATGTAGGGAAACTAGACTTAATTGTAAAAGCGGACTATAGCCATAGTATACTGATCCTGGTTAAAGGGCTAGTTTTTATTTGGATTCCTCCGAATTCAACTATTGCAGATGACAAATGACCATATCTATGAATTTTCCATAATTTGGTCACTTTCCAATTCAAACCCAGCATCCAGCTCTCAGATTGGATGGGTGAAGAGTAACGCATGATTGTACCACGTCACTGGGGCATGTAGCACACTTGGAAGAATCCGCTATCCGCACAAGCACAGCCATTTTTGTCCCTTTGTCTCATCAAGATTTCCTGATTCTTAATAGCATAAATTTCTTAATAGCAAGCAAGATTAACCAGTGCATTTCCATTGCCAGCTTGCTACGTCCTGACAGTCGCTGAAGTCCAGACGTTTTTTTTTTTTCTAATGCAGCAGGACCAGAAGAACGTAGGTTGATTTTTATATGGTGTCATTTTCACCCTAATCGTTTTCAGCGTCGCTGTCATAAAGGTATTTCATTTCCTACGCTTATTAACGTTATTAATATGGCAAGCTTGATTGACAGGAGATAATTAAACGGCAATTCCTGAATACCACCACAGCTTCTATTACTATCTGACATCCACTCAAAGTGCACAAGCGTGTCACACTTATCTGTTTAATTGTACATCATGCTGTGATTTTATTTTGCATATTTCCCCATCCCCTCCCACCTCAAATTAATTCATAATTACCAATGCATGACTAGGTAGACTTTACTGCTTAGCCTCCTAACCCGATGTCAAATTACTCAATTCATTTCCATTGCGACCTCAATACCACGTCTGCGCTCCAAACCGAGAGGACGTGCGGGACAAGGCCTCATGCCGTATTAGTAATTGACACTTTCTGATTGTAATCATAATGAAACAACATGCAATCACCCACCTACAGGTCTCTAACTACTAGTTTATGTATGGAAGAGTGAAAACACAGTTTACGGTCGGGCCCCAAGAAATCAACAACGATTGTTTATCATCGGGTTGCTCAGCAAACCGCATGGATTTATTCCATCGCGCGGTCGGTGTTATTGTTTAGGGCTTTATTCTCACCTGCCTGTCCTTCCCTTTCTGCTCCAGACATTTGTTTCATACAAAAGAGATAAATTGCAGTGTCCACTTGATCAAATCTTTGCACAGAGGGAAAGAAAAAGAAATGTAATTGTAGAGTTGTGAGAACATGACATTTGCAGGTGAAATAGCATTTACAAGGCACAGCGGAATACCTTGTTTTATTGATTGAGACTTGCACTTAATGCTCGTTATGCTATATAGCATACATGCAAAAACAATAATAACAATAATAGTAAAAGTTTCAAAACCGGCAAGAAAACATTTCAAACATCAAAACTTTTTTATAATTTTATTTAAAAATGAACCAACGTCTGCTTTCCGCTCATTCTTTCATCTATTTACACATACGTTAACACTTTTAGCAGACAAGATAGAACTCAAAAAATTAATCAGCTTATCACTAGACTTGCTCTAACAATAGACTCGCAATAGACTCACAGTCTGTGTTCTGAGCGCAGAAATGCCCACTGCCTCAACTGTAAAAAAAATATATATATATAAATATATAAATAAACACAAGCATTAAGTGCTGTATGTCTCCTACGTCAAACCTGTACGTGTTGTCCCTGCACCTTTCCGAATTCAATAGACACCATTTTGGACTTTATTGTCCTTTTGTAAAAGGACATGGTTGGCGCAGCATTTTTTTTTTTATTATTTTTTTTTTTTTAAGCTCCGCTTTCTTGCACTGCTCGCAGAAAAATGACAAAGGAGTTACGTTTGAAACAACGAAGTAGGAAATGTGTTGAGCTGACAATTTGGAGCGGCTAAAAAAAAAAAAAAAAAGTTTTTGCTTTTTGAAACCGTGAAGCCAACTTGCACAATAAATAATAAACTTGTAATGTAAAGAGAAACTTTACGTGAAATGAATGAGCTGCAAAAAACGAGAGGTGTTCAAGTCAAACCGGGACTGTTTTGATTGTGCAGATGTGAGAGTACACACTTTACTTTTTATTCCTCTATGTAATCCCCTGCTACACTAATGCATTTATCCCAGTGTTTCACAAGTGCATGGATACCATCAAAGTTTTCTCAGTACGCCAGAGCCATGACTGAACCGCCTGTTTCGTGTCTGAAACGCCGGCCTCCCAGGAACTCCAAAAAGTAGAAATGGCTTGGAGCGGGATCATGGCTGTACGGGGGATGTGATAATAACTCCCAACCAAGTTCATGTATTGTGCAAACAGTGTTGGTGAATATGTGTGAATAATTACACAAGTTATCTGTCGACTTCCAGTAATCAAGCGTTCCACTCGCTGAATGTTCAAGGGAATGTTCCTCGACCAGGATCGTCATTTCACAGGCATACAGTACATCCTTCTTTAAAATATTTTCAGCATGCAACTGCTTTTCTGCGGCTATAAGGCTCATCACCGTGCTGTGCTTGAAGTCTTCTGTAAACGTCAATCGGTTTTATCCCTGAGTCCCGGTTTGACCTGAACGCCACTATGTAAATATGTAGTTTTAACATAATTGTTATTCAAAAAGAATATTTAAGTTGATTTACAGTATATACAGATGATGTGTGCTTTATCAGTAAAATCGGGCCAGAGCTGTAAACAATATCAGACACATGCTTTTAATGTCTTTTGGCTGATGTATGAGGTACAATTGTGCAGTTTTATAAGGAGGTTTGCTACTGAGCATCCTGCAGAACCACCCACTGAGGAGTTTGACTGCTGCAAAACCCGGCAGCTTCAATTTTGTTTATTTGTCTGAAAAGTGGTCACTTATATAATTGGCTGAATTTTGTGTTAGAATACTAATGTTTGGAGATTAGAAATGAGCAACAAAAGTAATAAAAGTAACCCAGAGAAACGTCTGAACATAAAACACAGTCTGCCTAAGACTTTTGTACAGTACTGTATTATGATTATGCAGCTTTTACATTCAGTACGCATTACCTTATGAGTATGTAATTCATACTATTCGTGTTACTTTATACTTTTTATTTAACCCCAGCTCGACATTAATTACCTAGGTCATTTCTGCGCAACCTTATGTTAACCTACTTATGGTTTTCTTTTTAGTTTAATAATTCTGCTCTTCATTTAATTACCTAGAAAATGGTTTGTTTTTTCCGTGTAAGGTATCAGTTCCATTATTCAGTCATAATTAATTTACAAAACATTGGACTACTATATTATTACATTGGTAATATATAAAGCGTTCATAAACTGTTTATTGATTATTCTTCTATAGCAGAAGCTCAGTCAGTAATTTGGCTCTGAGGCAGATCACAGGTTTATGTTAATGCACTGTTTCTATAGTAACGGCTCACTCGCAGGGACATAGATAAATAGACTACATAGATAAATCAAATATAAATCTACTGTATATTCATATAAATAGATCTAAAAGTAATAGGGTTGTTTATTTATTTTAATTAAAAAAAACATGCAGTATTTGTGAAGTTTATATTGGGATAAATTCTTTAATAAAATGTTTATGTGACATTTATGGAAGGAATATGACAAGCTGTTGTGTGTACGCTTATTTGTTTGTTTGTTTGTTTGTTTGTTTGTGTCTAATTGAAGGGAGAGAGAGAGAGAAAATAAAGGCTGGTGTGGGAAGATATAATTAACAACAAGATCCCACGTGTCTCAGGAATTTACTACAACTGTAAACAGAACTGTAAATGAATACGACCTTTCGCTTTTTCGCATTTTGTACTTTTTTTTTTAAATAATTGATGCAGCTATATAAAAGGAATAAATGTGGAAAATGTTCAGCTGCTTTAGTTCATACTTGCGCAATTTAAAATCACATAATAATATAATCATACCATATATAGTGAAAATGGAGTGCTGGTATTTAGTTAATTGCGGCATTTTATTTCGATATATTAAATATGTTATGAAAAAATGATATAATATATATAAAACCTGCATTGTGACAATTGTATCGCTTTTCATAAATTGTTATAAATTAAAAGGTTTTTCCACCTTTTCGCTGAGAAGGCTTGTAAAAAAAATTTTTTTTTTACATAAAAGCATGATCTCTCTGTCTCTTTTAAATACAGTCATTGTTTTTAAACCTTACCAAACTATATCTGTTATAAAGGCTGTTGTAAGCGATTACAAAAATAATATTAGATATTATAAATTATTCTTTATATATATATAGAAGTTAGTAAGGGTCCTGGATATATTATTATTGTAAGTTGGAGATGTGTACATTCGTTCCCGGTTGCTCTCGGCGTCAGTAACCACTTCCAGATAAAAAGCCTACAGTGCTCTTAATGTTCATCACTGCCTTATTTAGACTGTGGGTTAAATATAGATTAATGGCACCAGGCGATGGAAGCCGATCTCCCGTACATATAAGTGAGGCGAAAGACTGAGTGCTGTGTGAGAACATTGTGTCGCTTCAGTCGCGTCGTCCGTGTTTCATATTTAGATATGGAAAGTCTAAGACCGAGGACAAAAGGGCAAATGGTAGCGGGGAGCCCACAGCCCTGATCTAGGCGGTTCCCTGTAGGAACAGGAAGTCCCCATATGTGAGAGCAATGAGAGCAGCAGGTCTTCACTGGTCACTTGGAGCCTGGTGGCCGTCGAGTGACAGAGTGGCAGCTTGGAGCTTCACAGGATTGTTGGCCGCTGCTGCCCCTACCCATGTCCCTCACAAATGGCAAAGGTGCTGTGGATGTAATTTCTCAGGAGCCACAGCAGTTGCCGGGGATCGTACGGCGCGCGCCCGAGCACCTACATAACAACTGTCGCCCAAATCCTGTCAGATCGCTAACCTCCACGCTGCTTTGTAATGCGAACTGGAAGAGAAAAAAAAAAAACTCACCGTTCCAACTTGTCGCCGCATTTCACACGCAAACTCAAGGCAAGTTCTCGCTTCCTCTCTGCCTGTTATTTTCCTCATGAGCATTCTCTGCCACGTCCCACATTTCTCTCAGCCAGGCCGAGCTCTGAGCATCTGCCATGTGCCCGTGAAAGGACGAGACACTGAGGTGTGCTACAATTCTAGAGTGCAGCCTCGATCCTCCACACCACCGATGATAAATAAATAAATAAATAAATAAATCTGTGGAAATGCCTAACCTTCACTTCATGTTAAAAGAAGATTTATTTTTTTCTTTTAGAATAATACAGTTTGTCATTTGCAGTTAAAAGTCCAGAGATTTGGAATTACTGTATAATTTATTTAATACTTGTATTAAACGCACTGCAGTTCGTGTTGCTTACATGCAACTTGTTCAGTGGACTTTTTAAAAAAGTGGATTTTTAATCACACCATTGTGAGAAATGATTATTACAGCTTTTAACATGTAATGACAAGTATGTACAAAATTACCAACCAGACCGGTTCCAAATCAGACCCGCAATATTAAACTATAACACAAAAAGAACCGTGACTTGACATTATCGTACATTTAGGGGTTTTTACAATTATTGACCGTACATCGCACAGAGGACAAGCTTATTGTCCAAATATCCTAATTATCGTACATCTTGCAACACTGGTCAGAGGGGGTAACCGCTAGTCACATGGGGTAAATGATAGTCAGAGGTGTGTGCACGCGAGTCCGAGTTGGATACACACTCGTCAGGGGTGTGTCGATGCTAGTCAGAGGTGAGCGAAAGCTAGTTAGTTAGAGGGGGAAAACGCTAATCAGAAGTGTGTGGACACTTGTCAGAGGGGATAAACGCTAGCCCGAGGTGTGTAAATACTACTGTAGTTAGAGGGAAATGCCAGTCAGACGTGGGTAACCTCTAGTCAGAGTGGGGAAACACTAATCAGAGGATGAAAACTCTAGTCAGAGGGGGAAACGCTAATCAGAGGTAGCATACGCTAGTCAGAGGGTGAAAACTCCAGTCAGAGGTGAGTATACGCTAGTCAGAGGGGGTAAATGCGAGTCAGAGGGGAAACGCTAATCAGAGGTAGCATACGCTAGTCAAAGGGGGAAACACTAATCAGAGGAGAGCAAATGCTAGTCAGAGGTGGGATAATGCTAGTCAGACGTGTAGGAGGTGTGTAAGTAAGTGCTGTTTCCATGCATTTAGCCCCAACTACAGCACTGATCATCATCCTGGAAGCCGTCCATCTAATTAGCCAAATGCAACATACCGTTGTTTAATTCAGTTAATTCAGTTCGTAAGTGCATAAAAGTGTCATGATATGTATTAATTGCTCCCCAGAAAGTGTTGTCCAAGTTCACAGCAGGGGTCAGAATACCGGAGAAGACAGGACACAAGGATAAGAGCTTGTCTGTGCGGAAGAAGGTGGACAGTGTTTGCTAAAGTACAGCATTTATTGGTTTGCAAACGTACAGCGGTTGCCATTACGAGTCTGAAATGTTTGGAAACACAGAAGCAAAGAACAAGTCTTGGATTCATGGATAAAAGGGATGAAAGACAAAAAAAACCCACAAATTAATTATTGGCTTAAAACAGAACTGGAAAGTCAAAATATGACATGTAAAAAGGAATTCGTGACACGGCTCCACAGTGATAATAAGAACTGAAACGTTTTATTCTTTGATAGTTCATAATGAACAGACTTTCTCTTAGAAGAGAAGCCGATACAATATATATATATTTTATTTGTTCGTCTCCAGTGCAAACGATATCTTTAAATCCTTGCATTTGTTTATTTGTCCTTAATTAACCTAGTTGAGCTCATTAAAGTGACGCCCCAGCCTGGGTATTCATCGTGTTGTTTTCTTTCCCCTTTCTTCTTGAGCATGTCGTAAACATTGGTGCTAATTAATTGCAGTCTGTTTCTGTTTTGTTGGCACTCTTCGTGCTGTTCAGATGTCCTCCGAGGCGATTGCAGGGGCACAGCCATTTTTGCCAGATTGGGTTGACGGATTGGCGGCCGTCGATTGTTTCGAAATCCTCCTAATGGTTTGGAACGTTGTGTGTCCAAAATATTGTGGATTAAAAACAGCTTACATTCGCATTCAATCGTGACGATACTGTATAAAATATGCAATTAAAAAGAACAATCATGACGGCATGTGAGTCGGAGAGCAGAAATCATGGTATCGTCTCTGCGCCGGTGAGAGGGGGAGTATCTTTTGCCTCTTCTCAGTGTATGGCAGATTAGTTTTATGTAAGGAATAGCACATTCCGTTTTAGGAAAATAAGAAGCAATGCGGCCTGAGGCCTGAGAGTGGTGATGCTGAATGCGGAGGTTGGAACAGACGAGATGGGAAATGAGGCTGCTGCGCAGGTTAAACGATGTTTTTAGGCGCTTTTCAGCCTTTCATGCACATGCACATTAATCTAAATGGCGTTTCCAAATTGCCCGTAGTGTGTGGGTGTCTGTGTTTGTGTGCCCCGTGATGGATTGGCACCCTATCCAGGGTGTACCACTCCTTCTGCCATGAGTCTCCCGGGATAGGCTCCAGGAACAGGATAACAGGATATAGAGAATGAGTGAGAGTGAGTGAGATGATGTATTTAATTTTTGACGAATATATATGTAATTGTTTCTGTCACTAGGAATAGCAAACAAAAAAACAAAAAACAAACATAGCTCGTTATTCTACCAATAAATCCTTGGAAAGTCTTTATACAGTGGCAGAAACATTACGTTATGCCTAAATTATTCTTCCAATTTTAAATGACGTTTTTTAATTTGTTTATTATTAGCCCCAGATAGGCAAATAAGTAATTACTACAAAAATCGTATTAAAGTGTACGAAGGAGAACATTAGCAAATGTCTAAACGGCGGCACGGTCGCCTAGCGCTGTCGCCTTGCAACTCCAGGGTTTGGGTTCGATTACCGGTCAGGTTCGATTCCCACCTCTGTGTGCGTGGAGTTTGCATGTTCTCCTCGTCCTTGGTGGGTTTCCTCCGGGTACTCTGGTTTCCTCCCACAGTCCAAAAACATTCAGATTATGCTAATTGCCATTCACAAATTGCCCGTAGAGTGTGAATGAGTGTGTGTGTGTGTGTGTGTGTGTGTGTACCCCGCCTCGTGCCCTAAGTCTCCTGGTCTTCACTTACACACTCTACACAGTCTACACTTACACACTCATTCACACACTACTTAGGGCACAAGTCTCCTGGGATAGGCTCCAGACGATGAGTGAGTGAGAGCGAGAGAGGAAAAAAATACTTCCCTTATATTAGTTCATAGAATTAATGCCTTAAAGTATAAAAAAGTCTCTTATAAAGGTTTAATCAAGTTACTTATACTTGGCTTCTTTTCATGCAGAACGAAAATTTTAGACAGGAAAGCTTTATGCTCTGCTGTACTGTTTGCTCCCTAAAATTATAACAGTCAAATAAAAAATTTAAACTTTAAAACTCCCACGTGTGCAATTAGCTGGTGTTTTTTTTTTTCTTTTCTTTTCTTTTCTTTTTTTTTCTTCCCCTTCATGAAGTGTGCGGCAGGTGAGAACAGAGAAAGAGGAGTCACGATAGATAGACTGCCTCAAGACTTTGAAATGAAATTAAATGCTTGTGTTCAAGACCAGGCCAGAAGGTTGTTTGTTTGTGTGTGTGTGTGTGTGTGTGTGTGTGTGTGTGTGTGTGTGCGTGTGTGTGTGTCATGCCTAGTGAGAGAAAGACACACTCGTGCCAGCTTACGCTCCGATTCCTTCCAAAACTTTCCTCCCCTGTGTAAAATAGTTGCAGGAGTTAAGAAACTTGTATTGCGATGTCTTGCTCCATCTCCAAAACACCTACAAATTAGACAAACCTGAAGCAATCCACCTCAGCCCGGGCCTCGTCAAATAAATAAATAAATAAATAAATAAAAATAAAAGCGCCGAGATGCCCTTCTGAGTAGGAGGAAGAGCTGCTGCATGATTGAAAAGCTCTCCCAGACTCCGACACTCCCGTCCGGCGTGTGTGATTAGTAGCAGCCTGGTCCGCCCTCCTATTTTCGCAAGCTGTCAGGCTTGATCCAGACGCCTCTCGCCCCCGTCCTTCACCTGTGTCCAACTTCATGACAGGACACGCTGTGCTTCTCAAACGTATGAGCCGACCTGATCTGACGCTGCCGTTCCGTTCCGAGGTCTACTGTATGTATTTTTGTTTTTCTAGCAGGAGACCTGAAAGTGGAGGTTGAAGCTAGAACTCACCAAAACGGGAAGTGTGTGTTTTATCACACTATCAGCTTACACCATTTTGGGGAAGTGACTTGAAGGTCCCGGTGATGCAGAGGAGGAAAGTTAGAAACTCTCTCTATCCTTAAATATCTACGAAGCACCACTGGTGTCATCTATAGTTAAAAAAAAATGGGAATGAGATCCTAATAATTAATATGACTTAAATAATTGTCTTCATTAATTTTAAGAAAGCTAATAATTAAGCACAGTCATGACGCAGAGAATGTGGGAGAATGAAGTTGAGGAAATTAAGTATAGACATAAATGAACAAGGCTTAAACACTGGGTTGTGTTCCAAAAATCACTGTGTGTGTTTACATACATTTACACTGACCGGCCAAAAACAAACAAACGAAAAAGTCACACTGTAATAAGTAGTTGAATTTTTCTTTGATTACGGCGCATATTCACCATGGCGTCGTTTTGATAAGCTCATGCAATGCCACAACATTTATTCGCGTCCAGAGTCACATTCATCTTCCCTCCGATTAGAGAGGAATCCATTGATGGGAAAAATCTGGTCATTCAGTACATTCAGGTCATCAGCTGACATCATTTCTTGGGTGCATAACGTTACTGAAACGAGACCTGATCAACAAAAGCCGCCTCAGATCATAACTCTGACACCACTAGGCATGATGGGTGTGTCACTTCATCTGTTTCTCTTCTTACCCCGATGCGCTCGTCATTCTGGAACAGGTTCAATCTGGACTCACATCAGACCACATGACCATTTTCAGTTGCTCCACAGTCCATTCTTTATGCTTTTTTTTTAATTTTTTTACCAGATTAGTCTCACTAAGTTGTACCTTTGTTTAGTTTTTTTTAATTATTTAACATTTAAGTGATCTCTGATCAATAAGTAATAAGTAATAAGTTCTAATAAGTAATGCATTGGATAGATCTCCTTAGTTGTTTTCTTTGCTCAATGCTGGTCAATAATTTGAGACTGCTGCTGTTTGTTAAACCATATACATTATAGACGTTTACTGAAAAATATCTTAAATCTAGTCTGATCAGGAACAACGTACAGACATATCCAAAGGTCTCTGCAAAAGGTTTTCTTTGTTATCAGAAAACGTTAATAAAAAGAAATTGTGCAATCAACATTCACATTGTTAAAATTTGCAGCGTATATGCCAACTTCATTTTATTGACCAGTCAGTGACAACTTGTAATGCTAGCCCCGCCCCCAAGCATCATTAATTTTTTTCATTGTTTTTAATGGCTAATGCAAAAATAAGCAACACGTTTCCAGAAGCCTTTCTACTACTTTTAAGCAAATAACCACTAGGAATAAACTCAAACTGGTCCCAGTACAGTGTGAGTGAAATGTTTAAATCTAACCATCAGCTCTGTGTTCATCAGCCTGCTTACGCTGCATTGTGTCTGTGCGACCTAATTATCTCCAATAGTCCACTGTTTTGCTTTTTGTGTGTGCTGGAAACATGGGAAATGTTTTAATGGAAAAATATTGAATCCATTAACCTTGTGGACAAAGGCCGCCCGCTCTCATCTCGTTAGAGTCGAGGGGAATTGAGCAACTAAGTGAAATCTATTATTGTTTTAACAAGCCAAAAATGTGTTCATTTCTTGGGGGTCTTCAGCGTAAACGCAATTTCTCATCACTATCAGCTTAATTGAGTGGGTTCGCTAGGAGTAAATTAGGGAAAGATTCGCTAAATAGGTAAATGTTCTCATGGACACACACAAATACACACTACAAGATGACGAGAGTTATGTAGCAGTATGCATGTGAACATCGTGTGCCTTTAACACTCATTTAAAGTAGCAGCATGGTAATTTAAGTATAAGTATAGACATTACAAGAGTTTTAAAGGTGCACTACATTCACTTTTCCCAGAACTAGAAAAACACCAAAGGTACACCAAAGTGACAAGTAATGGTCCACTTTAGTACCTTTTTGTAGGATTGATAAAGCTCACAGCAAGCTGTCGGAAAGAAAAGAAAATATCAGTAAAAATGTCAACGCCATTTCATATCCGGAGAATTGTATTAAAGATTCTGCATCAATAGTCGGATTTGTTAGGCATAGCCAGGTGGCGCTACCGTGGTGGAAAGCAGAAAAAATTTCACTTTAGAACAACAAAATAAAGTTCAAAATACAAACAAAAATCAACATCAAAAACAAGGATACAACAACACCAAGAGCACAAACGAAAGTAAGACCTAAAAATCAAGAACGCAAGAGCACAACGACACAAGCTCACAATCAAAAACACAACAGCACAAACAAAAACACAACCTCAAATTCAAGAACACAACAGCACAAACAAAAACACAACCTCAAAATCAAGAACACAACAGCACAAACAAAAACACAACCTCAAAATCAAGAACACAACAGCACAAACAAAAACACAACCTCAAAATCAAGAACACAACAGCACAAACAAAAACACAACCTCAAAATGTAAAACACAACAACGGCACAAACACACAACATCAAAATCAAGAACACAACAGCACAAACAAAAACACAACCTCAAAATCAAGAACACAACAGCACAAACAAAAACACAACCTCAAAATCAAGAACACAACAGCACAAACAAAAACACAACCTCAAAATGTAAAACACAACAACGGCACAAACACACAACATCAAAATCAAGAACACAAGAACACAAACGAAAACACAACCTCAAAATCAAGAACATATCAACACAAACAAAAACACATCAAAATCTAAAACATAACATCACAAACGAAATATGCAAGATCAAAATCAAGAACACAACACAAATCAAAACACAACATCAAAATCAAGAACGCACAAAAAAACACAACCTAAAAAAAAACACACAATAGCACAAACAAAAACACAACCTCAACATAAATACACAACAACAAAAAACAAAAACACAAAGTTAAAAAAATAATAATAATTCTTAGTCTTGCTGTTGCGTTTTTGCTGTTGTATTATCTTACTGGCGGCTTGTGGTACAGTGTTTGCGCGGTTTGGTTTACGTGGTTTTGTTTACGTTTTAGCCCCCAGTGCTGCTATTAAACAGCCCTCAGCATCAATAGGATTACAATAGGATAGGATTTGTGCTAGTAGCACGATGAAGAGGTTCATACTGCAAACGTGTGATGCTGTATTATCATCTCAGACATCTGACCTCCATGTAACCCGAGTAAGTGTCTCCTCCATTACTGTAGCTGCATGAAAGCTAGACACCGACTATAAACTATAAGATACCGTTCCGTTTGTGGCCGTCTGCTCCCGTGTTTCTCAAGACCAGTCGGGATTATACATTTGGGTGTGGCTCTGTGTCAGGTGACGCCGGTGTTAAGTCGAGTCTTTTGTGTGTGAACACGCCTGTGCTTGCTCTCTCCCTGCCTCCATGCCAGGCTGCATTTCGGCTCAGTGTCTCGAGCATGCCTCCTCCGTGTTTACTTTAAACACTAATATTTGCACGGCAAATATTCCGGATCAGCGAGGATCGGGCTGACATATTTTCAAAAGAATATTGTACCGTCTGTCAGACGGATATTGTACGATGACAGAGCTTTTTACTGCATAGGTCAACATTCTTGAATTTTCTAAATATTCCTTTATTATACGCCCCCGGAGTTGTTTTGAGCGGCTAACAGAAGCTGGGATAAAAGCACAATGGCCCTGAAACGCACTTTGAGTCAGGATTCAGTTCTAAATGTTGACTTACTTTCTTTTTAAAGACGAAAATCAGGGAGGAAGCGTGTCGAAGGGCCTGACTCGATATCTTTGAACGCTCGCCTGCTCGGTGCATCACACACACACACACACACACACACACACACACCTTGGATGGAGAACAAGTGTGTATCGTGGCACGTGAACCAACATGATACAAAAAAAGTGGTGGCCTTGCTCTGGGGATCTTACTAGAATCCGTTGTAGAGCACGGTTTGTATCACAGAACATGTTCCAACAGTAATAGATAGTTCCCTGCTAGGAAACATTGGGCTTTTTGGGACGTGGCGCTGTAGCATATATTAGGTTCCAGATGTGTGAGGACGTTGCGGTTGTGAAGGGAGCATTTGGAGCGATTTGCTAGAAGCGCCCTCACCTTGTTTTGGGGACAGTGATAAAGTAGGGCTCGCTTCTACCGCAGCAGCATCTGCCCTCTGACAGCAATGACAAATCAGCAGCAGTAAACTTTGCTGAAGAGCAGACGAAAGCAAGGTAGCCTTCCCATCCATCACGGGCGCACGCAGACGAACACACAAAGACTTAAATGGCTCTTTCACGTCTTGCTTTTCAGTGGAACCGCGACACCAGGCCTTCCACTTTATACGTCTCGCTGATGGAGACTGACATTGCCCTTCAGCAGGACTCAGACACACCGGGAACTCGAAGTACGTTTGTGGTGCGCGTGTGTGTTTGGGGAGGCATTGGCGATGGCTGTGGGATGTGTGGGTTTCAAACAAATCAATGGAGGAAGAGGAGACAACGAGAGACAGATGATATCAGTCGTTACGTCTGTATGACAGCCAGCGTCTGGGGTTTCGAGACGGCATCCATGATGCCTTACGGCTCCCCCGATTCCCTGCAGAAATCAGCCACTCAGCCAGGGTCATATTAGACCCGATATAATGCTTAAAACTGTCACAGAGCTACGTTTTTTTTTTTTTTTTCTTTTTTTTTTTTTTTTTTACAAACGCATCTGTGACATGTCATTTCCGAGCACACGGAATGTTCGATAGCATTTCATTTGGAGGGAGTGTCTGCAGCTGCGCTGGAGATTCCTCCGTAATCGCGGTAACGCGTATCCACTTATCCAGCATAATTCTTCATATTTGGTTGTCAGAATTAAGTATAGGAGCGTGGGTGATGTGATTGAGGGCGGTGAGGGGGCGAGGACAATCAGCAGCACAGATGTCAGTCAAAGCAGATGGCAAGCGAAAAGTACGGGCTGTCACGTGAAGGGGGAAAAAAAACATGGCAGCCGTCATTTACTAAGAGCCGTAATCGGATTCGCCGAATCGAGCTGAAAAGATATGTCAATATTTACACATAGAAACTCCTTCGTGTTAATACGTAGGTGTAAAATTTAATTTATTTTTTTTTATTTATTTATTTATTTTATTTTTATTTATAAAATCTTCTCTATATACAAGAGGCGTTCAAGTCAAACCAGGACTTTTGATTGCGCAGGACACAGTTATGAGAGTAAAAACTCTTTAATTCACTAATGCACCAAGGTAGAAAGATTTCTCTGTACTGCTACATTTCTGAAATGCTGGCCTCCCAGGAACTCCTTCAGTGGTCCAAACATGTGGAAATATCTTTGAGCGAGGTCAGGACTCTACAGAGATCTGGCAATAACTCCCAGACGAGTTCCTGTAATGTGCAAGTGGTGTAGGTGAGTGATTGTGTGTACAGTTCACACAGACAAATTGGTGACAAGTTATCATCTGTCGCTTTTCAAGGCTCACGCGTTCCACTTTCTGAATGTTCCCCCGGAAC
This sequence comes from Clarias fuscus, assembly GCA_030347435.1. Taxonomy (NCBI): domain Eukaryota; kingdom Metazoa; phylum Chordata; class Actinopteri; order Siluriformes; family Clariidae; genus Clarias; species Clarias fuscus. The sequence goes on along the minus strand of CM059230.1, from coordinate 5,503,428 downwards.
GACCGCAGTGTGCTCCGAGTCGCCTCGGCTTCTTTAAAACAGTTCCACCACTCAAATGATTTACCGCGACGAAGAGTCTCATCATCTGTGACTGTCATTGAAGTCTCCTGTAAACTTCAATCGTTTTTACGCCTTCATTAACCAGAAATTTCATCAGAAGTCCCGGTTGGATTCGTGATGAAATGTCTTGCCTTTTTGAGAAAGAAAAATGACGTAAGCTCGAGGCCTGACTCGTGCTCACCTCAGACACGTGTCTGTTTTATTCCTTTGGCCACACGCTGGGCGGAAACGAGGCCGTCAGCACGCTGATAGCTTTCCGTGTTCTTCCTGACGAGTCAGTTCAGCAGTCAGAAGCTGCTGTGCTGTTCATGGACTCAAAACACCAGAGGTGCCTTTGAAAAGTCTTTGGTCACCATGGCCTGTGTACATTTTGTGCAAAAAAAAAAAAAAAATGTCCTGGGTAGCTAGTAGCAACAAGAGTGTAGATTAAAGATTGCTGCTTGTGCCTGATGTTCTGCTGATACGGATCACTGCATGCCTTTAAAAACAGCGAGAGGGAAATGCTAAAGGAGAGCGAAACAAGGAGGCGTATTATTAACGCTATGAAATAATCAGCAGCTATTTAACAATGGTTTAGCAACACAAAATTTCATTCTAAAGGTGTTGATTGTATTTTTGTTACAACGTTTATAAAACAAATTACAGTATGCAGTGTACATTCAAACATCCTACTAATCTAAAATCTTTTTTTTCTAAAAAAAAAAAACAAATTAGATGTTTGAAAACAGTTTTAAAAGCAATGGGCCCTGACCCATTAATATTTATTTGTTTATATTTGTTTTTAGGTATTTAAACAAAAATAGACCCACAGAAGAATTTCCTTCTGTAAATTAAACATCATAAAATGCTGTTTTTTTTGTAAATCTCATTCTCTGGTTAAATGATTTTAATAGATTCAAATGCTTTCTTTTTTTTTTTTTTTATAACAACATGTCAGAGTACTTCCCTTAATAAAACAAATGCAAAAAATATTTTTATCATATTATACCCATAAAAAGTGTCTCTTGAGTAAAAAAATTACAGAACATCAAAGAATTGTCTAAAATAAATATATTAATAAACTTAAATCTAAAACTTGCTAAAATATTTTCTCTGTTTATAATAATTTTAAATTGTCTATTTAAAAATAAAATAAATCAGGAATGTTTTTATTAAAATCTACAAAAGTTTTTTTGTCTTCAAATAAATAAATGTAAAAAAAATATTAAAAAAAAAATAATAATATATTTTTATATATATATCATTTTCTGTTTGTTTTTTTTAATAATGAAAATACACCAAAGAAAAAAAAGAAAAAATCTACTTCCTGAATTTTTTTAATTCTTTAAACCCTCCAGAGTGTTTTATATTAAACCTATCAAATAGGGCTGGGCAATAAATAAAAAATGTATTTAAACTGACATTCAGAACCTGTTATCGATGTCACCTTACCCGTGTAATTTTTTTAAATTCTGTTAATACTTTCCATGCTGTGGGTGTTCATATACTGTACTGTCCTCTTAAAACATTCCAGGACGTGTTTTAAGAAACTTGGAGGAGACATATGCCAGCTTAAATAGCTGAGCTTATTCACAGTACAAACCCTGTCAAAATAATTGTTCAATAATCATAATACAGGTTAAATGTAATGCTATTGGTTTGAGGTCACATCAAATATCAAAGTGTTTTGTTTAATAGGATGTTATGTATCTTACAACACAAATCACACACCACGTATCAAAAGTCAAATTTTTAAAGAATTTAACATGACGTGACTCTAATATAATGAACGCACTCTAATATCATTTCGTATCAGAAGAATAGGATTAGTGAAATAAATGAATAGAGCCTCCGTGACACTTTGGTGAACCTGAGATCAGAATAAGTGCTGGCACTCCGCACCGTCCTCCGTTTGCCAATTTCCGTCCGAGCCATGTGAGGTGGGAGGGAGAGGTGGTGCAGGCGGGGGTACGCGTGCTGTCACGTTTCCATGCCAACAGGTCTTCAGATCTAATTAGTCGAAATGCTAGGGACTTTGTTTTAATTATGATTGAAGCAGCCGTCTTCTTCCTCCTCCTCCTCATCCTCCTCTTCTTCGTCCTCCTCCTCTTCTTCCTCCTCGTCGCGGTCTTTCAGAATTAACAGTCTCGGTGAGTTTCTCTGCCACGCGCCTCTGCTGCTGGAACAGGTGGTCTTATCTCCGTGAAGCTGCTCCTGACATCCATGTGCACTCTGTTTCACAGGAGCGTGGCAGGGTAGCAGGGAACACACACTGCCGTGGCGCTTTGTCAGCCGGCGTCACGCCGGCGGTGACCCGCAGGGCCACGATGCTCCCTGCTCGTACCCAGTCGGGGGCCTGCGCCTCGGCTTTCTTCTCCCGTGCCGCCTCTGAGGCACAGCTGGAGCCGCTCGGTTCCAGGAGACACGGTCGCAGGAGTCTAATACGCGTTTGACATCCGGTCACCGCCAAGCAGCAGTCCATAACAGTCTGTGTGTTTTTGGGGGTGGAGGGGGAAATGTGTGTGTGTGTGTGTGAGTGTGTGTGTGAGAGAGAAATGGAGCGGGTATTTATAGAGGCTGTTTGTCATGTTTTTAATATTCTGGCCTGGCGTAGGAGCAAAGAACCAGAACAGCACACTGTGTGGTTTAGAGGGAGCCCGTGTTATTGATCCTCCCTGTCAGCATGAACGGAGTTTAATTACCTGAGCCGCTTTGTCTGCCCTACTCCTCCTAACTGGCCTTGTGGGGAGGCGTGCGTGTGTGTGTGTATGTGTGTGAGAGAGAGAGAGCGTAGGAGTGTGTGTGTGTGTGTGTGTGTGTATGTGTGTATGTGCATTCATAGTTGTCTGTGTAAACACTGTATCTTTTGAAGTAGGGGGTGGGGGACTATAAAATGAAAATGCAATCTGTGCAATCGGTTCCCTCCAGAACATTTTTAGCTTTTCCGTAATATGAAAAGAGGTGTGGGAGGAAGATTCGGGAGACCGGCGTTCACACCGTTCGCGCCGTTTAACGATGCCAGCATCGCTCTCAGAGACCGGAGATTTCCAGCTGCCGAGATTTTAAAGTCTTCACTTGAGAAGACGGCTGTAACTCGGACCTTCAAATTAATTAGGACGCGAGTTGGAATTCCTTATTCCGTTAAAAAATAAATAATTAAATAAAAAACCTTATCGGCCCGGTGTTCAGCCAGGGATTTCCGTCAAATCAAAATGGCTGCTCAAGAGTAAACAAGGTTGTCTTAACTTCAATGAGTGTTTGCTCTCGATCAGACAACATAGAGATTCAATGGCCGAAACACCGATTCGAACCATTTTTCTTAAGCAGGTAGATATCCGTCACTCTTTACAGTTAGCCAACCAGATTCCGGCTCACCACTTTATTAATATGGGGATAAGTGTTTGCTCATTTGTAACTCGTGTGTTAGCACAGGAAGTCATCCAGGAAGTGAAAAGGCCCTGGGTTGTACAAGACAGCAATAACAGAGCTCCGAACGCTTTAATGCCGTACAGTGTGGATAGTGTTGATGTTTAGAGGCTCATATAGAGCTAATAGGGTCTTTATGGTGAGGGATTACGACCATAAAATACCAGTGGTGCCTTTGGGAAAACTGGAGGAGTCAAAGTTCGACATGTTCCGTCTTTGTTATGCTTTACCGCATGTGTTTAAGCTCACAACAGAGCGCTGAGGTTTACAGAACTCGCCCACGTAACGCCCCAACCTTACACAGATCCCGAGATCAATATTATAAAAAAGATTCTTTCTAATGGAGCTGTGAGGTCAAATTTAATGTACAGTACAGTTATGGAAACATACCGTCTCCTCCCGACGTCATGACCTGAGAGGGTTTTAGAAATTAAAAGAATAGCGTGGCGCACAAGCTCGAGTTATAAAGATTATGATAATGAGACAGTATGCTGTGATGAGCAGATCTAAGGCTGATTGCAGAGAATCGCTGTCCACGCTCTGGACATCCATTAATCATCAATATCAATCGACATGAGAATCAACATGTTTTTAGATTTCAATTATTATTATTATTATTATTATTATTATTATTGTATTTTTATTAAAACTCCTACAAAGTTGTTGTATCCATTTTTTATTTTGTTTTCTCAAGTCAGTGACCAGAAAATCCAAGTTGAACTTTTTTTAAACGTTATAACCATATAATTATGCAATTATCTGATAGATAGATTGATTTACAAATTATAGATAGATTAATATATAGATGAATAAACACTTGATCAATTGATTGAGTGATTAACAGATTCATCGTGTGATAAATTGATGTAGATATATACAGATACAGTATACAGTATGTGTATAGATGGATAAATAGATTATTGATTAATTGGTTGATTGATCAATGGAGATAGATAGATAGATAGATAGATGTAGGCCTGATTGTTTCACCTTGTTCTGATGTTGAATTAGAAGAGCCACTAAATGCACACACACACACACACACACACACACACAGATCATATGACCACATCATAAACGACAGCACTCCTCAATCCTCAGTTCCGATTGGTCCAAAAGTGTTGATTGATTTCCTTTACAAGTGGACTCGTCCTGACTTTATGCTTTATTGTCCTGCTCTTGTTCAAACCTTTCACCCTTTCTCTACTAACACCTCACACAGGGACTTTATTTTAGAGGAGTGTTGTGTTTTATTTTGCTTACGGAATGAGTCTCCAGTTTGAGAGCACTGTAACATTTTGAAACATTAAAAAAGTTTTTTTTTTTTTTCCCTCCCCTTCAAGGACAGAATGTTTTCCGGTTTCAATCTGCAGTTATACACACGTGGACAAAATTGTTGGTACCCTTTGGTCAAGAAAAACAAAAACTCACAATGGTCACAGAAATAACTTAACAGAGCCTCCTCCATGTTTCACAGTAGGGACAGTGTTCTTTTCTTGATATGCTTCATTTTTCCGTCTGTGAACATAGAGCTGATGAGCCTTGGCAAAAAGTTCCATTTTTGTCTCATCTGTCCAGAGGACATCAATTTTCCTCCTGCTGCCACGTCCAGGGAGGTTGGCTACAGTCCCATGGATCTTACATTTCTGAATAATATGTGCAACTGTAGTCACAGGAACATCTAGCTGCTTGGAAATGGTCTTATAGCCTTTACCTTTAACATGCTTGTCTATAATTTACTTTCGAATCTCCTGAGACAACTCTTTCCTTCATTCCTCTGGTCCATGTTGAGTGTGGTACATACCATGTCACCAAACCACACAGTGACCGACCTGGAGCCCTATATATAGGCCCACTGACTGATTACAAGATTGTAGACACCTGTGATGCTAATTAGTGGACACACCTTGAATTAACATGTCCCTTTGGTCACATTATTTTCAGTATTTTCTAGGGGTACCATCATTTTTGTCCATGAGTTCATTTTTTTTTATAATTCTGTTGAAGCATGGTTGAAAAGCAATGTCTGACTTTCATTGGTTAACAATTTTTTTAAATTATTACTTTTGTCAGATTAAAGTTATTTATGTGACCATTGTGAGTTTTTCTTTCATTGACCGAAGGGTACCAACAATTTTGTCCTATAAATTTGAACAGAGGACGGTGAGGGAATGTACAGTATACAGTATTTACGGCTGCTATGATGCCAGTACGAACAGGAAGTTGCCCTCGTATCGCGTGTCCATCAGCATTGTGGTCAATAAGAGGTACTGCTTCAGAGAGCAGCTCGTCCTTCACGCTTCACTGAGTCTTATAAACTTAAACTCTCTGCGATTGTGATGGAGACGATTTTAAACAGTATTAGGCTTTTTGTTTTATATTCTTTGCTGAAGCACTCGATCACTTTTGTTAGACTGTGTGCTTCCTGTCAATATATAGGACGTTTATTCTGTTCATTTTTTCCACTGTATTAAGCTCCAACATTTTCTCCTACAACAATCCCAATCAGATGATGTTCCAAATGATGGTTTGTTATGAGTTTTTTTTTTTTTTTTTCCTTTCTCACAGCCGTCGGTTGATTTGGCTTAAAAGGGCTTAGCGTTCCGTCTCGGCAGAGTCGCGGGAAGCCATATTGTTTCGGTCGACATCAGATTAACTCACAGTTTGAGCGAGGAAGCTTTGTTTTACAGTCTGCTGCTTCGGCCACACGCGCCGGAATCCCTTAACTCGGCCACGCGTGACGCCGAGACGGGAGGAGGTCCGGCGACATTAAAGTACACTTATCAGTCAGTTAGCACCGAGACTTTAGAGCAGAGGAGGAGAACTATCTGCAGCTGTGGGAATGAATGTAAATCAGTTGGAGAGTGCTGTACGTACCGTATAATGTGTCAATACGTTCCTTCTAATCTTCTAAAGAAAAGTTAACGAATAAAGTTGTAACATTTCGGTGGTAACAGCACTAGACGTTTAGGTTGACAGGAGCACCCAGACTCGGAGGAAATAGTTTATTTGTTGAAGCAGAAATCACAATCGAGCACACAATGTGTTACTGCAGATGGACTCGTCATAACGCTTAAGTTGAGCGTACGAGTCCATATGCTATAACACGCCGGAGATACAGAGCGCGCCGGAGATCCTCTGCCTCAGGAGCCTCTGTGAACGCCGTGTAGACGTAACCTGTGAGGTCAACACTTTCAGAGATTCCTCCTCCATCCAAAGAGACAACAACTGAATTTTCATTTCAGCATTTTTTTTTTTTTACACAAACATTTCTTTCATGTTTATTTATTTACCAAGTGTTTTTACTCACTGCAGCAATTTTAACTTAGTATCAGATACAACTATGTTTTTTTTTTTTTTTTTTTTAACTCAATAAATGGTTGATGGCGGCACGGTGGATTAGTGGTTAGCACGGTCACCTTGCACCTCCAGGGTCGAGGGTTCGATTCCCGCTTCGGGTCTGTGTGCATGGAGTTTGCATGTTCTCCGCCTGTGATTGGTGGGTTTCCCTCTGGTTTCCTCCCACAGTTCAAAGACATGCAAATTAGGGTAATTGTTGTTCCCAGATTGCCTGGATGTGTGTGTACAGTATGTGTGTGCTGCACGCACACACACACACACTTCAGGATTGGCACCTTGTCCAGCCTCATGCCCCAAGTCTCCTGGGATCGGCTCCAGGCCCCAGTATAGAACATGAATGAATAAATATATTATTCTTTTTTTAATCTAGATAATTAATTTAATTAATTCAGGAAAAAATGCTTTTAAAATGTTGCAACTTTTCCTTCTGTTATATCAGATATACAACTTTTTGTAGATAAATTGCAACTTTTTATACTTTTGCACAACTTTTTTCTCAAAATTAATTTTTTATCAATATTAATAAAAACTGATAATTATTATGATTGTTTTATTTTTATTATATTGCGACTCAGATATTGTGACAAAACAAATCTAAAAATATGATTTCACATCATGAAATATTATTTCAATATTATATTTATTATTATTTATTATTATTATTATTATAGTTCTTGTAATATCAGAACTTGATACAAGTCTGAAATGAAGACTCCTTTCTCAAAACGTTTTTTTTTTTTTGGTTGTAATATTACAACTTTATTTGCGCATGGATATTCTTCCGTCCCTTTTTTTCTCAAATTTATTACGCAACTTCATTCTTGTAATCCACACACCTTTACGATTCTCTGAGCTGAGAGTTATCTTCATTTCCTCTCACATGCCCTTAAGCCATTATCGATTCGTGTCGCCTGTCCGGCGCTTTTTCGCCCGACTTTCACGTCACTGATGGGTTCAGCGATCCGTGTTTTTTTTTTTTTTTTTTTTTTTTTTTGCAGGCACTCTTAATTAAAGCCGCTGCTTTTTTCTCTTGGTGCGAACACTTTTCCTGTACACGCAGCGATCGCGGCGGCGCTGAAGGCTGCCAGAGAGGCGGCAGGTGTAATTGGAATTCTTCTGTGAGGCAGAAGCAGGAAATGAATGTGACAGAATCAGAGGGATCTGCTATTTTGCAGCGAGCTCAATTAGAACCCAGCCTCATGAGAGGTGGGAAAAGAGGGAGTTGGGGAGAGGAGGGAGGGGTGTGGGGGGGGGCGGGGGCGTGCAGGAGGGGTGCAGAACTTCCCAACGGTGTGGTAAAAAGAGATAGATGGCTAAATCAATGTATCAGGTGCATCCAACCATACTGAGGACTAGGACTTCACGGGAGATTTGGTAACAATGGTTGATTTATTTTATTTTATTTTATTTTTTTAATCAGAAGGAATTAAAGCCGACACGGCAGTATTAGCTGCGCTCTTCTATTTAATGCAAATTGCGCACACAGAGTCACAGGCCGGTGTGAAATATGAAAATAAGTGAGATCTCTTAGCGCGCATTAGAAAGCCTCTTATTTGGGAGTGTTTGGGTTTACCCTTCTCCCACCTGCCCGAAACCCTGAAATGAAGCATGATGGTAATATTCAAATAAGCCGCAACTAAGGTGAGCCGAGCCTGTCAGGGCAGAGCACTCTTTTGTCGAGCGTTTTTTTTTTGTTTTTTTTTTGTTAAGCAGCCGCGGCGTGTGAGAGGGGCTGATTCACTCCTTTGTTCGATTGCATAATAAACCTTTCTATCAGCCTTATCTTTCAGAATGCCGCTTTTTGTTCCCAATTGTGAAGAGAAGAGAAAAGGATGGCTTCGGCGTGAATAGTGGGATGCCGGTGTGACGCCTAGGTCACAACTTTTCCACCTATTCTTTTCCCCTCGTCTAATAGAGAGCGCCGTGTTGTTTGTTTTGGGTTGTTTTGTGGTTCTTTGACCAAGTAAGTAGATTTGCATCCTGCAGTTTGCATGGAGCTGACAGGTTCTTACTCATGTTCAGATCTGGACGAAGAAAAAGAAAAAAAAAAACCTGCTTCCTGATATTAACCAATTCGGAAAGTATTCAAATTCACACTATTCGAAACCAACTGCCCTTTTTTTTTTTTTTTTAGACTGACTGTTTAATCATTTAGTCTGATTCTAATACAGTACGATATCATTTCTACGGTAACCACTTATGTACAGAGTCATATGTCGAACACGGCAGAATTGAATCCTAATAGTAATTAACATAATCAGAAACATTTGGCATTTTTTTTATTCAAGAATTAGACAAACTGTATGTTTCTGAAAGCTTATACTGTACATTTAAAAAAGAGAGAAGGAGAGATGAGAGGTCAGTGAGGGAATGCTTGTCCATAGTACGAGTAAGAATAAAATTCATAGAAAGTGTGACATCTTTTGTTCGTAAATTAAAAATCCTAATTGGTGACAGATTTGTTTTTTAATAAAAGTACACATTATACAAGAACATCTCAGTTACAGTAAAAGAAAATCAATCCACGATGTTACTTGTCAGAGTTTTTGTTACTTTGCACAGATTGTTTTTTTTGCAATACCAGCCCACCCTGTACTGTTTTAATATACAGTATGTAGAGAGAGAGAGAGAGAGAGAGAGAGACAGCCTAAAAATGTATATACACTTCAGGAAAAGAAAAATTATATGATAAATATTATCATATTATTATCATAATAGTATCATAACATATAGCTATAAACTTAATATTAAAGCATTTATACAAGTTTTTCGTTTCCTGAAGTGTGTATGCATTTTCTGGCTCACATATAGAGTATTGCTGAGAAAAAGTATTTGCCCCTCTTCGATTCCTCTTCGATTCCTTTTTGCAGATTCGGATCATCAAAACAAATTTTTTGCATTACACAGAGATAATCCGAGGAAATACAAAATGCAGCTTTTAAAATGACGATTGCATTTATTAAGAGTAAAATTTTATTTAAAAAGCCCTATGTAAAAAAAAGTAATTGCCCCCTAAACCTGGTTATCCCACCCTTGGCGGCAACAACTACAATCAAGCGTTTGCGAAAAGAGTCTTTTCACATCGCTGTGGAGGAATTTTGGCCCGCATTTCTCATTCCAAGTCAGCTGTTCTGGAACCGTTCTTGCAAGAACAGTATTGTGTCGAGTGCATTTGCAAAATCCATCAAGCACCATGATGAAACCGGCTCTCATGAAGACCTTCCCAGGAAAGCGAGACCAAAACTTACCTCATTTAGAGTCACCAGCCTCAGAAATCACCGATTAACAAACAGCACCTCGGATTAGAGCCGTTATGAAGCTTTACAGAGAATCTCAATATCAACTGTTCAAAGGAGATTATTGTATATTTTGGACGCCTTCAGCCTCGTTTTTAGAGTGTAGAAAGAAATACAAATCAGGAAAGACCACGGAATTAGAAGTTGTGTCCAAACGTTTGACTGGTAGAGTGTATGCATTCTTGTACATTCAAGTGCTGAACCAACAGCTTTGTTGGTTCAGCACTTTACATTTTAAACCCTTCGACTGCTTCAAGCAGTCCTCATTATCGGCAGCACATCTAACCACCTTTTCATTTCTCTCAAGAATGCCTCCTCGTCACTAACAGAAAGTGATGTTTGCAGGCTAAGAATGATTAGCGGCTCTCAGTAGTCCGCGGCCCCCGGCAGCCCACGTTCTCAGCGTGAAGCGCCTCGGAGAAGCCGCGAGAGCGCTTTGAGGAGTAGCCTTTAGTGGATCTATTTTCTGGGTTTGATGTATCACACAGTGAATCAGGACAGACTGGGACTCTGCGCCCTAAAGCCGCTTACTTCTGACGCACCTCTGTTTGTTTTTCTGGGATGTTTTCTTTTTTGCCTTTGTATTTTGTAGTCTTTTTTTTGGTTGTTTGTTTATTTATTTAAAAAATGTATATATAACAAAAAAAAAAAAACACTTATTACGCCAGGCGGCCGTGCGCGTGATGTAATCTGCTTTGACTGACTTGCATAAATATGTGAATGTTGAATTATGGCAAATATTATTCCTCTCAGCATTGTGTTTTTCTAATGTGATTGTGAACGACAGGATATTATATTTTAAAATCAACATGCATTATTAATAAGGGTGGGAAAAGGAGGAGAGGGGTGTGGAGGAGAGCGGCGCGTGTCGAAGGCCGGGGTGAGAGCTGTTGCTCCGCAGCTTTGACTCGGAAACCGCGCTTGACAAACTCGAGGTGATTTTTCCGTTGCTGCTTTTCTCCTAGGCGCGTAAAAGCAGTGTGAACGGAATAGGATGCGACAGGAAAGCTGCATTCTAATGAGGCCGGGAACCGGCAACGCTCTCTCTCTCTCTCTCTCTCTCTCTCTGTTTTCCTCGTTCATCCTTTCCTTTTCTGCAAAAGGAAGATGAAATCCCACCAGTTGTACGTAAAAGCTAGAAGGAGCTACTTCTAATTCTGACTCTACCTTTTTTTTTTTTTTTTCCCTCTCCCCCAAACCAAAGAGCTGCTGCGCTCGACCCGCTGGGAGCCCTGCGTTTGGCGAGTAGGATAGCTGATAACCTTGGCGAAGTGTTAGGGAGAGCGAGGATGGCTCCGCAATCTCATTAGCCCTGGCTCCAGCCTGGCTTTAATTACCAGGCGCGTTCTACGAATGCCCTGTCTCTGATGAGTGAGAGGAGAGATCAATGGGCTGATGAGAGCGGTGTGGCTTTCAGTGTGTGTAGGGGAACACCTGATGCACACCGAGGGTGTCAGATTAAAGCGGTTAAAGATGCTCGGGGTGAATTATAAATACGAGCAGGCCCGGGCGCGTGAAGATCTACCGCGATATGGCAAATCTATCGTAACGTGATAGCTGAAAGTGCAAGGTACTGCGAGTGTGACGAAATCTTGGTTCCAGAAAAAAAAAGAAAAAAAAAAAGAATAACAGTAACAGCACATAAACGAATGAATTGAATTGAATTCAATTAAAGGCGAATAAATACAGATGACCCTGCTAATAAAAAGCAGTAATAAGAATTGGGCTAATGATTTCCATTTAGCATTTAAATCATTAGATTTAAATAAGAGAGCGAGAGAGAGAGAAATAATTAATGGAAACTATTAGGGCAATCCTCGTTAGAATGTTGCGGGAAATAATAATAGAAGAATGAACACAAAAACATCAAGGAACAGATTAAAGGAAAGCACAAAATACTGTAAGTCTTATAGTGGATGCCTTAGTTTAGTAAGCGCAACCCAATAAGGTGGTTTAGTGGTTAGCACTGTCGCCTTGAACCTTCAGGTTCCGGGTTCGATTCCCACCTTGAGTCTGCGTGCATGTAATTTGGGTTTCCTCCGGGTACTCCGGTTTCCTCCCGCAGTCCACAAGACATGCAAATTAGGCTGATTGGAGATCCCAACTAATGATTAGGGTGTTATATGTTATTTTTACCATCAATGAAAGTGTCCTTTATAGTTTTCTAAAAAATTATTCACCATATCAAATTCAGAGTGAAAATTCCATGACAAATATATTTTTATTAATTCATCCATTCATTCATTCATTCATTCATCTTCAGTAGCCTTTTTATATAGAGTGGCGTCCCAGTGGATTCAACTGGAATGAGAACAACCTAAACACACACAAACATGCATATGATAGAAGGTCGGTGAAACCCAGAAAAAAATTGTGAAACTCCACACAGAGTAATTCAAGGTCAGCCGCGAGGTGACAACTCAACCACTGAATATTTCATGATGTAATATATATATATATATATATATATATACTGTATATATATATACTGTATATATGTATATATAAAATATGAAAACTGTGGAGTGCCTGAGTGCCATGATAGGAACATGTCCGTCACAATCATCCCGAGATTACGAGCTCGATCAGCAGGTGATGCTTCAGAGCTGAGAGAGCAGATTGGGACCGTGCCACGTCAGGAGGGAGGAGGGGCATAGCTGCAATCTCACATCAGTCATAGCGACACCGGCCAATCACGGGCTCTGGTGAGCTCACGCAAGCAGAAGGGGTTATATAGCGATTTCCTCCGAGTGTGTTCTAAACATCCAGTGATATACTATACATAACATTAAAGAACTGGGAACAAATGTGTCACTGCATCAGGCTGCAAAGTGTCTAAAGATACTATATAAATATAACACCCTCATCGGCAACCTCATTTCCCCTCTCGTCTGTCCCAACCACTCAGCACTGTCAGCGTACTAATCACCGGCCTGATCGTCTGTCATCATCTGCACCTGTTTCTCGCTGGTTCATGTCCTTAAGCTGGATGATTTTCATGCTTGATGCGTCACTAACAAAACTAACAAACTAACAAAATACATTCCTCTGAAACTGCTCAGATACAGGGAGCGGACTGAAAATACACTGTACGAGAGGCCAAAACCTACCAAACATGAGAGCCAACAAGTCCTTCAGGAACCCTGGAGATCTGTTTCTCAAGACTACATTAAAAATACAAGAAAGTCAAAATGTTTGGAAGCAAAATATGACGCAATGAGGGCTGGCTCAAGAACCTTGCACAGTACTGGAAGCCAGATTCAGAGCTTCTGAATATCAGTCAGGTAAAAATCAGACACATCGTATTTTGTTTTCTAATGCTAGTGATATGTGGTGCAATACTTATATACCTATCTACTGATCCTACGGTTTTTATCTACATCTAGTAACGCTTCTAATTAAGCGATATCATAACAGATATGGAGTGCAGGTGTACAGGATATCAGCATGGTTGTGATGCGGACATAAGGGTTGAGTGTCGAAGGCTTCGCCCTATCATCAGGAGATCGCGAGTTCGATTCCCGGGTGATGCTGTAACCTCTCGCAGCCGGAGGTCTAGAGAGAGCTGATTGGCCGAGCTCTCTCAGAGGGGAGGGATGAGAGGTACTTAGTGCTCCCACATTAATCACGGCTCTACAGCCAATCAGGGGCGTCTGTGAGCTCGCGCAAGCGGAAGGAGCGGATAGCGCTGTCCTCCGAGTGTGTTACTCCGCCCCCAACGGTGCGTGAGCGAACAGTTCGAAAAGATGCAATCGGCTGGCGTCACATGGTTCGGAGGAAACGTGATAGTCTTCGACCCTCCCGGCTGATTGGTAGTAGCCTTAATGTGGGAGCGCCCCCTAGTGACGGGGAGGAATTGGACACGACTAAATTAGGGAGAAAATCGGGAATAATAAATTGTTCTACCATCAATCAGATACACAGTTAACTGGTGTGTGTGTGTGTGTGTGTGTGTGTGTGTGTGTGGCAGGAGGTGGGATTTAGAATGACTTTCTTGAGGTTAATTAACATCACACTGTATATGTTTACGCATAGCTACAAACTTTTTTAAAAATTTATTTGGAAAGTCAAGAAACAATACAAAGTTTAGTCTTCGGGTTGTTTTGGCACCTACACTGAACATGAACATGGAACCTACTCAATACCGCCGTATCCCTTATCTGACCTACTTTCATGAAGCTGGTTTTATGTAAATATGACACCTGCTTTTTTTTTTCTCCCCCCCCCCCCCCCCCCCGCTACCAAACTTAAGCTCATTAATAAATGTATCACTGCAGATTATTTATTCATGAAGGTGTTGTGCATTGTAAGGTCTTCTGGCCTACACCACAGCATAAACACCTGAAGAACAAAGCTCATCTCTGAGAAGTAAAAAAAAAAAACTCATATTCATAATTCAATCCATAATTGATGAAGCTAAACACACAGAGGATAGAAGTCACAGGAGACACTGAACTGTCAGATCCTTCAGCTTCACCTTCATCACTCTTCCTCCCTCAGAAGCCCAGCAAGAGAAGCACAAGTGAGTGGGATGTTCTCCTCGCTCTCCTCTGTCTTCTTGGCACAAACTGAGCATTAGCAAAAATAATGAGAGCATTCCCGTTACTTCTGCATGACCGATAACTGCTCTATAGACTGCGCAAGAGTCGGTCTTCTGATGTTTTCTCTGAACGTAGTTCTTAATGTCGAAAAAATAAACATTTCTTTTTTCTTAAAATGAGGAACATTTCTTAACACTCAACTTTGACGCATTGATCAGCTATAACATCAAAGCCGCCAGTTTAATATCAGGTAGGTTCTGCTTGTGCCGCCAAAACAGCCGTGTGTTGTTATACAGTATTTAGCCCCTAGACATCAGATAAACAGCAGATTCTTTAAGGTCAGGTAAGTTGCGAGGTGTAGCCTCCATGGATCAGACTTGTTTTTCCAGCATGTACTGTAGAGCCGCGTTCAGGGTGAGATCTACAGTAGGAAATTTGAAGGCCAGGTCGCATTATAATGCTGAAAGCTGCCAGCGTCATCAGGGAACACCGTTCCCATGAAGAGGTCCACATGGTCAGCAACAATGTTTAGGAAGGTGGTACATGATGGAAAGGAAAACGCGATTCGTCAGACCAGGCCACCTTTTTCTACTTCAGGAGCTCATTGTACAGTAGGTGCTCTCCGTGGTGGACAGGGGTCTGCATGGGCACTCTGACCGGTCTGTTCTGACCAGAGCCAGAACCTTTCTATCTGAGCCAGTGCTAACTTTTTTGCTTCAGGATCAGGACAGACTGGCTAGGCCTCAGTCCCCACATGTATATCATCCTTAGACCACTTTCAGCAGGTACTAACCACCACCACAAGACACAAAGTTTTTGGGCTTGCTCTGACCCAGTCGTCTATCTGTTTCCAGTTCCTCTCAACCTTATTCCTGGAGGACCTCCTGCCCTGAATGTTTTAGTGTTTTCCCTGCTCTACCACACTCACTTTAATTAAGGAAAGGCTGTTAAGTAGACGATTAGTTAAATTGTGCGTTCTGGGAGCTGAGAATACATTAAAGTATGCAGGGCAGTGGTCCTCCAGCAAAGGAGTAGAGAACCACCAGTTTATCCATCACAGTGTATAACTTGCGAAGGTCTCTCAGATTCTTACTCGTGCCCATTTTTCCTGCTTTCAATGCATCAACTGTTTTTCAACAAGCACTGACTGTTTACTCGCTACCTAATATATATCTCACACATTGGCAGGTACGACTGTAACACTATATGCAAAGTTATTCACTTCACCCGTCAGTGAGTTTAATGTTACGGATTATCATTTAATATATAAAGATTTTTTTTTCTTCCGATTTTTACATTCATACACCTGGACTGAATTCATCATTATTATTATTATTATTATTATTATAATAAAGCTTATTTCCTTTATAAGATAGAATGTTGATGTTTTTTTTTTTACCTTGGTTTATCAATTCATATATATAAGAATATCAAATTCTTTTTTGTTTTGTTTTTAAGCATGGTACTACAGTTTTTTATTAGTTTCATAAGAAGAACATTTTCGTCTAATAAATCACAAGTCTAATGTTTGCTAATGTTTATCTAAATAAAAACAATAATTTAAAATAAAATATTCATATATAATAAAAGCTCTATATTTATGTATTTTATTTTATTATACCGCATATAAAATATATATTGTTTTTGGTAACATGTAAGTTAATGATTAATAATAGTGCCTCAGGTTTTTTTTTTTTTCATTATAATTAAACCCCTACCCTTTTTTTTCCATTAGTGTATTTATTGTATTAATCAATTAATTCTAATTCATTTATAGCAAGCAATTGTTTATTTATTTTTTCGTTTTTTGTTTGATCATATATTTTAAATGGTCTAGTATTGAGCCTTAAAATACTTTACATTACTTAAATAAATGAATAAATAAATAAATAAAATAAAAATAAATCTTTTTGAACATTAGTCACAACAAGCTTCGCAAACCAGACGAACTTCTTTCAACCCTGGCAGAGCATCGTCTCCATCATGTGATATTTCGAACGAAAAGGAAACGTGGATAAACATTTGAACAGATCGTCTGATTTGGAAATTGTCCGTTTGTTAATCAGAGGCTCTTTCTTTGCTCTCATTTGGATCGGATCTGCACTTTGTTATTGTGCCGCCCGCCGTCTCGTTTCCCTGTCTGTCTCTGAAAAGATGCCATCCTCCTTCTCTTAGCTCCATGTCCTCTCTTTTTCTTCCCACCAGACAATCGATAGGCCACCTCTCTCTTATTAGAGTGGGGTTTTTGTTTCCAGAGACGGCGTGCTCTCTTTCTCGTGGCCTTTCATCGCCGACGGCTCGGTCCGTAGCCTGAAAACTTACGTCCTAACTGACTCTCTGTGCTTCTTTTTAAACTGTATCTCATACATTACGTGTTACGCGATAAATGGCAAACATCCCATATGTGCTTGTGTACTTCACTTGTCTTGTCATCTCTTCCCTCGATCTATTTTCTCTCCGTCTCTCCATGCTGGGCGAAGGCAGGAGACGTATCAGAGCAGGAGCGTGAAGTGACAGAAGGAGATTTCGGCACGTCGTCGTTGTTTATCGTGGCGAAATGCCGCTTCACACCCCGGCAGCCTCGCTCCCGTTCCCGTCTCAGGCTTTCACATGTGACAACCTTTTCCTTTTATTTACCAGCAGGATATTTCTCATATTGTCTTGATGAGGAAAAGAGGCTGATTGGATTTTACTTGTCAGGCTTCATTAAGCACTTAACCATCTTCATGCCAGAGATCATTGGCACATTTTTCAACTATTTTACGCTCAATGAAAGACAAAGCGCTCTATTAATACAAGAGAATACATGGATTATAGTGACAAGCAGATACGGTTTACGCATTATTGATAAATGTAATGACCGTATATTACAATGCATTTAATTAGCCGGCACAATACATTAAATGGCTTAGATACAGATCAAGAGCTTTGGAAAATGTCGAGATTGACCATCAGCATGAGGGGGAAATCTGCACGACTTGATTTGAGCATTCTTTAGAGTTTATAGAGAATGGTGCGGAAAACAAACAACATCCAGTGAGCGGCACTTCCGCAAGAACGAACATCTTGTTGTTGAGAGGAATGAGAGGAGGACGGTCCAAGTGGTTCCAAGCTGACATGAAAGCTCTTTTCTGAAAAGCACATCAGATATTCTGGAATGAATAAAAAGTGTTTAAAAAAAAAAAAAAGGAAGAACTAAAGGACTGAATTCGTGAATGCAATTTTTTTTAGCATGGTATACACAATACCTTGCTTCATTGCATCCACCTCTAATCATTTGCGCTCATTTGTGACAATAAAGTTGAATCTAATCTAATCTAATCTAATCTAATCTAATTATTATGTTCATTATCAATTAACTACATCATGTGCAATATAATTTAGCAGTTTTAACATCATGATATTTTAACATCATCGTGAAATATAATTTAGTAATATCATGTGCAATATCAATTAACAATATCATATGTAACATAATTGAGAAATATCATATGCAATGTTACTCATTATTGTAAATTCTACACCAGAATCTGGTTTCCACTACTCTAGTGCTACCTTCTACTTTTCACTATGTTACGTCTAGTTTGTGGATTGCGTGTGTATATTTATATATTATATTTCCTCCAGGATTAATAACTTGTTATCTTATCTTATTTTATCTTATTCAATATACTTCATATGTTCATTAATATGAATATAGATTTTAAGAAATAATTACAATACTTCAACAATGAATAATGTATCATTTATTACAACATGAATTTATTTGTTATAATATATTATATACAAATACAATACTGTATATAGATTATATACTGTGATACCGTGTATGTATATTATAATAAGGTTTAGAACATTATTATATACTGTGTAGTATTAATATAATTGTTGTGCATATCTAGGAGGGGCAAAAGGGCGCATCAGGACGTCACTAATGACTTTTGCGTTAGTGTCTGGAGTGGTTTACCCATCTGCCCCCCTCCCTCTCCTGTCTCAGTCCAAGGGGTGGCATCAGAGGCACGGCTCGTTACCCGCTAACAAGCCCCATCACAGCCTCTCATTAACGCTCCATCGTCAAGAGCCAGATACAAAAGCTGTAAATCACTAGCCTCAGCATGCTGTAGTTAGCCGTTTTCATGAACATCACAACACACACACATACACACACACCCCAGTCTGACCTAGCAACAAACGATTTGTTATTAGTTCAAGCGCCATTATTCTTGTCTTCTCATTAACTGTTTGTTTTGGATAGATCTCCGAGTTTCCTCATCGTACCTCATCGTTGTTTTCTTTCTTGTGTATGTTGCTCTCTCTCTCTCTCTCTCTTTTTCTCTCTCTCTCTCTCTCACTTGCTCTCTGACACTCCCTCTGTGGCGAGACTCCAGGTTTTAATTAAACTTCCACAACTGGCAAGGACATATCACATCCTGTTTCATCAGCCCTGCCATCCGACCTCCCCCCCTTTCTCATTTAGCCCCAGAGGCATGGTTTGGACCAGACCTGGCTCTCCGTTCGGGCTCCCCGCACTCTTGTACATTAGAGATGCCCACAGCTCCTCCATTATACTCTCATTCCTGCTCTCCGTCCAGTCGCAATCCATCAGGCCTCTCCGAGCAAAGCTCAAACACTAATCAGAGGCATCTATTGCTCTCCCTGGATATTACCCTAAACATATGATGGATGGCGTTTGCCAAAAAGAGATGGGCCTCTCATGTCTCTGAAGGTTTGCCTTAATTGCAATGGAGAGAGGACACGCCGCAGTAATGGGATAATGGTGGAGATGGACCGGACTTTGGAGCGAGAGTAATCAGATTCTCTACACTGTGCCTCTCTTCACTCTCCTGATCACCCCCAAGAACAGAGTGAGTGTGTGTATGCGTGTGTGTGCGTGTGCGTGCACTTTGCTTCCGAGGGTGTGAAAATGTAAAATGTAAAAATGTGCCATTAACTCCAGTGTAACCCAGATTTCCCTGCTGCGAGTGGTCTTTTGTATCTGCATATTTTTGCATAACATGGCGCATTTTCATAAGCTGCTCCGGTAGATACGTTGCTGAGATTACAGAGCGTGGCCAGCGCTCACGTCCTCCTCTCACATGACTGACTGACACGCTAACCCGTTCCAGAAGTACTGACCATAACCTGCTCTCATGATATCACGTTAAGTAGTTCCTCTGCACTTTGAAAATGCGAAGGGTGAAAAAAAAATTTTTTTTTTAAACCCTCTCGACTCTTGACGTGTTCATTTGAATACGATGCAAATGAACTCCGAATTACAGAGATCGTCAGGAACTAGCGACGCTGCATTTTTCATGGCGTAGCCGCAGCATTTAAGAGCGTTTCCTCCTCCCGCTGTCTGCCAGGAAATGGACAGTTTTGGCTTTGATAGCTTTTTAATGTCTCTTCAAACATTTTTCGCCATCCATTAAAATCAAGCATTAAACCTGTAATGATGCTGCATGTAGTAGGATCATCTAACACTTTTGCTCAACCTTTAGCCAAGCTTGGCATGCTGTAGATCTTAAGGATTTGCTTGTGTTTTTTTTTTTTTTTTTTTTTTTCTTCCCGCACCTTGGTTGTCACAGTAATTAATTACGGTAAACTCAAAGCAACCCTCTCAGCACTTTCCTCTTTAGACGTGGAAAGGTGAGGTGACTCACTCACCAATTAATGCTCTAAGTGAGAGCTGAGGCTCGATGGAAGGCATTAGATTACCCTGGCCTAATGACTCGCAGCATTTCGCTGTCAGCCGGGAGCAGGAGGAGGAAGGAAAAAAAAAAGAAAGAAAGAAAGAAAGAAAGAAACAGCGTCTCTCTTCTCTGCCCCTGCTGCGAGAGAATGATATAGAACAACGCTTCTAAAAGAGACCGGCTTGTAAATCGGTGTTGCTTTGCTCTAGGGATAAAAACACCTTTCTCAACTTTAGACTAGATACGCAGCTTCGTCTTTTATCTTTTATTCTTGTTTTTTTGATCCCGTTGCCAGTGGCCAGCCCTCTGGATGCACCAGTTACCGATGTGGAAGTAGGCATAGTTTAACTTACAAGTCTCTTAGGTGTCTAGCGCGGACCTTTAACCCCGCGTCCATCGGGAGCTTCGGCAATCCTCCTTCGCAAGCTACACTCTCACGCGCACTCGCACACACAAAACACATTTGCCCTCTCCTGCCCTCTGTTGTCCCTAAGGCTCACTCTCAGCCAGTTCTATCCATCCACCCTGCTTACACACACAATTTCTCTGTCTATCTGTCTATCCACCTCCTTATTTCTTTCCCCCCTAATAAGATAGGGGACCAAGGTGCTCAGGCTGTCTATCAGAGACATTTTGCTTTGCAGCTTTCGCTTTCCCTCCCCAGCTCCCTCTCCGCACCTGCCCCGAGTCCGTGCCTGTCCTCCCCGACATGAAATCGAATGAGCCGGGACGCCTGCTTCAGCGCGACAGCTCCAGACTGGGAGCCCTGGAGATTTAAAACAAGGGATGACAGCAGAAATTGTCCCTTCAGCTCGGCGTTCAGCTTGGGGACAACCGGAGGAAGAAACAAGCTCTAAAATTGAATAACATCACACTAGTCCTTATGAAATATAGTCTTTTTTTATGAGGGGGGGGGTTCAATGGGATTGAATTTGTCAACACCAGTTTTTTTTGGGATTGTTGTTCAATCTAATGCCCTAGTGATGTATTCACTACAGTTTCCCTTGTCCCTTATCACATGACATCTGCCAAACTGGGAGGTTAAAGGCGTCCTACTGTATGTGAGTCCTCTGAGACATACAAAGCCACTAAGACTTCCCGTCTTTTCCTCTATTGTTCATGTCTTCCATAACCATCCATACTATAACATTATGCCTGATACGGTGTAGATTCCTCTTGTGCCAGCTGGGCAGCTCGGGCCTCTCAAGGAGTGGCTTTTCAGAGTATCTGGAAATGCTCTGTGGTGTCTGGCACCAGGACGTTGGCAGTGAATCCTTTGGGTGCAGTGGGTTGCAGGGTGGGGCTGATCTGTGCTACAATGGCTTTTCTGTGGGATCGGACCAGACAGGCTGGCCTTTTGTCCCCAAAGGCAAAAATGAGCCTTGGGTGCCCATTATCCTGTCACCAGTTTATGGGTAGATAAACCATATGGGTATATGGGCATTTTTAGTTATTCTGTCTCTGAGTCCTGGCCACAGGCGAATTTTTCCTGTCCTTTTTCCTTTCTCCACTTTGGTGTTTGATCCTGAGGATGGGTTTCCTCAGGGTTCCCCAGTTTCCGTGCACTTACAGTACCATAACATCTACCGATTCTCTTCAGGGTATTAGGAAGTGTGTATTTCCCTGCAACAGTCAGGGGTCCTGTCGAGAGTGTGCTCCTGCCTTGAGCTCCCCGAGATAACAGCTTCTAAAGATCGATTAATCGATTTTCAGGATCCTTAGCCAATCCCTGAAGCAAGATTCGTGAAGCCATCCCAAATGGGATGCCAGTTTATTCAGATACAGATAGATACAAGTGACACGCAGCAGGTTTGAGGTCCCAGACTGACTAGCAATTTTTAATTGTTCGCTACCCGACTGGTGATGCAAATGTGCCTGTTACAAAAGCTCCCCGTCTCCTCCTGAGGTTTGCACATTTTGATTGCTCTGGCATCATGGTTGGCATGGATCTATTTAAAAAAAAAAAAAAAATCTTGCATAAAGCAGTTTTTTAACCGCGAATAAAAGTATGAAGAGAAAAAAAAAAAACAAATTACACCAACTGAAGCATTTTTATCAGCTTGGGTGGCACGCGAATCTCCGCAAAGTCTTCAGCACCTGGCGGTTTTGCGAATTCAATGCAGCCACTTTTAAAATGGCCTGAATAATTGCTTCCCTCTCACTGTCATCACAAAAGAAGAGTTAAGTAGCAAACCCAGCTGCAGTGTATTAGAAACTGCAAGGCGTTGCTCAAAAATGCCTCCCGAAGAGCGCGCCGCGTGCTCGCAACAGTCGTTTCTTTCCGACTTGTTTATCATTTGCAGAGTCAGTAACCCCACTCAGGCCAAATGGCAAAATGTGTGTGTGTCAGAGAGAGAGAGAGCGAGAATGTGAACGTACATGCTGTGCCTCCATTCCGCCCTGTCTGTACTTTTCTGAAGCATTACTGATAATTGCATTTTGACTTCATTATGGGATGAGCAGCAAGAGACAAAATTAGATCTGTTTATCAGCCGCCCAGCAGTGTGTAAAGATTCCATTTACCAAAAAAAAAAAAAAAAAAATGCTTTTGTAGTAGCGTTTTGATTGGGGGAACGGTTCTCAGCATGAAAGACCATAGCAGGGGAGGACAAAAAGGAGAAATTAGTTCGCCCAAACAGAAATAACGCAGTCAGACCTAAAAAAAAAAACATAAATAAATAAAAATAAAAATGGAAGTGGCGCAGAAGGACAAGGTAGATAACGAGAACTTAAACAGGAAGTGACACATTGTAGAGGAGGGAACCTACTAAAAACAAAACCGGTCACCGGTGTCACCTCTTCGTCACTCCCACCTTTTCTTTCCAATACCAGAAGGAATACAGGAAGCGGGGAAGTGGACGTGAACGTGTTTGAAAGTGTGGACAGTACGGAGCAGGAGACGACAGGCGCTTGTGACAAGAGAGGTGATTAGAAGGGACGCGCATGTCCCGAGTCGAGGAAAAAAAAAAAGTGCAGGGAGGAAAGAGAGAAGGAGAGCGCACGCTACACGTGGAAGCAGAAAGATTGATGACCGCCGGCAAAAGGGAGGAACAGCATAACTCATCCTTCATCATTCTGAAGAGCTTTTCATTAAAGCCTATATGCCAGCATGCTGAATTTTAAATGATGAGGCATTCGTAATTACAGATTAACTGCGTATGTGCAGCTGTGAGGATACTGAGACTGAGTTAAAAATGTAACTGCAGGGTTATCTGTCTTATCCATCTATTAGAGATGAGTGGAAAAATCGGTTCAGTTCTGTAGTTCCGTGTGCCAATTCACATATCCTCTAAAATAGTCCTTAATGATGTTTATAAATAAGTTTTAATTGAAGTTTTAAGCTTGCTTTTAAGGTGAAAAAAATTCACGATTCCTCTATAGTCCTACAGGTGGTGCACTCTAAACTATTCACACACTGGCTGGTAGGAGCGAATTATTTACCAGGTTTGTTTAGAATAGACAATTCCCAGCCCTACTATCTGTATATTTTTATATAATCTTTGAAGTCACCAATTGTTCACCAATCCTCACACATCTGTACCATCGTATCCATTGTGTCATTCATGAAAAACAATAATCCATAGAAAATAAATGGCTAGTTTGAATACAAATGGAAATAAACCTTTATTTTGTCTTTGCTTAACAGTGACCTACAACAGAAGCAAACTATTTCCTGGTATTTATTTAGTCTGTTATTACCTATTAATATTTAAATCGTAACATTTGTGTTAGGCCTAGTCTAGTGTTATTTTAGCTGGCACAACTACAGTATACAGTATATATATATATATATAGGTTGAACCGTATAAGGAATAGCAACACCGCTTGTGTGGTGAGTTTAAATACTCAGGAAAATCTGGGTGCTTTCACGACCAATGCGTAACCATTTATAAAAGATTAAGATCATGTGTCAGTCAAATATCCGACAGTCATTGTACA
Organism: Clarias fuscus; assembly: GCA_030347435.1. NCBI lineage: Eukaryota > Metazoa > Chordata > Actinopteri > Siluriformes > Clariidae > Clarias > Clarias fuscus. Next base: position 5,479,137 of record CM059230.1, on the reverse strand, counting down.
TAAAACGGCTTTAAATTAGACTGATAAAGCTCTTACATATGCTTCCTCGTAAGCTTATCAGCTGTAAATATTGCATGTATAATGTATATAGTGACTCATAATCATGCATTTTTATTAAGGAAAACACAAATATAAATACAATCCCACAGGATTGTCAGTTAATTTACTGCAGACATGTTTCACCAGATAGCGCTGTTTATTTAACCCTGCGTAGACGAGGATTTCAGGAGTACTGGATTAAAGTCTTTGCATTCCACACAGAAGTCTTTCTGGCCTATTCCTGGCGCATATGACCGGTTTCTATTCAACCCAGATGCCACAAGGAATTCTGGTCCAACAACGACCCATACCACTTTGCTACAACGCTAGTCACGATAGTGTCAAATTTCTGCCAGCACTCGTCCTTATTTTTGGCCTGTCATTGGAGCAGAACCTTTTTCAACTTTAATACCGTATCTCAGCCATCTCTCAGCACCTAGATACTACATAAAACGGCAGCCTAAGAATGGTCCAGAATGATTTGCCAGATTAGGGCTGCATAAAAGCCTTAATAATAAATTTCAGCTAGCAGTCGTGCTTTTTGTTGGCTGGTGCACGGGCCAGGACTCATTTCAGCTCTGGTACAGAATCTCAGCCATCTCCCTCGGTCCAGACATTGCAAAAAATGACAGTCCAAGAATGTCTCAGACCGGCCAGAGTAAGCCAAAGCAGCATATATGCCAGGACTACTTGAATATATAGACATTTTGGACCGAATACCGTCACTCATCCACAGTCAACACATTTGCTGTTTGGCATAAAAGCTGTGGTGCTGTCTGACCAGCACTGCTGACTCAACACACTACGTCTCGGTCAGATATGTTTATATGTTTAGAAATTTGTGCAATGTCCCTGACTGTGTTATATCTAAATGCTAAAAAAGAAGAATGTTAATATGCTTGTAGAATTCATTCTCATGGATTATTCATCAGCATTGAATGATATGCAGCATGGAATATTGCAAAGACAAATTGACCTCTGACTTCTTTGTGCGGAATGTCAGATCTCTGACTTATTGGCAAACAAGAGGTTGTAAGGTTGTAATTCTCCTCACAAGAGGCTGCAAGGAGAATGATAAATTAACAACGTAAGAGAGCAAATAAAAACAAAGTAATAAACAAAGAAAATTAAGAAAATAACAAAGAAAGCAAAGTATCAAAGCACTGTAACAAACTATGAAGGAATTGTAACAAAACAACAAAGAAAAGTAAGAAATTAACAGAGAAAAGAAAATTTAAAAAGTGAAGATAAACCAAAGAAATGTAACACAGTAAGAACCCAAGAAATTTACAAAGAAACATAGTGAAAGCAACAAGCAAATAAAATAAACAAAGTATCAAAGAACTGTAACAAACAACAATGAAAATATACAAATTAACAAAATGAAAAAATCATTAAAATGTGAAAATAAAGCAAAGAAAATGTAACGCAGTAATAAACAAAGAAAATTAACAAAGAAATGTAACAAAGTAACAAATAGACATTTTACAAAGCAACATAGCAATGTAAGAAACAAAGAAAATAAACAAAGTAACAAAGAAAGCAAAGTATCAAAGAACTGTAACAAAGAATTGGAAGGAACTAAGAAAGAATTACAACAAAACAACAAACAAAATTTACAAATTACCAAAGCCAAAAAAAAAAACACAATTCAAAACAAAGTACATTAAAATACAAAGAAATGTAACAAAAGAACAAACAGAAACTTTATATAGAAAAGTAGCCAAGAAATGTAACAAAGTAACAAACATAAAAGTGTTTATAAAGAGCAAAGCAAAGTTAAAGAAACAAAGAGCATAAAATTTTTTTTTTTTAAAGTACAATCTAAAATAACAATTTAAGTAACAAACCAAATGACAATGAGAGGAAAGACTAAATTAAATTATTCGTCATTAAATTACTAGCCTAGTCTTGTCGAATAGAACTTAAATACCAGATTTTCTGTACAAATGGAGTCAGGTGCAGTTTACAGTACAGATAGTGGGATGTTATGTAACCTGTAATATTACTATTGCAAGAATAAATTTTTTAATATTCATCAATGGGTCCCACGCCTAGAGGATATTATAATTATGTGCCACTCTTGGGCTGTCCACAGTGTTGAGGTTTACAGACCTGTAAACCTCAACACTGTGGCTTCGTTGCTTTTGCTTGCATCTGTAAGAAATGCATTTTTCATGACTACACTAAAACACCAAGGACGTACTCTATACATGCCGTTGTCTTTGTTTGTTTTTTTTCTTGTTTTTGTGAATTTTATCACAGGATAATTGGAAGCTCTTGGACCAGAATCCGAGAGCAATCCTCTGCCAGATGTTTGCGCACTGGAAAAGTGCTAGCTAACGTGTCAGCTGATGATTTGTCAGGCATACCTGTAGCTTTCGCCGCTCACTCGCTTTCGCCACAGATACACTTCCTGTACAGATGTAAATATAGCACAGGGTCCTGTTAGCAGGGCAGCTCTGAAATGACATGAAGTGTGTGGAAATTCCTGTGGAAGGAGCTAGCAAGACAAGAATAGCTTTACATAGGGATGGGTGATATGTCGGAACGTTAGCATATGAGCAAATAACAAACTTTTGTTTCAATTTGTAAGCAACCTTCAAGATTTCCTTTATATTTGGTGAAAATACCTTTAAACAATGTACAAGTGCATCTGACTGGCCTAATAGTGCCACAGGAAATTAAAATGAAACAGAAAAAAAAAAATAATAAGCTGTTGGTTAACACAAAAATTTTTATTTCTTCAGCTACAATGCATGGAGAAGTTTTCATTAACAGGCGCATATTAAGGTGACGCTCTCTGATATGTAAATTTAGCAAATAATTGTATAAACGTTTATTAATATGTATGAGAGTCTGTTAATGTGTGCTAATCAGTTCGCTTATTTTTCATATCAGTCAGTTAGTAATATGCAAAATAATAATAAGTAAAAGGCCTCAATTTTAAATGCTGGTAAGAGTCCAAAAAGCCCTCACACTTTACTTTGTGTGTGTGTGTGTGTGTGTGTGTGTGTGTGTGTGTGTGTGTGTGTGATTATGATTGTGCTTTGCTGAACATTATGTCTTATTCAAAAACCCAGAGATGTCAGATCTTCGAATCAGAACGTGTGGATTGATTTTCTTTGACAGCATGACACTGACAGTACTTGCAGCTAAATTTCCATCATAAATCTTAGGTTTCTATTAATGAGCTCTTTCTAATACATTACGTTGCCGTAGTAACTGCTCATTCACAGGGCTCACATGGCAGATATTGCACATGATCTAAGACAAATAATATTCAAATAAAAGAAAAACCTAAATGAAGTAAAAAACAGTTGATCCTCGATGTGAACGTTTTTGGAAGGAGTCTCCAGTTTAAAGAGCTTTACAGCGCAGGGTGAAAGTCTTGCCACTTTAAGGATTCTCAGTCACATGGTAAGCAGCATATTTTATTTAACATCAATTCCAATAGAGTCTTGTGAGTGAATGGGTGTTTATCGCTACTATGATACAAGAGATCTACAGAGGCACTCTAACCTTCGTTTTCACTTTTCTAATACTGACACTGAAACTTTGAGTAGCAGCTGATGCACATAAATTTTATTTTTTTTTTTTTTACATGACAGTCAAACTCTTACATTGTAATTACAGTAATTACAATGAAGTGTACATAACATTATGATCACTGCTGGTGACGGGAACATCGGTACCCAAGGCACACCCAGGGGGGACGAAGGCCAACCCATCCAGTCCGATCCCACCGAAAAGCCAACGTGCCACAACTCTGTGGGGAAAAAAAGTCAATGCTATGCATGTTCAAAAGGCACCAGAACACCCAGTACACTAAACTTCCACCGTGCACAGGCCAGACAGGCAAAGATAAAAATGAAAATAAGAAAAAAGACATTCAGCATCTGCGGTCTGATATTTCTTCTCCAAAATCTGAGCCATCATTTTTAACATTATAAACAGTTCAAAAGCATGGCATTTGGTTCATTCATTCATGACACTGCAAAAACATCTTAGCAAGTGAAGATATCTTTAATCAATATTAATCTACAATGTCTTGGATATAGGAATAGATTTATTATATATAGAATTATTAAAGATATTAAACCTAATCATTATAATCTGGCAATAGAGCAAGAAAATAAATGCTGCTTAAAAACAATATATTATCTTTTGAAATAGTTTGGTTTAATAATTTTATATTTGGTTTAATTGCACATTAATCTTACGAGATCAAGATCTGTTCACTTTCTACGACGTTGTATATTTACACTGTATGTATTGTAAATTGTGTTGTATAAGTAGAATAACTCACTTTGTGCAGTAATCCACTCTGCTTTGTGTCAAGGTCTGTTCTTCCACCCTGACCTGGATTATTTCCCTATAACAGCATGACTTGTGATGTGTTATTTCTTCCATATCACTCAGTCTGTGCTTGATATGATAGCCACCTGCTGTAGCGTATTCATAGTTATTAGCATTCTAATGAAGGGATGCCTTACAGATTTTGTCTTCGATTGTTTCGGACGTGCTCTCTTTCATCAGTTCGATGCACAAAGGTCAGATTCTTGCTTGATTGGCATTCACGTCTTGCCGAAAGCACGACGCACGTTTTTTGTTCCTTTCATGAACGGATGCCTGTTAAGCGATTTAGGGTCTGGTCTGTGCGGGCGAGATACGAAGCCAAACAGGTGAACTACTTCATTATGGAGATATGCCGGTGTAGCACCTGAGGCCTTTGCTTGTCATTAGCCGGGAAGATAGAACACACGCGGGCGTAAAGAATGGATTAGAGTGATAGATAAGCTTGTCCAGGAACTCATCCATCCACAATAGATGATGCCATTTGAAACTTATATAGTGGCTATTTCCATGTGGTTAGTCAGGGTGTATGCGGGCGTGTGTGTGTGTGTGAGCGTGTGCGTTTAGCACATTTATCTTACTGTACCTGAGTGAAGGTCATGTGAGTCGGTGTGTATTATAGTGTGGAGGATTACACTGCAGCATATAAACTATTCAGCGAGGTCTTTCATCAGAGACCGTCCAAGGTGGCGTACAGTTTGTGTGTGTGTGTGTGTGTGTGTGTGTGTGTGTGTTTATAACTTGGTGCGAACAAAATGTTCCCACAAGGACAGGACTATCAGACAGTTTTGTCCTTGTGGGCGATTCACATGGTCCCTGTAATTTTTTCTACTTTTTTTTTCTTAAAAATGACATATTTTATTTAAAAGCTTGCACGTGCATGTGTGTGTGTTTATAAGTGTGTGTGAGCGAGAACTACAGCACAAGGCTCGACATTAAGCTTTTTGAGCGACTTACACAAAACGTACTTGGCCCAAAATGGAAAATCATTGCATTTTTTTTTTACTTTATTTTTTCTTTTTGTGTATATATACAGTACACACGAAAAATTAAAATCGACAAACCTATATGGTGGAATCGTTCTTCCTCCATAAGTCACTTTTTTTCTCTGCCTAAAACCATTTTTCTGCTTTTCCTACGTCCACAGTTTCATGTGTTTCACTGGTGAACGTCCATTAGAAGACCTTTTTTTTTTTTTTTTTGTCTCTCTTTGTAACCATGACAACCATACCGCTGATGTTCCGTCCCTGAGCACGTGCACATCATTCTCTCCTCGATAACACCGAATTTGAGCCTCTTCACTATTTATTGTAAGAGTTTTTATTATTACTATTTGTTTATTCACTATGAGGTTTTTTCTTGCCAGTGGGAAGACTTAGTGTCATTATGACATGCTGTGCGCAAAAATATTTGGAGTAAAAGCATTCTCTTTTATTAAAGACAAAAAGAAGGCTTATATATTGTAATGGATGAGTGCCAACCTTTCTTTTAATCTACATACTGTATGGGGTATTGGAAGCTAAAATCTCATTTGACTGTTTCTTTAGAAAAGGCTCCACTGCTTGATTTCTGGCCAACAACACTTGAATGCACTTTACAGTCCATGTAGGTTCAGCCGGGTGGTAGATTTTAAGTGGCTAAACGGCGCTTTGTTGTACTGTTTTAGCATTGAACAAATTTAGCATTGAAGCGATTGAAATTTTGTTCTTGAATTGAATCAAACCTCTCTATGATTTCTTAGAGTAAGTTTACAACAAAACAAATATATAAGGTTATTTCTATTCAAATGTTACCAATAATGCAAAATCTCGTTATGTCGCCAGGGAATTTTGCCTTTTTTTTTAGTAATTAATTTTTTTAATAGAAGCAAAATAATCTCCCAGTAGAGCAAGAAACTGTAGCATCTTAGCAAGTGAAATATTCTTGAATGTAGCCAAACGTATACTGTATATAATTTCTTGTGTTTTAAACAAACCAAATATAAATTTGTGAAGTTTATTTCTAGCTAAACGCTACTAAAATTGCAAGAGGGAAAAAATCTTGTTATATTGACAGAAACTTTTGCTAATTTTGTTTTTGGGAATTTATTTCTTGAAATAAGCAAAATTCTCTCCCAGTAAACTAGAAACGTTTTGTTTGTAAAATTTAATAACAATCGACTAGAAATACGACTGATCTTGTACAGTGGTACCTCGGCATATAAATTTAATCCATTCCGGATGCGAGTTCTTAAAATATTACCAATGTTCCACACTGTAATCATATTTTTGCGTATATAAACAAACAAAGCATTTAGAAAACACATAAATAAATAGACATTAAACCACACTTTAGCTTATAGAAGAATAAATCGTGATATGCCTTTACATTCAAATGGCAGTAACTATTAATGTGCCTAAACGTACCGTACAGTAATAGCTAGCTGGCTAGCTACTTTAACTGCTAGTGAACTAGCACACTTTTCTCTGAAGTAAACACAAGCTTACCTTAAAGTTTTAGTTTCCGGTGGACACTTTACATTGTACAATTCTGAATCATTTCATCTAAACCTGCCAGGATGTAGCAAAAAAAAAAATCAGGGGGAAAAATCTCTCTAATGTTAGCAAGGTTAGTTAGTTTCTGAGGCTAAACATTTAGCCAGGTACAACATCTTCCATGTGATGCATGTAAAAGCTGAGGTGAAATTACAAAAATACCTTTTTTTTTTCCTTTGAAGTTTTATTCATTCAGACATGTGAGAAAGTCTTTTTCTCAGACAGAGAGGGAAAAAACAATGAATTTAGCGCTTGGATGATCAGCCATGTACGAGGAGTTAGCCGAGTTCAGGGTTAGTTTAAAGGAAAGCTGCAGCAAGATGATAGCCGTGCTGTTTTACTCAAAGCAATGTTTTTTTTATTTATTTATTTTTATCTAAATACTGTGACTATTTTTATAAGCACTATTGAAATAAAAAAAAAAAACAGAAACATATTTTATTCAGGTCTTTCCTTGTTTTCAACTTAATGAATAAAACGTATACACACATTGTCGAGTTGTGCTTATGTTTAATTTCACATGATTGTGTGTCTTCTCAAGCGATCACTTGTGTAGGACAAGGCAGAACAGAGTTGTCACGGGCGAGACAAAAGCCGCCACTGAATTCATACCCGAATTCGTTCAGCGTGTTGCAAACCCTTAACGCTGCTTCCATTCTTTTCGAAGATCGATGGTATGGGCCGGCTTCCAGCGGTACACGTGGATATATATCTCAGCATTCACTCCCACGAGACCCGAGCCCATTGTCACGCAGTTTCCACAGAGAACAGAACGCCTGCGAGCTAAAGTATAATACGAACACACACTCATTTTCATACACAGTTTTTGAGAGGTTTTGTGGTGATGGCAACAACAAAGCATTGAGTTGTGCCCTTTCTATTTCTTGCTGGGTCTCATACACACACACATACACACACACACACACACACACACACACACACACCATCACACATCCACACATGCACAAACCATCTCTTGCTCCATTGTTGCTCTCTGCACATTTGTCAGAGTCTCTGGGCGGAGGGGCTCTTTGTGAGCGCTGGCACAGAGCGGGCATGCCGTGCTGGGGTAATGAGGACGGATGCCCGCGCGTGGGAAGAGCAGCCTGCTTTGTAGCGTCTCGCAGCACAATACCACGGCTCCTGGAAGCAGGGAAGCCAAGACACAACCGTGCAGCAAATAGATACCCGGGCCAAGAAAGCGACAGTTTGAGGCGAGACAGTTTGTCTCTGAATTAGGCCCTAATGAGTGCACTTCTTCTGTTTCCCCAGCCAGGATTTATATAAAGGGAAGGTGTGCCATCAAGCCTGTCATGGAAAAGTTGCACCATCTGACAAAAATGCAGCAAACTGCAGTATTGGTCACTGATAAATCTACACACACAGTATTTACTGCCTTTTATTTATAATGTTCTATATTATGTGTGGAACTGGACATGTTACAGTATATTAACAGAGAACAGGGATATAGAAATACATTATTATTATTATTAATAATAATAATAATAATAATAATATATTATTATTATTATTATTATTATTATTATTATTTTGTATTAATATGTAATACAGTATGATTTTTTTTTATGTTTGATCCAAACAGGACTTTAGCTTGTGTAGAATAACAGAACACAGTTATACACAGAGTAAAATATCTTTTTATTCCTTTTTATAACTTCCTTCTACACTAATGTACTTATCCCAGTGTTTCACTAGTGCCTGGATACCATCAAAGTAGAAAGTTTTCTCAGTACGCCAGAATCATGATCAGACTACCAAAAGCCGCCAGGCCTCCCAGGAACTCCTTTAATGGCCCAAGCATGTGGAAATGGCTTGGAGCAAGGTCAGGACTGTACGAGGGACATGGCAGTAACTCCAAGCCGGGGTTCCTGTAATGTGCAAAGGGTGCATTGGTAATTTAAGATCACACACTCTCTTGCAAAAAACAGGATACCTTTCCTGGCCAAACCAAGACGTTTTTTGAAAGAGTGAAAGAGTTCCAGTAGACTCAGAGCCACCTCAGCTGGGATCATCATTCACATACTGTACAGCCTTCTTCAAAACGATTGCACCATTTAAATGTTTTACTGCGGCTAAGAGGCTCATCACTGTACTGTGTTTGAAGTCTTCTTTACTGTAAATGTCAATCGCCTTCAGTCACCAGAAATTTCAACACAAGTCTCTGTTTGACTTGAACGCCCCTCGTATGTATATATATATATATATAGCACGACCTCGAGTGTGACATTGCTTTTATACATCAGTTAGGCAGACACCATTTATTATCAACAGATTATGATTTGGTTGTTGATTTAACAAGTTATTTACTGCAGCTCCGCTAACACATATCCTTCCATGACTTGGGAAACTATCGCGACTGGCGGAGCTAGTAACTGACAGTTGCCGAACGGGAATGTAATTAACGGGGCTGAAAGTAGTTTTAAATTCTTACCGGTACAAAAGGTGAGGAAATAAACCATAGAGGTGGTGGACAGTCCTGTAAATCTCCTACGTTTCTCTTTTTATTTCCACTTATTCTTAAATTCTGCATTCAGGAGTTGAGTGAAGAAATATAGAGCGCTATGTAGAGTACTATCCCTTGTTCCATACACCACGGCGTGCCCTTTAGAGTGATTTTAAATTCAGTAACCATACAGACATACTGTCACCCATGCTGCAAACGACAGATAGTGTAATTAACGGTTGTAGAAGACATGTGACTTGGATTTGTACATGTAGCTAAGTATCCCAGTGCTGTTACCATCTAATATCATCAGCCATGGAATGCCTCTCGTCCAATCAGATTGCTCAGTCTGAAGTAACTTTTGTATATTTGGTTATAACGGTTTGTTTATAACAAGTGATGCATTCCTTTGTTTTGTTTTTTTTTTACTGCAAAAATTGTTTATGGCCTTATTTAGCTTTTATACAATGATAATATATATATATTTTGCTTGAATAAATAAAGTTTGTAAATGTACTTAATTATGCTTTATGAGTTTAACCAACATACCATTATTCCCTGATTCAATTTAGTTGATGGATGAGTCATTTTTTTTAAAAACTCTGTTTAAAACTTTTTCTTTTTTTTAACTTTCACTTGAGTACAGTTCTGGACACTTCCACTATTAATTGAGAAAGATTTTGGCACATTATCTGATGGTTTTAATTTTTTTTCTCTTTTTTGCATTATTCATCTGGTCCCCATGAGGAAAACTTTTTTTTTTCTCTCAAAAAAACAGCATCTTTTTTTTATTTATTTTTTTTTTTTTAAGTGAAATAAAATACAATATTTCTGGATTGGTTATATTAGCTTTAAATAGCTGCATTATTATTTATGTCAGTGCAACGCCCTCACTTGGATAGTATGACAGATCTGTGTGGCGGATATAGGACTGTTATAGAATAGCACAGTAATAAAGGCTAATTCAATATTCAGTAATATCACTCCACTAGTAATACAAATGAATTAGGGGTGTCATCAGTCACTCTGTTTAACGTTTTTGTTTGTTTATGCACATGAAGCAGAATTTCCTGAAATCAGTGTGAATTGCAATTAGAAAGAGAAAAAAAAAAAAAAGATAATGGAAGCTGGATAAACTATCTATTAAAGTCAGACTCTAAAGACTGACATTTTTATGGCTGTGTCTGCCTTTTTGTTTAGATTATTTTTCTTCACAACATATCAGCCGGAGAAATAATGAGACGTCTCGATTATTATAAGCACGTGGTTGAAAATGGAAGAAATGAATGCGATGCGCTTTGCTGGTTTTTTTTTTTTTCTTTGCCACATTCATATCGCAGCGCCGCCCTGCCTCACGGCTCCAAGGTCCCCGGTTCGGGTCTGAGCTTGGCGTTACCCTTTGCATGGAGATTCATGTTCTCATCTTGGCCGCCCAGCTTACCGAGTTCACAGTAACATGCATGTGGGTGGACTGGCATGTACAGTATTATACTCTCCATCTTGCACCCAGTGTTCCCAGGACAGACCAAAATAACCGATTCGTCTCTCACGAGCGTATCAGAGCGGTGTAGTCTGTATCGGCAAAACAGAAAGCCTATCAGAATGAGATTAATTCTCCCCTTGCTTGGGGCACACAGCTTCTAATTTATACCTGAGCCATGATAGATCATTTAATAGATCGACATCCCTGTTTAGAATATTTACGTCCTGAATGATTTATTGCGGAAAGATTGCATTAATATTTATTGTTTTGACATCCGCCAACCGTGTTAACTCGCAGACCGTAGTGATTGGACGGACCATGCAGTCATGATGAGTGATTTCATGTCACTTTTAAAATATTGACTACAACACCGCTTTTGGCAACTCTGATACAACATACAAAAAAGGGAATTGTATTCCTGATATAATCCGTGTTATTGGTCAGCGGATAAGGTATTTAAGGGTTGATATTTTCCAGGAGCCGTCAAGCTGATGGCTGATAAAGATCCAGACAGCCAACTGTAATTAAATACTGCGTCTGGAACGGCATCCTAAACTGATATATTACATGAGGTACACCATAACCCGTATACTATTTACCTAAATAGCATGTAAAATAGGTGCTACGTATCAAACAAGACTTCGTCCAGTGTCTAATCACAAACTGCTTACAGTAAATACTGTGCTAAAATACTACATGATAAAGGAGTCTCAAATGCATTTCTTATTACTGTGTAATATGTACTTTAGTACACTAGAGCCTCTTTAAAAAAAGTGCATCAGTACAGATGCACTTTATTACTATTATAATGATTATTATCATTGTTATTGAACATGCGTTTCACCACACCCCGCTTGTAAAGATTTCATTCATTCATCTTCCTGCACAGGGTCGCAGGAAGCCTGGAGCCCATCCCAGGAAACTTTGGGCACGAGGTGGGGTGGGTGCCAGCAATCCATTGCTGGGCACACATGCACACACCACACATACACACGCACACTCGTTCACATACTCCAAGAAATTTGTGAACACTAATTAACGTAACATACATGTGTTGTGTCCTGTGGGAGGAAACCTGAGTACCTGGAGAAAACCAACCAAGCACAGGGAGTACATGCAAACTCCACACACACACACACACACACACACACACACACACACACACACACACACACACACACACACACACACACACAGACACACAGACCCAAAGCGGGAAGCAAACCCAGATCCTGGAGGTACGAGACCAACAGCGCTAACCGCTACAGTGCTGCCTCGTTTGTAAAGAGTGGTTATTTTAATTCATGTCAGGTCTTCGAATACTCCTGCTCCTTACTGCTGCCACATGATGGCCTGATTGTGTCATTGCATTAATATATACGTAGGTCCTTAGGATTTTTAAATCTTTAGGAAACAGATCAACATTTCACCTAAGATCACCTAATCATTTAAGTTACAATATGACATCATTAGGCTGCAGACTTTTGCCAAATCTGACGTGATACAAACAAGATTTATATGGCCACAATTTAATACTTAATGATGTCATTTAGGCGGTGCTTGGTGGGTTTCCTCTGGGCATTTCCAAATTGCCCATAATGTGTGAGTGAGTGTGTGCATGTGTATGTGTCTGTGTGTGTGTGTGTGTGTGTGCATTGTGTACCCTGTGAGTGATTGACACTCCATCCAGAGTGTACCCTGCCTAGTGCCCTGAGTCCCCTGGTAAAGACTCCAGGCTTCCCGTGACCTCGTACAGGATAAGACGCATAGAGAATGAGTGAGTGATGACGATGGTTCATTTACTATGAATTGATATTTGATGAGGTACCTAAATCTTATACGATACATCAGGATATATATACGATAGCCCTTGATTTTGACACACAATACATGACCATCCTTAAGGCAATGAGTTAGTATTTGATGATGTCACCAAATCTGCTACAGTAAGACACCTTACACGATTTTGATTTACAAGGCATTGCTTTGATGTCTGCTCTGATTTAAAGAGCTGTTGCAGTCACATGACTATGGGCTACTGTGTATTTTTGTTGATTATTATGTTCGAGATGTATTTCAGAGACAATAATGACAGAAAGATTACCTGATGATTACCTGCTGCTTTGTCACGCAGATAAAAGAGTAACCTGGCATTTGATAAGCTTCTGATCTGCTAATTATTGGATGGACTTGGTAACTTATTCAAGAAACAAGTGTGTGAAAATGGATGTAGATTGATTCATCAATCATAACATGATTACCTCAGACGGTGTATGAATATGTGATTCGATAGCGCTTGCTAGAGATAATGTTAGCGCTATTCGATGCTATGGAATATGCTGTGCTTTACGCTTCATAAAACGACATGCAGGTAACGTTAACTAATGCTGACATTTCGAGCTTTCTAATAAACAGCTAGCTAGCTGTTCCATTACTGAATCCCTAATAGCATTACATGGAAAGCTAGTGTGCTATGCAGGGTCTAAAACCCCTCGTTCCACGCACTCATATCCTGGTGTAACCCTGAGGTTTATTCTCGCACGACAGTGCAGAGTGTATTGCATTGTGTCGTGTTGTTACTCTTGTTTGCACTTGATGTTGTCTTTTGGTGTAGTTCTTAGCTAGTCTTGTTAATTTATGGTGTTCATTTTTGTTGTATTTAGCACCTGGGTCCTGTTTTATTTCACTATACTGTACTGAAATGCGCATACGAACATTGGAGTTACGAACTTTCGCGGAAGTTCACGGAAGTTAGACCACATGTCCGGTGTACATTGTCACGAGGATGTCTAGAAGCAGCGGCAATGAAGCTGGTACCGCTTAGAAGTGACAAGCGATAACGATGGAGACAAAGTGAAAAGAATTGAGAGAATAGAGTGAGATGAAAAGATGGCAGGCGTTTCTCATACTTTTTAACATGAGTCGTTTTTTAACCGTCGGCACGATTCTAAAGAACAAGGACAAGATCATGGCACATGTTCGTACTGTTTATACTGTGTATAGGCAATTGTGTTAGTATCCTTACTTATGATTTACTATCTGTTTCTTCGATACTTGGGTTATTCTCCAGCCCCCCCCCCCCCAAATTTTAAACAATTAAAAGCCTTCTCAACAGTAATACATAGTTAGTAACCTAGTAACCCAGTGTAAAGTTCTATCCAGTGACGGAAACTTAAGCATTTTTTTTTAAGTCGCTCTGGATAAGAGGGTTTGCCAAGTGCCTAAATGTAAATGTAAATATATCCTAGTACCTAGTTTTTGTTGTACTTAAGAGCAAATTGGACTTGCAGAACTCGTTCGTATGTTGTGGACTTAGTAAGGATGAATTGACAGTAAAAGCTTACTTGATTTGACTAGCGAAGCTATCACAGATTTTGGCAGATCAGCTTTTCTAGTCTGTTTACACATCAGTTTAAAAACAGTAAAAAATATATTATATATATATATATATTTGCACACCACAAGTACTTTTAGCACCATAATCCATTTATTATCAATAATAATCGAATTATAATAGTGTGTGTGTGTGTGTGTGTGTGTGGCAGGACCCATGACTGACACATTCGATGAGCTCAGCTCACCTACACACACACACACACACACACACGCAAACACGCGCGTGCGCGCATTCACACACTCGCACACGCACGCGCAACGTGCAGCCCCGCGTCAGCCTTCACTCGCCTTTCCGCTCATAAAGCGCGCGCGCTGCTCCCTCTTCCTGCTCGCTCCTCTGTCTGACAGCGCGCGGACCAGTCGGAGCTTTAACCTTGCGCGCGCTCGCTCGCTCTCGCGCGGCTGTGTGCGCGTGTGCGTGCGTGCGTGCGTGTAAAAAGAGAACGAGAGTGCAAGTGTGAGAGAGAGAGAGAGAGAGAGAGCGAGAGAAAGGAAACGCCCGGACGGAGAGATGCTAAAGGAATGTGCAGAAGAGCTGAATGAGTAAAGAGAACACACACACACACACACACCTCTCACACACCATGGAGAAACGGAAAGGTAAGCGCGAGACAACAGGCTGAGCCGAAACTACAGCGCGCGCGCGTACCGTAGACAGCGAGAAAGCGTTAGTGTTTAAAGTGTATTATCGCATCGGTTCAGTTAATTATTCATGTTAATGATTTGCACGTGCACGAGCGTTTTTTTTTTTGCTTGTTTTTTTTTTTTTTAGTTGTTGTTGTTGTTTTGTTTCCCTCCCATCATCAAAGTGCATCAGACATTCTAAGAATAAGATCAGACGCGGCGAGTGTGTTACAGTGTATCGCTTGTGTTTCTGCGTCTGGAGGATGTGTGAGGAATCCAGTTGCATTATGGTCAGCTCTGGTTTCCGAGCGCATCCTGGACAAGTTGTGCATGCGGGTGTGTCTGAGGAACAAACCTGAGATGCTGAGACGGGGTGATGGATGTGGAGAGGGATGGATGGATGGATGGAGGGATGGAGGGATGGTGGCACGAGAGCCTCCCAGATGTGAAGTTCACTTACTACATCTTGATTGCAATCAAAGTTTTACATGTCTCCAGCTGTAATTACACACAGCACCGCTGAGGGATAATGAACATGTTTCTCTCTCAACATTTCTGCTACCTCTTTGTTATTGCTGGGCAAATTAGAAAAGAAAAAGAAGAAGAAGGAGGAGGAGGAGGAGGAGGAGGAATGCACCTCATTATATTTGTTTGTGCTGGTGTTGTGTGATTTATTTTATTTGTGTTAAATCATTTCCCACTTTCAGACGCACGGCTGGAGCGGTAGCCTTCAGTGTCGTCTCTGTCGCTCTCCGTGTCGCTCTCCTTGTCGCTCTCCGTACTGTACCTCTCTTCGCACCCCTGTCATCCTCGGTGCCGTCGACTGGAGGCGTGTGAGAGATGGCGCCCATTTGCCGCGTTACCCTTCCTCGCTCCTGCAAGCTTAATGGCGCATGTCTCCCAGGCCCGCTCCATCATCATTAATTGACAATGAGTTTTAGGCTGACGTAAGTTCAGATGCTCTCGGGCTCGCAGGCCAGGCGGGACAGCGTGCACGCCCGTCTTTTGTTTTGTAGAGTCCAGGTTGTTGGAGAAAACCTCAAATTGTGGTCTCGAGTCAGGAATTTGTTGTTGACACGTTATGCACACACACACACACACACACACACACGTGGAATGTCGTCTGCTATTTTATTTTTTTTAACTGTTGCGCTGTTCTGTATCGATTCCGCTTTCAGCTTTCTACCTGTGTACCTGGGGTACCCGGGGTCCCTCCTAAACCACACCTCATCCTTTCATCGCTCTTGGAAGTGTTGACGCCGGCTGGCTCGGCGCTTTATGTTCATCCTGTAAAGCGTTTTTGACTATTTTAAGCTTTCGCAAGAAATGTCCACATTTGACATACATTCTGAGGAATTCATTTCTGCTCCTAATTCCCCCAGCTAGGTCTTATTCATTAAGTCTTAAATGAGAACCGGGCTACATTATTATTGTCTGCGTATTTGTCCGCAAAACGTACGTTATCGCTTTCTGCGCCGTTTGCCTGTTCGTCATTGTGCCGCTGACACGCTTTCGAAAATAACGCCAATTATAAATCTTTTTTTTTCTTCTTCTTCTTCTTCTTTCCTCCCCATCTTTAGCATCCTTTATCTGCAGAACAAAACATTTAGTATGTGAGAATAATTCCTCAGTTTGTCTTTTAAACCGCTCGATTCTTTGCGCCCGTTCTTTCAGCATCCTACGTCAAGCACTCTTTTTCCTTTGAGTGCCGCTCCAGCAACAGCGCCGCTTTTTGTTATTATTATTATTATTTATTTTTTTTTAGAAAACATTCGCATTTGAACTTGTTTATTTCGCTTTAGCATCACAACACTCCTGTTTTTCCCTGAAGCTCTTGCAGCAACCTAGTGTATCTATAATATTATTATTATTATTATTATTATTGTCAATTATTCTTATATTCTTCTTCTTATTATTATTATTATCATTACATGAGCTGTTCGCTGTCCTGTATAACAGTTCACATCACGTCCGCGTCGTGTTTGTGTGTTAACGTGTTAACGTGTGTATGCATGCGTGCTCCCCAGCTGAACAGGAGTTGCATCACTCACAGAGCTGCGACTCAGAAGGGGGAGCTGTGCTGAACAACACTGCGCAGAGTTCTCCTCGGGGTCAGATGATGCAAAGCCGTGGCGCGCTTGCCTCAGCGCAGTGTTCCAGAGGGCCGAGCACGGGCCCGGTGTCAGCCGTCAGAGCCCCCGCGCGAGCCTCACGCTGCCCTAATGACCAGAGACACACTCTCCCCAGGGCTCCCACACACACTCCTGTCACACACATCAGCTCTGACTGACATCTGCCTCCCAGCTCGGGCACCTAAACCTACCCGAATTCTGCTAAATTAGCCGGAGCTGATTTTAATAATTCATTGTGTAAGGCAGAGCTGGTTTGTTTGTGCGGTTCAGTGCAGGTGTGTGTGTTCCCACTTGTATCTTTCCAATGATATCATGGTATCATGGTACTGTACACTCATATTCCTATCACACACATACTATATATATATATATATATATACATACACACTGTAAAGGTGGCACGGTGGTCGTAATGTGGCCTCCAGGGTCGAGGGTTCAATTCCCGCCCCAGGTGTGTGTATGTGTGTGTGTGTGTGTGTGTGTGTGTGTGTGTAGGGGGGGAGGGGGTAGTTTGCATGTTCTCTCCGTGCTTAGTGGGTTTCCGGTTTATTAATTGCCTTTCGCAAATTGCCCGTGGTGAGTGTATTGTGTGTGTGTGTGTGTGTGTGTGTGTGTGTGTGTGTGTGTGTGTGTGTGTGTGTGTGTGCCATTGCGACCTAACCTGTACAGGATAAGATACGATACATACAGTATAGCTCAGAGGGACGAGAATCACCCGGGACCAGCCGTCACAATATCGTCACCATACCTTTGTGGCAAGTCGATTTATTTTGCAATTTTGTTATAATTCTAAACAAACTTTACAAATGATTCGCTCCTACCACACGTCATGCTGTGATGCCTGCTGGTGTGTGAACAGCTGAGAGGGTAGCGCCAGCTGTAGGATTCCAGAGGAACTGCAACGTCGTATTACTTACCTCAATTGCAAGCAAATAAAGTGAATGTTTTTTTAAAACATTTTTATCCCAAATAGATTACAAATAGGTTAAAACAGTGTATGTACTGTAGACACCTACTGTTTGCTTTATCTCAACAGCTAAGAGTGTGGAGACGAAAAATAACCATGTTATTTTTTTTTTCCCGACCCTGTGTCCTCACAGTAGCTTTGGAACATGGTGTTTTTTTCCTCCCTTGTAGTCCATCACTTTAAGATTTGATATTTAGTGTTGAAATGGTTTTCTGGTCAGCACGGTTATAAAGCGTGATTATTTGATTCGTTTCAGACGTCCTCCGCTCGTCTCTCTCACGAAGTCTCACAGAACTGGATGTTTTTTATTTATTTATTTATTTATTATTTTATTTTATTTTTCTGCACTGTTCGGTGGTCAAACATATTAGGGGATCGGCGGTTTTGTGTGTGAAATACTCCGGCACCAGTCAAAGTGCCCGCGACCAGTGACCTGCCCCGCATCGGCGTTGTTCTGCTGATGATACACGCTTGTCAAATGAGACGTCCAGGTGTACATCTGTTCCTAATGAAGTGTACAGCGAGCACGTGAGGGTCCTAGATAGCCAGCCGCTAGTAACACGAGACCACTTGTCTGCCATCGCCGTCCTTCTTCTCTTTGCAAAATAAATGATTGTCTATAGATGGAATACAAACATAACCTTTAAAACATCTATACTTTTTTTTTTCCCCCTTTGTTAGAAGAAAAGCGCCAGTGTCAGGTGTTCCCCCGTGTGCTTTCTGGTACTCTGTGACACGTATGTTTCGACTCTCAGGCGGTAAGAGGACAGACTAACAGGCAGATCTTCCGTATAGAACTTGCACAGCGTTTTAATTTGTTTGCTTCACTTTAGCGCCTTAAACTCTGAACAAGACAAAGCTAAGAGACTTAAAGCAGTTGTAAATTTTGCACTTTTTTGCTTAACTGATAGTTGAACGTTGAATTAGTTAGTTAATTATTAACAGTATCAATACACAGATTTTTTTATAGACGGAATCACAATTGCAACAAATTAGTTATGTCGCACAAATGAATAACATCCAGTTTAAACATAATAATAATAATAATAATAATAATAATAATAAACAATCATGACTAACGGACCGTATAAATTTCTCCACATGGTTCATCGTGCATGTGAACCACGAATTGGTTGAAGAGTTTTTAACCATCGTAGTGCGAAATACGGTTTTACTACAGCTGTATGTCGTTATTTATTTCAGACATTGCTGAGCAAAATCTGTTTTCTATCTTTACGCAAGCTCACAAATAATAATAACTTTGCTCACAGGTGCACGCTTACTCAATCCATGTTCTATCGGGTTGCCAGATCACAGCTCACAGAGAAAATAAAATCAACTCCGGATACATACTGTAGCTCGAGTCCTCATTAACATGCATTCTCTAAAATCTAAGCCTAATACTTTGCATCGTCCCAAGACACTTTTTTTAATTTCAGTCAAGCACAGTTAAAAAAAAATCCCGAGTAGAGGCAAACCACCCAATCTGGCAACGCTCATCTTTACACAGTCTGACGATAGAAACTCTTCGGTTGCTTCATTCTTGTTCAACCTTTGAATTACAAGTGCGCCCTCTTGTGGTGTACGAGCTAATAAGTATGTTCGCTACGGAGCATTATTGTCCAAAACAAACATTATCGGTTAGGGCATTTTTAAGCCGTTAAATGTAAAGTGAACCAGTTAACGATTAAGCATTATCATTCCTAAAATGGAAATGATTCATATAACTGTCTTTTGCTGTGTAATCTGCGTTTGTAGGTTTATCGCACACAATGTCTATTAAACACTGTGTCACAGTTGTCTCCAACCACAGACCAGTTTCATGTAATACAGTTTTCCACAGACCGGCCGTCGCACTCTTTTCAGGAACACAATAAAGTGAATAATAAATACAACACACCATAACGCAGACCCAGTGTGAGCGCCGAGCGTGTTTCCCTGCGACGAGGCGGTCCTATCAGGAAGTGATGGGAGACAGTGACACCTGAAGTGTATTGCTTATGTCCAGTCTGCTCGGTAATTTCGCTTCACAGAGATTGCTTGTTGGAAATGGAAGTGGAAGTTGTCTCAGACACACGGCGGCTGCATCTATTATACAGAGCGGGCTCGGAGCGTGTGGATCACCTGCTGTGATAAACCCGTAATTTCGGTCGGAGTCTCAGCATATTTTCTTTTAAACGCAGCTTTCTTTTTGTTGGCACTCTGAGAGTCCCCTCTGCTGTCTCATCATTTGTGTATTTCCCCTTTTTCAAAGAAGCTCTCCACAGACTGAAAAAGTGGCTTTTTCACTCGTTTTAGCTAGAATAATTTAGCTCGTAACGTTAGCAGCCAATCAATTATTCAAGTCAATTATTTAAATGATATGAAATATAATGAAATAGTTTTCGTCTAGGTTATTCAAACTCCTAGGACGTAACAAATTCCTGATGATCGTGTCATGTGACTCGAAAATACACGGGCCTGGGACTCGGGATATCGAAATACGACTTTGCGCGTGACCCATTTCAAAGCCTGTTAAATTTAGCAATTCAGTCGTTGAGATTAGCGACGTGTCTGTAATATTCGACAAAACAAACCGCTCTAGAGGAAAAAAAAAACAAAAAACAAAAAAGAATAAAGTATAATAAGACGAGTGAGGCTAATAAGTATTTGTGGAGTTGTGGCGGTGATGTCGCAGAGAGAATACTGATTGGAGGAATCGAGTGTTGTTATGCAAAGAGTGTGTTTTCATTGGCTCGTAGGCTCAGGGGGATAGGGGAATGCAAAAAAGGAAAAAAACGAGAGAGAGAGAGAGAGGTTGGATTTGAAGGGAAAAAAAGATGAAAGAAAAAAAAACTAGGGCACTTTTTTTTTTACATAAAAATGGTGAACGTTCAGCACACGAGGCTTCAAAGGCTCCTGCTCGAGGACGAGGTAATTCACATTCAGGCGTGTGTTAAGAGCTATCAGTTGATAGCAGCAGCCATAAGTGGTGCTTTGTGTAATTGAGAGCGGAGTCAGCGATTCATAAGCAGCCGTCTTTTTTTTTTTCTTCTTTTTTCTTTTCTTTTTTTTTCATGCTGATCCTCTGTTGATTGACTGATAAGTCGCGATATTGGTATTGAATTAAACTGATTTCATTTCGAGCAAAGAAAGGAAAAAAAAAAGAAAAAAGAGCAAGACAATGTCTGCGATCTGGTTTGATCTCGTATCTGATTGGTCATTTTATTCCCCAGGAATCGAGGCCTCTGCTCTTCCCCGCTCCAAAACCGTAACTCACTTTATATAAGGATACCTTTTCCGTCCTTCGTTGCGTAAGCGCCGTTTTTTTTTTTTGTGACTCAGTGTTTATTCGGGGCCCGAAACTGTTGTAGATTTGACCAAAAATAGCAGGTTTCTTATGCAGCGAATTAGCCGTGGGGCCTGGAAAAGCAGGGGGTCAAATCTTTTCGATTCCAGTGTCATGCTACATTATGGCTGACGGCCACGTCACGCTGGAGCGTATCATGTCAATTTTAAAAGCCAACCAGTGAAAAAAAAAAATAAGCGTAGGTGTTATTTTAAAGCCTGTGTACTGTGTGTGTGTGTGTGAGAGAGAGAGAAAGAGAACACAGCTTATTTTATAGTGCTGTTTCTCATAATGGTATTCATTAGGAAAAAATAAGTTTCTCAAGATTGCGTAAATGTTAAATGAGGTTTGAGTTGCTTTTGGATTCACCTTTGTTGGAAGGTTTTATGTAGAAACAAGTCAAAAGAATCATTAAAAGGAACCTGATATGCAAAATTCACGTTGGTCATTTTTAGACATTTTTTCAGACGGGTTTTCAGTAGGAATGGAAATCGCAAAGTATCAGCCGATACAATATTATCACGATACCGCACTGTCGAAACGATTTGTATTGCGATTCTACAGAATGATTATCAGATTTTATAAATATCATGATTTGATATTACATTCGTGTTTACATTTTTGTTTGTTTGTTTTTTTGCTCCTCCTGTACCACACAGGAAGTTTTGCTGCCTGCCGGTGTGTGAATACTTTAGAGCACCACCTGTAGGCTTCTAGAGGAACTGTGACGTTTCACTACCTCACATGAAAACTTTATATAAATGAAACATGCTTTTAAAAAAGCTCAATTTTGAAGTCAGTGTGCAGATGCATGAATCGTCACACACCCCCTCACGATACATCACTGAATTGATTTTTCATCACACCATCTCAGTGTGCGTATATAAAAAAAAAACTTTTGCCGCTTTTTGTCCCGTCTTTTCTTTTGAACAGGGTTGAAACAAGTGATTTCAATGTTTTTCTCCTATTGTGACCTCATATAAGGAGATCCCTCCCCCCCTGGCTTGTTGTTCATTTCTCCTGTGCTTTGAAGGGGCGTGGCTTAGCAGTAGCTCATTTGCATAAACACTGAAATGGAGGAGGGCGTGAGGTATAAATGCACTTGAGAGGTGTTTCAGATGGAGCATTAACACACTATGAGGAAATGTAAAATATGTGACCTTTAAAGTTTTAAAGGTTTTCAAGCTGCCCATTGGCTTATTGTGCGTACTGCACGATGTACAACAGGGCAAACCATTAGAGATGGGGGGAAATCGATTCCATGATGTTTTGTGATTGTTTTCTGTGGCAATTTATGTATCGCCCAGGTGACACCAAAATATATATATTTTTTAATATATGTATATATTTATATAATTTTTTTTTATTTATAGTAATGTTCGAATTTGAGGTGGTGAAGAGTTGCAGTTCCTCTAAAATCCTGCAGGTGGTGCGCTCTAAACCATTCACACATTGTCACAGCGTCCCGTGTAGTGCTGTAATTGTAATAAAGCCAGGATGTTTATAAAATCACAATCACTAACAGAGTCGCAATACAAATCGAATCGGCACCTACTGTAGGTATCATGATAATATCGTATCGGGACGATCCCTGGTGATTCCCATCCCTGCTACTTAAAAAATCAAAACCTCATTACACACTGAAACAGGACAGCAAAAGCACTATTGACCCCGGCTTAAATAAATCAGTATGGAAGGATCAGTGTGGAGACTGTCGAGTCTCACCGCTAGATCTGTCCACTGAACGTCGATCTATCGGCTTCGACGCACCAACACACACGCTGATCTCGCGTTCTCGGCCATTTCCCGAGTACCTCTGCGTCAAGTCCGTCTGTCGCTACATCAAAAGAGCGTTTTCACGTGTTTGTTTGTTCTGTAGAAATCCGGCGGAACCAAAGAGAGGGGAAACGAACTGTAGGAAGTATCGCCGTATATGGAATGAGGAGGAACAAAGAAAGGAAGGAAGTCTAGGAAAGTTCCCACCATCAAAGGAACGTAACAAAGACTAAGCGTTTAAGTTCACTTTAAAGTCACATTGCAAAAAAAAAAAAAAAAAAAAAAACCTCATGCCGTTAATGTTAATTATCATGTCAGGTCTGGGTGATCCCTTACTGAGCGAAGCTTTGTGTAGATAAGCAGGACTCATTCAGATCATAACCAGTTCCACCTGTTCGAGACCTGCAGTAATCTCGACAACGTTTGACCTGATGCTGGAATGTTTACATAGTTTTCGGTGAAAGTCAGCGAAAGCTATACGTTCCTCGCCGTCTCCTTAAGCCGCTGTTTTACATGGAAACCGTCTGCTTTAGTGTGCTCAGTAGTACCACACTTGGCGTCATGCTAAATTGCTATACATAGCATCTAGCAGTATAGCACAACCTCGAGTGTGATATTGCTTTTATTCAACAGTTCATTTATAAACACCATTCACTGCAAACATTAAACAAGTGATTTATTATTATTATTATTACTATTATTATTATTATTACCACATTTCAATTTCCTGAGAATAAACATGAGGTTTAGGTTTGAGAAGGGAAAAAAAAACTGTGTAATTAGTCTGACCCCCCTGTGAAGTCCGTGTCAGAACTGGTTTAAACGTATTACTCGGGTTGTTTCCACACATTTGCTCAAATAAACTGATTTTGATAACCAGCGCAGGCCTAGGTCTAGGATTTCTCTGCAAGGATTTCTCAAAAAGACACGCTGCTTCTTTATTTGGACTTAAAACGTGCATCATTTTTAGTCTTTTGCACCTCGGAGGGCCGTGTTTCGATTCTGAGAATCACAGAAATTTTATTCATTTTTTTTTTTTTTAGAAGGAACTGCAAACCCAAAAAAAGAAATAATGTTTCTCCAGTGTCATAGGCCCTCGAAAACGAACGGCGAAAGAACGGCGGCCGATAAAAGACTGTTAGCCGCAGAGACGAGATATTGGCGAGTGCGCGAGGAGAGAGCTGAAGGAAATAGACGGAGAGAGGAGAAACGTAGAAAGGTGGGGCAGGACACATGGGCTGAGGCAGACGAAGAGATGAAAGGGGAAGAGATGAAACAGATTTCCGTCCAAATTCACTCGCCGTGGCTGTGCTGATGAATTTTCTACCGCGGCCGTGCAGGTTTTTTTCAGGGGGCGGCCCGGCCCTCGCTCGTAGGCGCTTGACATCGTTTAAGGATCCGACGTGGATTGATTTGCGCTCGAGCTGTCAATCAATATCAAGTTAGAACGGTTTGTTTGAAGAGCTGTTAAGGCCGGAGTGAGAAGTGGGCTTTTGTTGATGGCTATCGATTATGTTAAAACGCTGCGTCTTCACTGCAATTTCGGGCTGATTTGAGTCTGGAAGCACGAAGAATCGCTCGCTCGTTTGATACTGGATATTTTGAAATACAGACCTAATCCAAATCGCCTGAAATGGCGTTCGGTAGATTACTCGACTCGCGCTCGTTTTCCCGTGGTTTATACACACGTTAGTGGATTTAATAACAAACAATAATTCCCTGGCTGAACGTTTTGATTCGTGACTGTCTGCTTTCAGGATCCTGCCAGAGCTCGTCTACGCCAAAGTCTCTCTCGCGGTCTCTCCCTTCCGCATTTTGCTTGGTATTTTGGCAGACTTTGTCATGATAAATCTCTGCAAATGTCACGGACCGAGCGGGCTGTGTGTACACAGGCGCAGCAGGACGCGGAGACCGGAGAAAGAGAGCCGAGCGGTCATCGCGTAGCTGGGTGGAATGAAGGAGGTGAGAAAAAAAAAAAAAACCCAGTTCGAGAGACACGTAAGCGCTGAGAGGTGGGAAGAGAAAGGAGTGATTGATAGATTGAGCAGGAAGGCGGAGAGAAGGACGGCGTGACAGCGACCGATCGGCCCCGGCAGACTCGGGATAAATCAGCTTGTTTTCATGAATCATTTTGGATGAAATTTGGAAAGTTGAAAAGGTGAACGTGTCCATGCGATCAGTTACAGTGGCATTATGGGTGAAAGTGAAGGGGGGAGACGGGTCTGAACAACACGGGCAGCTAAGACGTCACTAGGAGAGTCACCGAAGACGCAAAGGCGAGGGACAACACGAGCATGCTGACACCTGTGTGGAACGCAAAGCAACGCAAAAGACAAACACAAATACAAAATCCCCAACAGTTAGTACCGACGGTGTGACACCAAGGAGTCACCAGACGCCCGGATTGTCATTTCGTCGGTGGAAGTCATTTTGTCGGCTGTCGCAGGTCATTCCGTAGGATCTGTAGACCCTCATAGCAGTTTTTCGTAAAGCAATTCTTCTCATCCCTGTCCTTCCTGTACCAAACCGTCGCTTGCTCTGCGTTAGCGCTCCGTTAGCTCCGCCGTAGCATGTGATGTCAGGAGGTGTCCGAGCCAGGGAAGGCCAAGATTTTAAAACCGTAGCGATTCCGAGCAAATCAAAAACACTCTTCATGCTTTAAACAAGTCCGTAGAATGTAAAAGCCTAATTCATGTTGTCACCGACTGTGAAAATGTCCATGTTGCTTCTTTTTTCCGTAGTAAAATTTGAAGTGTAGTTTTTCAAGACGTGGTATCAACTCAGTATCATGAAACAGGTCAGGAGGAGATCGTCCAGCCTAATCGTGTTTCCGAGTTTCTCTTTGCTGTCAGTCGAAAATCCAGCTCCAGCACAGCGACAGGAACGGGCGCGAATGCGACCGCGTGTTGGTACGTCTGCGTGTAGACACGTGTCTGTTTTATTACAAATCGAATCAGTATTATTGCTACAGAACAATGTGACAGAGGATAATCTCGGATACTAATGAGCGCTTTATTAAAAGGAGAACTTGGAGGGTACGCCTATAGATAAGACCCGCAGACAGAGCTGGCATTAACTGGAAAACATAACTGCCTGAAGCGCGTAATTAAACTGATTTTATTCGAATAAAATAAGCTTTTTTTGTAAATTCCCCAAACATTCAATAATAAACATTTCTCAATTAAATGATATTGATTTTCTGACATTTTTTATTAAGAAATATGAATAGCGTCAATTTATGCATTCGAATTTGCCAGTACTGACTTACAGTATACAGAAGGGCCGTTCAATTCGAACCGGGACTTGCGATGAAGTGTTTTGAAATCTTGCATAAAACCAAGTGACATTAACAGAAGATCTCAAGCACAGTACTCAGAGTGATGAGGCTCTTAGTTTCAGTACGAAATTTGATTGGTCCAAACGTTTTAAAGAAGGTCGTGTGCATCCGTGAATGAAGATCCTAGCCGGGGTTGCTCGGAGCCCACTGCAGTCGTTCTCAATGAGTGGAACACCTGATCCTTGGACATGTACACATAACTTGTCACCAACTTGCAGAAGAGACGCATCTGTCCGTGGGAACTGTACAGAACTCAGTTACCAACACCACTTACATATTAAAGGAACTCGTTTCAAGCCATTTCCAGATGTTTGGGCCATTAAGGAGTTCCTGGGAGGCAAGAGTTTCAGATTTGAAGCAGGACAACTTTTTACTTTGATGGTATCCAAGCACTAGTCCCGGTTTTGACTTGAACACCCATCATGTGTATATAACAGTTTTTTTTTTTAATTACTCGCAAGAGATTTAATGATACTCGTGAAGCTGTGTCGCTGCATGTTTTATTAATATTAAAAGAACAAATAATTTCTTTTAGATTTGACGCCATAACAATTGTGGAAATGTATTCAATGTACTGCGGCTGGTTTCCGCAAAATGTGCACAAAGCGTATTGGAAACCGAATACACGGCTGTTCAGTCCGGCGCTTTTGTGAGGAATTCAGGAAACGAAAGGGGGAAAAAAAAACCTGAATGAAGAAAAAAAAATGGTTTAAAAAAAGGCTCAATATAAAAAGACTAAAAATAAAATATAGACCTGGGTGAAGTGAAAAAGTCGTCTTTTAATAAAGAGGAGATGCAAAAAAGGAAATAAATAAATACGGCTGATGGAAAGCAAGTTTTTGAATCAGGGGGCGCAGAATGATTGTACATGGTGTACCTGAATAGGTACATATTTAAGCATAAATATCTAAACAGCTCAAGTCTTGCACAAAAAAAAAAGGCTGAATTTTCTGAGTGTAAATGTTCAGCCACAAACGACCAACATTCATTCAGTTGAACCGAGCTAAGCTCTGCCTCTACGCCATTAGATTAAAATCGATTTGTGATACGTGATCTTACTTCTATTTTTAAACATACTGAGCTTTTCTTACTTCGTGTGCTTCGTACCAGACCTCTGCATCATTTTCACTGTTTTATGCAAACGCGCGTCACATAAGTCACATGGTATATGCTAACCTGAGGATTTTCAGTTCAGACGTACTGTAAACACAAGAATCTCTTAAAATATAAAGAAGGTTTGTCTTTATACTGTATTTTGGCTTGTTAGCGAGTATCGCCTTTGTTATTACGCGATAATAACATATTTTTTTCACGCTTCTGATTAGCCAGCCTGGCTTTAGTGTTAGGGTTGTTTCACCGCCTGCTGGGTTGGCATGCTCGTAACAGCGCGGTTTGTTTTGTTTTCAAAAACGAGGTTTTTTTTTTTTTTTTTTTTTTAAGAACGAGGGACAAAATCCCTCCTGCACCAGTATGAAAAACAATGTCTAAAAACAAAACAAGTTATTTATGATATATTGATACATTGATTTATTACATCTGTGCAGAGCCAAACTGACTCTAAAATCTTTTTTCATTAATACCTTGCAGTTCCTCTATGATCCTACAGGTGGTGCACTCTAAACTATCCACACATTAGCACAGCATCACAGAAAATCATACAGAAAAATTTTATTAAAAAATATATTGAATCAGGATACTTGCAAAATCGTCATGACAACTAAATCAATCGCAAAACACATGGAATCAGCACGGAGCTATTGTGGTGATATCATATCATATCAGCCGGTCCCTGGAGATTCCCATCCCTAATATGTTCCTCAAGTCAAATCTGTAAACTCTCCTTTCTCGAAAGAATAATCATAAAGCGGGTCCTTCTTTTGTGACATGAAACGCCGTCGTAACAAAACTCAACTCGGGATGTTATTCCATAAAGCCGCGTCGTTCCCTTGTTTACAGAGTGACGTTAAATCCACATGGCTCTCGGCCCGGAACAACAGAAGTGAAACTTCACTTTAATTGAGTCCTACTGTACGGTATTAGCTTCGTGCCGCCCACTTGTAATCTATACATGTACTAAGTGTGCAAAATAAAAATTAATAATTTGAGGGATGTAAGATGAGTAATGGAGCACATCAAGATGGTTTTTGTTTGTGGGCAAATAAAAAAATTTTTTTTTTTAAAGCTTCCCATTCTTGTAATTGACTGTGTAATTGAAATCTACCTAGTAAACTCGATCTCACCCCTTCATTCCACGCAAAATCATTAGTTCATGCCGAAATTCAACATGCCATTTTTTTTAAACGTGCTTATAAGTCGATAATTTTGCAATCAGATTTCACGTGAACGGAGTCGCGGGCACATCTAGTTATGAGCATGAACCGTCATGACGTGCAAATCCCATCTGAGCAAAAAACAGAATGGAGCGGCGTTAAACGTACAGCAACATTAAACGTAGCTGTAGCGGCTTCCGGTTTGTACAGTAATTCCGACTGCTTATTATTATAGGTACGGTAGTACTTCATTATTTTTTAGTGTCGTGGTCAGCACGGACGCCTCGCACATGCAGGGTGTGGGTTCGATTCCCGCCTCGGGTCTGTGTGCATGTCAGGTCTCCTGGGATCGGCCCCCAGATCCCCAGATCCCCCGCGACATCGTATACAGGATAAAGCGATATAGAGGACGATGAGTTAATATAGAAGATCAGTTAAATCTGCCGATAAATTCTAATCTGCATGCTACTGGTCATTGGTAGTTATTTGGTTTTAGACTGAATAGTTTGAAACCTAAATCTAAATCCTTTCTGCTGGAAATGCTGTTTTGTGTGTGTGTGTGTGTGTGTGTGTGTGTGTGTGTGAGCGCGCTAACATAGGAGATGGGCCAAGGATCAAAGCTCAGTATTCAGCATGCTGCTTATCTGCCAAACACTGATATAGTGCGCATTCACTCTGAAACACTCACACACACTCGTACACACACAGTCACATATCTGCCTCTTCATTTATCTTTCAACTCCAAGGCAATCCAAGTGAGATCATCTTTCTGAGTGACAAATGCAATGTATATGTGTGAGTGCATGTGTGAGTGAGTGTGTGTGCATGTGTGAGTGTGTGTGTGTGTGTGTGTGACGCCCTCTCCTCCGGGCTGTTACAGGTGTCTCTCGGCGTAAAGGTTCTCCGTGTTAATGCCGGATAAAAGAGGAAGGAGGAGTGTGCCGAGTGATAAATTGTGCTTGTTACAGCGAGCGGTGATTTGTCACTCTCGCTGCATGTCTGACCGCATCTCAACACGTCTTTATCTCCCGTCTCTTCATCTTTCTGAGCGGAGGGAGACTCGACGGCAGACGTTAAAGCCACATTGCAGCGGTTATTTTTCTCCCTTCCGACCATAACCACCTCGCACCCCTCCCCTCCGCGTTTGACTGAGAGCTGACACGAGGTCGAAATCGTGTAACATCCGAGTTTGTTTTCTTTGCAGTTTCCAAATTACAAGGTCTTTTTTGGAATTTTATTCATCACTTATTCAAAGCAGATAATGCTACAAATTAATCTTATAAAACATCGCTCATCTGTAATTATAAGATACATTCAAGTCAACAGTGACGTTTTTAAGGTAGAAAGACAAGAAACCCTGCCTGGATAGAAAGTCGGAGCCATGATCCTCCATGACTTCCTACTTCCTGTCTGAAACGCCGGCCTCCCAGGAACTCCTTTAATGGCTCAAACATGTGGAAATGGTTTGGAGCGAGATCAGGACTGTACAATAACTGCTGCTGGTTGGAGACAAGTCCGTCTCTTCGGCAAGTTGGTGACAAGTTATCTGTAGATCTTTAAGGATCAGGCTACATCACTCACGGACGTACGGCCTCCTGTGAAACGTTTAAATGTTTTCCTGCATGTAAGAGTCTCATCGCCGTACCGCGCTCGAGCGAAGTCGTCTGTAAACGTCGATCACCTTTACATCCGCATTCGCCAGAAATTTCATAGCAAATCTCGGTTTGACTTGAACGCCCTTCGTATGCCTATGAGGAATATTTTTTTTCAAATGCATACAGCGTGACCCAAAAGTCTGGTTCCACAGGGATTTTCGCTCATATACAATTCGTTATTTTGAGCTTTGAAGCTAACAATAGGAGAAGAACAGAAGCCAGACAGAAACACCAGTCGACGTCTTTCTTCTGGCTGATCTGGAGTCAGTAGTTTATCACACTCGAGTTCAGAACAGTTGCAGCACTGAAGATGGAAATCATCTCTGCATGGAACGAGATTAAGAGACGCGTAATGGTCTTAAGTTAAAAGTTGTCAATTTGAGTGTTTGTTGTTATTTATACTTAAAGAAGTTAAAAAGATCCAGACTTTGGCTTCATCCTGTATACCTCAGTACAGAACCGTCCACTACGGCTGGTCTGTCTGATGATAGATGGATGTGACGTTTAACACAAATCAGTGAATTCATTTGCAAAACATTTAATGCACTGCAAAAAAAGTCTTTAGGAAAATTGTGGTTTGCTTGCATTTTTAGTAACATTTGACTAGAAAGAAGTTTAGTAATCTTATATCTGGTTTATTGTAATTTTAATATAATTTTATTTTAAGAAATTATAGATAGGTTTGGCTAGATTTAAGAATATTTTGCTAAGACTTTTTTTTTTTTGCAGTGTATGGTCTCTAGTTAAAAACAAACATCTAAAATCAAAAATCATTATTCGTGTGCATCCGGAAAACATACAGCACTTTATTAGTGTGACATTAAAATAATAATAATAATAATAATAATAATAATAAAGGTTTTCTATAAACTCAGTGAATATGGCTGAAATTAATTAATTAATTTATTTATTTATTTATTATTAAGTGAGATATTCTTGAATCCAGTCAAACCTGTCTATAAGTTCGTAAAATAAGTTTACAACAAACCAAATATAAGATCATTAAGCTTATTTCTACACAATGTTAATAAAATCGCAAGCGAGAAATGTCTCGTTCTACTGGAAGAAAATCTTCCTTCTTTGAATAAATAAAATTACTGAAGCCGAGCAAAAAATTATCGAGACAATTTTTGCTTGCAGTTTTAGTGTAATTCTTTTATTTATTTATTTTTTTACTTGAAATCATTTTAATAATCATATATTTGGTTTGTTGTAATCTTACTTAAAGAAAATGTATGTAAATGTAACACTTGCTAAGATGTGATTCTTTGCAGTATATAATGAAAGGGATTTTGATATTTAACAAAAATTTGAAATGTAGACTTGATGGTGTTTGTCATGTTTTGGAATAAATGATTTTGGATAAACTGGTGTTGTGTCTACAAACAATATAAAGCATGTGCCGGAATAGTGAACACTGATGTTATTTGTAGCCGCCCGCCACAGTATCAACACTGACCTCCGCGTATTAATTTTCTGCGTTTTATTGTTTAAAATGGATAAAATCTTATTTAATTGTGCACGGAGCATTGATTCGCTCGGACCCTTTCTCTCTCACTCTCTCTCTCTCTCTCTCATACACACACACACACACACACACACACACACACACACAGCGACACATCTGGCTAAAAATCCAATTTCAAATTTTATTTTTCACATTGACAACCGTACACAGTGCAGCGTGCAGCGAAACACTTAGAGCAGAGAACAATTAAATAAATGAAGGTGTAAGGTGGTTCAATCAATTCCACACCTAAATAAAATGGAAAGTTTGCAACTAAAATTACAATAAGAATAGAAAATGCATAGAAAGTAAGAATAGTAATAAATGTGCAAATACACACATTGGCATAAGGCATAAAGACGGGCTAGCAAGGATACCTGAGCTAACTTTAGATCACGGCGTTGTCGAAGTTACTACTGCATGCGAAATAAACCGTATTAGCTAATAAGCTTAACCGTAACTAATCAGTAACATCACGAATAGGAACCTCGTGAATTCCGCCTGCTTTTCCCCAGGGTAAGCTTGTCTTTTACTGTACATTTACTCCGACGTCAGTGTTATAATAAATTACAAGCATGATGCACTATTTAAATATACGTACATACTGCACTGGATATACCGTATACAGCACTGTGCGAAAGTTTGAGCCCCCTCCGCATTTCTTCATACTTTGCTTCCCAAGAGTCAGAATTTCTTGTATTTTTTTTTAGTAGTCTCAAGGAATAGGACGTTTCCTACTTGTCTCAAACCTATGACCTAAGCATTCAAGCATGAAAAAGTCTAACTTAGGGCGTGAACCAGAGATGACGTACTGTAGATGACGACAGATGATCAGGATTATGCTGATTTTGAGGTTTGAACAGACGAGAGGGGAAATGAGGTTGCTGAACGTATACTTGTTCTGATTTTATTATTTTGTCAGATTTTCGCTATCGGTAAATCATTCGAAGCAAAAAGGACGGATACTAGAGAGATGAGGGTGTACAGTAAATGGAGGGGGGGGGGGGGATTACCGAACGTCCCCCTCTTTTACTGTATACCACTGTATATCTATTTTATCCTCTCATTACCTTTGCCTAATTCATCCATTTTTTTTTTTTTGTATTGAATGTACAGTATCTGCAAAGCCAGCTTTGAACTTTGGAAAACTGGAATTGTTTTTTCCATTAGCAAAAACAATAAAAAATGCTTGGATCCCCCCTGAACAGCAAACCCAAGCGCTCGCTTCTTCTTTCGTTCCTTCCTTCCTCATCCCCTGGTATTAGTCATGTTTTAAATGTCATGCACCATATCATACGTCATAAGAACATCCTCTGATCCGAACATATAGTATTATCCCTTATAACACTCCCTCCTCCGTGGCCCCTGGCCCACCTAACCCGACGCAGTAATTACAAGGAAGAGTTTAAAAAGCTTCACAGTGAAAAGCCTGTAGCGTGTGTTACATGATCAGACTCGCAAAGAATCCCAGTTTTTTTTTTTTTCCCATCCGTTAATAAAGCAAGGTGATTAAGCAAAAAAAAAAAAAAAAGCAGCAGCAGCATAGCATATCAAAGCCCCTGACCTCCTTTCAGTCCAGCGGCATCAAAGCGCAAGGTTATCTGCACGACTGAAAGCGCTTCTTTTCTCCGTCTTCAATAAGCTGTTTTGACGTTAAGCTCCTAGCTTTTCCAAAGCCGAGCTCCTTTTCTATCCAGGCAGGGTTTCTTGTCTTTTTTTTTCTTTTTTTTTATTCCGCCACTCACTGATGCCTTTTTGTTTGTCTTGAAGAAAAAACTGGCGAGTTTAAAAGCCATGAGAGTCAACTCTAAAGATAAAGGTCGACGTGTTCAGTCCTGAGGGTTAGATGGAATTATTCTGTACACATACATGTTTTTTTTTTTTTATCATTATGACTTTTTGCACGACGACGTGCGAGTGTGTGAAGTAGCGCTATTGTGATCATCCTCTCATCATCTCTAACACGCCTGCATGTACTTGCTCCTCAGGTCGCCCCCTCCCTCCCACGCCATCCTCCAGCCTGCTCCCTCCCGCCCCTCCTCCTCCGCCGTCAGGCCCTCATCCCTCCGCTGCTCCCTCTATCAGGGAGTGTCAGATGCCCCTGCTGGACAGCGGCTCCCCTCACGCCATGCTGGAGCCGCCCACCGAGGACGAGTTCTCCCCTAACTCCTACCTGCTCCGAGCTCAGGCTTCTAACGCCAACGCCGCCGCTGCAGGTAAGGATTCGGGTTCGCCTCCTTCCTAGCGGTCCTCCCTCCATCACAGATCATCTTCATCACTCTTGCTCTCTCTCTCTCGCTCTCTCTCTCTCTCTCTCTCTCTATCTGTCTGTCTTCATCTCTCTCCACCTCTCGCACATTACTCTCAAATCACTACACTGCAAAAAATGACATCAAATATCCTTGAATCTCGCCAAAGCTATCTGTAACTTCTTCAACTGACCAAATATCAGAATATTAAGCGTATTTCTTGTCAAATGTTATTAAAATCCAAGTGAAAATGTCTTGTTCTACTGGCAGATCATTTTGCTTCTTTTAAGAAATAAATTCCTAAAAACCTACATCTCCCAAAAAGTCTAATATTTTCCTAAAACTCTGCCACTTTCGCTTACGATTTTAGTAACATTTGACTAGAAATAAGCCTAATAATCTTAGATTTTGTTTAATGCAATGTTATTGTAAGAAATAAGAGATTCAAAAATATTTCACTTGCTAAGATTTCATTTTTTGCAGTGTATCTTCAGATCAATCTTTGATGCAATAGATTGCACTGAACAAAATATATCTTAGCAAGTGAAAATATCTAGAATATAGTTCAATTTACCTAGAAACTCGTAAAATAACTTTAAAATAAACCAAATATAAGACTATGAAGCTTATTCTTATGATATTTTACTACAATTTTAAGCTTGTTTTTTCAAGAAATCAATTTCTAAAACTAGTAAAGTTATCCGCCAGTATAACGTAAAATGTTCACTTACAATTTTAATAACATTTCAACAGAAATAAGCTTAACAATCTTTAGATGTAATCTTATTTGAAGAAATTGTGCATACTGCAGGTTTGGCTAGATAGAAGAATTTTTATTTCACTTGCTAAGATGAAAGATTTTTATTTCACTTGCTAAGATGTCGTGTTCTGCAGTGTAAGCACTTTAGTAAGCCTGTCAATTGAACACGTACACTTATTTTATTTATTTATTTGTTTGTTTGTTTATTTATTTATTTTTAAATATGCAAAGATTTTCTTTATTCTAAAAAAGATAAATACTCTGAAATTAATTAACAGCTTGATGCTGTTGCATCCTGTGACTGTATACTGTGATATGAGTTCCAGGGATTTTAGTGATTTATTTTAGAGCTTGACAATGTGTAGCCAGTTCAAATTCGAAAGCACACACACACACACACACACACACACACACACACACACACACACACACACATAGGTGTTGTAGTCATCAGTGTGGCATATGATGAGATGTTTATTAATAATTATGTACCATAATGGAAATTTGTGGCAGAACTGAAACCCAATGATATTTCAAAGCCACTCGACTGCAAACTGAAATTCAAAATGAGCTTTTTGTATTGTTACTTACATTTAATAATAATAACTGATTAAAAGATTATTTCTGATAGATTTAGCGAATACTATGTAAGCTACGATATGTGAGACTAACATCAAATAAATAGATAAATAATCGCATTAAGAGGATGATCGAAGTATTTAATGTAATTATTAACAAAAGCTACATATTATGCGTAGATTATATAGATAAATGCACAGAATAAACTGCAGACTTTTGCGATTAAAGAATTGTACAGGTCCATATCGTTCATTTTATTTCAATTTTTATGCAAAATAAAAATTGTGCAGCACTAGGTCTTTGTGGGGTTTTTTTTTCCCCCTAAATGTTAAAATGCATAAATCAAACATAATAAATTTAATTTTATTTAAATTATTAAATTATTTTTAATTAATAGATAAATGTTAAATTTTATTGGAGAAAAAGCTTCAAGAAGTCACATAAAACTCAGGTGATATTAAACCAAATAAATGACAAACTATTATTATTATTATTACTATTATTATTAAATTATAATATTATTATTATTAAACTGTCAAATGTGTCATAGAATAAAAGTGTTATGTATGCAATAAAAGCTGAAGTATTAGTATAAGGATAAGGATATAAAAAATACAAAAATACACAATACAGATAAACATTTTGAGTTAGAAAAGTGTTATTTTATATATATTTATATTTATATTACGTTTGCTCTTATAATTTTTTCATTTTTAACATTGTTGTAATTAAAAAAATAATAATATTAATGTTAATAATCAAATGTAAATGTAAAAGTATTCAAAGTATTTTCATTTACATAGGATTGTTTTTAGGTAACGTTAATCGTTTTAGGTTGCAAAACAATAACTGTACGAGTTTAAAAATATATAGACAAAATTTCTATCTGCTCTTAGTTGAGTTTTTACTATTGTTACTATTTCAAATTTCATTTTTTAACTATATATTTTTTTAATTATATAACAAAAAAAGGCAGATATTATTATTATATCTTGCGTGGAACGTTAAACACAAACTGTTTTTCCTTCCTGAAAAGTTTTATGCTTTTTTTTTTTCCTTTTTTTTTTTTTTCTCCTTCAATAATTTTTTCCTCCACTGCAGTCAGGATGAATTCTGCATTTCCCCATGCGTGTTATTGGGAAAATGATCCCGGTATCATTCTCGGGTCACGTGACTCTCCCGTAATGGTTCTCGTCTTATTGAAATACGAGTCGCTGGCGTACAGTACGAGGCATCTCCGAGAAATGCTGATGCTGATGTACTGCGTTGTTTATTGGGATGGAAAGGACAAACACGTGTCGTCGAGGAGGTTGAAATAGCTCGCGTGCGAGGTGTGAGAGCTGACTCGGGCCCTGAGGGACGCAGGTGAGAAGTGGACGGGATCGGAGACGATCGCACTTCTGTTACACCGACTCGTCGCGCTCTTCCACTCTCTCTGTACCAGAAATGCTTTTTTTTAAAATCCTTTTTAATTGAGATTCATGGTTCCGAACTCAACGCTGCTGATATTGTATCAGCTTGCAAGCGTGTTCACAGTTTCCATATTAACATTTTCTCTGCTGCTTAGGAAATACTTCTGAATTTATCACCGATCATAACAAATTAATTGCAATTAACGCCTCGTCTTATGACCTGTTTTTTTTTTTTTTCTTTTCCACTTTGAGATGACCTGCTTTATATTATTTTAATGAAAATGAATGTAATAATTATCAAAGAGCTTTTTAATATTATATTTAGAGTACTAAAATCATTGAAGTAATTAAAAATAAGCGGGTTATAAAAAGCCAGGTGTTTGGAAAACCCGAAACGGAACAAATCCTGGTGTTACTTCATATCACATGGCC
The DNA here is from genome assembly GCA_030347435.1 of Clarias fuscus. Classification (NCBI taxonomy): domain Eukaryota; kingdom Metazoa; phylum Chordata; class Actinopteri; order Siluriformes; family Clariidae; genus Clarias; species Clarias fuscus. The sequence continues at coordinate 5,441,837 of CM059230.1, read as the reverse complement.
TCTTAAATACTATGTAACGCGTCCAGTGTTACTAAATGACTTCATTCTCATCATCTCCTGTACAGTTTCAGGTTGCTCCTACTGTACATTGTCTATGTACACTTCCTAGACATTCCAGCTTTCTTTTTAATCCATGTTAAGTAAGACGTTTATTAGATCATCCGAGTCGTATTACAATCCATTATCATCATGTACACTTTGTTGATCTGATATGTAACACGGTGAGAAACAGCTGCTAGACTTAATGTTCTGTTGTTGTCTGTTCTGAGATGCCTTTCTGCTCACTACCGTTGCTGAGAATGCATATTTACGGTGTAATATCCTCCCAGTTTGGCCATTCTCCTCCGACCCCCTGTTTGAACCGTTGCTCATTGGGCGTATTTTGTTTCCCGAACCTTCCCGTGTAAATTCTAGAGCCTGTCGTGTGGGAAAACCCCAAGAGATCAGCGATTTCGTAAATACTCAAATACCCAAAGATGAGCGTATCTGGCACAGACAACCATTTCCTCTGAGTGTATGACTCCTCCCCTCAAGAGGAGGGTAAGGACATGGTCGACTGGAGTCACGTGTCTGGGAGGGAGCAGATGATACCTGCACTAATGTACAGTAGGGTGGGATGTGGGAATATGTGAATAGAGCTAAAATAGAAAGAAAAACAGATGCGGATAATGAAAGTCATTTTCACTTTTGATTGCGTAGAATAACAGAACAGAGAGTAAAAACTCCATTTATGTCTTTATAGAATCCTCTGATACACTTATCCCAGTGTTTCACTCGTGCCTGATAGAGTGCCTTCTTCACTGTCTGAAACGCTGGCCTCCCAGGAACTCCTTTAATGGCTGGAACTGGCTTGGAGCGAGGTCAGGACTGTGTGCGGGATGTGGCGATAATGTGCAAATTGGTGCTGAGAATCGATTTTTAAGAATCAGACGTTCCACTCGCGGAACGTTTACGGTAACTACTGTAGTGGGTTCTTTTTTTTTTTAGGGTATCAAAGTAATATTCAAATATATGTAAATAGATCATTATTTGTTTTTTAGTTTTGAAACGTTAAACAAGTTTTTTTTATAATTGTATAATCATAAATCTAAGAAAACACAATTAGCACAAATGTATAAATTATTTTATTTTACATAAATTAATAATATGTTGTGCCTAAAATATAGTTCAGTTTTTATTTATTTATTTATTCTTTTTTTTTTTTTTTTTTTTTGAAGAAATGATCAAGTTCTGTGAGTCAGCAAGCGGTAAAGAAAAGGGAGGGCAAGATATTCCGACTGACATGATTTTATATAAATCATATTTTCATTGAAGGGTCATATTTTCATTGAATTACGTTCGACATCATTTTTCAACGGTACTGAAAGCTCAGTATTTATACGAAAAGCCGAGGGGTGTGTTAGGTTCAAGGAGGTGAAGCAGCAGCGCGTAAGAATCTGTCCATCACTATAAACCGTTTGATGAATAAATCCTTTGAATTTAAAGAGCATTCGAACCCGAAGCCGTCCTCCCGCTTCGTCTTTGTGCGGCATAATTGAAAGCTATTTCTTTCCCGAACATCGTATACTTTGGATCCGTGCAGAAAACCTCTAGCTCTTATCTTTCAGTGTCAATATCTATTTTCTATTCAAGTGAACACGTACAGTATTTTGTAGCGAAATCGAATTTTAATTGTGAGTAAACGTTTTGTTGCTGCGATGCCAGCGGTTAACAAGATCAGCTTCTTGACGTATCTGCGGTCGAGCAGCGCTTTATTGGAATTGCTTTGGAAGTTCCAGTTTTTAGCATAACAGTCGTGTTCGCTCTCCTGTGGCATCGCATTCAAGCTGATTGCTTTTACAGTATAGCACAGCAGCATCAATCATACAACAGCAAACTGAGCGTGCCAGGAATAGGCCAGGCTCGGTTTCACAAACCGTGTGGCTCACTCACTGCAACGCTGTGTGTGTATGTGTGCGAGTGTGTGTGACTGAGTGCATCCTCTGTGAATCTAAGTGCGGCCATCAACATCGCTCTGATTCTACTGTTAGATTTCGAGCTGTGCATATAATCAGTGTCATAGTAAAAATAAAAAAGTAGTAATAGGAGCGAAATCTAATACTCGTCCGCGCTCACGTTTATGAAATTATACAGTCGACCAATCACGGCAATGCAGGGCATAATATCCTGTTAAAAACTTGATGTGTGTTAATGTTCACATCAAACATCTGAATGGGGAAACAATATGATTCAGGGTTTTTCAGTTGAATAGATTTTTTTTATTGGATTTTTTTTTTTTTTTAACACACAGCAGCCTCTCGAGGTTATTTAGCAGAAGTTCTAATAGAAGCAGTGGCTTGATGATGATGATGATGAGAGAGAGAGAGAGAGAGAGAGAGAGAGGTTGTTGAGGAAGAGCCGGACTGGTTCAAGCTGACACTAACCCGAACAATCACTCTTTACACCCATGGTGAGCAGAAAAGCAGCTCAGAGCTGCACACAACCCAATAAACCTTGACAGTGCGTATTACTATTTCTTGTAATTAATTTTGCTTATTTTATTATATACTGTAACTTAAGTTATACAACTACTATATTTTGATAGTCGAGCAATTTATCGATTATTGAAACAAACACAATACACGATTACGTAACATATATACATATATTATATAAATAAATATATTATATAAAATATGAATTTGGCTTGAGGTATACATCAGAATATAAATATATGAAATCAAATTACATTTTATTTATATTGCACCTATTGTATAGCAAATGCAACGCATACAATACAATCAATACAATACAATACAAAAGAACATGATGAAGCTACTGCATCACTTTTAATATACTGTACGTATCGATATCAATATGATCGAAAGCCATGGAAAAGAAATGAGCTTTTAACATCCGCTTAAACGATTCCTGGTTAGAGGCAGTTCGGATAAAATAAGGTCAGCTATTGCACCATCTGCACACAAAGGCACGATCGCCCATATTTACACACTTCCACTGGGTATAGTAAAGATTTTAGATTTGAGGAGGTAAGAGGACAAGCGGAGGAGTGTGCCTGCATTACGTCAGCAGGGTGCTGAGGGGCTAAATTACAATATGTAAGACCTTAAAAACAATAAAAATCATTTTCTGTCAAAATTCTTTCTACAGCATGAGCAAAGCCAATGAATCAAAAGTCAAATTAGTTGCTTGTCCGGTTTAGTCGAGTACATACAGTAGATTATTCGTTGCACCTCTTAGTCGACACAGTTTTAGGAGCCTTTATTTTTATTTATTTTTTTATTGGTGTGGGTTTATTGTTGTTTTGTTTATTCATGATAAATATTAGTGGTTTATTATTTGCTGCATTTCACTCGTAACAAAGCAGAGCAATTCTATCCAAAAGCGATATTATATAGTGTTAATTTGTATATATGAGAAGCGTTTTCTGAAGGAAGGAAGTTAACGTAGTGGAACATGTTTTATATAATCCTTTACAAGATTTTACTATTTGAAATTGTGCAAATACTGTAAAATTTACTGTATACAGGCCTCGCGAAATATATCACAATTATTTTAGTCAATACCGAGCCCATGATTATTTATCACAATAACTCATCGACATTGGAAACATACATTTACTGTATTCGACTTGAAATGAAAATACAAAATGAGAACGTCACTGCGAAAACGGAATTCATTTCATTTCAATGATCGTGTTTGCATAATCGTATGCAAAATTGTAATTAATTAGCCCGGTGTGTCAAAGAATAAGAAAAACGGCATTAATAATGCTAGTGCTTTCAAAATAGCAACGTTACAGTTCTTGAATGTTTGATGAAACTACAAACTAAACTATACACCATTTTTTTAACACTAGAGCTAGTGTATATTCTGTTTTCATAGATAAACATGAATTTCTTACAGCTCAGTAATTCTATTTGGTTTTTGATTCACAATTATGAAATATAAACATATAAAATATGTAAATATTTACTAGCTATAATGTGTGTTGCAAGTATTATTTCTAATCATACATTTTATAACCTTTAACATTCAACATTATCATTAAGTAGTATGTACTGTTGCAGTATATTTAACTTGGAAAGTATTTATCAGAATTGTTGGTTACATATTAAATTCTAGTCCCCGTAAACCTGGTATTTTTCACATAAATAACTTAAATTACTTAAAAACATGTTCAAATTTGGTTGCATGTATGCAGCAAAAATGATCTGTGATCACTGCATACGTATGGATTAGTACTAGGTACTTACTGTTCTGAGAAAAAAAATTCCAACATAAGATTTTAAGTCAAAATGTATAAAAAGTATAAGGTGATACATTAAAAAAATAAATAAATTAATAAATTTTAAAAATATATCTATATATATATATACATGATTGTATATAAATGTAAGGCTGGGGTAATTCTATTATAAATGCTTAAATATTTAGAGATTTACTGTGTAAAACAAAACTTTAGAAAATTAGAAATAGTTTAAAAAAAATATTTTTGTCAATTTCTCAGAAATTTTATTTTAGAACTAAGATTGGGCAATATTTGACAGATGACATGATATCAATATTGTGCTTAATAATATCACAATATGCTTTTTAGTGGAATTATTAATTTGATGTTTTTATAACTTTTTAAATAATTATGGGACTAGAAGCAGCTTAATGCACTCGTTATTAGAAAGATTAAAAAGATTTTAAAATGAAAATTAATTCATTGGGTTTTTAGATGATTTTTTTTTTTATTGTAGTAGATATTAAATAAAGTAACATTTAAATGCAGCACCACCATATCTTGTATGGTAGAAATACCTTTGAGGATCATCACGTGATGTGTCTCAGATGGCTCGAGCTTACGTACAAATAGACGTCTTCAGGACTGATGTTCCCACCATTTTAAAGCAGCTCGTTCTCCCAGACATAGCAACTGCTTCTTCACTTTCTCCTGCAGTGTGTATATATATATATATATATATATATATATATAATTTTTTATTTATTTATTTTTTTTGAAGTGAGGAGAAAAAGCTTTGCGTTACAGGGATGTGGGATGTTGTGACTAATCAGTTGGCTGACGATGCACAGGGACTGGTGTATTTCTGGTGGTTGACGATGAGATTTCGCTCCACTAGGGCCGAGGCTGAGAGTATGCCTAAGCATATGTCAGGGATGAGGAATAGATTCCTGCTTGTGTAAAGGATTACTCCTGACTTAGCTGTAATCTTGAGAAATCAGATATGGAACATTGTTTCAGCAGTGTGAAGCGAGTACTGAATGATGGATCTTTAGTGTAATGATAGTCCATATAATTACTGAGAGGAAATCGGGTAGATCGTTTTTGGACAAAAGAGATAATGTTCTTAAATACTTAGGCTGTTTTTGACAATTTTATACCACAATTAATCATCCAAATTGAATTCAGACTACGAATCAAAAGTTTGGATACGCCTTCTAATTTCATGGTCGGTCTTGAGTTAAATTTTTTGTCTACACTGTAATACAAAGCTGACGGCATTAAAATAAGCAATAATCTCCTTTGAACAGTTAATGTTGAGATGTACAGTATCTGCTACTTCTGCTCTGTAAATCCTTCATAGCGGCTCTAATCTGAGGTGCTGGTTGTTAATTGGTGATTTCTGAGGCTGGTCTCCTCTGCAGCAGAGGTACGTTTTGGTCTTGCTTTCCTGGGAAGGTCTTCATGAGAGACAGTTTCCTCATGGAGCTTGGTGGGTTTAGCAAATGCACTTGACACAATACTGTTCTTACAAGAACTGATCCAGAACAGCTGACCATCATGTCTTAAAATATAAAAGTGCTGGTTGTTTTTACCGAATCGCGTAATTTAATATGTGATATTTCATAGATTTGGAATCTCCAGTATTGTTCTAGACTGTAGAAAATAATGGTTTTAAAGAATAAAACATTAAATTAGGTGGTTTGTCCAAACTTTTGACTGGTACTGTGTATGTGAATAATTTTATTGGATTTTAGTATTTTAATTCTAGTCGATAAATCAATTGATAAATTAAAAGTATGGGCAGAATTTCCAATTAAGTAAAAGTTGTAAGTTGAATAAATAAAAAAATGAAAAAATCATATCTATTATTATGGTGTGTATATCTTAAAACTCATATAAATAAAAATAATAAATATTTGCAACCTTAATGTGTTATAGCAACATATTCCATTTATCAATATAACCACATTCCAAACATTCAACACCATTTAGCTAGCAATTACTTTTAAGTTACAATTAAGTTATTTATTTATTTGTTTGTTTTTTAAACGACAAGTCATATAATTATAGGTATAAAGTATATAACCAAGAGAAACGTCCGTGAGGCGAGTCAGTTCCTCTTGTCTCTTATGTTTCATCACCAGGATGGTTTGTCCTGCCGAAGAAAACGCACTAACAACTGGAGACTCCTTCCATATACAGTATGTTAAACCATCATGTAGCGTAATGTTTGTTAAATAAGACCAAGTTTTTTTTTTGTTTTTGTTTTTAAATCATGTTTGTTGTTAGTCTTGGGTCATAGAAGATGCAATGAATTAGCTGTTACCATAGCAACGACAGCATCATCAGCATCGATTCACACTAGTCAGAACGAAGAAACGCTCTTTAAACTTTATATATATTCCGCTCCCTTTCAGAGATCTGTGCACTGCACTGCAGTGATCCCCCTTTTACCGTCCATGTTAAACCGCGAGCGTGACGTGATCTATTTAGTGCCCAGGCTCCCAGCAGGACGTGTAATTGGTATGCGCTGATGTTCTGCTGCGTGTCTTTGGCCGCGCTGCCGTATTACTGCGAGCAGATGACGGCTCCCGCTGAAGGGGTCTCAGGCAGCTCCACTCCGAGCGTCTCTCTCCGAGTCATGTCCTTCGCCCGGCTCCCAGCCTACCCCCCCCCCCCCCCCCCCCTCTCTCTCCCTGCCGTGTTTTATTTCTCATCGCTTATCGTCGCAGTACTGCTAATGTATTATTCATGTTATTCCTGTTTCTCCTAGCTATTTCTGGATTCTTTATTAAAAAATAAAATAAAGATGAAATCACATAGGATAGCAAATGTTTGATCGTCACTTTTATTATAATTTCCTTTTGTAACAAATACCTCAGACGACACGTAGACGCGTTCTGTTACAGCCCGAAATAGCGATAGCGATATAACGAGTGGTATTTTGACCCGGTCTTTGGCTGCATTTAGGGCACATTTGCAGTCTGGTCTCAGGGTTGCATAAGAGGGCCATTATTACGCTCTAATTACTGCAGATGAGTAGCCAAGGCCACGATTGGAAAGCGACGTGAGCGGAATGCGTAACGTCCCGTCCCATGTCGTCCTGCCCGTCTGCAGTTTCTCACATTCTTGTACTCGTCATTCTTCATTTTCAGTGAAAGTTCTGTACTTGCCATAAGCCCTGTCTCAGCTCTGTCCTTCGACACCGAGACAGATCTGAGACGTCCCCGACCTGCAACGTGTCCCTCGGGAAAGATTCATGGTCGGATAAACGTCTTTAAGGATAGCGCGAGTGTCATGGCAGTGTTCAGTCCAGGTTTAGTAAAGAAATAGGACATACTGTATGTTTCCTAAAATTGTCACTACTTTCTTTTGTAACAAAAAAGGCCTCGTGTGGAATTTTGCGTGTTCGGGCATTTAGCTGTTTGTTTTGCGATTTTTATTTCTTTTTTGGAACACGTCCAGATAGTATTCGGGCGAAACAGTAAAACGGAAAATAGCGTTTTCAGTTTTTTGCAGAGAATTAGACAAATGAGCGAAAAGACAGAAATCAGTTCTGTGAAAACAATCTCACTTTCACGCACACACACACACACACACACACACACTATATCCAGACACACACATATAGACACACATGCACGGTAAACAGAATGAGTCAGGAGCGGAGCAGCTAGCTCCATTACCTCAGCTGTCTCCAGGCTCCTGCTGCCACATTTAGATTGTGTCTTTTATCATTCCAAATTGACATTTATGCTTTTACTCGTATTGTTTTTCCAAGGTTCCCACCGCTCTTGTCGAGCAATTTATTTTAATCCCTGTCACGGCGAGGCCCTCTAGCCTAGCGGAGCTTAGCCTAGCGACGGCAATTTCGCCGTGGCCGCGCGGCAGCGAGGCACCCCGCGAAGACCTCCTCCGACCTGCCTCTGCTTCACCCGCGCTAATTACTTTGAACATTTTCTCTCCCTCTTAGGCTTTCTCATCTCGCTCATCTCTCCCTCTCATATTGCTTCCTTGTTTACATTCTGTGAGAGACGAGACGAAAGGAGAACTCGAGTTTCTTAGATTATTACCGACAATGCTATCCGTTTCCATGTCCTTATTTTCTGAGAGTTGTATGTTTCTATATTTTCTATTGTTATTATTATAATAATAACCCGCTTTTCAGTCTTGCCCTATTCTGCTGTTGTGGCAAGTCTTTCTTTTCCCCCTTCTTTGCATCCCCTTCACATTTCTTCCATTTTTTTATCGATTCTCCTTAAATGTAAACGTGTCTCTTTGTTATCACCGTGATGAAAAGTGGCTTTCAGAGTCGGAAGTGACAGTCGGGGGCGAAATGGGCCTGGCGTCACGTCTCTCCCTTTCTCTCACTCTGTCTCTTTTCTCTCTCTCTCTCTCTCTCTCTCTCTCCTCCGAATGTGTCTCGGCGAGTATTTTGTCAGCTCCTGCCGTTTGCTCACTGAATCAAAACTCAATTATTCATAAACACTGTTAAATGGTGGGGAACGGAAAAGCTCGAGGAGAAAGAAACACGGGCCGGGGAGGGAGGAGGAGGAGGAGAAAAAAAGAAAAAAAAAGACAGAGCGAGAGGCTGGTGGAGATGAATGAAGGTTGGTGGCAGGAGACGGAATGGCTGCACAGCTGTTTCATGTTCCAGTAAAACGGATATCATAAAGCCTGCGATGCGAACGGAAACGGCAGGCTTTGACTGCTATACAGTCTTATTTGCGCTCGGTGTTTTGAAAGAGCAGAACAGGATGCGGGTCGACGGCGTTCCGGCGACGAATGAACTGAAAACTTTCCTCCTAAAGTTGCCGGAGAGAAACTCGCTTATAGAGTTATACGCCGCTTTGAATTGGGTCTGAAAAGAGCGTCTGAGAAACGCGTTTCCGCTTATTGTCTTAGAGCGCTTCGACGTCAGTCGTTCCTCCGCACCTGGTTTACATTCAGCCGGTTATTTTCCTCAATTGAACAATCGAAAGCGTTTAATAACGTTTGGAGTTTTTGTGTATTACAGCGGTTCATAACGTCGGCTGCGATTTTATTATCGTTCCCTCCAGGTCTTTTTGTGTAAGATTGATGTTCTTGCAGAATTTGCTGAATTCTCCTAACATGTCATTTACTATTATTGTTGTACTCAGGGCCAGGACTAAAAGCAGACATCAGCATTCTGGACAACAAGCAGGTCTTTTAACACCTAGTGTCCTTGTAGGGGGAAAAAAACATACCAAACAAATGGTATTTCAAAGTGGCCTTGATTTCTGCTGATTTCATGCACCTGAGTGGGCTTTAGGTTGATGCGCGACTGAATCGCTGGTTATAATTCATTTTAAATATTTCAACATGCTCGGGCTGTTCATGTTTATTCTATTTTGTTTCCCAAATTAGTTTGAAATGTAGTTTATATACTAGGGATTGGAATCACCAGGGATCACCCGATACAATATCATCACCGATTCGATTTTGATATTTTGAGTATGATGATTTTATAAATATCCCGATTAAATTTTATTTATTTATTTTTTTACTTTTTTCAGATTTAGTTACAATACTCAACAAATTTAACACAGAATTTGCTGATGCTGTGCTGTTTGAATAGTTTAGAGAGCGCCATCTGCATGATTATGGAGGAACGGGAACATTTTACCTTTCTTTGCAAATGCAAACATATACTGTAAAACTAAAGCATTATGGTGAAAAATAGTGTCGAGTCAATGCGGCATTTTACGGATTGCTACACAAAAGAATTTTAATACAAATGCGGATTATTTTTAAAAAAAAATTTACCATCTCTATTATATACTACAAAGAAATCAAGGAGAAATTAAGAATAAAAAATAAATCTGATTTTTTATTATTATTATTATTTAAAATTTCAAAAGTTAACCCTTGACGAGATACATGAAAATATATCAATGTCAGTGTAAGAAGCATCATTGCTAAACAATTTATAAACACAAATCTATAAATTGGTCATTTTGAGATGTATTAATAATAATTTCTGAATAAATTTAATTAAAAGGAGAATCTATTAACCAGCTTATGGTAGGTTAGGTTCCCAACTTTTTTGTCAAATCTTGTCTTCTGCATTATGATTGGTTAAAAGCGTTCAATCTTATATATGATCAGGTCGATCCTCACTAAATGGAAATATGAGCGCGCATTAGAGCCTGAAGTCAGGTTCTGAAAATAGTCTTTCGTTAGCGCAGTTTAACTAACACATAAACTAACACATTGTCATGAACATTTATTCATTGTTAAGTTTCAATGTCAATTTAAAACTTTTTCTTAGGTTTCTTAGTTAATAGTGTGGATTAGCAAATGTTTAGCAAGCGAAGCATGCTAAGATCCTGAAAGATCACGCTAAAGTTTTTTTTTCTTTCCCTACTATACTAACTATTTTCACTATACAGTTTTTGAAAATATTATAAACATCTCTCTGATAAATATCGAAATTGATGTTCCTGCTGTAACATAAATGTATGTTAGTGACATGAAACGCTGCCATTTTCTCTCATAACTTCAAGTGAGAGAATTAAAAATGAGGCTGGTGAGAGAACGACTTGTGACCCGGGACTTCTGATGAAATTTCTCGTTAGTGACGGTGTAAAAGTGACTGACATTTTCAAGCATTTGAAAAACATTTGAATGAAACGTTTTTAAAGAAGGCCGTATGTCCATGCCTGACGAGCTCGACCGAGGTGGCTCTGAGCGCACTGCAGTCGTTTCTGTAAATTCCTTGAAAATTGACGGATAACTTGTTGCCAACTTGCGGAAGAGACGTATCTGTCTGTGTGAACTGTACACGCAATCATTCACCAACACCACTTGCACATTACAGGAACTCAGCTGGGAGTTCAGTCCTGACCTCGCTTCAATCCATTTCCACATTTTTCAGCCATTAAAGGAGTTCCTGGGAGGCCAGCGTTTCAGAAGTGAAGCAAGCACTTCGGTCATGGCTCCGACGTACTAAGAAAACCTTCTGCTTTTACACTATCCAAGCACTACTGTAACGCTAAGAAAGGTATGTTAGTGTAGCAGGGGATTATATAGAAATGGGAATAATGGGAGTTTTTATTCTCATAACGTTAATCAAAAGTCCCTCTTTGACTTGAACGCCTTTCATACTGTATAATTAGTGATGGGAAAAAAAGAGGAAAATTTTGCTTTGGCTGGATCACATCACACCATTGTGGTTAATTTGTGTATAACAACGGGGTCTCTTGTGTATTATTTCTTCATTTCACCAAGTCATTCGCACCAAACAAAAAAAGTGTTAGAAACAGTTTGTGGATGTTTATCGGCAAGATCCGGAAAGCAGTCGGAAAAAACAAGTTCCTGTTTTTCCACCTTGATATGAGATTTCAGTAACTTGGCAACACTTGGTAGTCGTGCCAGCGTCTATGGTTCCGCCGTAGCGTTTAAGACGATCTACCCCTCGCTTTGGCGGTTCAGGAGAATTGTAAAATCTGCGCTACCAAACGCAAACCGGATGTAAATAAAATCGGTCGGGTGGAAAAGGCAAATCGGTGAAGGTGAAAGAAAAGTGAAGCGTCAAAGACATTTGTTTCTGGTGAAGGTTACTTCTGCTTTAACTGAGCTGACCTGTGAACTCACAACCTTAGCGTCTATCGTGAACAAAATAAAGTTAACGAAGTACCGTAGCTACGAAGCAGCGTAATGTAGTCTGTTTGGTGGTTTATTGGTTGGGGTTGCAAAGGGGTAAAGGAGGAGAAATTAATACGAAAGGGGAAAAAAAGAAATTGTCTCTTTTTATTTTTTGAAAAATAATGCAAACTTTTGTGCCTTGTGATGAGTTGGCAAGGTGCCCCTGCTTCATGCCCTGGGATAGGCTCCTGGCTCTCTGCGGTATGGAAAACTGACAAATTAATGCACAGTAACTTTAACAGAATGTCATAGTTACAACGAAACATTAAATAAACATGAAGGATACAAAGTAACGTTAACAAGGAGTCAATGTTCTGAGTGTAGACAACCAAAGTAACAAAGTATTCTGACCCACCTGACATGAACAAATGAAATAAATTAATAATTTAACCAATATTTGTATCGTCAATAAATAAAACTCATTGCATAGAATTAACATGAAGTTTTTGGGGTGGTAACTGTATTAAATAGACTGGAATATACAGTATAAGTGTTGGTATTTTCATCTCGGTAAGCTAGTCACATTTAGCAGTAATGCTAAAGCATGCAGTAATATCCGGGAAAAATTCAATCAGACAGAAAAAGGGTAAAGAACGTGGGCCGTTCAAAGTCAAGGCTGGTTCTGGTATAGAGGATACCACGGCTTTTATTAAGGTGACCTGTGAAAATTCATTGTTTCTAAGCAAAATGCTAATCTTTAGCTCTAAATCGCGCTGGACGTTAGCTAACCTTTTTCCTGAAGGTCCGAATAAACCAGTATTTCTTATTGATTTTATGACAGGTAATCTAAAAACATAAACCGAAAAACACATACTTTGGTAATTTCCATTTATCTTTTGGCATAAACAGTAATTTATTCCATAACAGCTGACTTGGTTAACAGTTTTGATGGCGATAATTGAATTAGCAGATGAATAGGCCTGTTTTTGTTTTTTTTTTTTTTTTTTTTTTTTTGCTTCCGTTTGTTTGAATTTTTTCTTTCTGTTTGTGTGAAAAAGCCTGGATGTGATCACTTGTCACTTAAGGTAACTCCAGCTCGCTGCGTTTTTCCGCTCGGCTTTTGTGCCGCCGTATCCGCCGAGCGAAGGAGGTGAGCTCCGTGCCAGGCTTTTATCCGACTCTGCCGCCCGAGCCCGAGTCGCTGGCTGGCCTTCATCCGTCCACCGGTTTGTTCCCCAGCAGGAAGAATACGTTACATTGTGTCTGAGCTCCACATGGTGCTGCGCGATAATAACAGTAACTGCACCACCTCACACTGTAATCTCCGCATTACTGTCCTGACCTCTGCGAGTCCAGTGGCGTGCAATGGAAAAGCAGAAGACTGGCCGTATTGTTCTCTCGGCTTCACGCCGAGGTCCCTGGCGTGTTCTTCTACTGGGTGGAAGAGAAAAAAAAAAAAAACCCTGACACTACCAGCTCTGCTCTCTCTTTATGTTCCCAAGCATTTCCATTGATGGTCAGCGCCACAAAGCCAGCTCTCTTTAGCAGCTGTCGCTTCGATTTTTTGGGCTCCAAGTGGGAAAAACAAAGGGGGACGCTTCGGATTCAGGTTTGGCCAAGGATAACAGAGCGAGATAGAAGTGCAAGTCCTGCGACGCCTTTGTACAGGCAGGCAGGGTGTCGTAAGCAGCCCAGGGTCAGCTTTGATGGACATGACACCGGGCTGTAATCCATTGTTCCTGCGGCTATTGTTAGGAGCGCCGAGCTCTTCCAAGAGTTCCTCTCTCATCGAAACTGCTTTGTACTGCGCTGCGTTTGTCGAGGGCTGATTTTCGGCCTGCACCAGCACGCCGCGCAGCGCCGAATTACACAGCCTGGACCCTCCGAGCGTAGCCGAGCTCCTCTCAGCCCTCAATCCTTCCTTTCATGTCTCCACCACTTTCTTTTCACAGTATGGAACGGAGCTTTCAGTTGCTCGTATTTTTTTTTCCGCCCTCTTCACAGAGCTGCGTGCTGGGAAAATGGCCTCGGATGAATTCTAATTTCTGCCCAAACACCGAAAGGGACAGTTTATGTATTGAGCGAGTGTTTTTTTGGTTTTTAAAAAAAAATGTGAACAAGAGAACAATTTGCATTATCGTGCCTATTATGTTTCCTTTAAGAAGCCAGGCGTTGTATAGGTGCAAAATAAAGACAGCTGGAGTAAATGTAAAGAACACAGGAATATACTTACGCCTTCGGTGCAGTCAGTGTGGATAACCGAATTTAAATAAATAAAACTTATGGATTATAGTGGCTTCACTTTAGCCTCTAAGCGTTATTAAATGTGCTAGTCGATTAGGTGTTGTTGGGGAGCAAATATTTTCTTTTTAACAGAACTGAATGGGAATGGACTGAACGTCATTTTGTTCTTTTTGTGTTCTTGCAGTGAATGAATACACTTTGATGATATAAATTAAGAGAAAAAAGAAAATTGAGACAGAAACAGAATGTGGGTCAATGATTGATTTTTTTTTTTTTATATCTATAGTGGAATATTTATATATTTGCAGATTTTTACAAATAAATATAAAGACAGCATTCATCTTCATACTATTCTTGGTGTGTATTTGCTTATTAGGTAATTAATTAAATTATTTTATTACTTTTTTACTACTACTCCTAGTAATAATAATAACAATAATAATAATAATAATAATAATATGGCAGTCATTAAAAAAAATTAAGCAATGACCAATATAGCCAATAATAATGAAAAAAAAAAATCATCTGAAACCTTTGTGTACACATTCTTTATAAAAGGGTGCCGTTTGTAACAAAGGGGTTAAATTTCCTGGAATAGCAATTACAATTTAAGGCCAACAAAGGAACGCTCGAGCGCTTCCTTTCCTCTCTTTCTTCCTCAACCTATAGGCATTTTGATTTCTTTTTTATTCACTCGGATCTTATTTCACAGCGATCAGCCTCCCTCTGTTCCCCTCGACTCAAATTTCACATCCTCCTTCGTTCTGTTAGTCCGCTCTGAGTGTGGGAAAGGCACAAAGAAGATGAAGAAATAAAATCCATGCATAAGTATGCACTATTTCAAATAGCCGTGTGTGAGAAGACGCTTTGTACATTAGAAGTGCTGTAATTTAACACTCTCTCTCTCTCTCTCTCTCTCTCTCTCTCTCTGTCTCCGTCTCTCCCTGTCTCTCTCTGTCTCTGTCTCTCAGGTTCGTCCAGCCATCACAGCCAGACGGCCCCGCGTCCTCCTCTGCCCCCCACGCACAACCACCACCAGACGTCGGCTAACTCTCTGAATTGCGGCGGTCATGGCAGTCGGCGCGCCCCGCAGAGCCACGTGCCCACCGCTGCGCCCGCCGACGGCCCGTCCACCCCGGAGTCGGTGCAGCTCCAGGAGAGCTGGGCTCTCAACAGCAGCGTGCCACTCGAGACACGGTCAGCTTCTGTCCCGCACCTCACCGTCGTCACCACGTGTCTGCATTCACCTTCACGTGTCACCTTCATAATCTGTTCATTACTTCAAGCCATCAGCGCTGCTAATTCAAACAGCGTGATTAGAATATACATAACCGAAACTGACACTTAGCTCTATATCATTTATTTTTAATTATTATTATTATTATTATTATTATTTAACAATTATTTTGGGGAGAAATATTCCCCTGTTGAAAATACTGGATAACAGACTCTGGATATTATTTCGAAACGTAGCGTTTTTACGCTGCTTGCAGAAACTCGGCCCAAAAGAGTATACACTCGCGAATTTAAACAATATTTAAGGAAATGAGCAAAGTCCTGAATTTCAGCTGATTTTAAAATACTCAGTATTAGCTTAGCCTCATCTCTACTTTTTATAAATGTAAACAATATTTAGAGAAATGAGCAAAGTACAAAAAAGCCCCGTGACACAAGCCTGCGTTACATTAAAAAAGGACCTAAAATAATGGATAATATACGGCTAATGTCATTTTAGAAAATAATGTTTTATGTTCATTACAGCAACTGATGCAACTAAAGTGTATAAAGTTTCACACTGAAACACTATTTTGGGAAAGAAGCAAAGTATACAAAGTCTCTTTAACAGTAATATTTGTGTAATCCTCTCAGATTTCACCACTGTACCAAAAACAGGTTGGTGGATACTGTAAGTATATAGATAGATAGATAAAAGCCCGACTTATTAATATACTGCTAATGTAATTATGGATATAATGTTTTATATTCATTACAGCATACATACATTTTTTGCACTGTATAAACAACTATTTCTATTTCCGCTTTGATTGCTAACTCTGTTCGGGCGGGATGTCGTGTGTCTTTGGCCTGTCAATCAAAGCGAGGCTAGCCAATCAGAGGAAGTGTTGAAGAGAGCAGGTCGTGATTTTCCTCTGATGCAAGCAGGTCAAAAAGATGCTGTAACTTCATCTATTTAGAGGAAAGACGTGTTAGCCCTCACACTCGCAAGGGAGGGAAATGATCTTATGATCATTAATAATGATCTTATTATATAATAATGATCATAATCATAATATTAGAGCAGAATTTCACAAATCAGCATTACAAATAAATCGTTTTTACATCAGGTGCAAATCAGACTTGTCTTGTATCGTTTGATGCAGTGTTGAGGAATAGTTCTTTAGGAATAGTCTATTCTTTGAGGAATAGACTTTTTTTGTCTCTCTTTTTCCAGTCCAGTCCCAGTACCTGAGCCGTTCCAGAGGACTGTGTTTTGTTTGTTAATCCACACAGTGACCTATGAAGCATTCAAGCAGAAAACTAACTTGAGCAATGAACCAGAGAAACAGGTGCAGGTGATGACAGATGATCAGGACGTGATTAGTTTACCGGTGATCCTGAAGGCTGAGTGGTTGGAAGAGACAAGAGGGGAAATGAGGCTGCTGCTGAGGTTGTTACATAAATAACCTTCTTATCTTTCGGCACTTTGCAGCCTGTCGTGGTAAAACATGTGTTCCCGTTTCTTTTATTTAATCTGCATTGTTTAATTAAATTGTATTTGATTTAATATGAAGAAATAAGGGGGGGGGGGGGGGGTAAATACTTTTACACAGTACTATACATCATATAATTACATCAGTCATGGTCTTTTTTATATTAGTCCCAGTTGTGCCCAGCAGTGCTGCATATTTTTGCACCTGCACAGACATCTATAGCAAGAAGTAGACATCTATAGTTTTATGAAAAAAAATGTATCAAAATGTATTTCATTTCTGAAAAAGTAAAGTTGAATTATTAATACTGTACATGATGAACGCTAGCACATCAATACGCATTTGCTCGCGGCATCAGGGTTAAAATACGGCACAGGTTTGTGTGACTCCGCCTTCTTTTTAAATAATTGTTATGATTGTAGCTTGATGTTTTGCAGTAGCGAGACGCCGCGTCTCACAAACTCCCTGTCCTCATTCAAGTCACATGACCATGTAAAAAGAATTCACGTGCTGTTGGACCACATACGGAGGTCACTCAGACCTGACTTGAAAAAACGTCAGATTTGTGCGTTCTGACAGCCCTAAAAAAGGATGATAATGTGAATGTGAATATATTGCTTTGGGTGTATAATTGTGTATAGATTGTGAAACAGGCTTTTTTTTCACACACAGTGTTGTTTATTCCTTAAACAGCACATATATCAGTTTATTATATTACAGTAAAAAAAATCTCAGAAACATCTATTAGAATCTAGATAGTTTCTGTGTGTTTGCGAAGCTGTGGGGGGGGGGGGGTGAAAAGGTGAGAGAGTGACGCTCGGTGTCAAAATAAGAGTCGCATGCATGATACTCGGCGCTCGTAAACTAATACTTGCTCGGTTTCCGATTAAAAATTTATTAAAAATCTTTGCTCGGTTTGCGGAACACTCGTAAACCACGTTACTCGCGATCCGAGGTTCCACTGTATTCAAAAATGATCTTTTCTACAATTTCTAACACACATTAGAAGTATTATATATGTAATTGTATAGAAATCTAAAGGTTTATTTTCCATAATCACTGTTATATAGTTCAGACCTGAATGTTTGTATTAATATAAATGTTATTTCTAAAAATATTTTTTTTAAACGTAGAATATTTTTAAAATCTAAATAAACTAGATATGTTTGAGATAAACATATTTTTCTTTCTTTCTACTAAATATTAATTTCAATAATTTAAAGGACTTTAAAATATATATTTGAAAACATGAAAGTCTTTCACACTAAAATTACACTGCAGTGAAAGTCAACATAATAAACAGTTTAAAAAAAAAAAAACAATCCAATAAAATGTTTTTTCTAGTTCTAAAAATTTTTATTTAAAAAAATCTGATTCTACGTCTGACATTTGTTCCAGGAACGCATTAAAATTCTCTTTCTCTCTTTTTTTTTCTCGTCACGTACTTAATTTAATCCTGATATCGGTAGAAAACAGATCACGAGTATCGTATCGATTCCAGCCTTAATCCTGACATATTCATCCTAAAACACCAGAGATCATAGCCTTATAGATATGCAAAGATAGGCAGGCAAGCAAGCATACTGTACACACACACAAACACACACACCTATCAGGAAAACACCATCTCCCAACAGCGTACATGCTTTTCTCTCAACACGGCTGCTCACACACAAACACACTCACATATACACAAACACATACACACACACACACACACCGAGATCTGATGCTGTTGTGTTTTCTCTCTTGCTGACTTTTTTTCCCTTCTCCTTCCCCTGGTGGGTTTTTTTGTTTGCTGTAGCGTTCATCCCCTACACCAGGGTTGGGGGTCACTCCCCTCTGCTCCTCCATCATAACACATACATGCTGCATACACTATTGATGACCCTCTCTCACTCGCTCTCTCTCACACACACTCTCTCACACAAACGCTATCTGTGTGTCTCGGTCTACATCTCAGATGTTTTATTCAGCAGGTGCTCTGATACAGGACACAGCCCAGTCCCTCTACCCCGCTCCCCTCAGAGCTGTGCGTCTGCTTTCCTCACCTGCTCAGGCCTTCAGGAACCCACGGCTCCACACCCAGACGCTACATGAAGTGTTCAGTACCACCCAGTCTCACACACCCTCTTCTCTTCTCTCTTCTTTTGCTCTCTCCGTGTAAAATATTTTGACACTCGCTCTCAGATGGAGCAGGAGTAGCGCGGAAAATAGGTCATGCTAAGGCGGCGGGCATGCAAAGCAGCGATCAAACACCGAGTGCTGCTCTTGAGAACTTTTCGGTTGTTCTTGGCAAAGATAGAGGCCATATGGTGACAGGAAAGTGAGAAGTGTACAGCTGCTGGGTTACTCATTCAACTTTGGAGGGACCCAGGTGGGACGAGGTCCGGATCAAGGCTGAGTTTTATTTAAATCGTAGTATATACTGTAGGCTTCTAAGGATTAGAAAATTAGATATAAGTATAGATATTTTATATTTGGCCTTTTTTTTTTTTTTGCACATTTTTATGAAATATATTGCTCTCACTATGATCCACATAAACCTTTCATAATATTTTTGTTATATTCAATCGTATATTTTCATAATTTTTTAAGTGTTTTAATTTCAAACAGCTCAGACTTTCCATCTACGACAGTATTCAGAGCTAACGTCAATATTTACACTCGAAATTTATTCAGAGTTGAACCGAGAACCTGCTTAAGGTCTGTGTTCAGATTATGCAAATCACCTGCGTGGAATTTCTGCCTCCGAGGTTGGCAGATGTTTCTGGAGGTTTCGGGTATGTCTAGACCACCATCTTGAAAAACAAGATCTTGCCATTTTTATTTATTTATTTATTTATTTATTGTAGATTTTTTTTTCCCCCTAATTTAGTCATGTCCAATTCCTCCCCGTCACTAGTGGGCTCCCACATTAAGGCTACTACGATCATTCAGTTGGAATGGCCGAAGAATATCATGTACTTCCTCCGAACCACGTGACGCCAGCCTACCGCATCTGTTCGCCCACACACTGTTGGGAGCGGTGTAACATAGTCGGAGGACAGCTCTATCTGTTCCGTTGCCTTGCGTGAGCTCACAGATGCACCTGATTGGCCATAATTCATGTGAGAGCACTAATTGCCTCCCATCCAACCCCGCTGAGAGCCAATCAGCTTTCTCTAGGTCCTCAGCTGGTCATCACCTGGGGATCAAACCAGCAATCTGGCGAGGACTTTACCACTTTACCACCAAGATGCTGCCTTTAACCCTTAAAACTCAAGCAGCACGAATCTGGTGATTGGTCGATGATCGATTTCATCAAAATCTAAATAATGCTTCTGCCAAGTTCTGCCAGTGTGTGTCGGCTGCGAGGCTTTGGATATGTCAGGAGGAATCATCAGCTTTTAAAAGCTTATATTTGACCTCTATCGGAATATACAATAGGAATGACGCATTTATTTTAATGTTCAGTCGTAGCAACATCTGAAAACAACCATACTGTATATGTGATATATTTATCTGTGCTATATTTTTGCAACATAAATGTAACGCATTGTAACATTTATTTTGCACTGTAACGTTTGTATAGTTGATTAAAGCAATTTGGGAACACCAATTAGCCTGATGTCTTTGGACTGTGCGAGGAAACCAGAGTACCCAGAGGAAACCCATCAAGCATGGGGAGAACATGGCATGAGGCAGGAATCGAACCCGGACCCTGGAGGTGCAAGGCGACAGTGATAACCACTAAGTGATAACGTTAAGCGATAACCGTTCAGTTCAGTAAAATCACTGCGGTTAAATTTACACAAAGACTTTTCATTACATGGCTTGGTGGACATGATTACTTGCCAAAATGTTCGATTTTAGAGTTTAGATTTTAGATCATGTGACTGCATGAGATCTATTACAATGACATCCATCCACTTATCTTATTTAGGGTCTGCTCTGGAGCCTGACTGGGCCTGGATCCTATCCTAGGAAACCTAGTGCACAAGGAAGTGTATGAATGCATTGGATGGGGTGTGAAAGCAATACAAGGCACATGCACAGACAGACACATACCCAGTCTGATACTATGAGTAGGTTGGAAACACCAATCAGCCTACAGTTCATGTCTTTGGACTGTACAGTAGGAGGACATTGGAATACCTGGAGGAAACCCACCAATCACAGTGAGAACATGCACACAGAGCAAAGGCGAGATCTGAGCCGCGAGGTGACTGTGCTGACCAATGAATCACCAGTCATGGCAGTATAATGGCTGCGATTCAGTTTTAACAAAATGGCTTCCAACCTTATTACTCAGCAGCGGATAAAATAGCACTTGATCCAGCAGACCAGCAGATATTTATTAAAATCATGCACCTCCAGGTTCTGTGTGCACACAAGTACTGTATATTAGTCGAGTACAGGAAATCGTAAAGTCATTTTTTGACACTTCCAGTTTGCTGTTGTTGAACGAATGAAATTATGGTTGAATTTTTATATATATTTGTATTGTATTGCTCTTTCTAATTGCTATGTAGTATAAAGCACTGCTCTGTGAACGGCAGCAACATTTTCGATTTATAACGACGTTCGAAAACAAATCACGGCACTCCACCATTTCTTCAACACAGTAACCACACACAAGCACATACACTTGAGGAAAATACCATCCTCAGTGGGCTAATTAGCCCGAGGTAGGTGAAGGTCAAAAGGGCTTGACCTCGCACTTACGACTACTGCATTGCTCCGGCTGCTGGATGGCCCTGTCTCCCGCGAAGTGCAACTCCAGCAGTTTTCCGAGCGATGTAGTTCATTAAAACCGCTGGGTGTTTACAAGGCAATTTAGAACAGCCTTCAAAAGCCGGAGCCGGCGTTTCACCCAGCGGTGAGAGGGGTGACTTTTAACCTCAGCTCTGAATTACTGTCCATCATAGAGGTGCTGGGAGAAATAGAGTCATGTACAGCACTAACTCACAGCCAGACAACACAGAGGCAGACTTTAATCAGGTTCCTTTCCTGTCAGCTAAGAAGAGGAATCTGACCATACAGCGGGCATTGAAACTGATCCTGCGGTCTTTTTCCGCTCTTCAGCTGTCTAATTGTGGTGAACCTGTCTCTGTGTAGCTTTAGATTCTTGCTCTTAGCTGAAGGGAGCGGAACCTGATGTTGCAGCTCGTCCGCATCAAGGTTTGACACATTTTTTGTGTGTGTGTGTGTTCAGAGATGCTTTTCTGCTCACCACAGTGGTAAAGAGTGATTGTTTGAGTTAGCATGGTCATTTTCCTCTGAGCTTTCTCATCAATAAGGCATTTCCAATTGCGCCAGTGAATAATTGATGCTTTTTGGGTTTCTGACCCGATGTATAGACTGGTGTGTTTTGAAATCCATATATCAGCATGGATTTTGAAAAACAGCACATCTGGCAGATCCTTTTTTTTCTCTTTTTTTCTTTCTTTTTTTTCCCCAAGAACATTACATGAAATTTGTGTTCTTGTACAGTATGTGGATGATTTAGTAGTCTTCCACAGGATTGGCTGATTAGATAATTACATGAAGGAGAATGGTTACAGGTGGAGCTGTGCAATTCAATCAGTTATACAATTTAACCGTGTTTGTTGGTCGATTCAATTGATTTGATTGTTGGGTCAGTTTTAATACAGAATCTATGCACATGTTATCAATTATTATTATTATTACAGTGGAACCTTGGATTACGAGCATAATTTGTTCCGGAAGTGGGCTCGTGTTCCAAAACACTCGTAAACCAAATCATCATTTCCCATAAGAAATAATGAAAACTCAAATTATTCGTTCCACAGCCCCAAAAAATAAATACATAAAAATAATTAATACAATCTATAAAATGAAAATAAAACAAATTAATCTGCACTTTACCTTTAAAAAAAAGTACAAATAAATCCTGACAGATATGTGTTTCCGTTGGTGCGCGCAGGCGCCGTGTGGGGGGGTGAGAGAGTGACGCTCGGTGTCGAAATAAGAGTCGCCTGCGTGATACGTGATACTTGGCGCTAGTAAACTAATACTTGCTCGGTTTCCGATTAAAAATTTATTAAAAATCTTTGCTCGGTTTGCGGAACACTCGTAAACCATGTTACTCGCAATCCGAGGTTCCACTGTATTATGTTTTTTTGTTTATTTTTTACAAATTATTTACAAATATTAAATAGTCTAATACTTACAAATCCCTTTTTAAAAAACCGTAATACACATTTGCAGAAAATACAAACAGCTTGCATCTTCCGAAGTTACTCGCATTTGCTTTTTCATGTTTTGAGTCTACATTCGGTTTGTTGAAATAGCACCACCTACAGGACTGAAGTGTGAACCAGAAGACTTGACTGGAAAAAAAAAAACAACGCGTTTAAATAACCATCAACAGTGTTTCATACTATAGTTGTGGAATTGAAAATTGATGAAATTGTTCTAGAATGTCGAAAACATAAATCCAAACTTTTGACTGGTGCTGTACTTTAGTCATTTTTAATACTTGTAAGAAACATGGCTGCCTGAAATTAACCGAAGTGAAATTTATATTTGCAAATCAGTCCATACAGCACTAGCTACAGATGTTCCTATTAAAGTGGCCAGCAAGTGTATAGTAAAAAAAAAAAAGAATTTATCGTTAAAAAATGAACGTTCGCCCTAAATTCTAAAGTTCTCCGTGCAACATCCTGCAATGTCAGTGCATAGACACGGACTTCAGTTTCAGCTACCTACTTTCTTTTTCAAAAAAATATTCCATCCGTATCATTTTTTTTTTTTTTTTTTTCGTGAAATTCTCCTGGCTGCGAAAAAGTGGAATGGAACACTGTTCTCCACACGCTCTTCGGAGACATCACGCTTTCTTCAGACATTCTGCCGTTCTGTGTCGCAGCACGCAAATGAGCGCGGTCCTTAATAGCCTGGTGTAGGAGCACACAGCCTGAAGAGCGGCAGCGCTGGGAATTCTCTTCGGCTCCGCGTCCTCGGCTTCTTCACAGCCTGCAGTGAGACCGGCTCTATATTTGTCCGGGAAAGAAACGGGGGCTACGGTAGAGACCGAGCCCAATTAGAGAAGGTTTGTCAGGGATAAAACTCGAGCAGTGCCCCTGAGCCGATGCTGGAACTACTGTGGACTCCTCTTAGTGAAGGGACATGAGAGGGACGAGTGTCTATTAGTGGCAGGGCATTTTCTTATGGGGCTGAATCGTATGTCCTCTTTCTTTCACTTGTCGCTCCTGCTTTTTCTTTCTCTCTTCTCTTCCTCGCTGACTTGAGTCCTCTTGCTTTCTCTACTCTGTCCCCTTGGGCTTGTTTAGAATCCCAGTGTTGAATCTCTTACTCATTCTTTCCATGGCATATCACGCCGTTAACAGGCTCATGTGTCAGTTTAAGCCAAACTAATCCCCCCCTCTCTCTCTCTCTCTCTCTCTCTCTCTCTCTCTCTCCATCACAGCCACTGTTGATCCACTGGTGTTGTTATGCAACTTATATCACTTCGCTATATAATATTCAAATCTAATTGGGTAAAAGGTTCATTCTTAGGTTCAAGTTATCAGACTTTGGCAGACGTTGAAACATTTTTGGTTATTTATGGAAGGAGTCTCCAGTGTCAGTGTGTTGTAATGATCAATAAGCGCACTTCCCGCTTTCTGTGTAACGTGACACTGCTTCAGGTCTTAACTTCATCACAGGGAAAAGAAAGTACGGTGAGGCAAATACTGTACATTATAGCTGCTGTGACACAAGTGCTAAAGGGAACCAACTTGTCTCTGGGATCTTCGACGACATTATGAGGACGACATGTTTATTAATCAAATCAAATCAGTTAATCATTGGGAAACCAGTGCGGATGTGGTATAAGAGCTATTAACACAAAAAGAGATCCACTTTGGAGATGAGAGATAACGAGATGAGAAGTCTCACGCCTTGGGTTGGTTGTGGATTATTTTCCCATACCAGCGCTCCTCACTTTCTGTTATCCGTTCCGTATGAAATGAACTGCGGTTCTGATTCCCCTGCGACACAGAGGGGGTATACATATTCATAAGCAGCGTTCAGGAGACATTATGCAATTGTAATGAATTTCAAATATGACTCTGCGGATACAGCATCGGTGCTTTAATTCCCCACCGGGATAATGTGGCGACAAGTTGTGCAACCACGCTTTCTTGAGAGGAATTGCAATAGCCCTTATCTACACACGCTTCACAAACAGTGGCGAGCTGAATGCGGTGGTCAGAGGGTCGAAGCCGCTTTCAGCATCCAGATTATGAATGCAGCTCGTCTCTGCCGAACTGTTTGTGTACAATACGTAAGGGGGGAAAAAACGTGATAGGAGTTCCTCAAACGATAATCAACAATGAGATGAGTGATGAGATGTGGACGGATATGAATCGAGTTGCCTGGCTAAAGAAATTAATTCCGTTATGCCAGTTTTAGCATTGATTATGAATATGGTGTGCAATGTGCTTTCCAGTTCAAGATGATTTCTCATGCTCTCAGAACCACTCTTTCTTAATTTGAGTCGTGAAATACAGCTGGGAAGAAAACTGCACTGATATGATAACCTTTAACCTGGTCGTTCCCTATATGAAGGTCGTCAGCTGACTTAATTTTATTGCCGCATAACGTTGCTGAATCTAGACCAGAAACCCCCAGATCATAACTCTGCTTCCAAAGAGGTGGACAGAGGCCGCTATGCATGATTACCCTGACACGCCCATCAATCTGCTCTAGGGTCGATCTGGACTTTAGCGCTAGCCTTAATTGTTATTCTGTTTTCTTTGCTTGATGTAGAACAATCATTTCACCCTTTAAAAGCCTGACTTTCATTTGGTCGGGCAGTGTACTACTGTGTAAACATAAAAATCATTATTTTCCAAAAATAGCATATTCTGAAATGTTTTACTTTTTTATTTTATAAAACAGCACTTTGTCAGTTAATTCTAATTACAATATATTAAAGAATATTAACCATGCATAGCTACAATTAATATTGTGGAAGTTCCTGATAGTAAAAGCGTAGCTTTTAATGTTCAGGAGAAACCAAGGATCAAAAATACTTCTGTTCTGAAGACGTTCCCATGGAAACCCCTTGGAGAAAATCTTTCCATATCAATGATTATACTGTAAGTTTTGGATAAATAACACGTCTCGAAAAACAGGGGACTGGCTGAGGTTCGCTTCGACCGAACTGCAGCTGCAACATGTCAGGTGTGGAAGCTCTCGATGCTCACCACCATATTCCAAGTAAAGTCATTTGGATTAATTTGTCACAGGATCTCCTGTTTCTACTTTTGTAATACTGGGAAAAGTGCCATTATGGGAAGTGGCAGTGTGTATCGACTTTAGCAGTATCTTATACAGGATCAGATCTCGCTTAAAAAAGAGCGAACGGATGATCCTGGTGCCTGCCATTTTGTAAAGCTGAAGCAATGTGTGCAATTGCGCAATAAATCCTCGCAATCAATCCCCTCTTCCGAACGAGCTCAGAATGAATCCTGAGTGCAGACTTGAGTATTTGGAACGAGTGTGAAAATGCTCTCGGATTATCCACCCTGTCTAATGCACACGTTGTTACTATAGAAACATTAACGATTCTATTAGATCTGCTGTTATAGAAAATTCGGACCAATCAGATGTAAAAAGGTTGATTGTTTTAACACTCTGTTATCATATTATAATTCTGGTATATTTATATACAATGCGCGTTCAAGTCAAACCGGGATGGTGATGAGACACTTAGCTGCAGTAGAACACTTGAACGGTGCAAACGTTTTAAAGACAGCTATCCTGTATGTGCATGAATGACGATCACTGCAGTCGTTCCCTTGAACATTTAGCGACGGATCCTTGGATATCGACGGATCACTTGTCAACTTACAGAAGAGACGGATCTGTCTGTGGGAACTCAACACACAATCCTTCACCAACACCATATGCACATTACAGGAACTCGGTTGGAACTTATTGCCTCATCCCTCATACAGTTTTGACCTCACTCCAAACCATTTCCACTTTTTGGAGTTCCTGGGAGGCCAGCGTCTCAGACATGAAGCAGGCAGTCTGATCATGGCCCGGGCTTACTGAGTGCATTAGTGTACTAGGGGATTACTGTATATGGAGAAATAAAGTTCTGTTGTTCCTGTTTGACTTGATTGATCATCCCTCGTATTTTCTTAATAAGAAATGAGTTGTATTTTATTCAGTATTTTAAAACAATTTTCACTGTTACACATTGCTCATCTCAACCATTTGATAAAAAAGGTTGGTTAAAACAGCTGCTAAAATGATCGCACAGTAGAATCTAAGAAGTAAATAATCCAAAATAAACCATATTCTTTTTTTTTTCCTTTCTGCTGATATTATTAAATGTTTTATTTATATATTATATAATTCATTTACAAATAGCTTAATTACAGTGAGTAGTTTAGACATGAAAATGCAGCAAAGCGCTTTAAATGCATTCCTCTCCAGAGTTACAGTGTACTAACGAACACTTGAGCTGTTTGTGTTTGTGTTTCAGTGCGTTATCTGTTAAATCTCTTGTTTACTTGTTAATTGCTTTGGCCCATTCGCTCGCTCCCACAGGAGAAACAGAAAGGTGTTTGCTTGCGAATGCAAGACTTTTTCACGTCTTTTTCACATCGCCGTTAGTTCTGTGCGATATTCCACCGCGTTCGCGCTGGATGCCGAGGACGGCTGCGTGTCGAGATCTCCCGGCGGACAGCTGGCCTTCTCTGATCGGCACGTCGCGTCTCGTTCACTCAACCAAGATCAGGATTTAAAAAGGTACGGTTTAGAAAAAAAACAGTCGGTATGGATGCAGATCGTGTGGTTTGTAGCCGAGCTATAAATCTGTGCAGTACACGTTTTAGAAAAAACACAATGCACTTCTTTTTTTTTTTCCCTCCATAATGCTGTTTAGAACGCTCCCTAAAAACGATGTTATTGGGATTGATTTTTGGCGCCGCTCTTGAGCTTTGTTGCCAGTTCATATTTCAAGGACTATTTACTCACAAACACTTGAAAGGACGTGAGAAATTGCAAAGTCAACAGAGTAACAATGAATAAAATATGATTGAATAATCAATTAATTTACCTCCTGCCTGCCACGCTGCAATTAGAGTCTGTCTAACACTGGCGGTTTATTGACTGAAGGCTGATGGCTAGAGCTTTAGCGCTGCCCATCACTGTCGGCCTCGTAATTAATCTGTGTACGGGTGGGTGTAAGTTCTGCTCTTTGTGCAGACCGAACGTCCTCACGATTAGAGAAATTAATGATGCTTTGACTTTCGCCTTTCACCATTTTTAAACATATTTTAATAAATAAAATTGAGCCATAAAGGTGAAAAATAACCAGCGTGTGACACTCCTCCCAAAAGGAACCATTTGGATTTTAATTATTTAAATATAAACTGTGTTTAAAAACTCTTTAAACTTTAAACTTCCATTTTTCACTTCGCTTGACTCTTATCGAATACCAAATTTTGCATGTTGGCGGGATGGCGTAGTGGGCCGCCCTGCGACCTCAAATCTCCAGCGTCAAGGATTCGATTGCCGCCTCAGATTTGCTTGTTCTTCTTGTTCTTGATGGGTTTCCTCCAGGTACTTCAGGTTCCTCCAACAGTCCAAAAGACACACGGATTAGGCTAACTGCCGTTTCCAAACTCGCCCCTAGTGTGTGTGTGTGTGTGTGTGTGCGCTTGTGTGCCCTGCGGTGAATTGGCATCCCATTCAGTATGTACCCTGCCTCATGCCCCGAGTCCCGTGGGATTGGCTCCAGGCCTCCCGTGACCCTGTACAGCAGGGGTGTCAATCTGGATCCAGAAAGGGCCATGTGGGAGCAGGCTTTCATTCCAATCAGGCAGAAGCCACACCTGATAGACTATTGAAAGCCAAAAAACGGCTAATTAAACAGGCGTGGCTTCTGCCTGGTTGGAATGAAAGGCTGCTCCCACGTGGCCCTTTCTGGATCCAGTTTGACACCCCTGCTGTACAGGATAAGCGGTAGAGAGCCAATATGTGTGTGTGTGAGAGAGAGAGAGAATTTCTAAAGAATATGAATTTTCTACCTACATTTTTAACAAAGCATGTGCTCTGTAATCGGGATATTCTTGAAGTTAGAAGATGACTTTTTTTTTTGCCTCAGACATGAATTAATGTACAGACCCCATAATGTCCCGAAAGGAGTTTGCATGACACAGGGAAGGTTATTGTCTTGTTATTTATCTGTGAAAATGTAAAGGCATGCTAGGCCTTTGAATGAATGTCACAAGGATAAAGCACATTTACTGTACAATATATTCACACTTTTCCAAAGTATGTTTTTATGGAGTCTTAAATTCCCAAAAGGTGTTTTTTTTTTTTTTTTTTTCTGTGCACACAACTCACCATCTAAACACAAAGCAAATTAACTACAGCAATGAAGGCCTTCATGTTCCAAATAAGTTAATGTAAGTTAAACTGATCCTTAAGGCTTTTCAAGCAAAGAAAAAAAAGAAACTTAAATAAATAACTTGTTCGTACAAGATTTAAAAATACACCTTTTGGGATGTTAGGGGCGCAGTAATATTTGGAACATGAAGGCCCTTTATTGCTTTATTTGAACAGGTAATTTATTTCGTGGTTAGGAGGTGAGCCATGTGCGCGTAAAATAATAACTTGTGAACAAGAGTTAAAATATAAATCACTTCTTTGGGGACTCGCGGCTCTCTGTAGTAACGGATGTTGTAACAAGAACTTTTTAGATGTTTCAGAATCCTCTGTCTGTCTTTATCTACTCTAACTTTATCGACCAACAATTAGCATAAATGCTTGGTCTGTGTAATCACGCTAGTCACGCTAACAAGAGCAGGGTGTTTACAGTATTTTTATACGTTTAGATTTAGGTGTGTTTTACAGAACTGAGTGTTTTTCTGGGTAAAAAATTCTGTCTTTGCGTCTCGGTTCACTGAGGGACATGCGTCATTTCATTTCTGTTCTGCTAAAGGTTTCAGGCTAACTAGCGAGAACTACTACTTAGAATTACAACTTGTTCCACTTCTTTAGTTGATCAAAATGGAGAAACAATTGCTGTGCAACTGCAATAACCTTGTTTATTATTTACAGTCATTCACAGGTCTTTGGGAAAATCTCCTGAAATGTAGCATTAAAATAGTGTGTGTGTGTGTGTGAAGGAGAGAGCGAGAGAAAGAGACAGTCTGAGACAGAGAGACGACTGGGAGCTGACCACGGTATTTCCGTGAGTTGGGGTTAACGACCGCAGTTGGGGCAGCGTGTGAATTTGTCTCTGCCGTAACACATTTATTGGCCCCTCAGTCCTCCCTCCTCCTTCATCTGTCTCCTTCCATCCATCTCCTTTGTTTACACATCCCTCTGGTTCGGTCCTTTCACAGCACTGGCATATGATTTCAGCCCAGAGGCTGAGATTGCTCAAGCGTTCCCGTTACAGCAACGGTTCTAACAGCGTTCTAACATTCAGAGTCTTTGATGGTCTTCGAGATCCCGGTGCTGTGATCAGGCTCATGCGGTCTCCGTTAATGAGTCATGTGATCAGATGTTTGCGGCGCTTTTTTGGGCTTGATAAGGGGAACAGTGGAAGCTGCATGGAGAACCTGGGTTCCTGTCTTACCTTCTGTCAATAGTTGATTAAAAATCGTACGACTCTGAAAAGCAGGGATGTTCATGAAGATGTACGTAAAATGCGTCCCGCGCTCCCACTCGCGTAAAATGTGCAGTCGAACAATAATAAATCATTGTAAATAATGGTATGTTTGTGTTAATTTTATTTAATGGAATGAAGCACATTTACAAATCCAATTTTCTGTACGGGTAAAAATGGAAAAAAAAAAAAAAAAGGGGGTGTTCAAGTCAAACCGGGACTTGCATTATATTAATGAGAAATTTAATTTCAAAGGTGTCAAATCGATTGACAGTTACAGACTTCAAGCACAGTACAGTGGGTTCAGCGAGTGGATCACCTGATCCTTGAAAATCGACGGACACCTCGTCACCAACTGTCTGTGGGAAATTCTGAACACCCTATCATTCATCTACACCACTTGCACATCACAGGAACTCGGTTAGGACAGTACAGTCATGACCTCACTCCAGGCAGTCCAATCATACTGAGAAATCCAAGCATACTGAAAAAGTGCATTAGTGAAGCAGGCAGTTATACAGAGAAATAAAGTTTTTTTTATTTTACTCTGATAACTGTGTTCTGTTATTCTGCACAATCAAAAGTCCCAGTTTGACTTGAACGCCCCTCATACTAGAATATATGAGTTAGTACCTGTCGTTAACGGGTAAAGAGTTCGTAGACATTGTTAAAAGGTTAAAGCTAAAAATAATGTTAAAGCTTTAATGTAACCAGTGATATTATAATTTCAGGTTGAAGCCCACGTACACGTCTGCCTGTCTTTCTGTAAAGCAGAACTCTCAGCCTAACTTAATCCATTTTGCAAGGTTGTGTATTTTATTCCTCGTTTACGTTGAGTTGTGCTTCATTTCTCGTCAGTGTTAAGGTAGGTTATTACATCCGGCACATAACCGTTCATAACATCACTTTTCCCCAACATCAGTTTGGGTATATTACTGCTGCGGATGCGTCTGCTCATTAAGGCTTTAATTAGCACCACGGTGGCGGAACATATGAGACAAACTGGTTTTAACCTTCCCGCAGAAAGAATAAACATACAATGATCTGTCCACACACGTCTGAAGGTTCAGTTTTCAAACACTACATACTGTTTTTGAAGTAAGCCATGCTATGTCGTTTTTCGTGTTCGTTTGTGTTTGGTGAGGATTCGGTTGTTTTGTAGGGTCATTACAGTCGTCTTCCGCATACTCGGTAAACCATCATGTTTCGCAGATCTGTTGAGCGATGGATGCATGTAGCCACGCCCTCTCCGAGGACAAAACCTCTATGTTCATCTAAAAAAAGCGCTTGTGATAAAGTCGGCTGGACAGACATGCAGACATACAGAGACTGGTTTCCGGATCTGCTGTATGAATCGTAAAGATATCACTGAAATATTGAGTTCTGACCAATGTACGGACAAAACCCCTCTTTTATTTTATTTATATGGACATGAATGTGTAAAAGCTACATGAGGCCTGAATGCTGCCGCGTTATAAAATGAAAAACAAATTTCATAAACCAGGCGTACACATGCTCGGTGGTGAACAGCAGCGTAGATACTTATTTCATTCTCCTATACTAAAGTCTTCCTGATAAAACAACATGCTGTTTGTACTTATTATACAGTTTCCTCTGTAGCCAAGAGACTTTTCTAGTGTCTACATCTTAAGTACGACTGATAAGCACCTCGCACATGTGGCTAAAATGCATCTCTTGAAATTGTTAAAGCAATCAGATTGGAAACACAAAGCTGGTAAGATGTCTCACGCATTACCACGTCGGCGATTTACACGGGTGGATGTTATGAAGGATAAGGAGCTGTGGGTAAATTGCATAAAACTTTGAAGAAGTGTTTATTTGCATGCTATTCTTTGAATAAAAGGTTACCTAATTAGCCTTGAATATCAGATTGCCTGGAGGATCACGGCAGTCTTTCTTGCCTATAACACTACGTAAACATAATCCAGCATAGCATTTAGTCTGTCAGAGCGGCTGCACTTCTTTTCTTTCCTTTCCTTTATTTTTTTTTCGAAGAATTCAAGAGTGCATATACACGCATACACATCGAGGCAACAGGGTGGGGAATGAAAGGATTTTCTTTCTGTCCAGTTGACTGCCTTTATCCACTCCTCTTCATACACTCTTAGCTCAGACTCACTTAATACACACTCAGCCGAACTGACATACTCCTTTCAGCCCTCAGTAGATTTCACTGAAGTGAGAATACCCGCATCTGTGTTCCTAGAGCCAATGAGCTGTTTTTTTGTTTTGTTTTTTAAATGCATAATGCAGCTTAGGCATACAGATGGATTATTAAAGAAACAAACATTATGAGACAAAAATGGTCTCCGTAAGTACATTAAGTTTTCCGCGTAGGGCTACCCTGAGGCGCTAGCGTCTATATGACTGGCGGTGGGGGGGCTCCTTTGTCTCCTATCCCAGGAGACATAGGACACAAGGCAAGATACACCCTGTACTTTGGGTGCCAGTCCATCACAGGGCACGCACACAATTTGTAAAGCTTAATCTGTATGCCTTAGGACTGTGGGAGGAAACCGGAGAACTCGGAGGAAACCCACCAACCACCGGGAGAACATGCAAACGCAAACATGCACACAGACCTGAGATGGGAATCGAATCCTCGACCCTGGAGGTCGCAGAGGAAAAAAAAAAAGTGCACATTCTCTCAACTGTGGTTTGATGATAATGACGATGCTCATGCTGTTCATCATGGTGCCGATGAAAAGCGCGGTA
The DNA here is from genome assembly GCA_030347435.1 of Clarias fuscus. NCBI lineage: Eukaryota > Metazoa > Chordata > Actinopteri > Siluriformes > Clariidae > Clarias > Clarias fuscus. Next base: position 5,408,662 of record CM059230.1, on the reverse strand, counting down.
TCTCAAACATCTCTTGTAATCCTGTTGAAATCTGGTGAGACTGAAGGCCATGTCACATGATTTACACCATTTTCCTACTCACTCAGGAAGCCGTGCATGCCCTGAAAATGGGGACGGGATTATCCTGAAGGAGACTGCTCCTTATCAGGATAGGAATGTAGTACGAAAGAATGTACTGGAGTAACATAGCTGACACAATGCAGAACTGAGCTTTGATTTCAAAAGTAGTAGTTTCACTACAGCCTCACTTCAACCGCTGTGACATGTGCAGGATAAGCAGGTCGAGTCCGGGTTTCAGAACTGTCACAGCAGTCAGAGTTACCGACCATAATGCTCCTGCACCTTACAGCGGCGTTTAACAGCACCGAGCACGACACCCTTTCTACGGCCTCTGCAGATGTTCTCGTATTACACGGCTATGGGTTATGTTGCACACTACAAATGGGCATATCTTCCATATCGTTATCTTTGCTAAGACATCACCGTAGTGTTGCAGCAGGTACATTAGCTGCCTGACCCTTACAGGATCGACAAAAAGAGCTTTTGTTCCACATATAAATCTATTAATCACCAAGCCTGTGCGCCTTGAGCTTTTTGTTTCTTTACAGGCCTCAAGACGCCTTTTCTTGCTGAACTGCAGTATACTACGCACAAATCCAGCGCAGTCAGAGAACTCTCAGAGCTTTACCTAATGGAATTTTCTACCTCGAGAGCTTGGATATATTCAAGGCCAGGCATAAAAACCCCATGGTTTTGGGTTGACCATTAAAACGTTGAGTTCCAGGACTAATAAATCTCCTGATTGATTTGTTGGCCGTGTAAAGCTTAGCTTGGGTCCAGGGCTTTGGATGTGGTGATGGATGGAGTGTGTTAGCAGGTGGCTGAGGCCGTATAGTGCTGGAGCTCTTTGGCACACAGGGGTGTAACTATGGGTTTAGGGATGAGGCAGCAGTTGGAGACTCAACAGGGGCTTGAGCCAAGGCCAGGTGGGGTCAGCCTGGACTTCCTGTTTCGAGCAGGACTGATGGAAACAGATCTGAGGCAAGTTTAACACCAAAGTGGCGCCTGAGCCAGGCCAGGCATTCATCAAAGCTGCTTGGTCAACTTGCCTCCATTTTCATCCCGCTCCCATCTGCCGTGCACGCACATACACACGAACGCACACATCAACATGCAAACAAGACCTCGCATGCAAAATTTTCCGCCCACCTGTCACTCTTTGCTACAACAACCGAATCTGGCTCCTATACGCACCGTACTGGCGCCGTCTCAAAGAACAAAAGACTTCCCGGCCACCGCGATCTCGTGTTCCTATGTTCTGTTTGTGTTTATCCTCACGGACCGACGCTCTCCAAGTTGACTTTTGGACTACAGAGGATCTGTGAGGTCCAGACTAAGCGTGCTGAGAGCCATTGAACACACTGAGCTTGGTGAAACACTGCGCGCTTGATGCAAAATCAGTGCAGACTCTTGGCCGGAGGATTGGAAATGTGTATTATGGGCAACCTGTAAATCCTGGCTCACAGTGGGCTGGAGACGGGAGTGAATTGGACGAGAAGGTTTCAGACCAGTTTATTTCATCAGTGAATGTAGTTCTGGAGTGATGCCACTCATATGCAAATCACACACACACACACACACACACACAACCACACTGTGTAGGGTTCTCCTGTGCAATGCAACATTATAACTGGTTTTAGCGCTGGGCGATATGAGTTCCAGTCAAATATCGTAATTAATTGAACATTTTATCATGATTATGATTAATGAGCGATTATTTAGTTTAAGGGATCTTTTGTTTTTTGGCGTATTTTTTCTGATAAAATGGGATAGACTGGATGGGACGGAGTCATGTGACTATACACGCCATAGTAAGGGGACAGTATTAACAGAAATTAAAAAGGGAATTAATTGACATTAATTGATTGCATCGATTACAGGGTCTGAATGTAGGTTTTGGTCCAAATACAAATTTAATTTGTCACATACACAACCTTACACAGTATGATAGGCAGTGAAATGCTTACACGACTGATAGTGACCTAAAAAAAAGACCTAAGAAATAGTATAAGAAGACAGGAAGAGGCAAATTGCACTAAAAAAAGAATGCAAAATATGAAATCTACAAATATACAGTTCAATAAAATGACATTTTAAGTAGAAAAATGTTAAACGTATATATATTATGCATGTGCAACATGAAAAAGGGGTATTAAAGGATTAATTGCTCAGCCCTAACTGGTGTTATTATTTATTATCTATTTCCTTAAAAAAGGCTTAATACATTTCTAGTCATATAAATATAAAGCAGTATTATTAATAATATTAGTAGTACTGGCGGCACGGTGGCTTAGTGGGTAGCTCTGTCACCTGGCACCTCCATGGTCCAGGGTTCGAATCCCACCTCGGGTCTGTGTGCGTGGACTTTGAGTCCTCCACCACCCCCCCACCTCGGCTCGTGCTTTCCCACCCACAGTCCAGAGACATACAGATTAGGTTAATTAATAGTGAGAATGTTGACCAGAGGTCCTAAAGGTTGAAAAAATGAGAATAAATACAATTTTAATCAACATTGGCCTCCATGGCTCTTAGTTGGATTACAGAGGCTCCTACTTGAATGTATGGATGAAGTAGTAGTACTAGCAGGTTGTTGTAGTTGTAATATTAACTTGTGTTTAGATTAATTCAAATAGAGGACCTAAACTTTTGGAAACTTTTGGGTGAATGAATGTGAAATGACATGAATAACACAATAATTATTATAACCCTGTCACATAAAGCATATAATCCTACATATCCGATAATCCATATAGTACCTCTATAATCTTACAGGTAGCAAGATTAAACTGTTTATACATTAAATAGAATAATTATAATTTGCATTATTTGCATGTGTTTACTACTTTTGCACAGTCCTGCATAAAAATACTTGGTGTTAATTCAGTGTTGGGAATGTATGGTGGCCCAAAGAATCGTGAATCTTGCTTACAATTGAGTGGAATCCCGCCAACACCGAGCCAGAGTTTTGGTCGTGGGATACAGTGAATTAAGTGCTGGATTGAAGTGATTTTATTCGGATAATACCTGGTGTTCTCTTCAGTTCTCCCCAAGGATGCAATTTACTCCCCTAAACAGACCATTTAACAGCTCTCTTTAATGCATAGCTTCTCAATAGAACAACCCAAGCCTGCCTCCATCGAATCCATGTCCGCTAACAGTCATTAGCTCTTAATAGCCTCATGTTTCTGTTGTACTCAAGTGTGTTATCTAGGCGTTTCTGGGGAAGCTTCGGATTTAGCAATAGCTTTGTTTTTTCTCTCCCTCTCTCTCTTCATGCAGGCACTTCCTGTTTAAGACTCCGTCTGGGAGCACTCCTCTGTTCAGCAGTTCCTCCCCTGGTTACCCTCTGACCGGGGGTTCCGTCTATTCGCCCCCACCACGCCTCCTGCCGAGGAACACCTTCTCCAGGAGCTCCTTCAAGCTTAAGAAACCGTCCAAGTACTGCAGCTGGAAATGTGCCGCCATGTCCGCCATCGCCGCAGCCGTACTGCTCGCCGTGCTGCTCTCCTATTTCATCGGTAAGCTCGGATTGGTTGGCTTTGCTCCAGGATAGTTGAAGGATGTATAAAAAGCGACTTTTTTTTTTTTTTATAAATAATTGATCAGAGATTTTTTTGGGATACAGACCAAAATCAAACGTCTCCTCAAATAAAGTACTCTGGATTCCGTAAAAAGCAGGGAAAAAATGTCACCACATAATGTTGCCTGTGATTTCATTAGGAAGTTATTAAGTAGATACATTGGCAGCTCGTTCAGAGGAGCAGGAGGGCAGAGCATCAAGCTCAGCTCACCGTTTAGCTCCATAGGGCAGGAACTCCGGTCCTGGAGGAACAGAGCCCAGAAGAGTTTGTATTTCGCCAACAAGTAAACAGATTAGTTGAATCAGCTGTGTTTGAGAAGAAGAATCACCAAACTGTGCTCCACACTCGCCCTCCAGGACTGGAGTTGAAGAATCCTGACACATAGAATTATTTTCTCCTAGTGGTCTTCATTTAAAAATGGAAACGAAATGACGTACTTATAAAGTCAGGCTGCCCCATGCTCAGGTTATGAGCAGGAGATGGGACAGGGTTTCCAGTGTCGCCGCTATATCAAATTATTCACGTTTTATTAGTATTATTCATCCAAGTTTTTCAGTAATTTTCAGATTTCAGGCAAGTTCTGTCCTAAGACATATTACAACTTTTTTGCATAAAAAATGTGCACTACTTGAACAACATTTCAGACAAAAAAGTCTAAGAAAAAGAAGTAAAATGAGTTCTATAAGTAAAATATTTTTTAATGGGTGATCTTTTTATGTGTGTGTTTTTTATGATATGTTTGTCTCTTGAGATTAATAGTTTCATTGGATATTTTCTTCAAACCTGTCAACCTTCTGGACTAGGCGCTGATTGTGCTGCTGTATGCGTTTTAACAGCATTCTTCTAATAATTTCCTAGCATAGCATGAATCAACTTCATTTTTGAAGAGGTCTAGCCTCCGCCTGACAACTCTCTAAGAAACTGGCTGTCACTGTCACTATAGCAACGCTAACGTATTAGAAGCAAGGTATTTCTTATATCCAGTCTATTAAACCTGTGCTTTGCCTTGCAGTTATTGAAATTTAATCAGCACCTTCTGAACAGTCAGAATTGAGAATTTTCTGAAAAACGTGGTATAACCGATTTTAATCAATTCTTGGTTTTGTTATTTTCAAAGTACTCCACAGGACACTGTTTATTTCCATAAAAAAACTGAATTCTCATTAAAGGCAGAGTCTTCCTAAACCCCAAGTATACAAAGTAGTACTGTACAGTGTTATAGAACTGATACAAGTGGTACCTGAGGATTTTCCCATATTTTTAACAGTAAGGGCATTAAAACTTTTATTATGGACAGATCCGAAAAAGCAGCACACCTCAATATAACGAGTTTTTAAAAAATAATAATAAAGCATGCAGTTCTTCACTGTTTATCTCGACAGCGAGATTTATTTATTAAGCCTCTCTGTTTTTATTATTTGCTATTTCCGTCCTGAAATTATACACAGAACCTTAGCACCAGACATGAAAACACACGGATAAGTTGACAGGAAAAAAAAGTGTCCATATCAGCAGAATTCGATCTGGTGTTCTTCTCACGGAGCACCCGTGTTCCCGAGCCGTTTTGCACTCATGGGTTCGTTCGCTCGCCTTTTGTCCAATACAGAGTAGAAAGTGCTAATTGCGTTCCAACAGTATTCCCCAGTGAAAGCTTAACCGAAGAAAGCGGAGAAACTTTTGATTTGAGAACGGGGAAAGAATCCCGCACAAGGGCGCGCTTCACCGCCGCAATCATCTCTCGCTGGACAAAATACACTACCAGAGTGAAACTCTTCCCTGACATCCTTTTTCCTTTTTAACGTACACAATCTCCGTTCATCCATATCGTTCATAATTGAATCAGGAACACTTTGTTTTAAAGCCTAGCTTCATCAGAGCACTTCTACTAAATAGCACACGCTACGTAAACTCGTTTAGATTAATGCACGAGTACGTACGCAAAGCTAGTTCGAGACAATGTTAGGTGTAATGTAAAGTAAATCGATATACAGTACATACATATACATTATATGGCCAAAAGTATGTGGACACCTGACTCTTGCACGGTTCTGTACTACGTTTAATCTTTCCTGCTTGTGTATCGATGGTTCAGCTCAAATAAAAAGCAAGATTTTAAAAATACAGAGGGACATTTTTTTATATGGCGCATAATGGATGAATGACAAACGGTTCTATGGGGAAGGGAGTCACCAGGGCCGACCCAATACAATATGGTGGCGATTCGATTTCTATAAGTATCATGATTTTATAAATTGGATATAAAGTTATTTTCCGGATTTTATCATAATTCTAAAGAAACTTAGCAAATAATATGCTCCTATCACCCAGGATGCATTGCTTTCTGGAAATGTATGAATAGTATAAAAGAGCACCACCTGTAGGATAATAAAGAAAACCACATACAATGGTATCTACAGTATACGTTTTGTTATGTCTAAAAAGATTTGAAGCCTTGTTCCAATAAAATAAAGTGGACAATATTCTGGAAATATTTTTTCTTGCACTGGGATCACATTTGTGTTGAACAGAATAAGAGGGTTAATGTGTATTAACAGGAAATTGAAGTAGACAGCATACAGTAGGATCCTGGGAACATTGGACTGCAGACTGGTGGAATGGCAACCATCAGTTGGCGACTTGTGGACGGTCCTCCAAATCTCCTAAGGTTCTCCTTGTATTTCCACTTATTCCACTTTAGAATATCAGGTCTGATATTTGGGATTGAATCCAAATAGCTTTAAATTGAAAGCAAGTGCATTCTTTAAGATGTACAATCCCTTGTTCCACACACCAAGTACTGCAGTTCCCGTGATCAGGGGTTACAGAGGGATTTGGGGTTCAGCTTTGTAGTAGAACGTTCAGAGGTGATACAGAAAGAATTAGAGCCAGATATTGAGGAGGCAAAGTGTCGTTTAAGAGGACATAACGCTCTCAGATGTGTTTGCTTTGCTGTAAGTGCTTCCGTGGCTGGTTGTGAATGTGGGTTTTGGCAGGCAGCTGCTCTCTCCTCCGTACCGCAGACCGTACAGATCTACTTTCACCCATGCTGAGCCCGACAATTAGCGTAATTAACGATTGTTAGTACACCTGTGATCCAGAGTGATACATACAGTTAAACATCTCAGCGCTCTCTATCACCACTCGTGGAATGGCTCTCATCCAATCGAACTACTCAGTCGGAACTAACTGTCGTATAATTATATGTAACCACATGTAGGTTAATTGTCGAACCTCGGCAGTGCACACTACGCTTACTAGAGCATCATTTGGAATGGAGCCGGAGGGGGAAAAGGGATCGGGTTTGTTAAATGCAACAAAGTAAAAGTCTATTTTTGTCATTTCGGTTTTAATGGTTCCCCTCATTAAGCCTCCCACCACAAGCACAGTTTGATAGTCGGTAGCGGTAGACGAATGTTGCCATGGTTGTACGTACATGCCATGCTTTGGCCATTAAGACACACTTACGTGACTCACTCAAAAGACTGACATTTACCGCTGAGAGTCAAAGGCTTCAAAGGGTCTTTGATAGAGCGCTGATGTGTTTCATTGTTGTGCTCTAGGCAGAGTAGTGCGCTGAGAGGCGCAGGCAGAACAGAGTTCATCTGCCGGTTAATACAGCAGGGTCCAAAAATTTGAGAGCATTAGTTAAAAAGGCTTGCGTTGTGCACTCTTTTCTAATGTAATATAAAATTCACATTCAATCAGCATCAGCGTAAGCACCTTGAGCGAAAAGCGGAAATAACACGAGTTTCAGGATCTGTTTGTACGCTTTTATGCCGAGCATCTTGTGTGAAAACGGTGTGGATGATGTTGACGTTAGATCAGAGATTTATTTATCTGAAGAAGATGCTCGAATAAAGGAAGAAATCGGATCTTTTGTAGAACAAGGTCTTCAGTTTTAGTAGTGACCTAGTGCAGAATCCTGAAGTTGTTGATATCTGGCAGGGGGATGATAGAGGTTCTGCAGTCACACGATAAATTCTTGGTTCTTTATTTCTTACAACACAAGAATATATATTTTGGGGGGTAATTTCCATGAGTTTTTTTCAATAATAGATAATAATTGAGGATTTTCATCAGCACTTTACATATTATGGTACAATCACTGATGGTGGGCGTTTATGTCGTTCTAATAACTTGCCCAAAAGAAACTTGTTTTAAATCACTTATCTGTAATCTAAACCAAGCAAAGTTACTTAGAACAAAATACACTATATTGTATTTGATATATATTGATAAAATTCTATATTGATAAAAGTGTTCGCTCTGCCTTCACATGCATATGAACTTGAGTAACATCCAATTATTAATCCATTGGGTTTAATATGAGGTTGGCCCCAGCCCCTTTGCAGCTCTAACAGCTTCAGTACTTCTCAGGAAGTGTGTTTATGGGAAATTTTGACCGTTCTTCCAGAAGCGCATCTGTGAGGTCAGACACTGATGTTGGACGAGAAGGCCTGACTCGCAGGCTCAGTCTAATTCGTCCCATCAGGTTGAGGTCAGGACTCATGTGCAGGCCAGTCAAGTTCTTCCACACCAAACTCGCTCATCCATGTCTTAGTGGACCTTGCTTTGTGCACTGGTGCGCTGTCATGTTGGAACAGGAAGGGGCCAGCCCCAAACTGTTCACGAAGTTGGGAGCTTGAAATTGTCTTCATGTACTGAAGCATTAAGAGTTCCTTTCACTGAAAGTAAAGGGCCGAGCCCAACTTGTTATACCTACAACAAGCTGTTATAGATGCAAAGGCTGGGCCAACATCATATGGACTGAGAATTGGATGATGCTGAAGTTCATATGCATGTGAAGGCAGGCAGGCGAATACTTTTGCCAATATAGTGTATGTTTTCTGCTTATAATTAAATTACACTCGACTGGCTTGTATGTTGAGATACCGACAGGCTGCACAGCGCTTCATTTCTCTCATGCAAAAAAAAATTCATGTATTTTCTATACTGTCCTCTTTTAAAACTCACACAGATATTACAGTAGGTTTTCACATTACATGTATAAAATGTAAATGAGGATTGTCTGGTCATTTTCCTATCCGATTGGTTCATACCGAGGTAAGAAAATTTGACTATCAAGCAAATATTGAACTTTATTGCGCTGTGCCGAAGGCTGCCTTTAGCATTAGGTCCAAGATAGCAAGTTAGCTTAGAGAACCTTCTGGATGGCGAGTTCCACACTGTGCTGTTCCGCGCATTCATTAGTTATACAAGAACTGTAGAATATACTGTAGCAATCACTATCTGCACCCGCGTTAATAATTTCAGCGCTAATTGATCTTCTGTACACTCGTTCAACTCTAATCCACCACAACAAAAAGAAAGCGCGACCTTGTGGCACAGCTTTACACTGTATTACCGTGTACAGTAGGTATATTATTAAACACACGACTGTTAGAGGATATTGGATGGTATTAGATTTTTAATATTGCAGGGGGCGGGGGGGGGGGGGGGGGGGTGTCTCGTTGGCATGGCGGCCCCCGTGTCTGTATTATTATAGAGGGAACACTGTCTGGTCTTTTTGGGTAATGAGTGTTAGGGGCCTTTTCTACATTCCCAAACTGTTGTGAGATTATGGCACAAATACTCCTGGATTTAAACTTTTGGCAGTTCGAGCTACAAATTGGCTATTCATTATCATCGATGTATTTAAGACATACTTACAATTACGATTTCCCCACTACTCCATTAAAAAAACGTGCCAAACTAAATTAAATAAAAACCTGCATGTAACGGTACACGATTTATCCACAAAGTACCTAACTTTGCAGTATCAATGAGTTATCCGCACTCAAACGGTTATATCAAAACTTCCGTTGGCCGCACTTTTGGTCTTATTAGCGCTTTCCGTTCAAGGCTACTGTCTTCCCAGTCACTGCTGTGCAGGTGTGAACATGATCGTTCATATGTAACCGCGGTGTGAACAAAAACAGATGCCCCATTTGTGATTTGCACGAAAGAAGAGCAGCGTGCAGCGATTTGTTTCTTTGTGGTCTGAGGGTGTACCTGCTGCTGAAACAGCTCACGGAACAGCATAAACAGATGCATTTGGATCTCTGCGAAGGAAATTTGGACTCTAAGGAATCTTGGCGACCGAGAAAAAGTCCAAAAGTCAACCATCAGCTGGAAAATCGATGCTCACAGTTTTCTGGGATTATCAGGGCCGAGGATTGGAACATTATCAGGAAAAAGGTTCAACCATCAACAGCGCTCGTTACAGTGTGATGCATGATGGACAGCTGAAGCCTGAACGCAGAGGACCGCTATCCGAGGGCGTCGTGATCTTGCATGACGATGCACGTCCGCACACCTCTGCCCACACTGTCGACACCGTTTTGAGGTGTTGAAGCTTCCCCCCTATAGTCCTGATCTCGCCCCAGGGGATTTTCGCCTGTTTGGTCCCCTGAAAGCAGCCCTATAAGGACGAAGATTCACTTCTGAGACAGAAGTGGAGACAGCGGTGCATTCATGGCTCATACAGTAGCTCAGCCTAAAACATTTTTAATACGGGAATACGAAAGCTTTGCATTGAAAAGCAAGGGGATTATGTCAAAAAATGATGTATTCGTCTTTTCTAAAAGGAGATACAGTAGTGACAGTTTAAAGCTCTTAATGTCAACACTAAACAAAGAACTCAGCATATTTTGGACTTTACAATGCATTACGATTAGACAATAACTGTCTATGAAGTCTAGGAAACTCTTACAAACCCCTAAAATCTACGATCTGCTGCGATGCTCCAAGCTGCATTGAACTTCCTGAAGATTTCCTTGTGATCTCATCCACTCTCAAGAGTGTCCCAGTGCAGGGACGCTGGAATATCAGAAAGAGGGCCTTAGTTTTAGTGATGATGCGAACTAAATATTCTCGACAGTATGTGATGCTCCATATAACATGATTAAGAAGCAAAGTGAGTCATAAATAAATCTGTGATGTACAGTATTACGCTACAACTCACCACGGATGAGACGGGCAGGAATGATGAAGAAATGTCCTTTATTTGTGACTGTGGCTCGTTACCGCCGGTTTTAAGAATGGCGCTGAGACACGCAAAGGGAGGATGTGTCTAGTTAAATGTATGTGTAGTTAATTAAAAGTGGAAAAATGGCTCATTTCCAGCAGTGAAATGGACGGTAAATGTCACCGAGCACCGAGCCAGCCAGAAAGACCGTCGTACAGTTGCAACAAAAAAAAACGCCTTTTCTCACATTTCCACTCGAGCGCTCGTCAGGTTTACAAGTTAACTGTCTCTTTATTGTTGTTGTTTTTTTCATTAGTTGTGTTTAGCTTCAGTATTTATCCTGGTGTTTGAAAAGATTAAATACAATAAAGTTGAGTGCATTTGCGCGAGGTACTGTATAAGCGAGTTATAGCCCGGAGGTTGCCATAACAACAAGAAGCACGAGAGTCCAGTCTCAGCTTTCCGGTCTTGGCGAAGTTCAGCTTTTTAATCAAGCCGCTTGTGTTGCTAACGAGTTTTCAATTATTTCCATCTCAGGAAAATGTCATCCCAGTTTGATTATTAAACAGAGCTTGTGAGCGCAAAAAAAAAAAAAAAAAGATTATACTCCAGTAACAGAGATGATGTGCTTGTTGAGAATAATATCAAACGCACAAATTATTTATAGTTCTAAGAGTAACGCCATTATAGTAATGCCTTAAAGTATTGAGCCCCCCTCCCTCATCTCATAATGTAGATCGAATTTTACTGCAACCTGCAAAATGTGTTAGGATACAGTTTAAACATGAGTTGTTTATGTAAGAATCTCAGCAGCAACCTCATTTCCCCTCTCATCCGTTAAGTTAGATTTAAAAAAAAAACGTTTTTAATAACAAACACGCTGCGCAGATGAAACCCGTGTTCAGGTCGAATTCCATCAGGGGGCGCTATCGCGATCAAGGTGTATACATGAACAAGCTCACGATCGGATTGATAACGAATTATAATATAAGCTTCAGGGAAACATAGCCACCAGGGTACGTGTGTGTGTGTGTGTGTGTGTGTGTGTGAGTGTGTGTGTGTCTACGTGTTGTTGTGTGAAGCACGGCGCGGGAGCTACAGCATACCTGTGGGAGTGTGTAAAGACAGCGAGGCTCAGAGGAAGAAAGACGACAGCTCATCCGCCCACAGGGTAGTTCAAAATTAATGGCGCCCCGTCGTCCTGGGGACTATCACAAAAGGGCAACGGACTATGCAATCTTTTCGCCTGGGGCGATCACGAGACAATAAAAAAAAAAAAAAATACAATATCTCCCCATGGACTCGCTTTTCAAAATCGTAGATTGCAGTGGATATCTGTCTCATCCACTATTTTATGGTAAAATATTTTTTTCTTGCCCCTGCCTCTTGTTATCAATGTTATCACTACTACTGTACTTTCTCCTTCTCTCTGTATCTCGCACACACATTCTCTCTATTCTGAAACATGTTTCTCAGCTTTGTCATCTCTGTCTCTCGTTCCTTTTTTTTTTCTTTTTTTTTTTTTAAATCATTACCCTTTTCTTTCTCCCCTCTTCCCTCCTAAAAATCCCCTTGTTTTTTCGCTTTGTACAATAATCTTCAGAGAACAAAGTCACAGCAGTCAGCCAAGCTGTTTTTCTTCTCTCTGCTATACATATTTCAGCTCAGCTGAATTAATTCCTTTACCACTTAGCAACTTATAAGCGTGTTCGGAAAATAACACGGAAGCGAAGTACGCTCAGATGTGCAGTTTAGCAGAGTGGTGATACTACCTCCGTTATGAATAAAAAATAAATAAATAAATAAATAAAAAGATTAGTCTTTTTTTTCTTCTGCTTTTTATCGGCCGAAACCTCTCATCGCAGTAGCTCTAGAGTCAAATTTTTGCTTGAACAAACTGCGCAGAGCTCACACTGGCGTTTCCTTTCACGGTTCCTTCATCGCTCTACACAACATACATTTTTCATCCTGAACATCTTCCTCTTGTCATTCCGCTGGCATTTGAGAACCGAGATTCAGCAGCGGTGTCCTCTGTAGCTGATGGCACTGGATGCAGGTTGCTAGGAGACAGGATATTGCGGTGCTGATGCGAGGGAGAAGCAGGGTTCGGGACACGGGGCGGTCGGGAGGGGGGGGGGGGGGGGTGCTGAGAAGGTGTTGTGGAGAGGGGAGCAGAAGGAGGGGCGGCTCTTCTCTGGCAGCATGAAGGCCATACTGATTAATCGCAGCTAATTGGTGAATAAGACGAATAAGGATGAAAGGAGAGAGATAAATGATGCGTATCCGCGGGGCTAGGGAGCATCACCACCCACTCACTCATTCCACACACAGATAGAGATTACCGGGCTGTTAGACTGGAACGGAGAGTTGGCTAGAGCGAAAGATCAGAAGCCGGACAATATCGTATCGATTGTGCTGAGAGAGTGTGAGTAGGAATGTGAGGGCACGACAACGAATTAAATGAACATGAAAAAAGAAAAATGTTATATGAAACTTCATCACTCGCTGGTCAGGAGCAGAGCATAGTGTCGGAAAAATGTACACAGACCTCTGGTCCAAAATACATCCAGGGCTAAATAAAATAGTATATATAATTATAACCATGTTTCTTACTGTCTTATTTCCAGTGAAGGGGAATCGTAATGCTACAGCATACAAAGCCGTTCTTTATAACTCTGCAATTCCAAAGAACCACATACAGTATGGGTGTGATGGTCGGGTGTCTACATACTTTTGGCCATATAATGTATTTGAAGGTTTTTTTTTTTACGTTCAAAATGTCCAGAATGTGGTATATTCCTGAAGCACATCGATGTATTAGCATTTTTTAAAATAATTTTTTAATCTTCCTTCTACATGAACGTCACACACAACCTAAAAAAAATAATAAACCCTGCGTTTTTGGTTCACTTCCTGCTGTCAGGTCAATGCAGGGTCGACTAGCTTTCTCACTGCAATTCAACTGGCACCGGACCAAGAACACCTCGCTCAGATGGTCTTGTACTGGGAGTGCTGGTCTGCACCCAAGTCTGAGTTGTGTGTTCTGCCTGAAGAACCTCGCTAAGAAGAAATCTCACCAGGGTTCCATTCAAGCAGAATATGAAAAAAACACCTTTTATATATATATTTATATATTATATATTTATATATTTATATATGCACATTCACTTATTTATTGAGAAAAATATGCTTTCTATAAAGCATATTTAGAGATTGTTCCCAAGTGCAGTACTACAGTATGTCAAGATCGTATCCGCTAATCTGTGACTGCATGTGTGCTGCGATTAGAAAATGACTACATCAGGTGTTTAAACCCATCATACATCATGATTAGATGTGAGACACAGCGTCAACCTGCAGACTGTAAATGCGGTGCTGACACGCGTGCAACAGCTGGCAAACACACAACGAGCGTATGCCCAAACTTCTACAAACATCGCAGAACACTTTACAGCCGCGCGAAATATCAACAACACACAGATTTATTTAACCTTTTTGTCTCAGGAAGTACCGGATTTTACCGGATTTAAAGGAAATGAAAAATGAAAATGAGAATTCTCAGCCTAGGAACAAAAATTTCGGTAAATGAACGACCAAATGTTTTTCCAGTTACATTCAAGCATCTTTCAGACGCTCTTATCCAGAACGACTTACTCTGTTATCTCATTATATATCTGAGCTGATGAGGACCTACAGTAGCTCAATGGACCAATAAGGGCAACTTGGTGGTGTTGGGGTTTAAACTTTGGACCTTCTGGAGCGTAGCCCAATACCTTAACCACTGAGCTACACCTCCCCAGTTGTGTGTACATCCAGTCACACGTACTATGTATGGCTGCTCGTGCGTTCAGAAGCCATTCAAAACTTGTTTGCGTCTGTGGAAAGGCAAGCGAAGCATTTTGTGCAAGATTTAGTGAACATATATAACTTTGTTATGAAGCACGACAGCAAGAATAAAACACAGTGGCTAGAGCCAAGAGGAATCGTAAATTATGGTTAAGTGAGGTTTAATGTCTATTTATTTCATATTTTACATAATTTACATGTCTTTTCTAAATGTTTAGATAGTTTTTATATGCAAAAATTTGATTATACTGTTGGAAATTGGTAATATTTTTTGGGTGGCTGGAACGGATTATCTGCATTTACATTATTTCCTATGGGAAAATGTGTTTCGCATTACGAAATACCGCCTTAAGAACTCCCGTCTGGAACGGATTCAGTTCGTATGCCGAGGAACGACTATACAGTATATATGCTACCAGGCAAGAGTTCGGACACACCAATTCTTCAATTCTTATGTCGCTCCTGTTTGTTTTTTCTTTATACACTGTGAAACAATGCTGAAGGCGTCCAAAATATGCAATAATCGAAAAATATGAAGACGTCCAAAATATGCAATTGATATTAGGATGTCTGCTACTGTGCCCAGCTGTTCTGGAACGGTTCTTGCAAGAACAGTATTGTGTCAAGTGCATTTGCAAAACCCATCAAGCACCATGATCAAAACTGGCTCTCATGAAGACCTTCCCAGGAAAGCAAGACCAAAACGTACCTCTGCTACAAGATCAAAGGATTATTCCAAGACATAATTCGTGCCACTTGTTCGTATTTGTTCCTTCAGAATCTCAAATCAAGTTACCGCTTACCGTGTTGCCGCTTTGTCGCCGTCCATTTCCGGCGAAATCGTGCGCAGCAAATGAACCCTCACCTGTCACATCGTTGCTGTCCAGGATTCCAGGAGAATATGTGCTTTATTATCTGAGCTTGGGAAGCGTGCAATGCTGAAAAGGCCACGCTTACTTTCATTGAGAGTGTGCCAGTCATTTAGAAGCCATGTGTGTATATGTGTGTGTGTGTGTGTGTGTGTGTGTGTTCCTGAACTCATTGCTGAAGTGACCTAAGAACTCATCATAGCAGACCGACTAATATTCCAGCCACGTAGAGCGGTCTTCACTGAAAATAACCCAAGGCCGAAGAATGAAACGTGGCCAAGAGCCTCTTTTTAGTTTGGCTCCAAATCACTTTTTTATTTCTTCTTCCAGTAAATTAATAATAAGGGGACTTTGTAGGCGATATGTTCACAAAAAATGCTTTCACTGGTCACTGCACATAAATGAATAAAAATGAAAACATGTCTGAAAGCTTTCGCTCGGCAGAGTCTCTGTAGACATTAGAGTTTTAGCCCGAATGTGCTGAAAATGACACCAGGCTTTCAGTAGCGCTGAACAGCCAGAGGAGTTACCGACGAAGTTATTAACAACCAGCCTCGATAAATTAAATAGACACTTTGTTAACTGAACCTCTGCCTGCTTTTTTACACAATGCAAATGAAACTTCTTCAAAGGTCTATGCTGTAATTGAAACCTTTTCCTTGTATTAATTATTGATCAGTTTATTCGTTAAGCGCCACTTCAAACATCCGCCATCAAAATCAGTCGAAGTGATAAGAGCAACAATAAAAAACAAATTGCGGGTACATTTTAGAATGGAGGCATACATTAAAAAAAAGAATAATAAATGGATGAAACAAAGGAATAGGAGAGTATAAACAGATAAATAAATAAGATTAGGGAATTGATGGCACTGAAGGGGGGTCATGACCCTGTAATACAGTACCGTGTCCGTCAGGTGCTTTAAGGATTATTGATTCATCTCCATTAGGAGCTTCGATCAGGCTCGAGTTTTCATGGGAACGCTGTAGGATGCACCCAGGCTAACTCCACACTATCACAGGACACAAAAAGTCTTGACGCCCCCTCATTTCAAGAGACAGACTTTCTTGTATTCTTTAAACATAGTCTTGGGGAATAGTTCTCCAGACTTCCTGAAGGACTTCTTTGTCTCTGGTTCTCAGTCCAGTCCCCGTCACTGAGCAGTTTCAAAGGAATGTTTTTTGTTTGTTAAGCCACACAGTGACCTGTGCATCATTCAAGCATAAAAAGCATCTAACTTGAGGCATGAACCAGTGAGAAACAGGTGCAGATGATGACAGATGATTGGGGTGATGCAGAATGCTGAGTGGTTGGGACAAACGAGAGGGGAAATGAGGTTGCTGCTGAGGTTGTTGCGTAAACAGCAAAAAATGTTTATTGTATCTTTAGGTACATTTTATCCACATCATTTAATTTAATGCCATGCGGCAGTCTCAGGATCGATTCAGAGGCAGCTTCCAGACCCCAGACTCTGGATGCAGGGCAAGAGTTGCATCGAGAAGGGCATCCGGAGTGAAAGCTGTATCATGTTGTGTCCGGATTGGATGGTCCGCTGTGGCGACCCCTTGACACACAACAACAACATTTCATTTCATTTAATTTACTGTAATATGAAGAAATCAGGGACTACTCAAGACTGTATGTTCTATTATAACACCAGTGTAATTTCTTCACGAGAAAGGAAACACCAGCAGTCATTGCATACTGTAGCTGAGGTGCTCGCAGGGCGTTTTAACACACCGAGGTCCCCAAATACGCCCCCTTGATAATGTCATGGAAAACAACTCATGTTGTTACCTGTTGTAAACAGAAATGCAGTGTAAGTGGAAAAACGTCCTCCATCAATCGTGCTATTTCTTCTTCTTTTGAGTTTTTGGACAGTTGATGCAACACTGCCACCTGGTGGACTGGGGTGTTGGGCAGACCATTGGTAGCAAAAAGAAATGTAAACAATTAACAACACAAGTTACACAGCATTTGAATGTTTTTTTAAATATACTTAGTATTTTTCAATAGTTAAAATCTTTACAGCTGCTTTCGACAAATCAGACAATACATTTTTGCTGTAACAAGGCAAATAGTTACGTTAAACCATGATTTGTCACATATACATTACTGCATAGTGAAATTCTTTCCTCATATATCCGGGGTCAGAGCACAGGGCCATCCATGATACAGTGCACCTGGAGCAGATGAGGGTTAAGTGACTTGCTCAAGGGCCGAATGATGGCAACGTGGTTGTGCTGGGGTTCAAACCACCAACCTTCCCATCAGTAACTCTGTGCCCTAGCCCTTTTGTGGTTGCACTTAATATCATTTCCAATTAATCATAATCTAAGTGGTTAATTGTAATTGTATTCATCGTGCATTAATACGCCAATTTCTATAGTAGGCATCGTTTTACGATTTAAAAGTCGCTGATAAAAATCCAGAACGCTTCATACAGTAAGCCTTTGATACCAACCCTGCATTTCAATTAGGCAAATTTTTTTTTTTCACACACAGAAACAGAACATACGATGGACGAAATCATTAGAAGATATAGTCCTTTGTGTTTTCGTTTTAACAATAGAGCATTTATCAAGGGGTCATGCTGTAGTATTTGCCTGCAGTTGCTTTATAAAGCAGCGCAACTCGCGCATCGTGTCTCATCGGCCAGTCACGCGGTGAGTCAGACGCCCTTTAGGCTTGCGTCAGTGCGGCGCACGTGTGCCGGTTTGACCCGGTGTTAAATGCATTTCCGGCTTCATATGGACACAGGCATTGCTTCATTCGACAGTCTCCGACTAGAACACTTTCTGACCTCCATTTCAGGCTGCGGCTTTATCACACACTCTCCGTGCCATTACGCGCAGCCCACACTTTCTGTTACACACACACACATACACACATCGAGATGCTGGAGATTCTCTGTCTCTGTGAGATAAATCGCACGCCAGCCAATCTCTAACCCACAGCCGTGTGCCATCTGCCTGCCTCGCTGCTGACACACTCCGGCCCCCTTCGCCTCCAGCAGATAAAAATGACACTTCACTCCAAATATACTGCTTCCCCCCAACCCCACCCCCCCCCCCCCCCTCGCTTCCTTCTCCTTCCTGCAATCGTTCCCAGTGAGTTTTGCAAGTGTGTGTGAGACAGAGAGCTGGCCAGAGAGATAGGTAGATGCTGTTGTATGTGTGTGTACGCGTGTTCGCGCGCGTGTGAGTGATCTGACTAGGGCCACTGTGGAGTGGAGTGGAGTGATAATACGAAGCAAAAGAGGCTTAAATCTTTGGAGTTGTGCAGATTTGACTAGAGATGAAGTGTCAAACACGGTGACTCCAGAGGCAGGTGAATACAGCTACTGTCATGTGGGAGTGTGCGTGCGTGAGAGTGTGTGTGAGTGAGTGAGTGAGTGAGCGAGGCACTTCCTGAAACTCAATTAAACTTGCATGCTTGAGGCAACATGGTAAGTGGTGTGTAAAGGTGTGTAAAGCTTCAGATAGATAAAACAGGTTGGACATCATGTCTCAGATGTCGGGCGCAGGTCAGGAGATTTTGGTTCTTTCCCCACAACTTTTTCAACTATTCTGTTGAAATTTCTTTCCTAGACATGTTTTTGCATTATTTGACATTAGTACCAGTCAGATTTAACCCTCGCTTCATTTCTAACTAAAGAGTGTGATCTCGCGGTGCTTTATCCATGAACAACCACAAATCCAGACTTCTAGTTTAAGATTTTCCGTAGGCTTAGTCGCACTGTCACCTTGCACCTCCAGGTTTCCCTCCTCTCCCGGGATCTGAGGGCTTGGTGGGTTTCCTCCGGGTACTCCGGTTTCCTCTCACAGGTCAAAGACATGCAGATT
The DNA here is from genome assembly GCA_030347435.1 of Clarias fuscus. Lineage (NCBI taxonomy): Eukaryota > Metazoa > Chordata > Actinopteri > Siluriformes > Clariidae > Clarias > Clarias fuscus. Next base: position 5,389,494 of record CM059230.1, on the reverse strand, counting down.
AGTCTAGATCAGGGTGTACCCCGCTTTGTGCCCTGAAGCTCCTTTTATAGGCTCCAGGACCCCCACGACGATGTCAGTGAGTTAGTGAGAACTCCAGGGTAACTATACAGTACTATAGCATTCAGTACAGAAGCATAAAGATTGGACTTTGGAACAATGGAATAATGTCACATGGTCTGATGAGTCGAGATCCTATTCCCCAGCGATGGGTACCCATCATGCATAGTGTCCACTGCACAGGCCTCTGCAGGCGGGGTTATGATCTGTGGTTGCTTCAGTTGGTCAGGTCTAGATTCAGCAACGTTATGTGGCAATAAAAGGGAGTCAGCTGATGACCTGAATGTACTGAATGACCAGATTATCACAAGTATAGAGTTTTTCTTCCATGCCAGCACAGTCCTATTCAGATTGTGGTTCTGGGAGCATTAGGAATCCTTCTAACACATGAACTGGCCTCTATCAAAGCTAAATTGTTTTTTCAGGGTTTGGGTTTCTAAGTTTTGCTCTCTGTTGTTGTGGTGGGTGTTGGTGCACGTTCATGCGTGTAAATGTTCTAAAGGAACTTGAGTAGGAGACCATAGAAATACAGCAGATCGTGTTGATTTAGGGAGAAGTGTGCCATGTGATGCCTGATGCCTGTCAGTTTGTTTATGTTATGGTTATTGTCTGTCTGACTGCTAAAACTGGTGTTTTTGTCTACGATTCACCGAGAAACCAGTGAGTATCTACGTGAAGCTTGGAGTCCAGTTAGCCAACAATGCCAAAAACAGCATGCTGAAACGAAGGCACTGCAGGTTTGCACCATGCTCATGTCGAAAAAATCACTGGAACAGTTTCTCTAGTTTTGGTCAGAATTGTTCAGCCCATCAGGGGTACACATTTGGCAAAAGTTGGCGTACCAGTTTCCGTATCTCTGGCCAGTAAATGAGAAAATTTTTAGTCTCTGAAAATCTTTATTTATTTATTTATTTATTCATTTTGCATTGTGGTGCGCTCAATTATGTGCAGGGTAAAAAAAAAAATTATTAAAAAAAAAAACCCAATTCCTAATCCTAATAGCAAATGAAATGAAAAAGTGTCAATTTCGATATGAAGCAGACTCTGTAAACTGACTAATAGGTGTGAAGTAAGTTGGAGCAGGAGCGGGAGGCAAGGTTGGAGAGCCTGATGCAATCAGATTGAACGAGTCCTCGAGGGACCCGGTCCTCGCTGCTGTATCACGCCGTAGCCTCTGATTTGTATTCGCGGCTGCGGAAGCGAAGCCACCTGTAAACCTCAATCAAACACATATCACAGGCACACACGAGGAGATGAGCAAGACTGCAAACAGCATTTCCACCATAAACTAGCTGTATGTGTTTGCTGTAAACAGGGGGGGTGGGGGTAAAAAAAAAAAAAAAGGAAGGAAGACTGTTGGTGTAATCTCAGATATTTATCTGTTTGTCTGCTCTGAATCAGTGAAAATGATACTTTTGGATTGGATTGCTTCGGCTCAGTTGGGTTTCACTGGAAACGTGTATTTATTCAAGACCAGGAAATGTAGCGGTTTAGTTCGGAAATTTGATTCTTCAAACGCACCTGAGAACTTGATCAGAAGAGACGTATTGAACTGTCTGAGATAATTGCACATTGATTAGAGGGGCTGTCTATATTGAGACCTGAAACCATGATCAGAATGTCAATGGTTGGCTAATGAGAGTAATAAAAAGCCTTGTCGGTATTTTCCCATCTTCGGGAATGAAGTTAAATGTTTCTACGATTTCATTTAACATGTCAGCAAGATACCAAATCTTACACTTGTTAGTATTTGGAATACCGTAGTTCATAAAAGATGGTGTAGAGGTTAGCTCGTGCTTGGTGGGTTTCCTCCTGGTACTCTGGTTTCCACAGTCACAGTCCAAAGACATGCAGATCTGGTTAACTGGTGCTATCAAAGGAGAACCTCAAGTTTAAAGGTCCTATATTTTACTATATTTTACACAAGTCTCAGAGGTCGCCTACACAAGTCTCAGAGGTCGCCCAGAATGTGTGTTAATGCTTTTCTCACATAATTCAACACGGAATTCACTCCAATTTCCAAAAGCGCCGTTTCAGTGTCTATGTAAATGAGCTACTCCTGAGCTACTCCGCCCCTCCAGAGAACTGCAGAGCTGAGCAACAGTCCGGGCGGGGGTGGGGGTGGGGGGAAGGGGGGTTTGGGGTTTCTTATATGAGGTCGCATTGGAGGGAAATCTGATGAGCCCTGGCCAACACAAATATGCGAGGGAAAAATACAAAAGGGTAAAAGTGTTCACTTGCGAGGTCGATTCCTGGGTGATCCTGCAGCCCCCATGACCAGGGTGGTTACTGATTATCCTGTTCAGGGCCTGTCCAAGGGGACTCGGGGTGCAACCCACCAAGCACGGGAAGAGAAAATGCAAACTCCTCACACACACAGACCCGAGGTCGCTGGAGGTACGAGGCCACAGGGCAAACCACGACACCGTACTGTATATTGTATATTAGATTGCCCTGTGAACTCTGGTACAATATGACGCTCCCAGTTTAAACACTTTTATTACAAAATTTCCATTTAAGAAAAGGTATACTGTGTACAGTTAATTTTTTTTATTTAAATTTAAAAAAAGAAAAAGAAACACACACACATCTAGTCTGAATAGTCCTAATCTTATTGCAGCATCAAACATAATTATGCACACATGATTTTACTTCATGATGCACACAAGTACACATACATGCTTTTCCCAGCTGCATTGATGTAAATAACAGAACCAGGCGCTTGTTTTTATACACACTTGCTGTAAGTGTAAGTGCGATTGCTTCATGCTTGCTCACAGTTCGGTAAATGATTCACATTCAATGTTTCATATATAAAGGCGCCCTTAGAGTATGGGTGTTTACGTCTTACCGGTGTTTATCTCTGTTATGTTCTCTTACCTCATAGATTCGCTTGCACACCCAAACTCACATTCTTCCTAAAGGGTGTGTGTAGCCGGTGACAGTAGAGGCTCCTGTAAGGTCAGCCAGATATTGCTCTGAAGTGGAGCCGAGTTGCGTCAGCGCGGTTGAGGTTGTGTGTGTGTGTGTGTGCGCGCGCACGTGTATGTCTGCGTGTCTGTGTGTGTGTGTGTGTGTGAGATCCACAGGGACATCTTCCTATCCCTGTTTTCCTTAGAACAACATACAGGGGTAGCTTTCCTCCCTAAGGGAAAGATGGAGATGATAAGTTAGACGTGTTGCATGTATCAGTATTGGTGTTTTATCTGATGTTTTGTTATGATTAGTATTACTTGCATTATGATCAGAAGCTAATGTGTATGCAAAAACGTCCACACATGGGAAGACTCTGTATCTCTCAGTCTTTCTTGCCCGGTCCTCTTCGCTCTGTGGTCTTTCCTGACTCTGGGTTGTTTCTTCCTTCCTGCTCTTTGTAGTCGCACTTCAAAGCTCTGTTAGTTCGGGCCTACTGAAGAGCAGACGGTATATACGCGGCATAAAAAAAGGACGCGTGAATAATTTATTTGCTATCGCTAATCAATGGCTGTGTTTAAGGGAATCTGTGGGAGGGACGGCGGCTGCAGGATGAGGATAAAGGTTAAGAGAACGTAGCGGCTCGCATCCGTGGCATACTGTTTGATTCCTCTGAATTGTCTTTTTACCACCAGAGGTTAAGTTACAGTAAACAGTTGTACAGTCTGCACCAATAATCTCTTCTTTTTTTTTCCTTTCTCAGTAAATAGAGCTGTGAATTATACATAGGCTTTAGATTCTATTAGATTTAGATCATCACTCGTCCAAAGTGATGATCCTACTTCCTGCCGTTCTTCTTCTCCACACTCCAGTCCAGTAGGTGGCGGTATTGTACCAACCAGCCCATAAATTTAGAAGAAGAAGAAGCGATCATTTTAATGGAACGTCAGCATTTGAGGAAGCTGGTTCGCTTTTTAAAAATCTTTGTCAAAACCATGTAATATTTGTACTGTGAGATATTCCGAAATCTGGCACTGCTATCTATAATTTCTTAACATAAGATTACAACAAACCAAATATAAGGTTATTAAATTTATTTCTAGTCAAATAAATTCTCTTCCAGTAGGACTATACATTTTCACTTAGAATTGTAGTGACTTTTGAGTATACGTAAGTAAGCTTAATATTCTTATGCGTGGTTTGTTGTAATATTTTAAAGTTTACCTAAGTAATTGAAAAAGCGTCAATCGAATCTGAATAAAAAATTGACCAAGAAAAGATCGATTCAATTGCATAAGAGATTGAACAGCACAGATCTCAAATTTGAATTATAAGAAGTCTATTAAATTGGGCAGTTTTAACCCTGGGGGGAAAATAAGCATTTGAGCAAAATTAAGGTTTTTTTTATTTACTAGTAAAGCTCAGCTTGAATGGTTTTGATGTGTGTACAGCAGTGGAGTACTGTGGACAACTCATTTTGTTTCCATCGAAACGACAGACGGCCTTCAGGATTTTCAGTAAATGCTTTTAAAAATTCCTAGTAACTGACAAAAAAAACTTTGCCAAGCACATTAAAGTTGACGGTCACCGAGTGAGTCGATTAAAAAGATGAGCTAAGTATTCCTGGTTCTGTACCTAAGTAGCATATATTAGTTCGGGGTTGTATTTGAGTGACTGGGTGACATTTACAGTACCAGTGATCATAAGCTACATCATAAACCTAGTGTATTAATGAATTAGTTCCCAATCTATGAGGCGTGTTTTGATTAAACACTGTTATGGGAGTAAAAATTCCCTTTATTACTCTGTATAATCAATCCCATGCTAGTGCTTGGATGCCATGAAGGTAGAAAGTTTTTTCAGGATTGCCTGCTACACGTCTGAAACGCTGGCCTCCCAGGAACTACTTTAATGGCTCGATTTCCAATGATCAGGTGTTCCAGTCGCTGATGTTCTTTCTGCAGTGTGTTCTGAGCCACATCATTCACGGACGTCCGGTCACCTTTAAAACGTTTGCACCATTCTAATGTGGCTAAGAGACCCATCACCGTACTGTGCTTGAAGTCTTCTGTAAATGTCATTTTGATTTACACCTTGAAATTTCATCACAAGTCCCGGTTTGACTCGAACGCCTCTCATATGATTCTGGTCCAGGCTCATTCAGGCTACACTGAAGTCCCTTTTCAAGTGACACGTGTCTTGATAACATCCTTTGTAAAAAAAAAAAAAAAAAAAAACTCTGGCTCTATAATTTCATGGTCTTTTTTTTATTTTTTTTATTATAAGGGTAAGGGGAAAAGTCTCCGAGTTAAATTTGCACTTTGAAAAGAGTAGATATGACTCTCAGATGCGTAAGCTACTAGAACACTGTCTGGAGGCAGATGGTGGTAAAGTGCGAGGCGTTCATTAACAATCCAAATGAGCAGAGAAACGCACGGGCAGAAACGGATAGGGCAATTAGAATCAAAATGAAGGGCAGAATAGGACAGACCAGGAATAACGGCCAGTGGTCAGCAACACACAGCGCCGCGGAGGAGCATCGCAACCGTGGCAAGGTAACAAATGAACTGGTAAAGGAACACACAAGCAAATCAGGTTTAACATGAAAGAGTGCAGAATGCAGGTGTGTGAGATTGAGGGATTCATGGTGGTTCTGGATGTGCTAAGAAAACACCAACCAGCTAAGCAGATTGCTGGAATAGGAATCGGAAAAGTCCTGCGTGTCCATGAGAAAAGCACTTGTTAGTGAGACTCGTCAGGAAAAAACACTCCAATTTGTTAGGAGGTATAAAGAATGGGCTTTGGAGCAATGGAAAAAAGGTCACGTGTTCTGATGAGTCCAGGTTGATCCTCTTCCAGAGCGATGGGAGCGTCAGGGTAAGAAGGGAAGCACGAGAAGTGATGCACCCATCATGCACTGCACCCACTGTACATGTCGGCATATTGTGTAACAGTTCTTTATAAGGACATAGACCCGTTTCCAGGAGGATTAGAAGGAGAAGGCTTAGCTGAATACTAGGATGGTTGACCTAAATATCGCCTATTGAGAAAATTTAAACCTATCCTTCTCGTATATTCTAGTGAAATGAAACCCCTGCAAAGGAAATCTCAGAAATGTTCAACACACAGTACATTCCTGACATTTCTTTAAATCATGTTTTGGGGAACTGATGTTGCTTGTGTGTGAGACGCATTAAAACTAGCTGGATGGGAATCAGAGCTGTGTATGATTTAATCGATGGGATTATGGGCTGATGGGTCAGTTTTCGATTCAAAATCTACTCACATTATTTTGTATTATTTAGGTAAAATTGATGGAATTTGAAGTGGGGGAAAAAAAAATATATATAGCACAACTTTTGCAGAAAATCCACCAAATACTTGCATTTTATGAGAGTATTGCGTTTTTTTTTTTCTTCTTTTGAGTTTGTGGGTGGTTGGTGCAATACTGCCACCTACTGGAGCAATTGTCAAGAGAAAAAATTATGAGACGAACCATTTAAACGATCACCAAGAAAAAATACACAGCATTTCAATGCTTATTCGAGGCTAGTTGTTCTATTTCAAACTTGTAAAAAACTAGCTGCTTTAAAGAAACTCGGCAGCCCAGCAGGAACCCTAACATCGAATTAACGACGTCATATAGTTGTGAAGACGTTGTGATGACACGCATTGTCCCAACGGGACAACGTTGTGTGTTGAAAGTTAGAAAGACTTTGATAAAATGATGTTGCGATAACATTGTACGAACATCCCAGTCACAACATTGCAAATACGACCTCAAAACAACGAAACTGGTAACCTTTATTCAGAGCATTTATATTGCGATTAAGATCCATTCGCACAACGTACAAGCACACCTACTGTATGGTCCCTTACGTTTCTAACAGGGTTTAGAATTCTGATCAGAGACTAGGATGGATACAACAGCTTCCCGCACACAGCCTGTTTGTATATCTCATGTCACGCATCTCAGTGTTGTAATGCACGTCTCCGTTTCATTTTCTTTCAGAAACATTACCGTGAAGTGCATCTTAGCGCCCAGATTACTGTAATATGGTGTCTGCCGGATGCACAGCACAGATCTGACATTAAGCATTAAGGTTTTTTTTTTTTTTTTTTTACCTTTTGGCTTCCTTTCAGTTTAAAACGAGGGCGAGTCAAAAATGAGCCGCACTCCGGTTTATTAAAACTCCTGTTGGTCTTATCAGCGCTTTCCGTTCAAGGCGACTGTCTACCCGGTCGCTGCTGTGCAGATGTGATCTTGTTACATCAGTTCATTTGCAACTGTGGTACGAGCAAAAATTGATGCCCCGCTTGTGATTTGCACGAAAGAAGAGGAGCGTGCAGCGATTTGTTTTTTTTGTGGTCTGAGGGTGTACAAACAACACACGAAGAGCATAAACAGAAGCGTCTAGATATCTGCAGACAAAATGTGGGCCGACAGGTGATGAGACACGGATTCATCGCTACGAGCCTGAGAGTAAACTGCAGAGTATGGAACGTATGAAACATCCTCAATCACCAACCGAGAAAAAGTAAAAAATCAGCTGGAAAATTCATCAATGCTTACATGTTTGGGGGGATTTTCAAGGGCCAGGATTAGAACATTATGCGAATAATTTTTTGACTCACTCTTGTATTTTGGATAAATTTTTATGCGCAGTATTTTTTTGCATTGTTTAATGTTATGTGCGTCCATTTACTAGCACTACATCCCGTTCTCTAGTGGTTGGCACGGGGTGCTCTCGCCACAGCGATCGAGGTTCGACCCAGCGCAAGCCGTCGGTTTCATCAAAGTAAATCTAACTTTCAAAAACCACCCGAACATCCGTAAGTCTGCGAAATGATCATCACTACGAGGTTTTATCAACCCAACATCCCTGCTGGTATTAAACATTAGCGTTGCTGAATCTAATTGAGAGTTGCAGCTCCCAAAAATCGAATTGAGTCATCCGTCTATCTGTGATTCACAGCTTTAACAGGAATACCGCTCTGCATGAAGGTTGTTATGTAATAATGAGATCCTGTCGATGGACGTTCGCGTTAATGAACGAGGTCTTTGTTTATCCCGGGAGCTTGGTGTCCGACTGCTCGTTCATGCCCGCACGAAAGTAAAAACCTTCCTCTTGCACAGCTTTTTTGTTGAATCCCGCAGGATCCCAGTTTCGACACACACCTCTAGGCTCAACCAGATGCCCTGTGAACCGCTCTGGCAAGATTTCTAATGAAAAAAGATTCTGAATCTTGAATTGTGAATATTTGGTTATATCCCTAGAATATGTGTGTGTGCGTGTGTGTGTGTGTGTGCATAAGGCATATGGCAGCTTGTGAACAAGATTTTTTTTTTTTTTTTGCCTTAAGAGATAAACTAGCCGACACACAGTGTGTAAACGGCTCCCCCCGCCTGACTCATCCGCTTAGTCACTTACTGGCACGACACGTCTGTCTTTTGCCTGGTGCTCGAAAAACCACTCAACATTGCGTGGAACCACGAGCTGACCCGAGAAAATATGCTCGTCCGAGAAACCGGCGGTCCGGCCCACAACCGCTTACGAGGGACCTCGTCATGAGCCGGATTCGCGCCGGTCCTAAATCTTCGCCTCTCTGTACCGAGCTTTCGAAAGCACGCCTGCCAATCATGTCTCCTTTTAAACATTAATTTGCACGTTTAAATGGCAATTCATATTTCACGCTTTAAGCGGTGGCATGTTACAATCCTTTTTCACACGGATTGAACGGAAACAGATGCGCCGCGCCGTGCGAACGCGAAATGCGAATGCACTGTAAAACACATGGTTAAGAAAAGCAGCGGAGGAGGACGGCGTAGTACGAGCGCCTGGGAGGGCACATCCTGAGAAGAAGCGTTTGCCGCTAAGCGTTAGTCAGGGAAGGAAAGAAAGGAAAAAGTAAAAAAAAAAAAAAAAAAAGGTTGTGAGCTTGTAAAACGATATTCACACATCATTCTAAAAACGTGCAGACAAGTTTGAAGACTTTTGTGTATGTTGTAAAAAAAAAAGAAGGGAAAAAAAGCACAAATGGTTTGGAAGGTGCAAATGTTCAAATGTGTTTACAAGCTTCTGTGTGTTTTTTTGTACATATGGAGAATATAAGGGCATATTTTTACGCAAATTTACACTTTCAGGGTGTGTGTGTGTTTGTGTTGGAAAGGTCTTGCACCATCGCTCCAACTTTTGTTTCCCTGAACTATTTTTTTTTTTCCTTTTCTTTACTTTTTTAGCAAAATGAGATAAAATGAATTTAAAGATTACTGTGGTACCAAATTTCTTTTATCCAACCAGGAGAGAAGTTTAAAAAGCTGCATTTCCTTGTGTGCGTAATTATGTACCAGCAAATACTGTATGCTCGTCCAAATTTACAGTCAGAGGGCTGTTTGGTTCCCCGACTTCTCGTTGATTGTATACGGCCGAAGCGAGCCCGTTCCCATCACTCGACATGAGAGCTAAGTAAATGGACTTGGATGTAACGGGGGAATTCTCCAGGAATTACCCTCCCTGTCTGTCTCCGTGTCTCTGTCTCTCCGTCTCCGCGTCTCCTCTCGCACTCGCTCGCTTTCCTAGCAGGTAATTTTATACAGCTCTTTCACCAAGTGAATTATACATAGAGATTACATAAAGTGTTATGCACCATCTCATTAATTTCTTATTTAACATGTTTCCTCTTCATAATTCATGATTATTGCGACTGAGTTTGTCAAAGACTTTCCCGCAGATCTGATTAGCCTGGTTAAGGGAAGTGGAGATTAGCGTCAGCGCGGAGAGCTAGCACGAATTCTAGCACGCGTGGGTTTCGGGTAGTTTTAGAGAGGCTTGTTCTCATTTTTAAAACGTTAAAGATGTGTGCGTAGGAATTGTGTAGAATTGAGACACACTACGCAAGCAACACCAGGTATAGGCACCATGTATGGACGTGGATGATGAGGATGACGCAGGAGTAGGTATCTAGGGAGGTGGAAAGTTCTAGAAATATACACACACTAGTGAATGTGCTGTTTCTAAATTAGTCACAGTGTACTGTGTGACCGAGTGCTTAGCTTGTCACCTTATTTCAGGGAGTCCTCGTCTATTTGGCATTCCTCGATTGCCATGAAAACACGGCTTTACTTCTGTAAACATGTCACATGGCTTTCTAACGCCTCCTATAAACCAAACCCCAATTATTAACGCTGACCCAGAACACATCGGAACACTAAATTGTTTCCACCTCCTGAACCTTTGGTTCAACTCCTCCCATGTATGAGGTTTTAGATCAGGTTTGATCCCACCCTTCCCCTGGCATTTTAGCTCGATTCCATGCAGGCTGGAGGATCTGGATCAGGTCTGACCCTATCTCCTGGATAATTTGGTTTGACTCCACCCATATAGAAGGAACTGGATCAGGTCTAACTTCATGCCCTGGACTTTTGGTTCGACTCCACCCAGGTAGCAGGAGCTGAATGAGGTCTGTACCCCCTTTTGGACTTTTGGTTCGACTTCACTGATGTAGAAGAAGCCATATTAGGTCTGACTCCATCTCCTTGACTTTCTGCTTGACTCCACCCATGTAAAAGGAGCTGTATCAGGTCTGACTCCACCCCGTTGACTTTTGGTTTGTCTCCACCCAGATAGAATGGCCTAAATGGCTAATGAGTAAATAAATAAATAAATAAATAAACAAATAAATAGATGATAAATAAACTTGAGTATAAGCAAGTGTGCTCATTCATGATGACGCTGTTGGTAATGAGAACATGAGCTTAATTAAACGTTCAGCACAGTTATGTAATAAAGGAATCTCTCACTTGCCCGTTATCGCTGTAACATCAGCACTTTCAGGCTGAGGTGCTCTTCTATCTTTCCATGCGCAGAGAGGTACAGTAGGGTCCTCTGCTCTGCCCTAACACACTGACCCCTACAGGCCACGGGTGCTCGCACACTTCCATGAGAGTATATTACAACAGGAATGAAGTAGGCCAAGTTTCCCTGCTGTCTGTAGCAGCATTAGGAGCTCTGATGTCCGGAGATAGCGCTAAGCGGAATCATTTTGGGGATGAGCGTGTTTCAACTCCGTCATTTTTCTTCTGGTGAAGGTGATAAGCACACATGCGTGACGGGGAAGGATTTACCGAGGCTTATGGTGTGCTCCAGAGCGAAATTACGCCACATCCAAAATCCCATATGATGTAATTTCACCATCATACTGAGAAATTTTGGACACCTACAATAGAGACATAAACATAAGGTCATGAGTGATATTGTTATTTCAGTATTAAGCTAAGCTTAGCGCATGCCTAATAAATTTCTATAGAGAACAACGGGAAGCAAAATTCCAAACACAATAGCAACCCGATTATTTTATTTTTCGTCACCAGCATCTGTATTAGTGTTCGACAGACTTACGGCATCCAGATTGCACTATCAGTCAGGTGCAGCGAGGGGAAACGAAAGAAAAACATCATGAGAGCGCGCAAAGAGAATGACATGTTTGGTTCATGTTTCTGTATCTTGTACTTAAGCCACAAGTATGTCAAAAATCTTCTTATAAAAAAATAAACACTAGCGTTCACTTAAAGGAGAGGAGCTACTGTAGCTACCTCGTTTAGCATCAGCCAGAGCTAATTTTAGCTTGCTAGTCAGCTCTGGTAGCTAGCTGAACTTTCGTCGTGAACTTTCAGCAGAAAGTTGCAAAAAGTTAGATAGATAACAGAAAATCTAGTGAATGCAACGCTAATTGGGGTAGTTTTTTTTTTTTTTTTTTTTTTTTTTTAAAGCAGTGTGGAAAAGGTCCATTACAGGGATATTACAGTATATTTAGCTGACTTATTATTGAGCTAAATACAGGTTTGTGCCTTTATACCTCTGCTGAAGAAATAATTACATATTATCCTGAAGCCTTTTCAAAAGAGTGACGACATCAGGTTCGTTGCTTTTTGTTTTTTTGCAGATATTTGCTTGCTTTTATGTTTAGAATGCGCTGTCTTGTTCCAAACCTCAATTCAAATCCTGGCCAAAAGTATTAGGACGGCATGCGTACGTCGTGTATTAGTGTGATGTATCAGCTGGTTTACTGTAGCTACCCAATGGAACAAAAATGTGGCAGGACTTTTACTTTTTGAAGCCGGGGTGTCCAAACATGCCGAAAGCTTAAGCGTTTTGAATTTTCAAGTGAATTGTGAACTGTACTAAATGTCTGTGCATGATCTGCAGGAAGCTATCAAGCAGGCAATATTCACCAGAGAACCACAGACGCCTTTTTTGACTCTTATGCCCAGCCAGATACAGCAGGTTTTGAAGGACGTCATGCTAAATATTGATTGCTTTATATCAATTTCATTGTGTAGTTTATCAAATAATTCTTATAAAAATGTGTCATTGTCATCAAAACGTTGAATTTCACGTTTTTCTCAATACGTTTGGGCACCTTGGTTCTTAGCTCGCATCTAAATGACCGAGCACTTTTAAACCCGGACAGGTGGCATGTTGCACTGTCACTTTGCACTGTCACTTTGCACCTCTAGGACCGGGGTTCGATTCCCGCCTCAGGACTGTGTGCATGGAGTTTGCATGTTCTCCCCGTGCTTGGTGGGTTTCCTCCGGGGTGCTTCAGTTTCCTCCCACAGTCGAAAGACATGCAGATAAGGATAACTGGCATTCCCAAATTGCCTGTAGTGTGTGGATGAGTGTGTGCCCTGCGTTCAGTTGGCACCCCGATCAGGGTGTGCCCAGCCTCGTGCTCTTTATACAGGATAACATTCCTTCAATAAGGGGTAGTGGTCCAGCTCTGGAGCAAAGTAGCAAAGTAGCTGCACCGCCATGTTTTGTGAAATGTTGCATTTTCTTTCAACCAGACATAACAGGACCGGTGTTGTCCAAATGTTCCATTAAAAAAATATATATATATAATCCAGGTGCTGTTTTGTAAAAACCAGGAGAGCATTAACGGTTCTTATAGCTAGTCGTCCTTTCCACTATCAGCAAGATCTTTTTTTTTTTTTTCATGTTTTTTATTCTTTGTTCTTTTCGCCATGTCTTAGTTACTGTAACGTCCCGAATATCAACATTAGCTCGAGTTGTAATTGTGCACTTAGACACAGTACTTTCGTAGATTCACCCCTGGTTCACGTGTCCTCCATTCGGCACTAGCGGCTCTTAGCGTCTTCATCAGAGTCCATAAGACTTCGAAATGACTTTGTAACCCTTCTCTTTCACTATTCGAACAACTTTTTCCCCTCCTTTTTCGCATCGCTGGAAGTTTCTTTGATCGTGCCGTAATGAGCTCGTGGAAGGTTTGAACTTCACGCTGCGGGTTCATGAAAGAAAGGTTTAGATTCATCGGTGCTGCAATCAGGTCTGACTGTGTTCTATCAGCTAAAGCTAATTATCAGTTCATTTGGTTAATTTGTTGATCCAGTATCCAGGGGGTATTTACCTTTTCACATCAGAAATACTGGTGCAGGGTAACATCATTATTTAACTTATTTAACTGTTTAACTTATTATTGGTGTTTAGTTCAAATCAGCTGAGTTTGACCAAAAGTTTGTGGACTTCTGACCATCCTATATATATACATATACTTAGAGAAATTGAAAAATACATTTAACCGCTTAAATTACAAAAAGTTTTAATTATAATGGTATTTACAAAGTGATTTTTTTATCTTGATTTTATTTTTAAAGTAAAAAAGTGAGCATGTGAGCATTAGGCGATCAATTTGTAAAACGATTATATTATTACTATAATACGATTATTATAATATGATTATACGATTACTGCGGTGACATGGTGGTGTAATGGTTAGCACTGTGGCTTCACACCACCAGGGTCCGGGTTCGATTCCCACCTTGGTTTGAGTTTGCATGTTCTTCCCGTGCTTGGTGGGTTTCCTCCAGGTACTCCGGTTTCCTCCCACAGTCTAAAGACATGCAGATTGGGATAATTGGTGTGTATGTGTATGTACTGCGATAGATTGAGACCCTGTCCAGGGTCTACGCAGACTCGTGTCCAATGTATGCTGTTATAGGCTCCAGGCCCCTTGCGACGCTGTATAGAAGATGAATAAATTTTTGCGTTACATGTTATATCTTATGTTCAACTATATTGTCATTGCTGTGAGTGCAAAGTACAAAGCCAGTGAAATGTAACGTGCTGCAGAATCGCATAGAAATGACTGCGGAATCAAATTGAAACCCCTTCATCCAGCAGAGTTCTGGCGATCGGCACGGCTGGCAAGCATTTCCCCTCCACACAGCTGGTAATAATATTACACTCTGCTTAAACCTGAAACTATGGATGTGCTAGTTTTATTCTAGCTAGCGCTTCTCTTCTGGGAAAGCTAAACTTTTATACAGATTTTTTTTTTTTTTTTCGAAAAGGAAAGGAAATTGAAAAGACGGAAACATATAGAGGACCGAATGCATATAAAATGGTTTTCACCAGATGCAGCAGGATTGAGCTTTGAGCTTTCAGTTTATTTTTATGTGAAGAGAATTTAAAAAAAATAAAAAAAATAAAAAAAAGCTAAAGAAATGGATCTTTCCAGAGTTTGTTCACGCTTAAGCAGGAATATTGTTGTCTGGTACTCTCCTTACCATAATAATCAAGTGCACTGCTTTGTTACGGTACTGTTGCGGTACCAGTCACATGGTGGTGGAAAAGCGGCGAAATCTGATCTCATGGGTCTGCTGCCAGACTGGACCGAACAGGAATAAGATGAAGTGTGTGTGTGTGTGTGTGTGTGTGTGTGTGTGTGTGTGTGTGTGTGTGTGTGTGTGTGTGTGCATGCATGCCCAAGTGAGTGACAATAGAGTAGCTGACAGCAGAGCAGCAGATGGGCTGGAGGAGTCAGCACTTTCTTTTGGCCAGTGCAGTCACTTCACACACGAATGATAAGAGGGCCTGCTGCATTCATTCTGGAGTGAGAGAGAGAGAGTCTGTGTGTGTGTATGTGTGTGTGTGTGTGTGTGTGTGTGTGTGTGTGTGTGTGTGTGACGGAGCGCGAGTGTGAGGGACGAGTAGGAAGGCATTGATTTTGCCGGGATGAGATTTAGGGGTGATGGAGGACTGAGCACGGAGGTGAGTCATTATCACTGAGACTGCAGACATCGGCATCTTTGCTCGGGGTGGGAGTGTGTGAACGGAACGAGCGTGCGTGAGTGTGTGTGTGTGTGTGTGTGTGTGGGGGGCATGCTTTTATTTCTTAATGGGGACTAAATGTCTGCAAAAGGCCTCTCTGATAGTCATGATGACGTGGTTGGTTGAGTGGCATTACAAAAAGTGCAGCTTTTATTAAAGAAAAAGAACAAAAGGATAGTAAAGAAGAATGTATGTGTGTGTTTGTATTATTAAATATTACACATTTTGTAAATACGCTGTAAATACTCCTGCATGTCCAAGGCCTTAAAATATATACATGTATATGTAAGAAAGAAGAAAAAGTGACAATTGTGCCAAAACTATAAAAAATAAAAACCCTCATAAAGAAATCAGGGTGAACAATTCCTCTGTCTGTCTCTGACTTAAAAACTAATTTCTTTTTTCTTTTTTTTCCGAAGCAATTTTCCCGTCCCTCGCGTTGCCCGTGTATGTCGAGATAAGCGCTGTGCCTTTTGTGGCATCTCGTCATGTGGCACTCGACATCAGCACGCCGCCTGCTTGACTGAGTCATCAGGGACGGGCGTTTTGACGTTTCTGGTGTCTGTGCTGAAGCCTGGTTTCTCACTGAGTCACTCAGGTAAAGTGAAGCGCGGCTAAGCCTGAGTGGGCACCGAGCCAGAGCCGAACTGCATCAAGGTGTTTAATGAGCGGATGTGCGCGTTCCAGGCAGGGAGCGGGGATTGTAGCGAAGTTCCTCGCTGTCATGTTGGGTTAGCGATGCATACGTGCCGCGGTGTCGGTGTTGAGGTACTCTGTCATGTTCGGTTTCAGAAATCCCTCTCTTTTTCCTCTTCCTTCTCCCAGCTCTCAATCTGCTCGGACTGAACTGGCGTCTGAAGCCTACCAACGGGCACCTTATCAGCACTGGGCTCAGCACGGGCATCCCCAGCACCGGTGATGTGGCAACAGTGCCCTCCGGAGGCAGAGGTAAGAACGAGTCACGCTCCGAGTCCAGAGATGAGTGAAGGGTGAGAGTGCACATACCTCGCACTGAAATTTTTACATTTTTTTTTTTTTTACATTTTTCATTTCAGTTGCGCTTGACCCCCTGTCCCAGCAGGATTTTTCTTTTTTGGTTGTCAAAACATTGTGGTACTGTTCATTTGGCAAACCTTTTCTCAGCTGCCATGGCATTCAGTCTCACTCTCACCTTCTTGCTATTTTTAAAACGCACATCGCTGTCCGAACATCAGAGATAATGGCATCGTTAACCTTTAATCTTTTTGTTACCAGCTAGCGTGTGATTACTGATACACACCATTCATTAATTCAAACATTCATTAATTCTATTCGCAAAATACTTCTGAAATGATACAAAAAGATCAATTTTGTAATATTAATTATGTTTTTTTTTTTTTTTTGGATTATTGATTTATCTCATTTGCATAAAAAAACAAACTCTTCCTTTCCAAATGAAAATAAACACAACATACACAGATGGTTTCTCTTCAGTCTTTATATTCATAGTTTGTTATTTAGTTTATTCTGTTTGTTTGTTTTTTTCTCTTAATATGTTTTTACTTGAATTTCCTACATTTTGAAATGTCTTTAGGTTATAGTCTGCATTAAAAAATAGCATATTTATATTGCAGGTTTTTTTTTTTTTTTTTTTGCAATATGTTGCAATTTAATTGTTGAAATGTTGAAATTTTGTATCTAACATTGATTATCAATTATACACCAGTACACTGCGTATACCAGTTAAATAACCGGGGGGAAAAAGTCCTCCCCGTCCTCCAAACTCGCCAGATCCCAATCCACCGAGACCAGAGGACCACCCCGCAACCCACTGCACCCAAAGGATCTGCCACAGCCGAGCCACACCCCAAGGGCCCCGAGCCGCCCCGGTGCCACAAGGGGAACCCGAAACCTAGGTGGTTTTAAATGTGAATGGTTTTAAAGTTATGGCTGATCGGTGTATATACACATAATAACTTTAGATTATCAACATATAGAGACATATAGCATGTTTCTAACAAAATACAAACATGGTAATGGTCACTTCATCTAACGAATGTGCATAAATTCCGACCAGGTTGAGAGAAGCTCACGGAGGAGGAGGCGCTTATACTGTAAGGTGGAGGACGCTGTGGTTTTCCTTCACTTTGGTTAAACTTTTACAGCAGTCAAGGATGTTTACATTAAAATTGTTATATATAAACATTGAAAGATTCTAATTAAATTACTTAATACAGAATATAACGCATCAGCATCTCCAAGCGGTATGTCCGCGCACACCGCTAATATACACTGTACGGCAGAAATGTTTTCAAGTATTTGTGCTATTTTGTCACATCATCCAGTCACTATATTCACCTTGGTTGTTACAGCAACAGTGCATCTTCACCATGACAACAATCATATACATGACACCATGGTAATGTCAGGCATATGTCACGTTTGTTGCGGGTGTGATTCAGCAATAATCCGAGCCTTTGTAGTTAAAAAAATGACCTTTAAAGCGCGAATCCAGCACAAAAGTGAGACGCGACTGTCTGTCACCTTTTAATTATTCCTTTCCCTGAATGTAGTGTGATGGACAAATAAAGCCGGCGGAGCCTAGGTTTACGTCACAGACTTGGTACTTTCGTGCTTTATTGTTCTATGAGTTGGACTAGCATGAGTTCTTACACACAAACACGCACACACACACTTTATCTTTTGAGTCTTTTGAACACATTGTCTTCTTTTTCTTAGCGGAAATGATTTTGTGTCGTCAAATTTATGTCACCGCAACTCCTACTGACCATCAACGCGGACGGGTATTGATCACCGCATGGGCATTTACACACATACACGTCTTCCTTTTCTCACTCTAATCTCCAAAACAGAATCCGCCCACTGAGAAAGAAACACTGGTGAGAGTGTGAATGAGCGCATGGACAGGAAGAATCCGTGCCGGGTCGGTGAAACGTGGGTGTAATGTGGGCGGGAAGATGGCGGGTGAAAGGGATTTTAGAATATAGGAAAACTTCTCTCTCTCTCTCTCTCTCTCTCTCTCTCTCTCTCTCTCTTTCTTACTCACACTCTCTCTCATCCCGGAATGGTTTATCATATCATCTTGATGGAGAAATTATGAGTGCTGCTTTTTTGCCAGATGTAGTCACATTGGAGTAACAGTGAATAAAATAGTGAAGTGAGTAATAGTGGAGTAAAAGTGGAGTAGTAGTTGAGTAGTATTGGAGTAATAGTGTGACTACTGTGGAGTAACAGTGAAGTAACACTTGAAGAATTGTGTAGTGTGTAAAAAATAGAGTAATAGTGAACTAACAGAAGAGTAATAGTGGAGAGTGGTAGTGGAGTAACCATAGTGGAACAATAGTAGAGTAATAATGGATTAACAGTAGCATAACATTGGCGTACTAGAGAAGTAACAATGAAGTAACAGTGTAACAGTGGAGTAACAGTGAAGTAAAATGGTGTATGCATGGTGGAACAATAGTGGAGTAATACTGGATTAACAGTAATATATCAGTGGAGTAATGGTGGCGTAACATTGGAGTGATATTGGAGTAAAAGTGTAACAGTGGCGTAGCATTGGAGTAGTAGTGGTATAACGGTGGAGTAACAGTGAAGTAGCACTTGAATAATTGTTTAGTGTATAATAATGGAGTAACAGTGAACTAACAGAAGAGTAACAGTGGAGTAACAACAAAGTTGTGGAGTAATAGTGGAGTAGTGGTGGAGTAAACATGGCAGAACAATAGTGGAGTAATAATGAATTAACAGTAACATAACAATTGAGTAATGGTGGAGTAACAATGCAGTAACAGTGAGTAATGGTGTAACAGTGGCATAGCATTGGAGTAGTAGTGGTATAACGGTGGAGTAACAGTGAAGTAGCACTTGAATAATTGTTTAGTGTATAATAATGGAGTAACAGTGAACTAACAGAAGAGTAACAGTGGAGTAACAACAAAGTTGTGGAGTAATAGTGGAGTAGTGGTGGAGTAAACATGGCAGAACAATAGTGGAGTAATAATGAATTAACAGTAACATAACAATTGAGTAATGGTGGAGTAACAATGCAGTAACAGTGAGTAATGGTGTAACAGTGGCATAGCATTGGAGTAGTAGTGGTATAACGGTGGAGTAACAGTGAAGTAGCACTTGAATAATTGTGAAGTGTATAATAATGGAGTAACAGTGCACTAACAGAAGAGTACTAGTGGAGTAACAGCATGGAGTCATGGAGTAATAGTGAAGTAAATGGAGTATCCATTGTGTGTGGAACAATAGTGCAGTAATAATGGATTAACAGTAACATAACAGTGGAGTAATGGTGGGGTAACAATGGAGTGATTGGAGTAACAGTGGCGTAGCATTGGAGTAGTAGTGGTATAACCGTGGAGTAACAATGAAGTAGCACTTGAATAATTGTGTGGTGTATAATACTGGAGTAATAGTAAACAAACATAACATTATCAGTGGTATAGCTGTGGAGAGTAGTGGAGTAACCTTGGGACAATAATGAGTAGTAATGGAGTAATAGTGGAGCAATAATGGAGTAACAGTAGAGTAATAGTGGAAAATAAATCCTTCCCAACAGTGTTTCACACTTATGTAAGTTGCTCCGGGTAAGAGCGTCTGCCAAATGCTTTGAATGTAAAATGCAAACCAGTATGAGTGCAGTAACATTTGCGTAATCGCGGTGTAGTATTAAAGTAGTACTTGGGTAACAGTGGAGTAATAGCAGAGTATATCGGACATCAGTCCCATGTTTTGAAGTAGTAGGTTCTCCATAACTGTTCAGCTCAATGATAAGATTGAGTGGCGTCAGTGTTAAGGTGTTATTGATGATAAGAGTGAGTGCCTCCACATAGGCTTTAGTGTTTTTGACATGTCCAAGACGTTGCTGCACTGACTGTTACTGATCCCTTACTGTTCTGTTACTGATCCATTACTGTACCATTATTTTTCTGTTCCTGTTCAGTTGCTGTTCCGTTACTGATCCATTGCTGTTCTATTATGGCTCTGTTACTGTTTTGGTGTGTTACTCACCTTTAGTTTTGGTGTGCTACCCACCTTTACGCATTAGACGGGGCAACATGGGGTTTGTTCTGTTTGTCTACTTCGTTCCTTCATTTGTTTTCTTTTTCTTCCCTTCTTCATCAATTTTTCCTATTTAATTTTTATTCTTACTTTCTTTCCTTCTTTTCTTCTCCTCCCTCTCTCATTTTATTACTGTCTTTTCTCTCCTCTCAAATAATTAACTCTTCATTACGCCTACTGAAGAGAGAACTTTGGGATGAGAAAGTGAGGAGTAGAGAGCTGACAACCCTAAGGAAACCCACACAGAGACTGAGCGAGCATGCACACTTCCTCCACACATACAGTACACCAAGTGCGGCCCGTGCTCTGTATGTGTGTGTGTGTGTGTGTGTGTGTGTGTGGAGCAGTATAATCTGACCCCATCTTGACCTCGTCTCAAGAAGAAGTGAAAAGTAAAGAAAGAAAGAAGAAGGGACAGGCCCTGGTTGTGTGTGTAACTGATGGGAGCAGTTCTGCCCGGATAAACCGGTGTCAGGAGTGTAAACCCTCGGCCTACGCGGGCCGGCCTCTCCTCCTTATGTCGACTTTCTCTTTCTCTCAGTGCCTCTGAGGTCTCGCTGCATATCTCTCCATCCATGTGTGGTGTTAATGAGAAGGGCTGGAGCAGACTCCCACTGGTTTGGAGGCAGCGCAGATTTTAACAGGCCTGTCACTCAGATCTGTATGTCTGAGTGTGAATGTGTGTGTGTGTGTGTGTGTGTGTGTGTGTGTGTGGTGAAGCCAGCTGAGGGCTGATTAGTATAGCAATAAGAACCCCTGGTGTTTCTCTTGCACTCATTCCTTCTCTCTCTCTCTCCTCTCTCACTCCATCCCTCCCTGTTTAATTGGAGTTAGAGGGTTTTTACACAAACAGGAAGTGTCCTGATCGCGCTCCATCAGACCCTGTGAACAGCATGCAGCGCATCATGTGCGGTAACACTCACTAGCCTCCGACACACTAGTGAGTGTGTGTGTGTTTGCATTGATTACTCCTGTCTCTGTTCAGCATGTTCATGTGAAGTTCTCTGGGTTCCTCTGGTTTCCTCCCTCCTCCCAGTAACAGTCCACTAGCTGCAAGTGAGTCTGTGTTACTCTGCGTCTCATCTGGGGTGGATTCGAACCTCATGCCCAGTGTTCCCAGTATAGACTGGAGATCCACGGCTGCCTCCACTGGGATAAAGTCCTGACTCAAGAGGGATTTGCTTTCTTTCTTTTTCTTTTTCCTTTCATCAATTTCTAATCTTTCTTTCTTCCCTCATCCCTTCCTTTTCTTAATTTTCTTCCATCCTTTGCTTCCTTCCTTCCTACCTTTCTTCTTTTTTCAGTATTTTCTTTTCTTTTTCTCTTCCTTTTTTATTTCATCCATTTTTTCTTCCTTTCATCTTTTCTTATTTCAATTCTTTTGTTCGTTAACGCATTGTTTCTCCTTCCTTCCATTCTTTTTTAATCTGTTTGTTTATTCTGCCTTTCATGTTTTTTACTTATGTTCTTTCTTTCCTTTTTCTTTCTCATTCTTACTCTCACTCTCCTTCCCTATTTGTTTTCTTACTTTTTCTTCATCCCTTACATTTTGTATTCCTTCCTTTTTCTTCTTCCTTCCATAATTTATTTTTTCCTTTTTACTTTGTTCCATTATTCATTGTTTCTTCTTTCTCTCTTTCTTTATTTTCTCTGTTATTATTACTTTTATTATTATAAATTAATAATTTTGTATATCATTATTACATTATTGTAAATTGTAATAATAATGTGGTACGCTCAGTGTTCCGTGGTGTGTTTGTTTTCCAGGATGAATTGTTGACACAGCGTTATTCTCAGAGTCTCAGCGCCATTCAGCCGCTCCATCTGCTAATGTTTCACTTTCATGCTAGCTCACGTTGTTTCCTATTTAGCCAAATTAAAGCTGATATTTAATACCGCAGTTATTTGTACTGGCTGGTGTTTGCTGTATTCAGTGAAATACTGGGATTAGTAATAGATTTTACACATCGCTGCGCTGAAAGCATCAAAATGCCTGATTTAAAAATAAATTTCTTTTTTTTTTTTTTTTTTCCAGCTGATGTTTTGTGAGTTGGAAAAAACTGTTTGGTAGATGAACTTCACAGGGAAAGTCATTTTTTTCTTGTTTTATTGTTCATAAAAAAAGAAAAAAAGATAAGAAAGGTAAAGATGAAGAAATTAAGTAAAGAAGGAGAGAGAAAAAGAAAGGAAAGAAGAATGTGAGTAAAGGAAGGAAAGAATGGGAAGAAGGTTGGGAGTAAAGGATGGAAGAAAACGGAAAAAAGAAGGCAGTAAAGGAAGGAGATAAAGAGAGTAAGGCGAATGAAGAAGAGTGGGAGTGATGGAAGGAAGTATGGGTTAAAGGAAGGGCAATAAGAGGAGGATAGAATGGAGTGATGTGGTGTGTCCATTTTATTTTCTTCACCTTTTTTGCGTTCCTTCATGTAACTTGTGTAACTGTAATATCTGAGGTAAATGTATATGTACACATATTATGTGTGTGTGTGTGTGGCTCAGTAACTGTGCTGTAGTCTCTCTTGGGAGAAGGCAGAGCTGGAGTTTAAGTTGATGGCTTTGGCAACCCACTCTGCAGACTCATTAGTACAGACCGCAGTCTCAGTGGGATAAAACGTGTTGATCTTCCTTCATGGGCTCTCAGCAAGTGTTTGTATATGGAGCAGAAAATTATTTCTCTCTCTCTCTCTCTCTCTCTGACAGGCTGCCGTCCTTACTTATTTTGTTCCTTTCTTTTGTCTGCATCCAGCTGATCCAGCATTACAGTCTCTCTCTCTCTCTCTCTCTCTCTCTCAGGCCCATGGCTGTTGAGGAACAGCAGCATCAACAGTGGTGAGCTGGAGGTGGGACGGCGAGTGAGTCAGGAGGTTCCTCCAGGTGTCTTCTGGAGATCTTTGCTCCACCTGCGCCAGGCACACTTCGTAAAGTTTAACATCTCTCTGGGGAAAGATGCCCTTTTCGGGGTGTACATGCGTAAAGGCCTGCCTCCATCTCACGCCCAGGTCTGCAGAACGTCCCCACACGCACACACACACATACAAACCCTATCCATGTTCGCTCTTTCGCTCTCCCAGCGTGTGTCCAGTTTAACCTCACTAAAGCTCACAGCTTTTTATTTCGCTTTGCTCTTCATGTACTCAGGCAGCAGATCCACAGCCATGTCACTCGTTCTCTCCCTTGACTCGGCTTTATTGATCCTTAACAAAAACATGTCCGAGTGATGTCATGTGCTTGTCTGCCTGTTTCCATCATTACACTGCCATCGTTTGGAGAAACTCAGGGTAGGGCAGTGGTGGCTCAAACGGTTAAGGCTCACTGGGTTTCCCAGGGGCACTGTATCCTGGCTGACCCTGCACTCTGACCCCAGCTTCCTAACTAGGATATGTGGCAAAATAATTTAACTGTGCTATAAGGTATATATGACAAATAATTCAATCTTAATCTTAAATCAGAGCTAGAAAAAAAAAAACATAATACAGCAATCCCATCTGGAAAATAATTATATAATACAGCAATTACATCTGGATAATAAGGACACAATACATAAATCACATCTGGATTATTACCACACAATACATACATCACATGTGGATATAATTACAACACATTATAGTGATCTCATTTCAATAATAATTACACAATACAGCATTCACATTTGGATAATAATTACACAATACATAAATTACATCTGAATAATAGTTACACAATGCATAAATCACACCTGGATAATAATTACACAATAAAGCGATCACATCTGGATAATAATGGCGCATTACAGCGATCACATCTGGATAATAATCACAATATAGCAATCACATCTGGGTAATTACCACACAAAACAGCATTCACATTTGGATAATAATTACACAAGACAGCTATAACATCTGGGTAATAATTACACAATACATAAATCACATCTGGATAATAATTACATAATACAGCTGTAACAGCTGATAATAAATAACAATACATACATTACATCTGGATAATAATTGCATAATGCAGTGATCACATCTGGATAATAATTGCACAATACGCCAATCACATCTGGATAATCGTACAATACTGCAATCACATCTTTTTCCTTTCCTTCATGGTTTTTCCTGTTACCTTTTTCTTTTTCTAAATTCTTTTCTTTTTAGTTTTTCAGTTCCTACTCTCTTTTAATTTCTTTTCTTCTTTGTTTTCTGTCTTTCTTTTTTCCTTGGCTTTATCTATATTTGTTCAATACATTTTAGTTTCTAGTGCACTCAAACCTGCTCTACTCCCCTCCCCCCCGTCTCTCTCTGTACAGTATGACTATATGGAGCGTTTGGATGGGAAGGAGAAGTGGAGCGTGGTGGAGTCTCCGCGGGAGCGGCGCAGTATTCAGACGGTGGTGCAGAACGAGGCTATCTTTGTGCAGTATCTGGACCCCGGCACATGGCACCTTGCTTTCTATAATGACGGCAAGGAGAAAGAGCCTGTCTCGTTCAGCACCGTGGCTCTGGGTAGGTCTCTGTACACACTCTCATTACCATATCACTCGTACACTTTAGCATCTCAATATAGGATTCTGGCTAAAAGAGCAGGCTACATTCCAAGCAGTAAGAGCGGGACACAGATAGAGGGTTAGGAAGGTACTTTGGAGAGTGTCAAGCCTGAAAGAGAAGCGTGCGATCAGCTGGAGCTAGAGCAGGCTTATGAGTTGAATACTCCTTTGAGAAGTCGCATGGAGAGGGACGCCTTTAAATGCAAAGTGTTAAAAAAAGAAAACTCTGAGTCTCTCGGCAGAGAAGGCCTCAGCTCTCACATTCACACTCAAGGCTTCGGTGCCAATAGACTGTTGCGAAAAAGGAACATTAACCAAGTGCTTACAGCTTTAATATTCTACACTTTGAAACGATAAGGGAATTTTAAAAGACTGTTAGTTAAAGAGAAAATAGAAGAGTTAACAGACAGAGGTATCAGTAATTAGTAATTAGGAGTTTCTCAGTGAACAGCAAGTGTTTAATGACGTCCCTGTAAAACTCACTCATCTATTCTTCAATAATTTAAAAACGTATTTGGTGACACTTTGTATTTATCAAGGGAAAAGCTTTTAGTTAGGTCTGCAGTTCCAGTCAAATGTTTGGATTTCTTTTTGACATCCTAGAACAATACTGGATCAAAAGAGATTATTGCATATTTTGGACGCCTTCAGTGCTGTCAGTTAGTCGCTTACATTTTCATGTGACTTTAAGGTTTGACTTTCAGACGTAAATAATCATACTTTTACTTGAGTAAAGTATCTGAGAGTTTGTAGTGTAATAGTGATGAGAATAATATTCATAACGGACAATATGATGTGAAATATGTTGTTTGTTGAATTACAGTTGGGTTGATGTTGATATTTTGAACCAGTTGAAATAGCCTGCATTCACATTACGAGCCACATCGCTCAGTTCTGTATTTTGATTTCTTTTTTTGGTCAGATTGGATTTCCACATCATGACGTAATGACAAATTACTTTTATCTGACTCTAAGTTGCTCACACCATACATTTCATTCAGTGTATAAAATTTTTGCTTTTTGCTCTGGAGGACAACAAGCAGTTAGTCGGCTGAATTGTTTTGAGAGCCACAAGGATGAATAAAGAAAGACGCCTAATTTTTGCTGTTTACTGTCCCGTGTTGCCAGTGCTGAGTGATGATGTCAGAGGCAAAAACTATGGATTCCGATCTGACCGTTCTCATTCAGGTCATATCTGATATATCTCTCATATCTGATAACATTAGATTTGTGTATGCAGACAGCCCTAAAAATCAAATCTCTGTCACATGAGGGCAAAAAAAAAGCTGATTTGAGTCACTTTAGGTTGGTAATGTGAACGCAGCCTTATAGTTGCATCTTATACCTACTCTCCAAACCAAATAATGATGAGAATTGACTAAGACGAATGAATAATACTGATTAATACAAATAAAAAGGGACTGGAAAAGAATGCATTGCAACAGATATGTTCAGTCCTATATAATAACCTGAGTTTGAATTATTGCATAATCCAGTAAAAATCTTCAGGTGATATTGGCCTAACTGGCACATGCCATAATGTAAATATCGATCATCAGTGCTCGACCAGTGTAATCCTTATGCATGAAATCTCTTCCAAGCCAACATTGTGGCAGACAGCTTGAATAATAGTACGGATATTCTTATCCTGATGGTTATTAATCAGAGACCACCACCTCCTGTCTGTTCTGCTTTAAAAGATTTATGCTGAGACTTTATGGCTTATTAGAGTAATAAAATTCCTCTTGTTTCAAGTACAGCCAGGAAAATTTAAACATCAGGGCCTTGCCCACTTCCTTCGCCGTCGTTAATCACCGTGTGTCATTAACACACCTTTTTTTCTTTTCTTCCCCAACATCACCCAGATTCTGTGCAAGAGTGTCCGCAGAACTGCCATGGCAACGGAGAGTGCACATCAGGAGTGTGTCACTGCTTCCCTGGTTTCCATGGCATGGATTGCTCCAAAGGTACTACTCAAAGAGCATCTGCTTGATTTATTGCTTATTTGTTGTCTGAACTGTAGGCTGTGTCAAACTGAAGGATGGTGCAGTCAATATTAATGTACACTGGATATATCACATGAAAACTGAAATGAATTTAAAGGGCACCTATTAGACAAAATTAACTTTTTAGTCATTATTTACATTCAGACATACAGTAGTGTCTCCAGTGTGTGTACAAACAAGTCAAAGATATTTTTTTCATTTGACATAGTTTAAAACAACCCAATTAGATTTCCCCCTAATGTGACCTCATAGAAGAAGTTCCCCTCCCGCAGCTTTGTTCAGTGAAACAGATGGAGTTTGAGGTATGAAAAATACATTATGTGAGGGGGATTTCAGCTGGAGCATTAACACACACACACACACACACACACACACACACACACACACACACACACACTTTAGAGGAGCTGTGAAACCTGTGTGAACTGTAACAAAATCTAAAAAAACAAAATGACATTGAATTGGGGTAATTATGAAATTGTGATATTTGTAGTATCACACTAGAGATCGATGAGTGATTCCCCGTCTATGTGTCGCACAAATGTCTTTCATTTCCAAAACCGTGGTGTGCCCAGGCTGCACATGTGACAAAACGGACTCATTTTAAAAAGCTTGTTTTGTTTTTTTTTGTTATTGAAAGTAAGTTTCATCCAATTTAACAATACTAATGAGTTAATAACATCTCGTATTTTATATTGAATCTGTTCTGATTGCATAAATTATAAAAATTTCTCTATGACTTAAAATGTAAAATTGTCAGGGAAAATGTCGAGTGATATCTTTCAAAATGTGTTCCGTCTCTGGTCTGCTGTTATATCTCTCTAAAAGTGTAGACTACTTTTAGAGAGAGAGAGAGAGATCCAAAAGACTGAATATCTTAATCTGACAGAGTTGTCAGATAGCAAGTAAAAATGGCACGACCCTAACTGGAGGAGCGCGATGATCACAAAAACAAATAAGGTATTTAATAAGAAAAAAGGTCTGTTAACACACCAACCAAAAAAGACTAAATAATTAGCTTGCTAATCTCAGCAACGAGCAGCTGCCATCACCTGCCACATCATTTTAACATTTCAACATTTAATTTAATCCGATTTCCACACATTAAGAACACTTTCTCTTATGTTTATGGGCGTTCCAGCTTCCCTGTGTACACTTTCTGACTATTAATCACCACTGCTTTATATATATTTTTTGTTTTTGACGCTCTGTGACTAAAGACGACTTCTTTCTAGAGGAAGTTATTTATAATCTATTTTAATAAAATGCTTGTCTATTCTAAGTGCCTTCAGAAAATCAAATATTCATGACGAATTCATGAATATGCAAATGGATATTTCATCATCTGGAAGCTTCTAGCAACTTTCTAAGGATTAGAGGCTTTCCCCTGAAACAAGATGTCAAAAATGCTAGCAAGCCCATGCTAGTCAGCGTTCTTTTTTTTTTTTTTCCTAGTAAGACAATTTGACGCTAGTGCTGTATAAAAGCTGTCTGAAATTGTTTTGTTTGGAGACAAAGTTCACTTCACAATGTACAGTAGCACATGTGATATACACAGTTTCTTTCTCATCCTAATTATAGTCAGTCGCACACGGGCATGCTGAAGTGTGCACTCAAGCTTCAAGGCTAATGTTCGTCTTCTTCTTTTAACGCCGGTTGGAATCCAGAATGTTACATTACCGCCAACTGTATGTCTCACTCTCCCTCGTCTTCCCGACTTCTTAACGCCGAATTTCAAGACCAGCCTTCTTTGAAACGTCTAATGCATCCTTCCCTGATCCACTCCTGACTTGTTCTGTGTGTTGAACTCTTTAACCGCCTTCTGTTACAGTACGTCACAATATCAGGGCTAATGTTACTAACAAGTAAAGTTAGCTTACTGTATGGCCAAATCATATCTCCCCCCCCCCCCAGACATCAGACTCTATCAGATTGTCTGCTGCTTTTACATTTAGCAGATTATAGACGTCTCTTCAAGAAGAGCTTAGCTGTCGCAATAGACCGCGTGTCTTCATGCTAGCGCAAACGCTAAAACACTGTTTGGTACTGTACAGGAACACAAACAGTACAGTTTGGTACTGTACAGGAACACAAACAGTCCTGAGGGCTTCGGCGCTCGGTTAAGTGCTTAGCGAAGAGGTGAGTATGTACAGTAGGTTTGGTTTGAAACCAGCCAGTGACTCAGCAAAAGTTGCTTATGCGGTTTCTGACACTGTGTGATTTACTGTCGCTTGTGTAATGAACAAAAGCGTAGCTGACAGCATAAAAAAGCAGCAGCCATCTTAATGACAAAATCACTTTCGCTCCACAGAAACGAGGAGTGTTTTGAGGCACACGTATAATAATATACTCTATGAATATACTTTATTCAATTGTTACTTTATAACTGACTGTTTAAGAAATTGGTATTTCTGATTTAAATAATGTTTTTGAGGCAAGTCTGAGGTGATTTATACTGTACAGTATACGAGGGTGAGTCAAAACTGATCTGGCTGTGGAATTTATTTCAGTTCAGCATTTAGAAATGACAGTATACATCATTTTTCGACATAATCTAGTTGCTTTTCAATACATAAGTTTGCAGAGTGTCGACAGTGTGGGCAGAAGCAAGATGCATTTCATCTGAAGTTCAGGCTTCACACTGTAAACCTGAATAAATTGGCAAAACTCAAAAAATTAGAGGTAACCAGTTACGTCAAATTTTTAAGTCATTATGTTTCCAATTTTAAATAAACAGAACTATCAGTTTTTGAGTTTATTGTGCTCATTCATATTAATTGTTCTTTACTTGCATTATTGAGTAGTCTAACTCATACTATTTAATAGCAATTATATATATTTTTTAGTTGTTGCAAATCAAATAAATTGTTGTTGGTCTTTCGGCTGCTCAAGGCAATGGGTCGTGACAGCAGACAGTCCGGTCCACACACAAGCTTGGCACAGGTTTTACACCAGATGCCTTTCCTGACGCAACCCTCCCTTTTATCTGGGCTTGGGACTGGCACTTCATCCAGTTGTTGGGAATCGAACCCGGGGCTTTCGGATGGCAGGTGAAACACCTCCCACTGAGCCACCTGTGCCCTATTGCCCTGATGACATCAGACACAAAAACGCTAGTCTGAAAGATTTTAAGTTGGTGGAACTTTAAGGTGACAGTTGCTGTTACTTAAGTACTTACAGTTACTTAAAATAGAAAATTAGTCCAGCTAACTTGAAACGTGTCATTTCTACAAGCTCATAAATACCAAAAAGTTCTAAATACTCATCAAAATCTATTAATTTGAATTGTATTAATTGTATTAATTAATTGTAATTGTTTAACTTAACAGTACTCAATATGTTTAATTACTTTGAGCTCTTCAATAAGAGCCTCACTGTAACCAGCGTTGTTAACTGTTGAACCTTTTTCCTGATTAACGTTCCAATACTTGCCCTTGAGAATCCCAGAAAACTGTAAGCGTTGATGAATTGTCCAGCTGATGGTTGACTTTTTAACTTTTTTTTTTTTCAGTCTGCGATTAAGGATGTTTCCGTTCCATAATCCACCGTTAACTCTCGGGCTCGTAGTGATGAACCTGTGTCTCGTCACCAGTAGCGATTCTCTTCAAGAAACTTCCACCTTCCTTAAATTTTGTGGGAAGATTTTAAAATGCTTCTGTTTGGCCTCATCCGTGGTTTATTTCAGCACCAGGTACACACTCAGAACAGCGCTCTTCTTTCGTGCAAATCACCAGTGGGGGAGCTGTAACACGTTCACACCGCACCGGCACAGCAGTGACTGTAGAGACAGTAGGCCTGAATGGAAAGCGCCGATAAGACAAGTGCAGCCACAGAAATTGCAACCGACAGAGGTTTAACAACAGAATATGTTTTGGGATCATTTTTGACCCACCCTCGAAGATAGATGCGGTAGATGTTAAACTGCTAGCTATAATCTTCCTTGTAGGCTCCATAGTCCTGCTAAAAAGCTAATCATGGCTCATCTTAAGAAATCTTTGCTGATTAACTGTATTTGCGTTAGGAGGAAAGGTCGATATTTTTCATTTGTTCATAATATTTCAGTAAACCGAGGAGGAAAAAACAGAGAGAGGGAGAATAACTGCGGCCTTCTGTCCTTTATCTACGAGACTCCGCTACTGCAGATATTACTCTGTCTCCTTGCTTTAATAATATATGAGTGTATGAGTTGTGTTTCCTTCGTGGCGTATCTGCGGGAGTTGCTGAGTGTTTGTTTGTGCGTGTGCTGAGGGTGTGTTTATCGTAGCAGACGCACGCGCTCTAACAGATTCTCCCCCAGTGCGTTTCTATCATTTCCTTTATCCGCAGTCACAAACACTGATATTACGATATGAATAATGAATAAATCTCCACCACCAGGCGTTTGTTTAACTGAGGGCTGCTCATGACCGCGGTGCAACTCTTCAAATCTTTGCTTCCACGTGTCTGTGCTTTAATTAAGCCATTTCTTGTCTTTGACTTTCCCGTCTGTGTGTGTGTGTGTGTGTGTTTGTGCTGCAGCGGCGTGCCCCGTTCTGTGCAGCGGTAACGGCCAGTACAGTAAGGGAGTGTGTGTGTGCTACAGCGGCTGGAAGGGGCTGGAGTGTGACGTCCCGGCGGCGCAGTGTATCGACCCCGAGTGCGGAGGCCACGGCACCTGCAGCCACGGCACCTGCACCTGCGCGGCCGGATACCGCGGGGAAAACTGCGAGGAAGGTGCGAGTCTGCACACGATTTATTCCCTGGGACTAATGCGTACTGTTCTGACACACAAAGAGAACTCTTCTTCTTTTTTTTTTTCACTTTTCTTTTTCCTACTTCCTCTTCCCTTTTCTTCCTCTTTTTCGTTCCGTCCTGTGCTTCGTTTATCCTTATCATTGACATTCTGGCCTTTTCCTCTTCGCTTCCTGTTGCATTTATTGTCTTCCTGTTCCCATATTTTCCCTTTTTTTATTCTCAACATCTTTTCCTTATCCTCATGTGTTTCATTTCTCTTCCTGTTCCAATTTCTCCTATTTTCTATTGTTTCCATCAACATTTAATCTTCGGCTTCTTTACTTCACACAAACGCTGTCTCTTCTTCCTTTTTCACTTTTCCCTTCTTCCATGTCTTCTCTATTACCTTTATTTTCCTTTCTCTGGTCTTCAATTCTTCTTTCTTTCTTTCTCCTCTTCTTTCCCTATTCCTATTCATCCATTTTTTTAATTCACTTCCTCCCTGATTTTGCACTCCTCTCTTCTGCATTTCCTCTTTCTCACGCTCCTGTCTATTTTTGTTGTTCCTGTGTCTTTATGTTACGCTTCTCCACTATGCCGCCTTGGGGTCAGTGGTAATGACACACTTATAGAAAGAAAAAAAAGGCGTTCAGTTTGTGAACTGAAATATCCCTGGGTGTAAATTGTTTGCGTCTCTGAAAGAGCAGGTGTGAAGTCAAAACTAGACCTTTTTCTGCTAATTGCTTCATACTTCAGCTGATTAACACCTTTTTAATATATTTTTGACAAATATAGCTTTCCACAGATGGCTAAGAAAGTTTTTTTTAAACACTTATATTTATTAAAATAACTCTTAGTTCAATCGTCAGAGCATTCTACTGGTAGTTTGTCTCCCCTGTAGCTGGCTAGCTGTAACAAAGGCTACTTTCATGCTACAAGCCGCGTCAATCAATTCCGATATTTTTGGAAGGATCTGATTTGTGCGTGATGACGGTTCACATTCATAATTACAAGTGACTTTAATGTGGACGCATCTGTCCTCTGAAACAGCACACACGTTGATACATCTTCATTCGTGCACATCATAAGTTTGTGCGCCCACTCATTCATTTCAAACAATTGATGTGATTTCAACAAACATATGCTGGGGGTTCTGCTCTGGCTTACGGCAAGCAGGGCCGGAGGAAAGAATAAAGCCAGACGCCTCACTTTAGCTGTTTTATCAGCCATTGCTAGCGCTGCTATGAAATTCCCGTGCTCACTGACGTATGTATTCCTGATCATTTTAGTTCATACACATTTCCATGTTTTCTTTTGATTCTGTAAAGCGACACTTTGACAATGACCAAATATTAAGAGCACTATACAAATAAAATTGTAATTAATTTAATTATTTAAATTTGCCCTTCTCATTTAAGTCACATGACAGCATATTGGATACGTGTCTGATCTAGGACCACATCCGAAAGTGACTCAGATCTGATCTGAAAAACATCCGATTTGTGTCTAAATGAAGCCCCCCAAAAGAAGTGCAGTCATGTGACAATCTGTTTCCTTAAAATTATTTTTGATCCTCTTATTTTTTGTTCCTATTTTTTTCTTAATCTGTTCTTTTACGCCATTACCTTACTACTTCTCTTCGCCCTACTTTCTCCTTCTTCTTCTCTTCCTCTGCTTTAATCATTTGTAATTTGTCTCCAGTTTCCTATCTTAGTCATCTTTCTTGACATTTTCTTTGTCTTTTCCTCTTTTTTCTTTGTTCGTCCTCCTCCTCTCCCCTTCCTTCTCTTCATCTTTCACCTTCTTTTCTCGTTTCATCTTCTCTTTCACTCTCTTTTCTTCCCAGTTCATTCTTTTCCTACCTATACCTTTTCTTCCTATACTCTTACTATCTCTTTCATGCCCTCTTCGTCCCTTTTGCTCTCATCCTTTCCCAGAGCATCATTTTCAAAATCATGGTGTGCCTGGGTAGCACATCTTGTAATTTATATTTAAAATGTTCTGACTGCATTGCCTCTTAAACAAATTAATATCAAACAAATGGAGAAAATATTGCTGCAAAATATATTGCATGGGTTTTTATCCTTAAAATTGTCAGGGAAATAACAGAACATCTTTTGAAAAACGTCTTCCATGTTTGGGTTCTTCTTACTGTATATGCCCCAAAATGTCCCTTAAAGGAGACATGGGTCTTATGAGTTAAAAGCGGTTCGACACACTGTTACAGGTACATCACAGGTTACTTTCTTTCACGCAGCAGTGGAACATAGACACCCGTTGCCATTTTCGCGATGTGTTCATGCTTAGAGGAGCTCTACACTTTTCAGAGGAGCTTTACACTCACAATATCTACACTCATAGTTATCACGTTCTAACCACACGCACACACACACACACACACACACACACACACCAAAAAGAAATCCTTTTCTGGCAAGATTCCTTATGAATTTCTGTATTTGTGTTGTATTAA
This sequence comes from Clarias fuscus, assembly GCA_030347435.1. Classification (NCBI taxonomy): domain Eukaryota; kingdom Metazoa; phylum Chordata; class Actinopteri; order Siluriformes; family Clariidae; genus Clarias; species Clarias fuscus. The sequence goes on along the minus strand of CM059230.1, from coordinate 5,355,603 downwards.
TAGTTCCTCCGGCGGGGAACATACATCATGAGCAGTATGAAGGGGATTAAATTGGCCTTATTGATCAGGCTTTTAAAGAATTGGCCTGAACACTCTCACTTACTGCACCGCTCATATATCTCACTCTTTTTTTTTTCTTTCTTTCTTTTGGCACTGGAAAAATCCCAGAAGTCAGTTTGAGAAAGCTGCATGAAAACGAGTTCCAAACACACACACACACACGTACACCAAAAAATGGATTTAAGAAATGTATACATATCCAGAGGCCAAGATGGAAAAAAAGGCTTTTTCACACATCTGAAGAATTCTTGTGATTTATTTGTTTTTATTTTCTTTACATGAACTTTCTCCCCTTAGTGGACTGTCTGGATCCGACTTGTTCCGGTCACGGCACCTGCGTATCCGGTCAGTGTCTGTGCAAGCCGGGCTGGGCGGGGCCGCTGTGTGAGGTTCCTCGCTCTCAGTGTCCCGAGCAGTGCCACGGTCACGGCGTCTACAGCCCTGACACGGGCCTCTGCACCTGCGAGCCCAACTGGATGGGTCCCGACTGCTCCACGGGTCAGCGCTCATACACTTATCTTTCACTTTCTCATTCTTCATTAATCCTTTAATCCTCTTCTCTTCCCTTCACTTCCTCATGGTCTTCCTTCTTTATGTCTTCTTCTCCTTTTCTGTTCTCTTTCTAACCCGCTTTGACTTGTTGTTTCTTTTTTCTTCTTTCTAACCGTCTTATTTTCCTCTCTTATGTTTTTCCCTCTTTTCTTGCATTACCTTCCTCTTCCATTTCCCCTCTCTCTTCCTAACTCTTTTCTTCCTCCGATTTTATCCTTCTTCTTTTTCTTTTCTGCAAATTTCCTTTTATTATAATGTTTCCTTTTTCTTCTATTCTCTGTTTAATCTTTTTACTCTTGTTTTATCCTCCTCCTCATCATCCCCTTCCTTCTCTTCTTCTTTCACTTTTCTTGCTTCGCCTTCTCTTCCCCTCTTTTTTCTTTTCTTCCCTGTCCATTCTTCTCATATTAATTCCTTTTCTTCTCTCACATATTTTCTCTTTCATGCTCCCTCTCTCATCCTTTGTACTCAATCCTGTTTTTCCTTTTCTCATATTGTTTTTTTTTCTCATTCATTTGTTCCTTCTCTCTACTTCCTCTTCTCATTCTGTCTCCTTCCTTCTTTTCATCTTCAGGTTCCATTTGATTTCATATTCTTCTGTCCGCTCCACTATTTTGTTTTTCTCTTTCCTCTTCTTATGTTTTTCTCCTCTTCTTCCTATCTTTCCTTACTTCGCCGCCACTTCTCTTACACTGTGTCTCGCTTCTTTTTCTTCTTCCACTTAACTCCGTTCCCCTTTTGACTTCTTTTACTCTTTAAACTGTCTCTCCTTTTTATTATTTTTTCTCTCTTTATTCTATTGCATGCTATTTCCTCATTTCTTCTGAAATATTATTTTATCTTTGTCACTTTGTGAACTTGATCTCTGTTCCCTCTCTCTCTCGCTCTCTCCGTGTGCAGAGGTGTGTTCTGCAGACTGCGGGAGCCACGGTGTGTGTGTGGGTGGTGTGTGTCACTGTGAGGAGGGCTGGGCAGGTGCTGGATGTGATCAGAGGCTGTGTAACCCGCTGTGTGTGAAACATGGCACCTGTAGAGACGGCAAGTGCCAGTGCGAGCAGGGCTGGAACGGCGAGCACTGCACCATCGGTGAATACACACACACACACACACACACACACAGAGCTGTTCACAGCTGTTCACTCAAAGGATTTAATGTTACCAGTCACTTACAGCTGTAATGTTGTCAGCTGCCACAAAGTGAAATAAACGCACAAAGCGGTTTGATATACGGATTTATGATGATTACAGCCAGACTACTCGCAGCTTGAGTTTTTTCATCTTTAAAAGGGATGGCCAAGCGACTGAACTCTTGTTATTGTTGGTACTAGTGGTTTAATTAGTTGTTTAAATAATTTACTTTTGTGATACTGTCTTAAAAATTCCCATTTTTGTTTTTTATTCTTATTTCCTGCTCCTGTTAGTTAAGGTTTAAAGTGTGCTGTGTTTAACAGAGACCAAAGCAGGTCCTCCTTCACTGTGGCAGGTAGACACAAAGGCCACGCCTCCTTTATTGTGGCAGATAGACACAAAGGCCACGCCTCCTTTATTGTGGCAGATAGACACAAAGGCCACGCCTCCTTTATTGTGGCAGATAGACACAAAGGCCACACCTCCTTTACTGTGGCAGATAGACACAAAGTCCACGCCTCCTTTATTGTAATAGATAGACACAAAGGCCACGCCTCCTTCATTGTGGCAGATAGACACAAAGGCCACGCCCAGTGTAACTGATAGACACAAAGGCCATGTCTCCCTCATTGTAGGAGATAGCCACAAAGGCCACACCTCCTTCACTGTAACTGATAGACACAAAAGCCATGCCTCCTTTATTGTAGGATATAGACACAATGGCCACGCCTCCTTTATTAAAGCAGATAAAAACAAAGGCCACTCCTCCTTAATTGTAGCAGATAAACACAAAGGCTACGCCTTCTTTACTGTAACAGATAGACACAAAGGCCACGCCTCCTTTATTGTAGGAGATAGACACAAAGGCCACGCCTCCTTTATTGTAGCAGATAAAAACAAAGGCCACTCCTCCTTTACTGTAACAGCTAGACACAAAGGCTACGCCTCCTTTATTGTAGCAGATAAACACAAAGGCCACGCCTCCTTTATTGTAGCAGATAAACACAAAGGCCACGCCTCCTTTATTGTGGCAGATAAACACAAAGGCCACGCCTCCTTTATTGTGGCAGATAAACACAAAGGCCACGCCTCCTTTATTGTGGCAGATAAACACAAAGGCCACACCTCCTTTACTGTAACAGATAAACACAAATGTCACGCCTCCTTTATTGTAGCAGATAAATACAAAGGTCACGCCTCCTTTATTGTAGCAGATAAACACAAAGGCCACGCCTCCTTTATTGTGGCAGATAAACACAAAGGCCACGCCTCCTTTATTGTGGCAGATAAACACAAAGGCCACGCCTCCGTCACTGTAACTGACAGACATTGATGCCACACTGTCTTTACTTTAACCATTAGCCACAGAGGCCACGCCTTCTTTATTGTAACCGATAGACACAGAGGCCACTCTTTAACATCACTACCTTAAATAAGACAGATGTATTTTATGCCTGTTTGCATCGTACCTGTTGATAGGAGGCCATCATGGGTGAGAAATTATTCAAGTTTTCAGTCTTTTGCTAAACACATTAAAATTTTGCTCAGTAATGATGGAATAATGAAAAATGTATAAAGGTCTGCTGTAACAATACACCATATGTCACAAAATTAGGGCAGATTTGTGTAGATAGCTCCTCTTGTGTACTGCATAAATGTGTGTGTGTGTGTGTGTACAAGGAGAATGAACACACCTTGCACTAGTCTAGTTGAGATTCTGCAGTCTGACTATGGTGTAAATTAGCCGGAATACTAATAACAGCGCGACGTAGGTAGAATACTAATTGGCTGCTCTGTGGTTCAACACTGTGTGTGTGTGTGTGTGCGTGTGTGTGCACGCTCACTATTCTCATGTTGTTTAAAGACAGTAAATGCTCAAGTAGCTCTGGTGGAACACAACCATGCTGAGCAATCTTCAGTCTTTAACGAGCTTTCTCTACAAGTGTATTTCTCTATTAAAGGCACCATAAGAGGCTATTACACAAGCAAATGCAGGAAAGGGCAGAAAATTACAGTATTTTAGGACGTACTGGATTGCTACAAATGGGGAAATATGAGGACATTACCTGTTATTATCTGTATCGAAAGTAGAATCTATAGATCATACAGCTTTTTACTATTATTGTAATAGTAAAACACGTACACTGTTTAAATCAGATGTATTTGGACACATCATGTGAAACCATTGGTACAAAATTGGAAGAATACAACGGTATAGAATGTAACATAATTAGACATACACATATGATTACTTTCACTAGAACTAAAAGGCTCAGATCTGTTCCAGCATGAACAAAGCAAAAACAGTATTAAAACAATAAATTAATATTAACTATTTTGGGACCTCTAGTCCGAAAAGATGTGATTTTTTTTGTCTTGGGCGTACAAATTATTTATCCTTGTCCAAACAAGCTGTTTGTCTTTTTGTGTACAAATTGTTTATCTTGTGGGAGTAAGTTATCCATCTTGTTTAACAAGTTATTTACCTCTTGCCCACATTTTATTTACCTTTCTGCCCAAAAGTTATTCATACTTGGCCCACAAGATAGAAAGATACTTATTTTGTGTGTACAAGTTATTTACTTTTTACCCACAATTATTTAACTTCTGTCCACAGGTTATTCATATTGTGTGTGCAAGTTATTAACTTTTTGCCCACAAGTTATTTACCTTTTGCCCACAATTATTTATCTTCTTCTCACAGTTTATTTATCTTGTGTGTACAAGTTATTTACCTTTTGCCCAAAAGTCATTCATCATGTGTACATGTTGTTTATCTTGTCTAAACAAGTTCTTTATCTTGTACAAGTTGTATACCTTTTGTCCACAAGATATTTATCTTGTGTATGCAAGTTATTTATCTTATGGGTTTAAGGTGTTTATCTTATTGAAAAGGCATTCATCATTTGCTCAAAAGTTATTTATCTTGTGCACAAGCTATTATTATTATTATTATTATTATTATCATTATATACAGCCCACACAAATCAGATGCATAAGGCTACAGTGATCATATAATGGAGAGAACTCAGCTAATTAAACCTTCGCAGATAAATACTTGTTCCCTCAAGATAATAACCTTTGTGTACAAAACAAATAACTTGTTCCCACAAGATAACAACTTTTGCACACATGGTAAATAACTTATTTGCACCAGATAACAATTTGTAAGCTCGAAATAATTACTTGTTCCTACAAGATGGGGAGAAAAAAAAAATCACACCCATTGGGACTTTAGAGGCTCTTTAAATTTCAGAGCATCTCAGTTTGTCAGGTTAATATCCCTGAGCTCAGAGTGTAGCTAAGAGGAATCGTGGGTTTCAAACAGAGAAACAGGGAACATGCATGAAACTGACTGGTTAATCTTCGTATTAAACAAAACTACTTCAATCTGAAATAGTTAAAAATAGAGGAATTCATTCATTTTTACTGACGAGCAAGCAGCATTTTAGCTCAGTTAACGTGTAAAGTAACATTTACACGTCTCCACATATATAATTGTAAATAGTGTATAATTTACGTGTCATGTTAAACACCCATGAATATGTTATAAACCATGACTTCTAAACCTCTCTGCCAGGCGTTAAGCCAGCTCCCACTCTGTACAACTCGTGCGTTTCATGTTTCGTGTGCCTCATTCTCTCTGGGGTCCCAGATGTAATCTGCTACAACTCAAAATCTAATTTTAAAATTGATCCATCTTTCTCTCTCTCCCCTTGTCTCGTACAGACGGGTGTCCTGGCCTGTGCAACGGTAACGGCCAGTGCATTATTGGTCAGAACGGCTGGCGCTGCGAATGCCACACCGGCTGGAGGGGGACTGGTTGCAGCGTTGCCATGGAGATCTCCTGCAGCGACAACAAAGACAACGAAGGAGGTGAGAATCAATTTCGGGCCCGCAATTAAGACGGAACTCCGGAGGAACGCTCGAGTCGTACGGCAGGACGCGTTCCTGCCGAGGAATTCGATGAGGTTTTATTGCATACGCATTCAGCCATGAGATAGATCCCTAAAGTGAAATTGAAAACCTATTCCATGGAAATGATGTGTGTAATATATAGTAATGTGAATCGATGAAATCAATACAGGTGCTCCTCATAAAATTCTCCTCCTAATGCACGCCGGGGAAAGTCTCCGTTATGAATGTGGCAGAACGTTTCGATCAAGGAGGGCACTGGAGCACACCGCTGCGTCTTCAGACAGGATGAAATCTGGGTGATTGCATGGCCACGGCTCACATTTCCCAAGAGCCCATATTACACTGTCCATCTCCATTCCACCTCCAGTGCACTTCCATCCTAGTGAGAACAAATCAATGTCCCTTCCTCCTTCCTCCTCCGAGTGGCATTTGAAACAGGTTCGAAGAAGGGTTCGACTGTAACATTTAGACTGTTAAATGATAGAAATGTTTAAACTCAGCAAAGAGCTGAAGGAGGCCAGTTAGGCTCTAACCCCTAACAGCCAACCTAAACTTTTTTAGCTCTTAAAGGGAACGCTCAAGTCATTTTTAGACATTCAGACGGATCTCCAGTGTGCATGAACAGACAAACAAAAAAACGAGACAAATACATTCCCTGCTTTTTCTTCTTTTTTGGCCCGGGCCAATAGAAAAATGGAAAAAAGGACAAACAGCAGGAAATGTTGTTTTTCTCGTGTTTTTTGTTGGCACACGCACACTGGAGACCCGACTGAATGTCTGAAAAGGACTAAAAAGAGAACTCCTTCCTGTTCCAAATATCCAATAAATGTTAACCCTTAAGGTCTTTACACACCAGGAACGGTGTAAAAAAAAAAACAACAGTGTGAAACAGCAAAAAAATTCAGAGACGAATTAAATACCTCTTAGACGGATACACGAATTAAAGACGCGTGTGCAGGTTCCAAAAAGTCACGCTACTAAAAAATGAATTCCACATCAAGCGATTTTCTTTCCGCATGCCTGGCCACTCTTCACCTCCTCTCACCCTTCTCTCGCTTCCTCCTCACATAGTCATCGCTCAGATGTTTCCAAAGCGTTTTCACCTCCTCGACTACAACACACACAAGAACAGTAACTATACACTCAGACTCAAACAGGGCAGTAGCACAAAAAACATCATTGTGAAAATAATTTGTAACGTTATGTTTTTACGTTATGTTGCACGTTATTGTGTAGTACTCTCAGACTGACTGACTGATAATAAACCCACGAATAACAAACCAACACAGCTGTGCAGATGTACACCAAGTATTCAAAAGGAAAGCAGTAAAAAGTACTGAATAGAGTATAAACACGCCGTTTGTCATAGCAAAGCTGTTCGGGTTTCCGTCTCCGCGCGTTGTCCTTGTACTCGTCTTTTTGTCATTTTTGTCCCTTTTGTCATAAAGAACTGCATTTGCTGAAAACAGTTAACCAGACAGTCTACCGGATTGAACGTTTTTGAGTGGCGTTCCAACAAGCTGCATTGTGATGCAGACATGAGCTGAATGATGTGTAAAGGTGGCCAGTCTGGTGGAAATCCAACAGCGTCATCCACGTACGTAGAGAACGATCCGAGACGTTCCCGAGACGTTCCTGTTTGGGCGGAGCCTAAAGATGGTCCACCGGTTCCGCCAAAACATTGGCTGTCTCATACAAATAAATGATGTCCTATTGGTATTCCAATTTTCTATTGGTTACAGTGGAACTCCTTACCCCAGGATATTTCCAGGCGGGAAAGGAAACTGTAGGTTTCTATCTAGTGAACATAACGGTTTTCATTACGTATGTGTTTGCTAAAAGTGTTGTATGCATTAAAAGAATTCACATAGACGTAAACGTACCACTGCAGCTGAAATATTAGATGAAATATTGGCCGATTCTGACTCAGCTAATGCTTTAGAAACCAGTGAGAGTGATTCAGAGTCTGGCGAGCAGCAGCAGTATCGAATGCTCAAAGCATCCCGTCAACATCAATACAACATCAATACACAACCTGTCGTGGTTTAGCCAAAAAGTAGCCAGCGCCTGGATTCCGTGCTTTTTAAAATACTTTGCCGGTCTAAGGGTTAAATGTTAAATGTAGTTGTCTTGAGTAAGAGCTTTGGACTGGTCTGAGTTGTGGTGGATTCTGAGTTAATCTCAGACATCACTGGCTGTATCACTCACCCCTAACGTAGCATGTGTTTAACATAGCACATCGACTTACTGGCATTTATTTTTTTTTTTTATGAGTTGGAAAGAAACTGGGTATCTGTTGGAGTTTTCTCATAATAATGGATACTAAAAGGATTTTACTTACAGCCATAACATTAATAACATTACGATCTCAGAAGGCACATGTCCTCATACTTATACCCCTGGGAAACATGGCATGCTTAAAGGCAATTACAGAATTCCAGGGGGACTGAAAGTAAAATATAATTTTGCTGCATGTACAGTACCAGTCAAAAGTTTGTACACACCTTCAAACTTAATGTTTTGTGATTTATTTTCTACAAATTATTTTTGAACAATACTGAAGATTTCAAAACTATGATATAACACATATGGCATCAGGTAGTTCAGTAACAGCAACAACAACTAGTTGTTTATTTTAAGACATAATGGTCAGCTGTTCTTGCAAGAACAGTATTGTGTCGAGTGCATTTGCAAAACCCTCAAGCACCATGATGAAACTCATGAAGACCGTCCCAGGAAAGCAAGTAGTAGTTCATTTAGAGTTACCAGGGAACTGCTGGCTCAAATGGTTAAGGCTTTGAGTTAGTGATTGGAAGGAAGGTTGACAGTTGAAACCCCACCAGTGCCAACGTTAACCCCGTCTGCTCCAGTGACACTGCATCCTGGCTGAACCTGCATTCTGGACATACAGTATGTAAGAGAAATAAGAATAATAATATACTATAATAACAATATAATAATAATAACTCCACTGTGCTGTAAGGTCCAGCTTAATAGGATTCTTTACCTTAATTAACAGCACCTCAGATTAGAGCCGTTATGAAGCTTTACAGAGCAGGTAGGAGAAAAATCTCAATATCAACTGTTCAATGGAGATTATTGCACATTTTGGATTCATTCAATATTGTTTTACAGTGTAGAAAGAAATACAGATCAGGAAAGACCCTGGAATTAGAAGGTGTGTCTAAACTTTCGACTGGTACTGTATCTATAGAAAGATGTTCTTATTAAAGAAATCCAAGTGGCGCAGTGGTAACGTGCTCGTCCTATTATCCGGGGAGCGCGAGCTCGATTCCCGGGCGATGCTGTAACCTCTCGCAGCCGGAGGTCTAGAGAGAGCTGATTGGCTGAGCTCTCTCAGAGGGGAGGGATGAGAGGTACTTAGTGCTCCCACGTTAAGCACAGCACGTCTGTGAGCTCATGCAAGCGGAAGGAGCGGATAGCGCTGTCCTCCGAGTTACGTGAGCGTGAGCGAGCGGTTCGAAAAAGATGCGTCACGTGGTTCGGAGAAACACGTGATAGTCGTCGGCCCTCCCGGCTGAGTGGTAGTAGTAGCCTTAATGTGGGAGCCCCCTAGTGGCGGGAAGGAATTGGATGCGACTAAATTATGGAGAAAAAACTAATAGAACAAATCTTAACATCTTGAACAAATAGTATCCTCTACCAGTAGACTAAAGATTTTCAGTTATTAATGTGTTTATACCATCTTTTTTTTTGCCAATAATTCTGGAGGGAATTACAGTATATATGTTATTTAAAATTCATAACACTGATATCATGGAAATGTTATTAAAAAGTATTTGTTATATTTCCTTTCTTTCCTAAGGCTTTCGTTTTTACCGTTATTCTGCGTCCAGAACGTAATATTTCTGCTTGTTTGTCAGTTGTGGCATGTGTTACATCATCGTCATTATCCTTATCACTATTATAATATGCTATGATTTATATTTCCGTCAAATAACAGTAGCAGAGCTGAACTTTAATTGGTGTTCACAGCTCCCTTGAGCCTGCCTCCAATTTAACCCCCGGGGTTGCGCTAAGAGATTAAGCTGTTTGTCCTTCACTACATTTCTCGTTTCTCTTCTCGCTCTCTCCCTCTCTCTCTCTCTCTCTCTCACACACACACACTTTCATTGTCTCTCTTTCTCTATCTGTCACAAGCACATGTATTTTCTTCTCACTCTCTGTTTTCTTTTTCCTGCTACAGGGGAGTTACTTCAGAGAGACCGTGCAGATCAGAGACAGTTGAGTCAGAAAGTACAAAGGCCAGTAAAAGTCGTTGGCAGTGAGTGTTTGTTGCGTGTTACAGACGGATGAGACTGGTGTATTTGGGGAATAGTGTTTAAAAAGAGTATGGAAACAGAGAGAGACAGAGACGGAGGGAGTTGGAGAGAGATTATATAAAAGAAGAAAAGCCCCCCAGGATTATAACTGATGTTCTCCATGACTTTGATGTAAATTTGATAGAAATTGTATTTTTTTGTTTTTTTTTAAAGACGAGACGGAAAGAGTGTGTGTGAAAAGGAGACTGAGCCGGAGACAGACAGACAGACAGACAGAGAAAAAGTCTGAATTAGAACATCATTAAGCATGGGCGTTGTCTTCTCATTACTGTCTGCTGATCTAATTACAGCCGTAGCAGCAAACATTCTCATATGATTATATTTAGCAGACTCATTCTGTCTTGTTATTTTGTTGGCTACCTTCATATTTAAGCAGTGCAATGTCTAAAACCAAAACATAATGTCAGCTCTAGGATTAAGCTGGCAGTCAGAGTTTAAACGCACCAGCCACTTTAATAGGAACACTTGTACCGCTGATTATTCATTCATGCCATCTGTCATCTCAGGGACTTCGACCATGGCATGACTGTTAGTGCCAGATGTGCTGGATGGCGTATTTTTAACTGCTGATCTTCTGGAAGCTTCATGCACAGCATTCAATAGACCTGCGGAAAAATAAGAACCATCCAGTGATGGCAAAGATCAGGAGAAATTGACTAGATTGGGAACTCTTTTTTTTTTTTTTTTTGCAGTCGTGTTGAGCAGAAAAGCATCACATCATTATATCATGAGGTGACTAAGAAAAATGTTAATTTGAGGCTACAGTAGTCACAGGGTCAGCCAGTCTAGACAGTTAAGAATTAAGAAAACATGCATATGGTTATTTACGGAACATTCTTGCTCGAGTTGATCTTCCGTGTCTGCTAGTCCAGAGCTTGTTTTTTTTTTTTTTTTTCGCTTTAAGTGCCAAGAAGGCATCTGACAATTCAGTTTATTTTTGCTTAGCATATTTCAACATCATTTTATATAAAATGTATTTCAGGGTCTCCTACTGTATATGTTCAATGGTGTGAGATTACCCTAATGAGCCATAACAATGTTTTTATATCCTTTATTTACCCCCAACTTTGACAAGGGTGGCAATAATTCTGGAGCTGATTGCATAATATCATTGTTGTTGTTCTTTTGTTGTTTTTTAACATACCATTAAGATAAGTTGTGTTTCCTGTTTTGTTTTTTTTAGATGGCCTGGTGGATTGCATGGATCCAGACTGCTGCGCTCAGAGCTCGTGCCTGGGCAACCCGCTGTGTCGCGGATCACGTGATCCGCTCCAGATCATTCAACAAAGCCAATCAGCCGGCAAGCAAGTCGGCTCCTTCTACGACAGAATCAAGGTGCTGGTGGGAAGAGACAGCACTCACGTTATACTAGGAAGTAATCCCTTCAATGCCAGGTAAGTTATCTTTTGTATTACCTGACAAGCACAGTGCCGGTAGTCCCCGACTTACAAACATTCGAGTTACGAATTTCCGCAGATATGAACGGACCGCGGTTCTACGAACATTCATAGATGCGAACAAATCAAAATAGACACTGCAGTGCACCAAATACCAATATTTACAATTCTGAGGCTGTAAATCTTGATTTTAGAAAATGTCTGTCCTGTAAAACTGTCCTGATGGTGAATAATCCTAATTCAGAAAAAAAAAATCAACAAAACAGAGTTCACAGTGGAAAACAGCTCTGAGACAAAATGGTGACTGGGATTCCCCTCTGAGATTCATTACCTTAGGTGCGATTACAGGTTTTGGCCACATGATGGCAGTGTGTGGGAAAAGGGACAGATTTAGACAATTGGATTGCTATGCTTTACATTGTAGAAGTGTTTCAAAGACATACAGTATAAGACTCTTAAGACTTCGGCGGACTTAAGAACAAATCCGACTTGCGAACATGCTCCTGAAACAGAACTCATTCGTAAGTAGGGGTGGAGTCAATTTGGTCCTTCAAATCATTTTGAATCAGATAGAGTGTCTGGACATGGTGTTTTAAAGTGTCTTAAAGCACAGCTACTTTAAAATGAAAAAAATATATATATAAAATAATAATAATAATAGTAATAATACAGTGGTTTGACTTTCATCAACCCCCTACGAATAATCAGGTGCTAATCAAAAGAACTTAATATGACCACGAGGAAATCAAGGTCAGCCAGTGGACCTAAAACATCACATAATAAAGCAGCGGACACATTCTCACAGGTTAATTAAAACCCCTGGAATTAATTTGCCACTGAAGTGTAAATTGTAAACACGATATCGGACTTTCAATAAACAATCTAATGACTTGCTGGATATTCACCAACACATCCATTTCATTCTACTTGCTTACACCCCCCACATACACACACACCATTCCGCCCCCCCCTTTTTTCAACAGCGAATCCATGACCAAATCCTGCCATTTTCTTTTCGCCAGTGCATTTCACTCCATCACTGCAACACATTTCCATCATATTAATGTCACAGGGCTCATATATTCCCGTAAATATGTTTTCATAATAATCTAGCTTTCATGTCTACTGCAGAAGCTGTTGCTTTTTCACACACATTTCCATTGCAGACACATTTGAGCAATGCGAAATGGAATTTGACAGGTCCACACACACAAACACACCCTCACACACAAATAAGCACGCACACACACACACAGACAGGATGTTTTCAACTTTTGTGCAACTGAGAACAGTGGGAGAGCAGTTGGCATGCTTTTATCGCTTTAGCAAAGCACATGAAAGCACATTGAAGCAATAGAGGCAGTGCTTTGGCACAGGTAACGTTAAATCATTTTATTTCAGATTTCATGCTTTTCATATCTTCTAGACTGATGAGGATGGGGAGGTCAGGGGGAAAAAAAACATCAAATAAAACCATAAAATATTTATACCGATCAGCCGTGACATTAAAACCACTGACAGGTGAAATGAACAACGGTGATTATCAGGTTGCAGAAGCACCCGTTCAGCAGGGATGAAGTAATCAGGTCTCGAAGTTGATGTGTTTGAAGCAGGAAAAATAGGCAAGCTTAAGGATATGAGCAACATTGACCAGGATCAAACTGCGATCAGGCCGTCTGGCTGTGAGAGACAGTTGTCAAAGCTCTCACACATAATTGATACTGAAGTGCTTATTAACAAACTTGTGCAGACTCAGATTTATCAACTGTAAGAGGTGGATATATAGCCTTTTGCAAAATACGGTACTCGTCATTTCTTCATATTAAATTAATTTTAATTAAAGAAACAAGAACAAATGTTTTACCGCAACAGGCTACAAAGTCACAATTTAAAAATTGGTTGTTTATGTAGCAACCTCAGCAGCAGCCTCATTTCCCCTCTCATCTGTTCAATCACTCAGCATTCAGCATTCATCAGTAGCACACTGGTTCATGCCTTAAGTTAGATGTGTTTTTTATGCTTGAATGATTCATAGGTCACTGTGTGACTTAACAAACAAAAATATTCCTCTGAAACTGCTCAGGGTCAGGGACTGGACTAAAAATGAGATAAAGAACTTGCCAAAAATGAGAGCCAGAAAGTCCTGGAGTACTGTTCTCGAGGAGGACTACATTAAAAAATACTGGGGAAAAAAGTCTGTATTGTTGGAAGCAACAAATAAAGAAATGAGGGGGGGGCTCAACACTTTTGAATAGTACTGTAATACAAAAATCATTCTGCTATAACCAAAACTATTTTGACACAATATTTTGGCAGTTGCGCTTTTTAACACCCTTGAGGCAGTCTGTAGTAATTTTTTGCATCTTTTGCAAAAACTTGATTTTCTCAAAACTGCCAAAATGAATTAATCTGGTTTTGTGGTGAGATGAAGCCCCTCGAGTATGTATATATACACACCATTTATTTATTTATTTTGCATTGGTTTGTATTATTTTTTACTTTAATTCCATAAGAGCTCATTTTGCCTAGCCATGTCAGCTCATTTATTCCAGATGCTTTTATCCTAACAGTTATGTGACACACTTGGCTTTGTAGTTCCCAGACTTGGCCTCTAATCCTGTAATCAGTAGTCCAGATCTTAAACTACCGACCCACCATTCAACAGGAGAGCTCACACGTGGTCTATGTAGGTAATAAATATGAAATTTTTTCTTCTTTTTTTTTTTGGCCTTCTGTATTTGTCTCGGCGTGTGTAGCCTGGCGTCTCTGATCCGTGGCCAGGTCCTGACATCTGATCTGACTCCTCTGATGGGCGTCAACGTGAGCTTCGTGAACTACCCACATTATGGTTACACCATGACTCGTCAGGATGGCATGTGAGCGTCCACATAACCCCGTGTTTTATTTCACACAGTATATAATGGGAATAATGGGAAGTGTGGATGAGGCATCCTAAGTTTACGGTTCTGTCTGCGTCTTCAGGTTTGACCTGGTGGCTAACGGGGGCGCGTCTCTGACCCTGCGCTTTGAGCGAGCTCCGTTTCTGAAGCAGGAGCGCACCGTGTGGCTGCCTTGGAACCGCTTCTACACCATGGACACTTTGGTCATGAAGACGCAGGAGACCATCGTCCCAAGCTGTGACCTGAGCGGCTTCGTCAGACCTGACCCTGTGCTCGTGCCCTCTCCTCTATCTTCCTTCTTCAGCTCCAACCCCGCAGACAAGCACATTATACCCGAAAGCCAGGTACACACACACACACACACACACACACACACACACACACACACACACATGCTTGCGTCACAAAAAACATGGTAATACTAACAGGGAAGGAAAGCTATTAAGGATGAGCATGATCAAATTGAATTCAAAACTTACAACAAAGACAAGCTGGAGATAAACATCTATACCTTCAAACAGCCTTATATACGTTTTATAATGTCTATTTCTATTTATACATTAATATCAGTTTGTTTTTACATTAAACATTAAATGTTTCGCATGTTGCTCCACAGTAAAGCTCCACTTTCCTCAGTCAGTCACTAACGAGAAGAAGAAAAAAAAAAAAGAGTCTCACCAATTCTAAACTGAATTTCTAATGAAACCTGAAAATAAAATAATGAGACGAGCCTGGGGCTTTAAAACAGTTTGCCTGAAGGGCAATAATATGCAGTAGCTTGGTAAAACTAAGAAAACAATGACTCACAGCCGTGTAAAAGAGCATCGGTTCCCTGGAGCGTCTCTCTAATCACCTGTAACCTTCTTTGCCTTTGTGTAATATTGTCTTCATGGAGATAATTTTTTTTTTCTCGCTGCTTTGAAAAGCTGCATAACATGCAGACAATAAGTGCATTCTTTATTTATTTATTTATTTACCATATTTAATGTATTTCCCGAATAATCGCCACATTGATGTAATTTATGCGTTAAAAATAACAGGGAACCGTCAGTCATCACTAATTAATGCTTCTTTATTTAACCCGCTCCCTTCCTCTGCACACAGGTTCTTCATGAACAAGTGGAGATCCCCGGGTCTAGTCTGAACCTGTGCTATCTGAGCTCGAGGACATCCGGATACCACGCCCTGCTTAAAGTCACCATGACTACCGCCCAAGTGCCTGTCAGCTTGGCCAAGGTGCATCTGATGGTGGCCATCGAGGGTCATCTGTTTCAGAAGTGGTTCCACGCCTCACCCAACCTGGCGTACACGTACATCTGGGACAAGACGGACGCCTACAGGCAGAGAGTGTACGGCTTGGCTGAGGCTGTAGGTGAGCATTTTGTCTGACAGCAGTCTGCTCATAGGTTTGAGAGTCTGGTCATATGATCGATTGAGATTGTCATGTGACTATGTTCCATTTCAAGTATCACAAAGGTGGAGGTTGTCGTCTGTTATGCCTCTTGGATTCATGGAGTGAAAAAGACATTCAAGCACAAGCAACTAATATTTCACAATGTTATTTTAAAACCGCTTTGACTGGGGCTACGTTCAAATTACCAGCCTGATTTTTTTGTGAACGCACAAATCTGATGTTATTCAGATCAGATCTGAGTCACTTTCGTATGTGGTCCTGGATTAGATACGCGGTCATGCAGCTTGAATGAGAACGAGCAGATTAGAATTCATGCCGAGTTTCTCGCGCTGATGTCAGTCAGCACCGGCAGCGCTGGGATTTCATACTCTAGCTAAATCAGCTAGCTAAAGTGTATCACATTCACATTACACGTTTGTTTTCGTTTCGTTTCTTCCTTCTTCTGGACCTCAACAAATACAGCCGACTAACCGCCTGGCGTCCTCCAGAGCAAAACCCCAAGCATATACGAGGATGAACACGTGACGTTCTTTAGCTCAGATTGTGTGAGCAGAGTATGGACACGTCTACGTTAATTATGAATGTGAACCGTCATGAAGTGCAAATCCGGTCTGACCAAAAAGATCGGAATTGACCGACTTGGCTTGTAATGTGAACGCAGCCTGAATTTATTTTTTTAAATGAAGGCAGCGTACCGTAGAGCTCATCAATTACATTTTTTTTTCCTTATTCGTTTTAGTACGCAATTAAAAATGAAATATTATGAAGAAATTTTATCTCAGGAAGACTGAAGAAAATTAAAAAGCAATCTGGGAAATAGATAGACAGGAAAATTGCAAAAAACCATCAGTTAAATAAACAATTATTAATATGAAAAAAAATGCATCCAGTGTGGCTCAGCGCTATTCCCTCAACCACACATCATTTAATATGGAGACTCCCTCTCACTCAGATAATAAGGCCTACTGGACCTATGTTGTTCTCTTCAAATTAGTTGAAGCAATAAGTTGTGTAGTCCCTGGTCAGCAGTGAAATTAAATTAAGCTCATAAAATGCGTGTGTGTGTCTATGTGTGAACCTATTTCTTTCCCTGTATGTCTCCTCTGCTCTCTCGCTTTCTCGTTCACTCTAGTCTCTGTTGGATACGAGTATGAGACGTGT
Organism: Clarias fuscus; assembly: GCA_030347435.1. Lineage (NCBI taxonomy): Eukaryota > Metazoa > Chordata > Actinopteri > Siluriformes > Clariidae > Clarias > Clarias fuscus. The sequence continues at coordinate 5,338,730 of CM059230.1, read as the reverse complement.
CCCACTCAGATCCAGTGGGAGAAGAGAACGGCAGTGCTGCAGGGCTACGAGCTCACCCCGTCGAACCTGGGTGGCTGGTCACTCGACAAACACCACACACTCAATATGCGCCACGGTGAGTCACGTGCATGTGCACCTAATCGGTCACATCCTGCAGTAGAAGTGCTTTATTCTACAGCGTCACTCGGTTATGTTGTGCAGCTGGACAGACACATGGAGCTTCAGGTTTAATTTCACTCCGGATTTTCTCCCTAATTTAGTCGTGTCCAATTCCCACCTGTCACTAGGGGGGATCCGACATTAAGGCTACGACGACCAATCAGGGAGGGATGAAGACTATCGCGTGTTTCCTCCGACTGCATGTCTTCGAACTGTTCGCTCCGTTGGGCGTGACACACTCGGATGGCGGCTCTATCCGCTCCTTCCGCTTGCGTGAACTCACGGACGCCCATGATTGGCTGTAGAGCCGTGATTGATGCGAGAGCGCTAAGGGAGCTCAGCCAATCAGCTCTCTCCAAGCCCCCGGCTGCGGGAGGCTACAGCATCACCCGGGAATCGATCTAGTGATCTCCGGACGACAGGGCGAGCGCCATGCCTTTACGTGCATAAAATAACCCGCATTATTACACTTCCTGATTCCTTATATGATCACACTATCTATAGCCTGTATTCAGACCAATATACATCCAAACAGCTTGTCTCTGCTGGATCCCTTTTGTTTTATCTTTTGTTTAGTCTGTCTCCGGGTCTCTCTATGACTGGCATGTTAATGACTCATAGTTTCAATGGCATCTGGCCAGGAGCTTAAGTATGCTCTCTCTGCTGATGAAACACCGAGATCTTCAGCCATCATGTGCGTTTGTTCATCTCTCCAGGTTCAAACACCGGTCGGTACGGTCGGTATTGAGGTGCAGCGGACACAACAACCAATATTTCTTCTGCCTCTTTTATTTTTTATTCATCTTAGCACTAAACAATTGGGACACTCTTTTAAATCTAGGCCTGTAAGTAAATTCCAGTCTTGTTCAGTGAGCATGATGGAGCTCTGGGACGGTTGTCGTTCCTGCCAAATCACCCGGCTACGAGCTCATAGAGAACTTTTGGGATTATTTGGAATGGCAGGTAAATAAAAAATAAAGAAAAAAATGAAAAGAAAAAAAACAACAGGCGGAAGAAACTTTATCTAAATTGCACATCCAGTTAGTGGAAGAGTGGGACAAATTTGACAGGGTGGCGGGACGCCGGTGGAATTGTTATTTGACAGTATTGCTGCTGTTATTAAGGTGACTTGAGGCATAACAAAGTAGTAGAGAAGAAACGACACGTGTAAACAATGTTTTGCTGTAATTTCCCTCTCGCGGTTCTCCCTGATTTGGTCACCTGCCAATTTCCGCCCACCAGCCGCCAGCTCTTCCTACTGACCAGCGAGGGTGAAGGCTCACCAGCGCTCCCTTTAGGACCTGTGAAGCCAGCTGTATTTTTTCTTTAACTGCTACTCTCTCATACACGAGCTCTCAGTTGTCTGTGATCTACACAAGGCAAAGAGAAAGAGAAAGAGAGGGAATACAGTATGTAAGCCCTTTCGTCCATCCAGAGCACCGCCAGTTTTGCCCCTTTGTTATTTATTATTTATTTGGACACTTATGACTAAATCATCGTCAGGATCCAACATGCTTGACGTCAGGGTGAACAGATCGCGCTCTCTTACATAAGCGTTTTGCGCAAGTCCGCTTGTCACTTCATCTTGGAGAAAGGACTCACTAAGTAACCAACTCATGATTCTATTGACACACACACACACACACATACGCACGCATAAGGTATTACTCACACTATTGTCCAACATGCATGTCGAAATAGCACTCAGTATAAAAGGACATGCCTGTATTAACATGCCGCTCGTTTTATTTATCTTCACCATGAGTAATTAAAATTGCATATTCAGTCATACCTCAAACCGTCCAGAGTGTGTGTTCGTGTGTGACGTACGTAATATTTACATCGACACATCTGAGCCAGAACGCGAACTCACACACTGGGAACTGTTACAAATGAATGCTGAATACAGAAAGGATCCAAGCACATTAAAGCTAAATGATTCTCAACATAGCAATGATCCGAGAGACAATCTCTTTTTTATATCGCCGGCGCTAAATATAAAACGGCGGTTATAAAATGCAAATATGTCGATCCGACAGGCGCGGTACGCACTGCCGATCGGCTGATTAGTGAGCATGAGGTTTTATTAGACAACTGGTATGTAACACTTCGCACCCACAGCACTGATGAAATCTCATTTCTGGTCAGAAGGTGTTGATTAATTATCTATAAGAGCAGCACTGACAGTAGTTACAGCTGTGAGGTTTATTTTAATGTGTTCAGTCTGATTGTAACAAGCATACAGGGACTTGTTATGCAGATGCTCCAAACATAATAAAAAAAACTAATTATTGATATGGTGAAGTTTTCTGGGAGAAGATGGTTCATGAGGGTTTATGGGAGGAGTCTGCGGGGTCAAAGGTAAAATCTCCGACGCGAAGTTAAACAAGCTGCGTTTTTTGTTTGATTGAGGAAAGAAAAAGGAAGGAAGGTTGAGACGTACAGTAGCTGCTAGGAATATGACACGCTAATACATGAAGCTATATATAAATAAATACAATTATTTAAATTGTTAAACAAAATCCTAATCTTTGGCAAAATTAAACACATTGTGGCATGCATATTTACAGATCATTGTTTGTGCATAGTTTATTTTTATTATTATTATTATTATTATTACGAAAAAATTATGAATTTATATATACATCGTCATAATTATCATGAAGTTCAGCTTTCAATAATGCTGCTGCTTCTAATGTCAGAATTTCCACTTAGCATTTGTGTGTTTTGGGAAAAAAAAAAAAAAAGAATCCTGTGTATTACTGCAAATGTTAATAAATGCATGCCGTTGTCTTTAATTGCGTCTCTCAGGGATTCTCCATAAAGGCTCTGGGGAGAACGTCTTCATATCTAAGCAGCAGCCTCCAGTCATCAGCAGCATCATGGGGAACGGGAGGCGACGCAGCATCTCCTGCCCCAGCTGCAGCGGCCTTGTCGAGGGCAACAAGCTGCTGGCGCCCGTGGCTCTGGCGTGCGACGGAGAAGGCAACCTGTACGTGGGCGACCTGAACTTCGTCAGGAGGGTGTACCCTTCCCTTAACACCACAGCCATTCTGGAGCTACGGTAAGGCATGCTGTATGAGTGCCTTTTTTTTTTTTTTTTTTTTTGAAAGAAAGACAGTTTCTGTCCGATTCCAACCGTTCTTATGCGTCTCTGTCTTTCTCCTTTTTGTGTCCATGACTCGGCGTTGAAGAAATAAAGATCTGAGGCACAGGTAAGCGGCATGGCCTCACATTCTGAATAGTTTAGCAGTAAATTCACAGATTATAAATCAACACCCTGGCCGTGTTCTGGGCCGGGAAAAAGGAGAAGCGTGAACTGAAGCAGTGTACTTAAGAGTATTTATGGAATTATTTCCTCATTATACTGTAAATTTAAACCCGTTTTAATAATCATGATTCGTACCTTTAACACAGGAAAGTTTCCAGTAGCAGGGATTTTCACTTTTTTTTTTTTCTCTATTAATCCCCTGTATTTTATCCACTTTCTTTCCATTTTGCATTCCTATCAAAGTGATGTCTTTTTTATAGCTTATTTTAGAAGTCTCATTACTCTGCTCAGATGAGCTTTTAACATTTTATCATGCTCACCAAGGTGATGGTGCTCTTGGCCCAAGACTATTAAGAAAATTCCTTCCATTTCCCGTATTTCCATAGCAACAGCCCGGGCCACAAGTATTACCTGGCGGTGGATCCGGTCTCAGGAGCGCTGTTCCTGTCAGACACCAACTCCAGACAGATCTACCGCGTTCGCTCGCTGAGCGGCGTCCGCCCACTCATGGATAACGCTCAGGTGGTGGCGGGCACGGGCGAGCAGTGCGTGCCCTTCGACGAGTCACGATGCGGGGACGGGGGCAAAGCCGTGGAGGCCACGCTGATGAGCCCCAGAGGTGAGCAGCACGGTCTGTCCTGTTCACTGCAAATGAGGACAGAAAGGAAAAGAGGTTACTGTAGATATTAAATCTTAGATGTTATTATTATTATTATTTTTAATTAGAAATTCAATGATGCGCTCAGGGAAAATAAGCAGCATTGCTTTTTAAGTCTGTTTTTGACATTCCGCCCTGTCTGTGTTTATCTAGACTGAATTCCCAGTAGGAAAGCTTATGATCATGTTTTATGATTCTATAAAACATATAAGAGCGGTTTAACATTTGATAGGCGGCATGTATAAACACACCAGATCAGAGCGAATGCTGGGGAAAGAAAAAGAAAAAAAAAGTGAACTTAGAATAAAATTTATAGCGGCCCGGCTTTAGCTTTGATTGCGTACAATATTCACTGTGCCATTGTTTCAACTTTTCAATCTCATGCAAAATTACATAGAATTATTTCCATCCAAAGCTGCATAAATTTTTCCTCGTATCTCGTATCGATTACAGGAGAGTTTTCATCGAAACACCCAATAAAGTCTTTGAAAGTCAAACACTTTCAACGGTTAAAAGGATGCGATAACCTGGTCATTCAGCTCATCAGCAGGTCATAACGTTGCTGAGTCTAGACCTGAGCAACTGAAGCACATCATAACACCGCCTCCGGAGGCTCGTACAGCGGCCACTATGCACGCTATGCCTCCTTTTTTCTGATGAGTCTCACTAACTAGTAGTTTTCTTATGGCCACAAAGCTGGACATTCATGATTTTTTCCTGACCATAGCTCAGACCCCACCACCACCGCCGTCACTGTCGGGCCCTTGAGCAAGGTCCCTAACCCTCAACTGCTCAGATGTATAATGCAGTAAAAAATGTACGTCGTTCTGGATACGGGTGTCTGTCAAATGCCGAAATGTGAATTCCAGTCATTTAGATGTTTTATCTTTTCTTGATTCACGCCAGCATCTTTTTCCATGACCAAAGGATGGAGTTGTTTAGGGAATGAGAAGCTACTCTTTATATGAACTAGGACTAAAAGAATTCGTTTCATTTCGTTAAAATGAATTAGGATTAAAAGAATTAGTCGCAGGTGAAACATATTAATGACTGCAGTAATTATCTAATCAAAGGCTCTTAAGTATCTGCTTGTTTTAATCCATATGGATATTTTTTTTAGCTGTTATTTCATAATCTTATAAAAGGAAATGTTAATTTGTTTATTTATTTATTTATTTACTTTAAGTTTAACATTTTTTTTCCTTTACTCTTTGGGTTTTTTTTTTTTTTTTACTTTTGGATGCAAACTGGCTTAAAATGCTAGAATTTACAAAAATATACTGAATTTAATGTCAAAACAATGTTTTGGTTTTTGACTCATTTGCATTTTTATTAGGTATAAAAATCCCTTTCCGTGTGTTTTCGGCAGTCTTATCACACAGATGATGAGTAGTGGTGTGTACCATCGCTGACAGATCAGCATTCTATAACGTTAGCTAATTATTCATTTTTAGTATTAGATGTGAAAGACGCATGGCATCCGTAGATACAAATATCTCCTGCTTTAATTTGTGTAATGTTTTTATGTGTATTTATTTTGACATCTTGTTTTAGCGGTGCAGCATATATGTATCTCTCTCTATATATATATATTGCTCCGAGCAGAGATTTTGGTCTGCGAGGAGGATCAGAGCTGCTTTAAATCAGTCTATCTAGTCTTTAGACGACAGCTCATCAACATTTTTAGACATCATCAGACAGGCTGAGAATGCTAATCTGTATTTCAACAGAGCTGTCAGCGCAGGTGTTTAACTTTATGAAGATTGTCAGCACTGTTTGGCTGAACCTTCCTTCGCAGTAAACAGAACATGAATTTGTTTGCAAGCCTGTTAGCGCTGAACGTTATGAAAGGCATATCTGCAGATCTTTTATTATTATTATTATTATTATTATTATTATTATTTGTGGCGCAGGCATCGCCGTGGATAAGAACGGCCTCATGTACTTCGTGGACGCCACCATGATCCGTAAGGTGGATCAGAACGGCATCATCTCCACCCTGATAAAAACCAACGACTTGACCGCGGTCAGGCCTCTCAGCTGCGACACCAGCATGGACGTCAGCCAGGTCGGTCTATACTCCTCTTTTCTTTTTCTTCCTTCCTTCAACTTCTTTCTGCTTTGCCGCTCTAGCTGTCTATTCCGAGAGTTGACTCCCACCAACATGACCGATGAGTGTTAAAGCGAAGGCAACGTCACAATTTAACACAGTTTAATACTGAGGAAGCGCTCAGACTGAGATCTGCTATTTGGCTTATATTAGCTGCCACCAAAGCCTGATATTTTGTCAATGATGAGCGCAAATGAGAAAGCATTATGATGATATTAATAAGCTAAATCGCGCTACTGATTGAATCAGTGCACAAGCAACAAATAAGATAAAAACTATTTGTGTCCTTAGGGCTGTAGAATTTGTATTTTTTTCCGTTTTTTTTTTAAGGATCAGTGTTACCACTATTCTGCCATTTTATTGTTTTCAGTTTCTCCTGTTTGTGATATGCAGAGCCAATCAGAACCATTTCTCTAGCACTACATCGAAATATCATTTACGCCAAAAGGCATTAAAGTGGAACATTTGGTACTGAACCAGTGGTAACATACTGGTAATTTATGGTGTGGAAAATGGCCTCCATCTCTCTCTCTTTCTCTCAACCTTGCACGCGCTCTCAAATCTCTGCCCCATCAAATACTCCATCATCATCTTTTGTGTCTCCGTCTGACTAGTTCCTTCTCCATCTTTCCACTAAAGGTTCATTACTCATGGCCCAGATGCTTGCATTGTTTGTTTGACAACCACTCGTACAAAGGAAAAGATCCAGGCCATCAGTCTGTAACATGCCCTAGAATGGTAAAGAGACCCTTCAAACTGATTGTCCTATTTGTGTGTGTGTGTGTGTGTGTGTGTGTGAGAGCAGGTGCGTCTGGAGTGGCCCACTGACCTGGCCGTCAACCCCATGGACAACTCGCTGTACGTCCTGGAGAACAATGTTGTCCTGCGCATCACTGAGAACCAGCAGGTTAGCATCGTTGCTGGTCGGCCCATGCACTGCCAGGTTCCTGGTATCGACTACTCCCTCAGCAGGCTGGCCATCCACTCGGCGCTGGAGAGCGCCACAGCCATCGCCGTCTCCCATTCGGGCGTGCTCTACATCGCGGAGAGCGACGAGAAGAAAATCAACCGCGTGCGGCAGGTCAGCGCAGACGGCGAGATCTCCCTGCTGGCCGGCGCTACATCCGAGTGCGACTGTAAGAACGACGTCAACTGTAACTGCTATTCCGGGGACGACAGCTATGCTGCCGATGCCAACCTCAACACGCCCGCTTCGCTGGCAGTGTCACCTGACGGCACACTTTACATCGCTGACCTTAACAACATCCGCGTGCGCTCGGTGCGCGCCAACCAGCCGGGCATGAACGCCGCGGGACAGTACGAGCTGGGATCGGCACTGGAGCAGGAGCTGTACGTGTTCACTGAGGACGGCCTGCACAAGCAAACGCTCAGTCTCGTCACAGGCCTCCCGCTCTATAACTTCAGCTACGGCGTGGACGGAGAACTCGTCTCGGTCACCGATAGCTCCAACAACACCCTGAAGATCAGGAGAGAGGCAGGTGGGGTGGTGCGGCTGTTACTGCTTCCTGAGAACCAGGTGGTGACGTTGGGAACGGATTCGAGCGGAAACCTGCGCTCCGTTTCCGCCCTGAACCAGGACGTAGCCCTGCTCACGTACACCACCAACACCGAGCTGCTCGCCTCCAAAGCTGACGAGTCGGGGTGGACCAACTTCTACGAGTGAGTAGATTTAAAAGGCTTTTAAAAAGTATTTATAGACAGAACATGTGTAGAGAACAAAACTGTAGTTCTATGCCAACTCATAAATCACTTTATGACCCAAAATTATAATTTAAACTGAGATGTTTAAGATTTATTTGAATTTACTTATTCATGTCCAGATAATAATGTTTTCATTTGCTGATGTGTAGCAAAATAGCTCGGTTTGCCATTTATTCAGTCACATCACTAAATAAATATGTTTACTACATAATGCTGAAATATTGCTTTCTCTGAAATTCAGCCAAAGAAATAAATGACTCCAGTAAGTGGCTGTTGGAAATTATCCACTTACATGGCATCACTTATAAATATATAAATTCATTATATTCATATTTTTAAGAAACTGGAACTAAATGATGCCATAACTCTTGAACTCATACAAGCCTAAAATCATTTCCTACATCAAGGACAAGTTCGATTGCAACAGAAAGAAAGAAAGAAAGAAAGAAAGAAAGAAACTTTAAATATGTACATCAACTGTCAGGTTGTAAAGGCTTTGAAAATTCTGATAATATTAGAACAGCGAGTCTCATTTAGTAATGAAGGATAATGATATTAATAAGGACATTAATTATAATCTTAAACACCGTTTTGCAAATTGTATTGTGGGTTGATAAATATCATACATTCCCACGTTTTTTAATTACTGTTATGGCAACAGAAGCAGAGCAGTGAGCATTTTCATTTCAAATGAGCTGCTTTCGTTTTCAAAAAAAAAAAAATCTAAACATCTTCTAAACAGTTTTAGTGCCATCTAGTGGCAGAAGTACAGCAGTACTGCTCGCTTAGATGTGTTCTGAGTCGTTTTACTAAAAACAAGTAGTGGTTTGCCAGCTGTGAGGTGTGCCACTTCCAGGGTCGAGGGTTCGATCCCTACTTTGGGTCCGTGTGCGCGGAGTGCTTGGTGGGTTTCCTCTGGGTACTCTGGTTTTCTCCCACAGTCCAAAGACATGCAGTTTAATTGTGTTTTTAATTAGCGTTTCCAGATTGCCCCTTGTGTGTGTGTGTGCGTGTGTGTAAATGGGTAAGTCTCCTGGGATAGGTTTCAGACCCCAGTGACCCTGTATACATGAAAAAAACATATAAAAAACGAACAAATTAATAATAATAATAATAATAAATTAATAATAATAATAATAATAATATCTCTTTGATCCTTTTGAGAGTGAAGGAAACATTGCAACCTGTATATTCATACAATGCATACTGTTGGTTTTGTCAGATGATTTATTTTTGTTCGTTTGTTTGCAGCTACGACAGCGTGGGTCGTTTAACGAACGTGTCCTACCCCACTGGTACGGTGACCAGCCTGCGCCGAGAAATGGAGCAGTCCATCAACATCGACATGGAGAGCTCAAACAGGGATGACGATGTCACTATTATCACCAACCTGTCCTCAGTGGAGGCATCGTATACTGTGCTTCAAGGTAAGAAGAGTAGATAGGAGTATACGACTTCACAGCACACGAGCACTTACAGTACAGGCTACAGGTTTGACGTTGTAGCGCATCACTAAATCAACAGGTAGCGTAGAATCCCCTCTTGACTAACTGCAATGAAATGTATTTCGTCCAGCAGAGCTTCGAAAACAAAATTAGAACGTGTCCAGATGTTCGACTATATTTCTTTCTAACAACGTATCACATCACTTTCAGTAATATCCCACTAGCTATGCCATGCTTCCTATTAAAGCCAGCTTCAGCATGTGTTGTTTACTCAGGATAAATGAGTTTGAAGGCTTTCCTGAGCTGTCGTTAGATACCCGGTGCTTGTTAACCGTGTTCTGGAGTGTACTTAAAAGTTTCTGATGACTTTTCAATGTGTAAATGATTGCATTTTGTGCGTGCATGTCTGTAGAGAGTGCCGGCTGATGCAATTACAGCGTGTAAATGGAAGCGAAGGCATTTGTGCTGCTTTTAGCCCAAACCAAAGCGCTTTATTCCCGGCAATAATATCAGCCTCATTTTTTTTTTTTCTCCCGCACACATAACCCGGCTAGAATGATACATTTTCTAGTAATGTGTCGAATCCGATCAAGTCTAAACCCTTACAGCAAATAAAAACGCAGCTTGGTTTCTTATTCCTCGCTCAGTTCTTTAATATCCCCCTGTTGCCTTCTCACAGATCAAGTTCGGAACAGCTATCAGATGTATTACAACGGCACCCTGAGGGTCTCCTATGCTAACGGCATGGGACTCAGCTTTCACACCGAACCTCACATCCTGGCAGGCTCGGTCACGCCAACCATCGGGAGGCGCAACATTTCTCTTCCGACAGACAGCGGCCTGAACTCCATCGAGTGGAGGATGAGGAAAGAGCTGACCAAAGGCAAAGTCACGGTGTTTGGAAGAAAGCTGCGGGTCAGTATGGGGTTTTAGAAAATACAGTGATGATTAAAATTTGTTTTATGTTTTTACTGTGAATATATACGAATGTGTGACTATGTGACGAACACTGTGCTATATTTTCTATTCCAATCCACTGACATACAGTAATGAGCAAAAGCCTTCTTGTATTATACCGTATTATCTGTAGTGCAAATGGTGTTATATATGTTTATCATGTCTGCATTATTGGAGGCGGCACGGTGGTGTAGTGGTTAGCACTTTCGCCTTGCACCTCCAGGGTCCGGGTTCAATCCCTGGTGAGTGAGTGTCTGCATTAGTTTTCACACAAAAACTTATTGATTGTGTTTGTTTTATCACTCTTTAGTGCTCTTTATAAAAGTTTCCTTTATTGTATTTTTTTTGTTAAAATTTTTTATTATGTTTTTTTTTGTATGTTCCTCAGACATTTGTACATAATAATACAGACATGATAGACATATATAACAACATTTGTACTAAAGATAATACGGTAGCTTAGACTTTTGGACAGTACTTTATACAGTATGTTATGTCGGTCTTTGGTTGACTGACAGCCGTTAGACAATTTGCACATCAACATCATGTCTGAGATTTTGTGTAACTTGGCAACACAAGCTTATAGAGCGTTCTTGGGATACTGCGAAAATGTCTGCCTCAGATCAGTGTTAGCTACCAGTCAATAATCTGATAACAGTGTTATAACAAGTAGAATTAGTAGATCTGTGATAAGAATCACACCAAGATGGTGCAATTCTTTCAAATGTTTACAGGCTCATGGCAGGAATCTGCTCTCCATCGATTACGACCGCAACACAAGAACCGAGAAGGTGTACGACGATCACCGCAAGTTCACGCTGCGCATCATTTACGACGCTCAGGGCCGGCCTGCCACCTGGCTCCCGAGCAGCAGTCTGGCTCTGGTCAACGTGTCCTACTCACCCACGGGGCGTCTAATGGGCTTACAGAGGGGCAGCATGAGCGAGAAGAGCGAGTTCGATACGTTTGGCCGCATCCTTTCTCGCACCTTTGTGGATGGGAAGGTGTGGAGCTTCAGCTATCTTGATAAGGTGATTTATGCTTGGACTGATTATTGGTGCCGTATTTGTATAGCATGTATAGCGTAGAAACCTACTATAGAGGAAGAGAAAGTAAATCATCATTTGCATAAAAATGCAGTGATGCAGTCTAATTTAATAAGTGGCCTTCCAAAGGCCTTTCTACTCAAATATTTATTCGAGTGTCGCTTCTTGTTTGTTTCTCCATGCACAGTCGATGGTGCTGATGCTGCAGCAGAGTCAGAAGCAGTACGTGTTTGACTTTGATGGCTCCGGTCGACTTACAGCGGTCACCATGCCCAGTATGGCCAGACATACCATGTCCACCCATGTCTCTGTGGGCTACATCCGCAACACCTACAATCCTCCCGAAAGCAATGCTACTGTTATCCATGACTTCAGTGAGGACGGCCGTCCCCGGGCCACCTTTTACCTGGGAACAGGTCGTCGTGTGCTCTACAAGTATGGAAAGCTCTCCAAACTCTCCGAAATACTGTACGACTCGACTGCAGTTACCTTCAGCTTTGACGAAACAGCTGGGGTTCTCAAGATGGTCAATTTGCAAAGTGGTGGCTTCTCCTGCACGATCCGCTACCGCAAGCTCGGCCCCCTGGTGGACAAGCAGATGTACCGCTTCTCAGAGGAGGGGATGGTCAACGCCCGCTTCGATTATACCTACCACGACAACAGCTTCCGCGTGGCCAGCATAAAGCCGGTGATCGGAGAGACTCCCCTTCCCGTAGATCTTTACCGTTATGATGAGATCTCCGGCAAGGTGGAGCACTTTGGTAAATTTGGCATCATTTACTATGACATTAACCAAATCATCACGACAGCCGTTATGACCCTGAGCAAACATTTTGATGCGCATGGGCGCATTAAAGAGGTGCAGTACGAGATCTTCCGCTCTCTTATGTACTGGATGACGGTGCAGTATGACAGCATGGGCCGTGTAATCAAGCGTGAGCTTAAAATTGGGCCCTACGCCAACACTACTCAGTACCGTTACGAGTACGACGGCGATGGCCAGCTTGTTGGTGTCAAGGTCAATGATTGGTCCATGTGGCGCTATAGCTATGACCTGAATGGCAACTTGCACTTGCTGAACCCTGGAAACAGCGCCCGGCTGCTACCGCTGCGCTACGATCTGCGTGACCGCATCACACGCCTCGGGGACATGCAGTACAAGCTGGATGAAGATGGTTTTCTCAGCCAGAGGGGCTCTGACTTCTTTGAGTACAACTCCAAAGGTTTGCTGGAGCGGGCTTATAGCCACACAGCCGATGGTTGGAGCGTTCAGTACCGCTACGATGGGCTCGGGCGCCGCGTGTCGCGTCGCACTTCTACTGGCGACCACCAGCAGTACTTCTATGCAGACCTCAATCACCCAAGCAGGGTGAGCCACATCTTTAACCATTCCAGAGCCGAGATCACTTCATTTTACTATGACCTCCAGGGCCACCTGTTCGCTATGGAGGTGAATGGAGGCGAGGAGTACTATATAGCTTCGGATAACACAGGCACTCCCCTGGCGGTCTTCAGCAGCAACGGGCAAATGGTCAAGCAGTTACAGTACACGGCGTACGGCGAGATATACCATGACTCCAACCCAGACATCCAGCTTGCGCTTGGCTTCCATGGAGGCCTGTATGACCCTCTCACCAAACTGGTCCACTTTATCCAAAGAGACTATGACGTACTGGCAGGCCGCTGGACCTCGCCTGACCACACCCTCTGGGCGAGGATAAGCAAAGAACCGGCACCATTCAACCTGTACATGTTCAAGAACAATAATCCTCTCAGCGACATGATCGATGTTAAAAACTACGTGACAGGTAAGAGTAAAAAACAAACTGAAAGCTTTTGAGATGCAGCTATCATTAGTACTTTAATACCATTTCACTGGCACATAATTAGCACAGTATTACCTGCTAATTGGTCAGCAAAAGTAAATATTGTGACAGTTTGCAATATTGTGCTCTATAAATATGCTGACATCAGATCATCAGGATCCTGCATAACCGCTTAGATTATTCGTTCTCTTCCTATGCTCTCTTTTTCTAGATGTGAAGAGCTGGCTGGTCATGTTCGGCTTTCAGCTCAGCAACATCATACCTGGGTTTCCTAGGCATCCATTATATTTTGTTGACCCTCCGTATGAATTGCTTGCCAGTCAGGACAGTGACAGCGCCCAGGTATGCTTACTTTGCCAGTACTTTGTAAATACCACGCTCTCCGGTTATTTTTGCCGAAAGACTAACATATACACTTTGACCTTCACAGCTGTTCACAGGAGTACAGCATTCAGTGGAGCGACACAACAAAGCGTTCATGGCACTGGAGGGAAGGCAGCTCAACAAACAGTGGCGTGTTAAACGAGACAAGCCCGGCTACTGGTTTGGCACCAGCACACCTGTTGTGGGAAAAGGCATGATGCTGGCCATCAGAGAGGGCCACGTTTTGGCATCCGTGACAAGTGCAGCCAGTGAGGGCAGCCGCAAGATTGCACAGGTACTTACCGGTGCAATTTACCTTGAAGGCATGCACTACACAATAGATAGGCGTGACTGGCACTTTTTCATTAAGCTCGGTCTACCCGACGGCGACCTCTTGGCCCTGGGAATCACTGGTGGACACAGGGCACTGGACAGCTACATCAACGTGACAGTGAGCGGTCGATCGCGTCGCGGGGTCACTGTGGAGATTCACACGGCTGCGGTAGTGTTTAGTGTACGTTACGGGCTTGGAACCGAACTGCTAGAGAAGGAGCGAGCTCGTGTGTTGGAGCAAGCTCAGCAGAGGGCGGTGGCTCGAGCATGGGCCACGGAGCAGCAACAGGTACAGGAGGGCAAAGATCTGAGCCGGGCGTGGAGCGAGAGCGAGAAGCAGCAGCTCCTGGCAGTGGGGAAAGTCCCAGGATACGAGGGTTACTACATACTCCCCGTGGAGCAGTATCCTGAACTAGCAGACAGCAGGGCTAACATTCAGTTCCTCAAACAGAATGAGATGGGAAAGAGGTAACAGAGCCTGGCTGTTTCTGGCCGACATTTTCTCATCTCCTGCGGACAGAGGAACCCGAATCCAGAAAGAGCTGCCAGCAATTTCCACAAAGACTTCATCCACCTTGAAGAAGCTACAGCACGCAGCCAAAACAATCTTGACTGGATAAAGGCTTGTAAACTACACAATCTTTTTTTTTTTTTTTTTTTTTTAGACTTTTTAAGAGATGTCAGAAGTTTTTAGACCGTTTTGGGGCTCAGTGATGGCAAGCCTGACATCCATATCATCCAGGCACCGTTCAAAAACAGCAAGCATATAAACACGCTGAAAGTTGGTCACCGTCTCAGGCCTCAAAATATGATTGTCACTTAAGCCATCACTTGCCAGTATATGTATTAAATCTGTGGACGATTAACCCCCACGGGATTCATTTGAAAGATTTCGGCAAAAGGAACTTTGATGTGTCTCATTTCAGTCTCTTGTCCCCACAACATGTCCACAGACTTTGACTCATACAAGAAAGGAGTTGTGGCGAAGGGCACTTCGTTGGAGTACACATCAAGCGTGGCTCTCGAGATCGCTGTCCTTTTACATTTGCACTATAAGACAATCATGAGGAGATTCTTGCAAGTGAGCACGAATCTCCGTAAAAGATTGATCGTTTTGTTTAACCTTTGTATAATATGTAAAACTCCATCGAGATTTTTCTTTTATTTTAATTTGCAGCGAAGCGAAGAAGTTATAGAAAGGTAATATATTGTGTCTTTTGTTTATACTTTAAATTATGTCTTTGAAACTGTGAAATACATATTAATCTTATCCTATATGTAAAACTGTCAGTAAGTAGGAGGACTGAATTAAAACCCAGTGTGTACATTTATTTAAAGTGACTTTATGTTTGGCAAAAATTCATGTAAAGGAAAATCCATGCTGAACAGTTCACGTGACGTAGGGTTTCTTTTTTTTTTCCTTTTTCTAATTGAGTTCTGTTATTGTTGCTGAACCAGAATCTCTTCTCTCTGCCTGTGAAACGCCACAGTGGATGTCAAGACGTACGGCTTGTGTAAAAACTAAAAAAAAAAAAAATCACACACACACTCATACACACACACACACACACACACACACACACACACACACACACACACACACACACACAAACACTATACTATGGAAATTTGAAAATAAACCATTACATTTTTACACTTTAATTGTGCTTTTTCCTCACAAGAGCCAAATAAATGTATTTTGTACGTTTGTGTTCTTAATTACATCCAATTAAAGAATCAGTTATGAGCAGACGAGAATGTGTATGTGCAGCTTTAGCAAAGGTGTCTGATTATATGCAATGTTAAAGCAGTTTGTGCTATACTGTATATGCATACATCTGTTGTAAAAACAATTTCATACATGTCCTAAGAGTGACCAGGGACAGATTTATGGATAACATAAAAGGTGGAATGGCACCATAAGGGGGATTTCCTGCATTCCTGATCTTTTTTGCTAGAGAGCTCCGATTTGCCTGTAATTGAAATTTTCGGTGGTTCATGGTTGCGTGACTTTGTGCCATCTCATGTCACCTACGAATTGACTACGCATTGGCTATGAAATGTTACGGTATCCTTATGAATCATGCAGGACTTCCTTACAACTCATCAAGAACCGTCTACGCACTGTCACAATTTATCTACCTATTCCACCTAGTCTAACTATTACAAAATACCTACTATACTTCACAGTGAATTCCCCGGACTTGCCAAGAATCTGGTTTCGATTCAAGGTCATCACGACTGGTTATAAGCAAATGACTTTTATTAAACTTGCTTATACTGTAGCTTACCAGCAGTGTGCATTCAAGTTTTACAACAGTCTGAGACAAAGTATATTCAGACAATAGGTGGGTAGTAACAAGTTACATTTACTTGAGTAACTTTTTGAAAAAAATGTACTTTTATGAGTAGTTTTACTGCACCATACTTTTTACTTTTACTTGAGTAGATTTGTGAAGAAGAAACGCTACTCTTACTCCGCTACATTCAACTACACTCGACTCGTTACTGAGCTACTATTTGTTCGACATATTCGTTGTGTTTGCCAGAGAATCTACCACGTGACTGCATTTCACCAATCAGACGTAGCAACAATAATCACATGTTTCACTTGCAAAAGAACAGATTCATACTGTGAACTATATATAATTTCTAAAAAAATATATAATCCGACATTATCATGGAACAATTACTCAGTTACTCAGCACTTGAGTAGTCTCTTCACTGACTGCTTTTTTATTTCTACTTGAGTAATATTATTTTGAAGTACAGCTACTCTTACTTGCATACATTTTTTGGCTACTCTACCCACCTCTGATTCAGATCTAGAAGGGACAAAAATGCCACAGGTTGACTATAGTCAGATACTTAAACCAAAGCAACTCTAACTTTTTAAAGAGCGGACGTTCAAGATCAAAGTGATTCAAAATTATTTTTAAGTTAGTGCAAAAGAAATGGCACAGTGTGCCTGCAAATTATTGCTTTTGCCCCTTGTTCGGGTCCACCCCATCCTTCAACCAGATAGAAAACATGAACAGTTTCACCAGCTGATTCAGAAGGACAGAACGGGTGAAGCTGATTGGTTGCAGCGTGCACGTGAACAGCCCTAAAGACACAGTCAAAATACACAGCAAAATACATATATACAATATATACAGTACTGTAGTTGCAAGCAGCGATGAGCGGGCCCAAGCACCCTGTGCCATCGCCACCCTGGTGCTCCAGAAAGACAATGGACACACTGGCCACGTGCATTTAAAGGGGACATACCAATAACATTATGACAATTAGAGCTAATTTCAAACGGTGTGGTCACTATACGGAGTCACTGAGGTTTTTTTTACACATTTGGATCATAACGTCCTCACCACATAGGGGACATGAATTGACACTGACAGAAGACACCGAAGTCTTGCTTTTCTGTGCCTTCAGGACAGAACGTGAAAGCCTGTTATCTAAATCGATGATCATGACCGGGTGCCTGTTAGCCGACAATTGAACTCTAAAATTCTCAAACAACAGAAGTGCATGAAAATTGGTTTGCTAAATAGCTAACTTAGTCACCCTGCCAAGATGGCGGATCTCCCATACTCCCAACTGTTTTTAAATTATATTTATACATTTTACATTATTAACAACCAACAACTTGAAAACATAAATACACATTTAACACAGCACCTAATAAAAAAATAATAATAATAATTTTTAAAAAAAAGGAAAAAAAAAAAAACCTAACAATTCAACAATTGCGCACATACACTTAAAAGTAAATAAATAAATAAAACTAAAAAGTAAGTAACTAACTAAGCTGCCAGGGCAATACAATAAATGTACAACATGCATCAGTAGACTATGAGTAGTTAAATATGTACAGTAGTCCTGTCATTATCCAGATATGCAAGAAACGGATATCTAAAAATTTATGCAAGGATTTGGTTCGTGTGCACCTTAATTTTTCCATCCGGATAATAGACACCATTTCCAAAATCCACCTTTGAAAAGATGGCGGAGAGTGGGATTTCCAATCTGTTGAAATTAGCCTCTTGGCTGTGTTCATGCAGAGCATCAAAGATTTCCGTAAGGCTTTAGGTAGATTCAGCGTTGATTCTGAACAACCAAAAATTGCTAGTTCAGCATGAGGACTGATATCTTTGCCATATGCTTTGGAAAACCAAGAAAAAATATCTGACCAATATCCTGCAAGTGTTTGACAATGCCAGAAAGTGTGTGACAAAGTACCCTCTGAAATTTTACACCTGTCACATTGAGCTGAAACAGATGGATAAATCTTGTGCAGTTTAGACTTAGAGTAGTGAAGACGGTGTACGACTTTAAACTGAATTAAATGATGTCTACTGTTAATGGAACAAGAATGTATTCTGGCCATGATTTCAATCCACAAGGATTCAGACAGGTCAATGCTCAACTCACTGCGCCACGCCTTTCGTAGATGATCAGTGGGTGTTTTAATATGACTGATGAAAACAGATACAAACAATGAGACCAACTTTCTGGAATCAGGGGGACGCACCAAGACGTCAATAAAAGGATGCTGAATTGGTATATTCTCAAAGTTTTTAATTTTGTCTCTGACATAATGCCTAACTTGTAAATAGTGAAAAAAATGTGAATTGGGAAGCTGGAATTTGTCCCTTATTTGATCAAAGGAGGCAAATTTACCATTAATATAAAAATCTTGGATGGTAGTTAGTCCATTCTCACTCCAGGCATCATAACATTTGTCTGACCATGGTGGCAGGAAAGAATGATTAAAACAGATAGGTGTTCTAACTGAAGTCTCGGTTGTATAACTTAGATTAACAAGGGTGTTTGGTTTAGCCAACCTAGAAAACAGCAAGGCCTGTAAGGAAGAGTCACCAGCCAAGTTAGCTTCCATTTTTACCCACAAAGGGGAATCAGGAGCATAATCCATTGTGTTGCAGGTATTCCAATACATTAATGCTCTTGGATTAGCAGCCCAATAATACTGTCTAAACACTGCAAGGCCAAGCCCGCCCTGAGATTTGGGCTCTTGCAGGTGAGCTTTAGATATCCTGGGAGTTTTATAATTCCAGATATAGGAAAGAATAACTGAATCCAAGGATTTGAAAAATGCAGAGGTAAGAAAAATAGGTAAATTTTGACACAGATAAAGAAATCTGGGGAGGGACACCATTTTAATGGAGTTAATACGACCAATCATAGATAAAGGTAGAATTTTCCAGCAATTTATATTCTGCTTTAATCTAGATGTGAACTCTAAAAAATTTAGTTTAAATATTAATTTGGGGTTTTTCGGAATACTCAAGCCCAGGTAAGTGATCTGATCGCTGACTATCCTAAATGAGATATGTTCGAGGAAACCTGGGCTATAGATACCCGACAGTGGCATGAAATCACTTTTTGTCCAGTTGATAGTATAACCCGACAGTCTACCAAATGAATTAATGAATTCCAACAAACTAGGAACTGATTTTTCTACATTTTGTAGATATAACAGTATATCGTCAGCATATAAACTAATCAGTGTTTCAGTGCCTCCCACTGTTAGGCCTTCGATATCAGGATGACCTCTGATTTTTAAGGCAAGCGGCTCCAGTGCAATGGCAAAAAGAGCAGGTGAAAGAGGGCAGCCTTGTTGAACTGAACGATGTAGGGGGAATAAAACTGACTTATCACCGTTAGTTAAAACCGAGCAGACTGGACTGTTGTAGATTATTTTTACCCAAGAGATGAATAATTCCCCAATGCCAAAATGCCGCAATGATTCTAGCATATATGGCCATTCTATTTGGTCGAAAGCCTTCTGTGCATCTAAAGATATAATAGCTGTTTGTTTGGTCTTGCCATGGTCTGCATATATTGTATTAAGTAGTCGTCTGACATTAAAGAAGGAAAACCTTCCTGGGATGAACCCGGTCTGATCAGGGTGAATAATAGATGTAAGATGTTTACTTAATCTGTTTGCCAGCACCTTTGTAATAACTTTTCTGTCAACGTTTTGAAGAGCAATTGGCCTGTAATTGGCAGGGTCACTGTCTTCTTTTCCTTTTTTCAGTAAGAGACAGATATTGGCCTCATACAACGTTTTGGGTAATATCTTCTCTTTTGCGGAATGACGGATCATTCTGAGTAATAGTGGAGTTAGTAAATGTGAAAATGCTTTATAATATTCGTTAGAAAATCCATCAGGCCCTGCAGCCTTCCCGGAAGGAAATGATTTAATTACCGAAAGTAGTTCTTCTTTGGTAAAATCAGAATCCAGTTCTTCCCTAGCCAAATCACTGAGCTTTGGATTATCCGGAGAGTCAAAAACGATATCTAGGTCAGATTGCGTGACGTTACATTTAGAGGAGTAGAGGTTGCTATAGAACTCTCTAAACCTGTTGTTGATATCCCTAGGGTTGGTAAGCAAAATACCTGAATTTGACTGAATTCTATAGATTGACCTAGTAGCTTGAGAGCTTTTAAGTTGCTGTGCCAACAGCTTCTGCGGCTTGTCTCCTAATTCAAATTGCTTTTGTTTCAGTTTAAGAAGTGAATTATTAACCTGACATCCTAGGATGCAGTTATATTCATATTTAAGCTTCGCAATTTCATTAAAATCTAATGGGGATTTTGAAATTTGGTATACTGATTCAAACATGAGAAGGATGCTTTCGAATTCCATTAGACGCTTGTCCCTTTCCTTTCTAACAGAAGATTCATAAGAGATTATATGACCACGCATTACCACTTTAAGTGTTTCCCAAAGGGTTGAATCTGAGACCTCCCCTGTGTCGTTTGTTTCAATAAACCCACCCATCTTCACTGCCATGCTTTCACAAAACTTATTGTCAGCTAATAACAAGGGGTTGAAACGCCATGAGTAATATTGTTTGAGAAGAGAAAAATCGATGGTCATTAGTAGGGGACTATGATCAGAGATAAGTATGCTGTGATATTTGGTGTTATTTACACTTTTAATTAAATTAGAATCTACCAGGAAGTAGTCGATTCTACTGTGGGATCTATGAACGTGGGAATAGTAGGAATAATCTTTATCTGTGGGATGTTGAAGTCTCCAGATGTCAACGAGATTCCTAGATTTGATTAAATTGTTTAAAGTTTGAGGTGATGCAATGTTGGGTGGAGGACAAGAGGACAATCTGTCTAAATAGGGATCCAAAACACAATTAAAGTCTCCTCCAATTATAATGTTTGTTTTCTTGTCGTCTGAAAGCAGATTAAAAACCTTTTTAAAAAATAATGGGTCATGAAAATTTGGACCATATATGTTGATGAAAGTAACAGGGATTGAGTTGATACTTCCGGAAATAATAATATATCTTCCATTTGGGTCTGTGTGTAAATTGGCAAGCTGAAAGGGCACATTTTTGCGAAAAAGAATGGCAACGCCTCTGGCCTTGGAAGTAAAGGGTGATTGGTAAACCTGTGAAATCCAATTACATCTTAATCTTTGTTGTTCTGTGGTTTTAATATGGGTTTCTTGCAGAAAAATTATATCTGCTGAAAGGGATTTGAGGTGTTTAAAAACCTTGCCCCTCTTAATAGCATGAGCCAATCCCCTGACGTTCCAGGAAACCAAAGTGAGATGATGACTGCCCACCCTAACACCCTGTTGAGAACTGTGCATTTAAAAGAGATAGAGAAGACATTACGTCCAGTGCATGCTTACAATGAGAATTATTATGAATACCTGGCAGCATTGTGAAACTAAAGAAAGAGGATAAATAAAAATGAAATAAAAATAAAAACTCTGGGACAAAGACAACATATATCCACACTAACAAATGCCTACATAAAAACTATTTTCATCAGAACAGAAGGAGCTGCTGGGCAATTACTACGGAGCTACTTATGAACAATAACGGCAAAAAATTACCTAAACACCTATCAAACAGAACCTCTCCATAAAGATGAAAAGAAATTATATACATACCAGTATAAAATAATTAAATGTAATGGGAGTGTAGTATAAATTACAGGCTGAAAGAAAGCAATTATAATATTGATATAAAACATTGTGAAAAAGAAAATATATATATATTGATGCTTCTTTAGTGATGTATACAAATGATAAAGCTGTAAATTGTGTAACATCAGTGTAAAGCCTATAAATGTTACATTAGGCTCAACTGAAGACTCCCATCCTTAAAATGAATTGGGTCCAGTTCCATGAATAAGAATCTATATATGTTATTATTTGTCAACCTCAGAACGAGAATAAATTCTCTTCCACGAACCGTGTTGCTTCTTTTGGATCTGTAAAGATGGTGGGTGCTCCGTTTGGATGATGGATGTGGAGCTTGGCCGGGTAACGTAGGCTGTGTTTGACACCTGTGTCTCGAAGGACTCGCTGCACATCACGAAAAGCGCGGCGCTGCGTCAATACCTCGTTTGTATAGTCCGGGAAGATGAAAATCCTCTTCCCGTTATATTCCAGAGGTTGTTGTCTACCGAGGCGAAAGATCAGTTCTTTTTGTTGATGATGAACACGCGCCATGATCGTGCGCGGATTTGCGCCCGGAGCCGGCTTTGGTTGGAGCGAGCGGTGAGCACGGTCAATAGACACAGGCTTTGGGAAATATTCCGCTGAGAACAGTTTAGAAATCAACTTGGAGACAAATTCTGTGGGTTTGCCGCTTTCTTCTCCTTCAGGAATGCCCACAATTTTAATGTTGTTTCTGCGGGAGCGTGCTTCCAAGTCATAAACTTTAGCCTGCAGTTGCTTGTTAGCGCCGGTGAGGTCGGAACATTTCTTTTCCAAAAGTTGAATCCGAGTTTCATGGTCACTGATAGCTTGCTCTTGAGTGACTAACCGAGATTCCAATTCGGCTTGTGAGGTCAAAAGAAACTGAAATTTTGCCTCGAATGCGTCGAAACGTTCGTTAATGGCGCGAAGAATGGTCTCTGACATCTCTTTACAAAGTTCTTTGCACATGGCCAGTGACATCTCCGCTGAGTGAGAAGGCTCCGAGCGCGTTGATTTGCTAGCCACGGAGGGAGAGCTAACATTAGCCTCTTTAGTTTTATAGCTAGCAGTAAGTTTAGACTGAACTGTCTTCGACATGACTGACCTTACGACTTATTTATGTCAGTCAGAGATTCAAGGAAGTAAAATTGTTTGACTGGCTGAAGAAAAAATGATATCGGGTATGTAATACTAATTTATTAATATCGCGAAGAGGAGCTGTGTTAACACACGTCTACTCCATACGCTCGCACACTAGCGCCCCCGAGTTGAGTCATGTTAACTTGGACTTCTCTCTTGTTTAGGTAGAAATGTTTCACTACGTATGCAAATAGCTTCTTCAGTCTGAGGGAAGTTGGTAGGTGCCACCTATTTGTATCCTCCAGGGTCAACAACGGAAAATAAAAATAGAAGTCTATAGGAAAGGCACATACACAGATACTTGCGGTGTGACTCCCACCACCCCCTGCAACACAAATTAGGTGTCGTCAGGGCGCTGCACCACAGGGCAGAAAACAGCCCCCTCTTCACTGACGCTAACAAGAACCTGAAGACAGCTGTCAACGCCCGAGAACATACCAAGTGTGCTTTTAACAAAAGAGCTGCCAGATCTAACAGAAGAATGATAGAGATAGCTGAGACCCAGAAACAATGGAAAAACCTGATCATCCCGTGTCAGAGAAGCTAAAAAGGATTTTTGGAAAACACCACATACCAGTTCACTTCAAACCCACCAACACACTTAGACAGAGCAGTACAATATACACGGAAAAGTGCAGTAAAGAGTGTTCAGAGCTCGACATTTTAGAGACAAAACAATTAAGAGAGAACAGAGAGACTTTACTTGAAGGACATACAATTGAGGATGTTTATGTACAAGGTCATGGACGGAGGGTGTAAAGTTAGGGATTTTTTTAGATTAGGGCGCCGGGTTCATATCTGGTTCATTTTGATCAGTGAGACCACAAACGTTCTGCGCTCGGGACCTGAGCCCAAGAACGATGCGGTGTACTCGGGCACTAAAAACAGAAGTAAATCGCTTTTTTGAGGTGACCTCTTTTCTGAAATCTCCGTGTTCACACACCAATCTCATCCCCTGACCTACACAGCCATAGCTGAAAAAGTAAAAAGCATGTAAAAGCATTCATCTTGACATTTTTTATTTAAAAAAACTTATAATAATATATTAGACTAATTTCCTCATGGCTGCACGGTGGTGTAGTGGTTAGCGCTGTCGCCTTGCACCTCTAGGGTCTGGGTTTGATTCCCGGCCATGCCCGATTCCCGTCTTTGTGTGCATGGAGTTTGCATGTTCTCCCCGTGCTTGGTGGGTGGTTTCCTCCCACAGTCCAAAGACATGCAGTTTAGGCTAACTGGTGTTCCCAAATTGCCTGTAGTGTGTGAGTGTGTGCGCCCTGTGATGGTTTGTCCAGGGTGTACCCCGCCTTGTGTCCTAAGCCTTCTGGGATAGGCTTCAGGCTCCCTGCAACCCTGAATACAGGCTAAAGTGGTATAGACGATGAGTGAGTGAGAGTGAGTAATGTCCTCATCCTCTTCTTCTCTTGTGTTTAATGGTGGTTCAAAAACCAAATGGGTGCATACTGCCACCTGCTGTATCAAAGAGTGTACATACACAAATGTACTCAAGTGTGAGTTTGGAGGAAAAAAAATTATGTGAACACTGAGCAGAAGGGGGAGCAATCGTTCCTGGACATGGCTCAAATCAGTCGGCCTAGTGTGAAAACGATCTTTCAGGAAAGATCCCCAGAAACATCAAGACCTCTTCACATGTCCACCAGGAATCCACACCTAAGAACCCTTACTACTCCCCCTAATCTCTGTCTATTGCTGTATCTTCTTAACACCTCCTACTCTCACGTTCTTCTTTAGTGATGTATAACCAGACTAACCAGACTTTCCAGGCAGGGGAGAACCCTGGACGATACAAATATGTGGAATTTGCCTCAGACTGAAGAAGCTACTTGGATGAGTAGTGAAATGTTTCTAATTAACAAAAAAGAAGTCCGGTTGACTGTGCCAGTTAAAATTTAACCTTAATATGTAATTCATTAGCAGACTTTAACAAACACTATTGTTCAGAGACAAGTCAAAGGTGGAAGAGAGATAGAGAGAAAAGCAGAGGCCATAAACACACAATCTTTCACAATCACATAAACACAATCTTTGCGTCATCAGCCCTGGAGACGGTGTTCATTTAGACGAAGAGGTGGAGAGCAGATACAGCTGTAATGTTTACCTACTTATTTACCACATGCTTCTTAAAAAAAAAAAAAAAAGCAAGATTTCCCATATTGTCAACAAATATTGTACATTTTGAACAAAATGAACTGTTTTGCTTTCATTTTTTTGTGTAACATAGCTTTGAGGAAAGATAAATTAATTACAGAACAATCATGTGAACTCAACAATTCATTAATCATGTTTGGACTCATAAATCCACGCTTCCACATACAGGAGCATTTTTAAGCTAATAAAAAGCACCTACTATTATATGCTCCATGTATTTTTATGCTGGTAGTATTCTCCAATAATGCCAGTTAAATAAAAACATAAAAACAGCATTAAATCATTTTATCGATGTCTTCTAACTTTAACTGGCAAATGAATAACATGGACCGGCTTTCTGTTCTTGATCAGTCAGATGATTTATTCCATGTGCAGCTGCAGCAGATGTTTGAACA
Source organism: Clarias fuscus (assembly GCA_030347435.1). Classification (NCBI taxonomy): domain Eukaryota; kingdom Metazoa; phylum Chordata; class Actinopteri; order Siluriformes; family Clariidae; genus Clarias; species Clarias fuscus. The sequence continues at coordinate 5,313,164 of CM059230.1, read as the reverse complement.
CAAAAAAAGCACAATCTGTCGATCAGAATATCTGGTCAGTATCAAACCCTGAGACTCTGGTGCGTCTGCTGCTCTAAATCTAAACACACACAAGTTCCTTTTCCGTCTTTTTCCACTGGGGTGAACATCTGTCATAAGTAGACAGCACTAAATACAGATGTGGACAGGGTCAAGTTTGTCTTGTGATCTGACGGATAATCAGAAAGTTATTCGGGATGCTGTGAAAGGTGTCTTGATACTGTACATCCCTTACGCAAAACAAAACACCACCTATGGTCTCCAGGGTTGCCAAGTTCGCTATTTTCAAATGGAATTAAATTACAGTTAAACAGCTTACACGGTGGCATGAGGCCTTTTTTGGCCATTTTTTGCATACCTTATAGGCAATGTATTAAATACTACAGTGCGGTCAAAAGTATGTGGACACTTTCCCGGCAGGTGCTGAATGTCCCATTCCAATAAACGTATATTATTGTGGAGAGTAATTTGGAATTCCTTTTGCTCCTATAACACACTTTAATGAAGGCTACCTCACTTATGGTATATACTGTTTTACCCTGAGGCAGGGTACACCCTAGATGGGGTGCCAATCACACTCACATGCTCATTCACATACTACGGGCAATTTGAAGAAACCAAGCACGAGGAGAACATGCAAACAGTCTGGAGGCAGGAATCAAACCCTGACCCTGGAGGGATAAGGTGACAGTGCTAACCACTAAGCCACCGCAACGCCCCATCCCGAAGGTGTTCAGTGGCTTTTGCTTTGTGCATGTGAGCACTGTCATGTTGGAACAGGTTTGGATCATTTACTTCCAGTTCAGGAAAATCTTAGTGTTAAATGTTATGTTGAATGTTAAATGTTCATAGATTGCTATGACGGAAGTCTAAACAATTGTACACTTCCAGCTTTGTGGCAACAGTATAGGGAAGATCCACATATGCACGTAATTGCATAAAGTATGTCCACATAAACGTTTCTAAAGATTTCTCTCAACATGAGCTCTGCTTGTTAGTAAACACTGAATGATTTTTTTGCCACAAGGCAGGGTACACACACTCACATGCTATTGGAAATTTGGAAACACCAATTAGCCTAATCTGCATGTCTTTGGACTGTGGGAGGAAACAAGTGCACCCGGAGTAAACCCACCAAGCAGACCCCTAGAGGAGCGGGGTCACAGTGCTGACCACTTCGCCATTATGCTTCCATTAATTTTCTCAGCGTCATAATAATAATAATAAGAAGAATACAAAATTAACACAATGATGAATAACATTTTTATCATAAAAATTTATTATATGTAGTAGCATTTAAATATTAGATTTATACTAATTTTGCAGGTGCGGTGGCGGCGACACAGACTGTAATGTCAGCACCTAACAGCTCCAGGGTCCTGGATTAGCTCAGGTTAATGTCTGTGTGAAGGATCACATGTTTTATTTGGGTTCCATCTGGGTTCTACAGTTTTTCCCCATTTTCCAACAAATGTACATGTAAGCAGATTACAAACCTTCTTTCGGCTGCTCCGGTCAAGGGGTCACCACAGCGCACCATCAGATCTACTGTACACACGAACTTGCCAAAGGTTTTACACTGGCTGCCCTTCCCGATGCAACCCTCCCATTTTTCTAACCGTACTGCTGGGTAGTATGGTGTGTGGCAACCCAGAGGTGGGTAGAGTAGCCAAAAAAATTATTCAAGTAAAAGAGTAGCTGTACTTCAAAATAATATTACTCAAGCAGAAATAAAAAAGCAGTCAGTGAAGAGACGACTCGAGTACTGAGTAACTGAGTAATTGTTCCATCATAATGTCAGATTATATTTTTTTTTTAGAAATTATATATCGTTCACAGTATGAATCTGTTCTTTTGCAAGTGAAACATGCTTTGTATATGATGCCAGGGATGTACAACACGTGTGCTGGAGATTAATTCTGTCCTGAAATAGACTTATATATTCATAGACCGTTAAAGTAACATTATATTTACAGATAAAGTTAACATATGATCACACAAACATGAAAAAAGCATACTGTCCTCACCGCAAGATTGTACAGTAACCGCAAAAAATCCACTAGTAGCAGCATGGATTTATGGGCGTTCCGCAAAAAGATGCGGGAAATTTCGTTTGCGCATGCGCAAGGAGCGTCTGTAGGACGCATTCACAGGTTGAATCTATAGAACACCGGCTGGAGATTTCTTCCCCCTCCCCCACACTATGCCATCTGACCTGATTGGTCGAACGGAGTCGTGTGATTATTGGTGCTGCGTCTGATTGGTGAAACAGTCATGCAGCGCTCTACCGGCTGCACGTGTGGAATAAATGGTGACGAGTCGAGTAGTTGCATGTACCGGAGTAAGAGTAGCGTTTCTTCTTTACAAATCTACTCAAGTAAAACGTATGGTGCAGTAAAACTACTCATAGAAGTAATTATTTGTTTTATTTTTTTGCAAAAAGTAAGTGTAACTCGTTACTACCCACCTGTGCAGGACTCAAACCCAGATCCTCAGATCCCCAAATCAACAACCTAGAAAAGCAGTCGATAACCTTTAACACTGAAAGGACCATTTGGACTCATTTTCCACAGAAAAGAAAACACCGGGAGCCACGAAATCCTTTTGACATCTAAAATGAAGATAACTCGGCGTATATAATTTTTTACCTTTATGCCATGTATATATATTAAAAAAAATGTTTAAAAAACTATAGTGTGTTGCATTTATTAAATCTCTGAGCTCCTATAGAGAAATTAATTTTTTTTTAAAGATGCTGGGTTGAAGGTTACTTTCAAATAAAATACTCAATGTCTGTTTGAGTCCTCCTCGTATTTACGAAATAAAAAGCCGAACTTAAATCATCCACCTGCAGCAAACCAAAACTGCCATCTGGTTCTGTGTGCCTTGATCCTTTTATCGCGTGTACTGGAGCGCGCAGTCAGCTGTCAACCTGAATTTAAAAAAGGACTATTTATATAAATCGCGTGCTGGCGGGTGTCGCACATGGCGGTTGTGATGCATATTTTGAGCTGCAAAAAAATTTATTTTAATGTTACAATAACCACCATAATCTTCAAATTTAGCATTCCATGAGCTCCGGAGCCGCGGGTTGCAGACCCGTGACCTAGAGCCTTACACACCTGAGCCATCAGTCCCCACATGTAAGCAGATTGTCTGGCTAAATTACCCCTTGATCTGAAAGAGATTATGAGTGATTATGTACATGCATGGTGCTTAACAATTAAATGGTGTCCCATCCGGCATGAATTCCGACATTGCACACAGTGTTACTGGTAATGTTGTGTAGTCTGATATCGTTTTCAGTTTCAAATTACTCTTAGAATATAAAGGTAGTTTTATCAGCCCAGACAGGATCTGTAAACACCTGGCACCATGTTTACTGAGAGCGGGTTCATGCTATTTTGGTGTCGTTGCAGCGGTGTATGTTTGTGGCTCTGGGCCTAAGGCCTGAAATAAGTGTAATCCAACAATTGCAGGGTGCAGTGAATATTTTTGTGACAAAAAATGATAGGATACAGAATTCGGGGGGAAATGATGGAGTGAAAAGTCACAAACTGGTGAAGTGATTTAGTGTGCAACAGACAGACGGGTGGCATTGCTGTTTATTAGTGACATCTATTGCTTATCAGAAGAGAAGGTAATCCCCCCTTATGATGCATTTCAGTTTTATGAGTGGGTGGGAATTGGGGAATGGAATCACTGTCCGGTCACAGCGTAAGCCATACTTTGGCTTTCTTTCAAATATCTTCATCATCATCTACTGCATCGGCTTTGAAACTCACATTTTTTTAATTGTTATTAATAATCCAAGATAAAAGTGTTAACATGGCTAACAGCAAGACTGAGGACTCATCAGTCTCATCAGTACTCGGACTAACATTCAGCTGCAGCGTTACAATTATTTATAAATGAAATTCTTGCTGTGTTTTAGGACAGCATGATGTTACCATTTGAACAGATGCAATGTCCTAATCTGGTGTTTGCGAACGACTTGGCTCTTTAACGTGCACATGGAAACGCGTGTTTGTGGATGTAGACGATTCTTGCAGTGTAGCTTTATTAAACTGCTTCCAAGGAAACCTTGGTTCAGTGCTTGTTCAACTCTCAGATGCGAGAGTCGACTTCACTGCTTCCTGTTTACCCGGTGTATTAGAGCAGGCTATTAGGTTTTAACATGGAAATGAATCATTATGAAAACACAGCCCCAGGATAAGCAATTAACATAAACGCATGGATGCTTAATGTAGTTGTAGAAGCACATTTACTGTGTGTGTTTATGATTTACTAGCTTCTTCTGTTTTATAAAATGAACTGTATATTATTGATATTGTGTTAAATAGACCATGTGCAGAAGTCTTAGCCACATGCAAATAACTGCTGTATTTATGTAAGGATGTCTTTAAAAACAAGGTTTTACATAAGAAAAATTATATAAAGAGCAGTAAACAGTGAATAATGGAATAAAGTCAGTAATCATGTGACGAGTCTTTGCTTAAAATACAGTCTCAGGGACAGGTGGTGCAGTTTTATAAGTAAATTAACTGATGAGTTTTACGGGAAAATCCTGCAGAACCAGTTACAGACTTTCTGAGAACTTGCATCTTTTTCATGCATGCAAAAAACCCAGAAGCTACTTTTTATTATTATTATTATTATTATTATCTTAAAAGTGTTCTTTTACATAATAAATATGCCGCTTTCTTTTCTGGCCTACAGATATTTTCCTGTAAGATGAAAAATCTTTGCTGGAATCCTAATATTTGGAAATCAGATATGACCGTATAGTATAATAGTATAATAAAGTTTGTACAAAACAAAGAAACAGGGTGCCTAAGACTTTTGTACGGTACTGCAAAATATACATTATCAGCCACAGTTCTGCAAAAGATCACTCTTTAAAATATTGCAGACTTTTTCTGGTTTGGAGAAACTGGCAATGAACCAATAAGCACAGTGTACAACCACAGTAAACAGAGAGGCCTCTCGGAATCCACAACACGTCAAACCTTAACCCTTTAACATCATCATTAATAAAAACAGCAGTTTTTGAAAAATATTTCTTTGCATTTACCATTTTCTCGGGGCAATGATAACAATGTTTATTTTTGAACACGTCCCGCTATAGGCCTCTTACCAACGGTTCAGATATCACTTCATGGTAAGAGTAAATCAGAAAAGTCACATTAAATGGTAACCTTCGTGTAGGCATGAAACAGCGCAAACACTTTGGAGCACTGTGTTAGTAACCGTCATTAACTGGAAAAGAGTTTGTAGGGTCCTCCAATGTATGAAACATAAAGATATCGTTGAAAGAGCGAGTTCTGACCAATGTACCGCCAAAACATTTATTCATATAGTTCTATATAGTCCATTTTCCTTGGACTTTCCTTGACTCTTATCACCATGGTGTTTCCGCCCACACACTGTTGGTTTTAAACTGTTGCGAAAGTCCAAAGTGAGCAGACATTTCCAAAATACTCAAATCAGCACCCTCACCCATGCCATGTTGTCTTTTCATTTTGATGTTTAATGTAAACATTAATTGAATCTTTACTTGATTTTCTGAATGTGCTTCTTGTTGGATTTAACAGTTAATTTAACAGTTCATAATATATATATATATATATATATATATATATATATATATATATATATATATATATATATATATATAATATTATTATTATACGCCGTACCCACGTTTAACAAATAAACGTGGGTACGGCGGTTTATATTATAAAATGTTTGGTATGTGTGCGTAACTCTGCCACTACCTGAAAGAAAAAAGTTGATGTTTTAGGAAACTAATGAGAAATGTGGTCGGATGAAATCTTGACCGGAGATCACATAAATTCTGGGTGAAAAAATGATAAGTCGAAATCAGAGCTGTGTTTTATAGTGAAGGTAGGAGCATTCACTCACATACGAGAACTCACAGGATTGAGAATAAACAGCTGTGTGGCCATAAGAAAACCACTCGTTAGTGAGACTGAAGATTGGACTTGGTCTGATGAGTCCAGATTGAGGCGGTTCCCCAGCGATGGGTGCGTCAGGGTAAGAAGGGACGCGCATGAAGCCATGCACCCATCATGCATCGTGCCCACTGTACAAGCGTCTGGAGGCAGTGATACGATCTGGGGTCGCTTCAGTTGCTCAGGTCTAGACTCAGCAACGTTATGTGGCAATAAAATGAAGTCAGCTGACGACCTGAATGTACTGAATGACCAGGTTATGAAATTAGTTTTTCTTCTCTATTCCAGGAACCAAATTGTAAACTAGTGGTTTTGGTTCATGAAAAATCAATTTTACACATGAATTGGCCCCCACATTGTGCTTTACACGAACACACACACACACACACACACACACACACACATACAGCCAGGGCAACAAAAAAAAACAAAAAAAAAGCCACCTTCTGGATTTAACTAAGCAAATATTTAAAAGTCTAGCATTGGATAATTACTGCAGTGATTAATATGTTTCATCTGCAACATATTGTTTAAGAAATGAGAAGCTAAAGAAAGCAAAGAAAGTAACAAGGACATGAAACTGTTAAAGTTGTGATCAAAACTGTCCAATGCATTATAAAAACTGGGAAGAATAGTGGGAGATCATTTTCACACATGAACAATCAACTTTGGGAAAGAAATGCGGTCAGGAAAACATCCTGAATGAGTGTAAGGGGAGATTTGGTGGAAGCACAATGAAAAAAAAAAAAAAACAACTCAAGGGACTGTGGCTAAACACCTGTGTAGTCTTAAGAAAACTACTTAGCATCGAGGCTAAATGACAGTAGGCTTCAATTCAAAGTAGGCTAGAGAGCATAAAGAACGGATTGTGGGCCAGTGGAAAAAGATCATGTGGTCTGAGGTCCAGAGGAACTATGGGCGAGTAAGGAGAGAGGTGGAGGAAGTGAAGCCCCCATCATGCCTCGTGCCCATCATACAAACCTGGTACAAGTTGGTCAGGTTCAGGTTCAGTAACCTTACGAGCCACAAAGAAATGAAGTCCGGCTTATGCAACAGTCTGACTTATTCATCATCAATACAGGATCTGGGAGAAAAATTAACAGGACTATGGACGGAATTAAATGTTGTGACGAATTTAAATGATGCAACTTGATGCCTTAAGCAAAACAAAAGGTGATATATATATATATATATATATATATATATATATATATATATATACACCACACACGTGGACAAAATTGTTGGTACCCTTCATCAATGAAAGAAAAACAAATGGTCACAGAAATAACTTTAATCTGACAAAAGAAATAATAAATAAGAATTCTATGAATGTTAACCAATGAAAGTCAGACACTGCTTTTCAACCATGCTTCAACAGAATTATTAAAAAAAATGAACTCATGGAACAGGCCTGGACAAAAATGATGGTACCCCTAACTTAATAGTTTGTTGCACAACCTTTTGAGGCAATCACTGCAATCAAACGATTCCTGTAACTGTCAATGAGACTTCTGCACCTCTCTGCAGGTATTTTGGCCCACTCCTCATGAGCAAGCTGCTCCAGTTGTTTCCGGTTTGAAGGGTGCCTTTTCCAGACAGCATGTTTCAGCTCCTTCCAAAGATGCTCAATAGCATTGAGGTCAGAAAGTTATTACTTTTTCACCCAGGACCAGGTAAGTTTGGACAGCTTTTTTCCCCCTTGATAAATGAAATCATTCAAAAACTGCCTTTTGTGTTTACTCGGGTTATCTTTGTGCAATATTTTGGTTGATGATCTGAATCATTTAGATTTGACAAAAAAAAAAAAAAAAAACAAGGTTGCGGTAAATCCTTTTTCCCGGCACTCTACTGTATATGTATTTGCAACGGATGTCCATGCGCGATCTTCTAGAAACATCTTCCACATGACAGATTCCTGTCACATAATCCAAGACGGTTAACACAAGCTTGAGATTTACCAGTAAACATTACTGTTGACAGAGTAAAGACTGACCCTGTTAGCCGCTAAACACGGTCAAAGATAAACAGGTATTGGGAGAGACGTGGTCCACACTGTAGTGCTCAAGCACTTCCTGTTCCATGTAAATCTACGGTACGTTTATATGAAAGGTCGTCTCCAAGCATACAGTATGAGGGAGAGAGCCTTCTGTTAGATTTGTGCTGCAGCTTTAAATAGCACGGAGCAGTGGAGGTTAAGTTTACACACAGGAACTATTTAGTGAGCCGAGTGCTACACCACTGGGGAGGACGGCTGACACGAGAGCGCCGTGGCTTTTAATCACTCCTGGGACGTTATGACGGATTTTACTTTAAAGTGGCTTATGCAAGAGCATAGATAACACAACAAAGCACCAGGCAGGGGACAATGTGTGTGCGTGTTAACTACAGTATGATGTTATCAGCTACAGTATGTTAGCGTGTTTAGCACTATTGAATTACCCTCCATATATACTGTATATACTGTAGCTATAAATATGTCAACCATCAATATTTATTTTCTCTCTATACTGAAAATGTGCATGCTAAAATGTTTGATTGCAATTTAATGCTAACGCTATCGTTCATCGCCTCAACATCTTAGTGAGACTATAAGACAGTTATTTGGACATTGTGCGTTTTATTACGTTGTGAAGTCAGCTTGAGCATCTTCTGTATAGACCTCAAGTGTGCACTTAAAAGGTCTAAGATACACTATAAACCATACAAGCGTTCAAATATTACAGAAAATGGGATTCAAAAAGGGGGGGGAAAAGGTTAAATTATACCCCAAAAAAAACCATTAAGAAGCTGAGAAACTGTGGCTTTTATTTAGCATACATTCATTAGTACAAAGTTTTCTTCCGACAGTTCTTTCCTCAATAGGTCATCTCCCATAAACCCTTGGCTTTAAACTGAACAAAAAGGCATGCAATCAGTCAGCTACGTTCATCCCTCCTTAGTACACCTGTAGACAAGTTGATTCCTAGCAATGCATTCGCTTTGTGGCTACATAAAATTAAATTAAAAAAAATAATAAAAACAGCTCAGTTTCGATAGGTCTAAGAACTAGGAGTGCACGTCTATAATAAATGTCTCAGTGCATAGCATTGACTTTATTGAAGTTGTGAAGAGAAATAATCCAAACCGGATTTAAACGACATTTAAAATCCCTGCAACACACAAACACGCGTATCGCTCTTCCTTTCGACAGACTGTGGTTTTTGCAGTAGTCATACATAAATACAGAGGAGAAAGGTCTTTACACAGATCAGGGGCGGGGCTGAAGACAGATTAGGTCAACATGTCCCAGAGACAGCAGCAGCACAGAGCCGTCCAGCACGCGGTCAGACACGCCTGCTCTCCCGAACCGTCCCGCTGACCTTGTTCCACCACGTACACTGAACAAAAAAAACAGGGAGGGGAAACACAATTAGCAGGTTCGTTACATTTCCGTTACGGCTTTTGGCAGACGCCCTCAACCGGAGCGACTTCCCTTTTTATCTTATCGTACATCTGAGCAGTTGAGGGTTATGGATCTTTCCCCCTGCATTTACAGTAGTTAAATGATCTAGATGAATAAAAGAAAGGTGTTGTCTGTACATTGGTCAGAACTCGCTCTTTCAATCATTTGTTTATGTTTCACACATCGGAGGATCCAAAACAAGGATCAGAAGAGAGACTTTTTGTAAGTCGGTCTGGATAAGAGTGTCTGCTGAATGCCTAAATGTAAATGTCTGGATTATGTCACAGCGTCAAGCAAATCTGTCCAGACAGAATTTAATTAGACTTCGATATCTGCCTGAATAAGTGAAATCAAAATTTCTAGTAAAACTGATGTTATGAACAGTTAAAAACATTCAATTCGGGCCTCCGAGTGGCGCAGTGGTTAAAAGCGCTCGCCCTATCATCCGGAGATCGCCAGTTCGAATCCCGGGTGGTGCTGTAACCTCTCGCAGCCGGAGGTCTAGAGAGAGCTGATTGGCCGAGCTCTCTCAGAGGGGAGGGATGAGAGGTACTTGGTGCTCCTACATTAATCACGGCTCTACAGCCAGTCAGGGGCGTCTGTGAGCTCGCGCAACGGAGGGAGCGGATAGCGCTGTCCTCCGAGTGTGTTACGCCGCCCCCAACGGTGTGCGAGCGAGCAGTTCGAAAAGATGCGGTCGGCTGGCGTCACGTGGTTCGGAGGAAACACGTGATAGTCTTCGGCCCTCCCGGCTGAGTGGTAGTAGTAGCCTTAATGTGGGAGCCCCCTAGTGACGGGGAGGAATTGGACACGACTAAATTAGGGAGAAAATCGGGGAAAAATCAAAAAAAAAAAAAAAAAACATTCAATTCCTCTATGAACGGAAAATTCAGGAACGAAAAGCTCCATAATGCTGAGAAATCGGTCCTGAGGGAGGGTGCGGAATTTGTCATAGTTAAAGGTGTCTCTGTCTACCGAAAAAAAAAAAAAAAGGAGGAAATGCAGCACATGATGAAATGGAGGCATCGGTATGATTTTGTAAAGAGTGAGAATAACCATCACATTGTCGCAAGTTTCAAAACAGAACTGTACTGTTCCGTATTCAGACACAAAGCTCTAGTTGGATTTCATTGTGTGTGTGCTGGGGAGGGGGGGGGGGGGGGGTGTAATTCAAATGAACACAACAGCAAGTGCGTTGTCTTCTCTGCGACACTCAATCAAATGAAGCACACACACACACACACACACACACACACACACACACACAAGCCTGAACTGCGTTCTCATGCCATTTAAAGCCACAGGAAACGAGCATCTTCTTTATTCTGTTGTTTGTTTTGTGTGTTCTTCTTTTACGTACATTGATTCTTGTTTTCATGATTTTCTCTAAAAGTTGTTAGAATTCAGTTACATGCTTCGAGGCACTAGCATAACCCTTTCCTCTGCGTATTGGCTCTGTGCTCATGACCAGAAATGGCACAAATTCCAGAGAATTGTTTGTGCTCGTAACCCTTGACTGCTCAGCTGAAGGCTCGTATTCAGCCTCAGTTACACACTAACGCTGGAGAGGGGGGGGGGGGGGGGGGGGGAAGAAAAAAACCTCTACAGACAGAAACTCTCTCAGTAGCAACTGTTGTTTTCATGCATCCATGTTTTATTTTAGCAGCGACATCCAACTCGCAGCTTAAAACTATTACTTACAATATCATAAGATATTAAGATCATAAGCCGGGACTTGGTTGTCACTACAGAAATAATATTATATACGCTTGATCTAATACATTATCATTTCTATAGCAACAGTGGACTCTTCGTTGTGTACCAGTAGAGAGAACGTAAAAAGAAAAAAGAAAAAAAGGCTGAAGCAGCTTACCTGTATTTTTAGGAGCATCGCCATACGCCGGTCCTCCGTACCCCGGTTGAGGAGGCACTGGATATCCCTGATAGCCAGGTTGGCCAGGGTACGTCCCCGGTGGTGCAGCAGGATAGTTAGGGTACGGCCCTTGAGCGGGGTAGCCCTGAGCGGGGTACCCCTGAGGCGGGTAGCCTTGAGCGGGGTAGCCAGGAGCGCTGGCAGGAGGGTAACCCGGAGCAGGGGCACCCGGACCGGTGTACGGTGGAGGATGATCGTAGCTCATCTCCACGTAGTAGTACTGGTCACCTGAAGAAAAGAAAGCAACGCGATGGTCAGACGCGCTAACGGAACCAAATGCCGTCTGCTTTTGACGTCAAGTGCTCGGGTTCCTCTCCCGTTGGACTACGGCCTCGCACGGTACAGTGCTGGTTGATAAAGCTCGCGGGGAGTAACCACCCGAAAGAGAAACGTAGACATGACTCATTTGTCACAAACATTAATGTGTTCCTGATAACATTGTCATAACTGTTTGCAGTCGTTACCACATAGAAGAGTTTCAACATGTGATCAGTACGGGCTAACTGAATCAGAACAAGGTTAAGGGTTGTTGGTGGCGTCTTAAAAACTTTTAATCTCCAAAAATGAAGCAGATCTTGTATTTCACAAAGTGTAAATAATATTGCGTGTAACGTACTGTGTGAAAATATAAAGAGGATAAAAAAAAAAATCTACAGCATTTTCCTACGATAGATAGGATATACAAATACAAATACAAGGAGTCCATTATTAGCAGTACATGATTTGGGGGTGGGGGTGGGGGGGGGCATAGCTAGGCGAGAACGAATACAGTAAAGCTAGGTCAGGGAAAAGGACAACCCTTACACGGCTGAACAGAAGCACTTTCTACAGTGGGACAAAACATCTCTCCGCTGCAACCCTAATCGAGCAAGGGTAACTACCATAGATTAAAAAAAAAAAAAAGTTCTTCAGTCAAAGTGAACTAAAATGTTATAAAGTATTGGCAGTCTGAGTTCTAGATCAATTTCTGTTTTGGTACCAGATGACAGCCTCGAATATCATCCTACTAAGTGTTAAACATTTTAAGCGCATCATGGAAACTTTCATTAAACTATACAATCATAATAAAGAACAGGCCTAGTAGCCCAAGTGCATGACCAAGAAAACAGAAACAGTTTCCATGACATACCTGCTTGCTTACACTACGTACATTATTACCGAAAAGACAGATGTGCTGGTACTCAGAATACTGGTACTAGTCAGAAGAAATGAGACCGCTACACCTCCATGTTTGTGTTGTTAATGTGTAACCTCTTTTCTTTGGCCTAACTTTCAAACAGGCCTACCTTCGAAGCAGGGATTTATGAAAGCATTACAGTACACAGAAACGTGCTTCATACAAATGTGTACCAACACAAACCCAAACTAAACAGGGTTTCCATATTTTGTCCCCCCACTCAGTCTTAAAGCCGAGCATGGAGATTAGCTGAAAAAGTCAGACGCAGCTGGAACATTTCTGCAAAGCCAAGCGCGCCATGAGCCGACGGATCATATTCCTGATCGACCTTTTATCTTTATTAATTTCCTGTCGTATATCAATAAACATTACCGTCAGGGCGCGGGTCAGAACACTTAATGAGACCTGGGCATTTAGATTTAGCTTTTTATGACTGGTTTCTACCGTTAGATATCTGTTAGAAGATTCAGTAGAGCTCTTGGGCTAAGAGAACTATGGGAATGTTTTTGTGTATTTGAATTCACACATCACATTTTAACTAGTGGGTTTCCCCCCCCCCCCCCCCCTTTCCTTTTTTTTGTAAAATGGCTAGTAGTAGCAATCACTTCACACAACATAACCCTTGTGTGCTGTTGTTTCTGGCATCAAGACCTAAGCAGCAGATCCTCCAACTCCTAAAAGTTGTGACATGATCTGACATGTTTGTCCTATACATCTCATCAGATTGAGAACCCGAGAAATCTGGAATTCAAAATCACCTTGAATTCTTTGTCAGGTTCAAATCGTTCCTGAACATTTTTGACGCATGCCAGTGTGCATTATCCTGCTGAAAGAGACCACTGCCATTAGGCAATACCATTTTCAAGGAAGAGATGTACTTGGTCTGCGAGACAGTTTAGGTAGGGGGTACGTGTCAGAGTAACATCCAGATGAAGGCCAGGTCTTAAGGCAGAACATTGCCCAGAGCATCACATTGCCTTGCCACACGCTTGGCTTCTTCACTTAGTTCACAGGTGTCCAATCTTCTCCAGAAAGAACAAAAGTGCACTCAATCAACAGAAGGCACACCTGATTAAACCTCTTAATTAATCTATGAAAAGCCAAAACCACCATCAAACGTGGCTTCGGCTTGGTTGGAATAAAAACCTGCAACACAGATTTGATTCATCAGACCAGACCACCTTCTTCCGCTGTTCCGTGGTTCAGTTCTGATCCTCACATGCCCAGGAAATGCCTTCACCATTCAACGTGACCAGTCTGTGGCTACACAGCAAGCTGAGATGCATGTTCAGAGGTACACGAGAGGTGTGTTCAGACACCTTGCTGTATTTCAGCAGTTCGTGCCATTGTAGTTCTTTTGTGGGATCGGACAAAAGAGACAAGCAAGGCTTCTCTCCTCATGCGGGCCAATTTGAGAGTCTCACCAGGGGTCCTTTCTTGCCCCAATTTTGGTAGGTAGTAACGGGGGCACTGATGGCTCAGTGATAGATGTTTCGCCTGCCATGTGGAATACCCAGGTCCGATTTTCCAAGCAAGTTCCCAAAACCCAGCCACTGGATGCAGTGACCTTGTTGTCTAGAGTCACTCAGATCCTTACACTTGCCCATTTTTCCTGCTTTCGGCACATCGACTCAGTTCACTTGCACTCTGATATTTCCATTTATACTGATATATGCGCATTATAACAAGATACCATTATTCACCACCTCTCTCATTGGTTTGAATATGATGGGTGTTTTGTTCAAGTTATGGTTTTGATATTTAATAAACAAATTCATTCATACTGTATCTCCAAAACACAAATTTTATGTAAACTGGGCCAAAGATGAGAAGAATACAGACATTTTCAATGTGGTCAAAGACATTCATCTGCCATGTTTGTGTCCATGAAGTGAAATGAAGTGGATGAAATGGAAAACAGGAACCTTAATAATATAAGTGCATCTGAATAGCTAACTCAAAGATGCAATGACAGACATTTTACTTGTTTGTTTCGATTATTTTTAATTCACAAACCATAATCAGTGAATTTAAATGCCTGAATCTCTTACTCATTAGGCAAAGAAATTGGCAAAATGTACATTTCAAACTAAACCACAGAACGAAATGAGAATTATATTATTTGTAAATTATACATGTACAAATTCACACTTAAAGTTTACAAGCTTGAGTAAAAATTCAGCGTTGACAATGCTATTTCTTCAAAGATTGAACGGATTGACAGCTTTTTGTAGGAAACGACTACGATAAAGGTAATAAAGTCAGCCATTTTACAAGCCATGTAATGTACATCCCATGACGATCACATGACTTTAACAGAGGTAAATCCAATAAGTGTGTGTAATACATCCCTACAAACAGGAAGCATTGTATCATATGTGCGTCCCAAGCCTGGACAGGATTTCTAGATGTCCTGTTAACATACAATAACAGTTTTCACTGTGTAAATTTAATTCAGTATGATATCTAGTCTAGATAGAACTTACACAGTGTAGCACCATAACGGTGGTGAATTATTAACTAGAGGGCCATTAAATGGTGTGTGTGTGTGTGTGTGTGTGTGTGTGTGTGTGTACACACCCCAGATAAACAACACTGGAAGGCTTGTATAACTAAAAGACAAATAAATGTTTTTCACACGTTTGAAATAGAATTATTATGTTTATACTTCAAAAGGTATTAGAATGCTTTTGTTTAGATGTGCAAGACATCAAAGGGTTCCGAGGTGAACATTTCCACTAAGTGTGCGAGTGAACGCGCCATGTTTAGGCGAATTGAATAGAGCAACGGCAGGGGGTTGCGTAAGGACGGCAGACAACTCGGACAAGCCATAGCAAATAACCGAGAGACACGAAATGTACGTTCTGTCCCTCCAACATCTGAAACAAGAAACGCAATAATATTAGACGTATGTGGTTTGATGTTTAATCTGGGCGGAGATAGGACCCTGGGGATTCTCTACGAGGTGCAAATGCATAAGGAATATAAATATATATATATGCGTGAAAAATGTCGAGGTCTTAAATTACACGGACACCGTAATTTCGATTTTTTTTGTTGTTGTTAGAATTAAGAGGGTTTTTTTTTTTTTTAAAGGTTAGTAAGTTTTAAATACCTTTGGTTTATCAGATGTCGTCGCTGGAGCTTGACGAGGTGGTGCAGCGTTCAATTGATCCTGGATACGATGTTGCTATATGATATGTCCGCGCTGTTGACGGTAACACGTCAGGATGTAAGACCCCGTGTGCTGAGTGCTGAGTCAAACACACACACCGAGCAGCGCTGCGTAATAATGACGCCACTGTTGCGGCGGTGCGCGCGACCTTATTGGAAAGTTCTGACAGCACTACACTTCGATCAGCTGACTCTGGGCCGTGTTGCCAGATGGAGCGAGAATCCCGCCGACATAGCGGTTTCGTCGCATCGAGTTGCATTGTGGGTTGTCGCCGTGCGAGATCGAAGGTAAAATTGGATTTCAGGAGCCGTTCGTGTTGGTTTTGTAATTTAAATCGTGACTGCTTAGTAACAAATAAAAAATAAATATATATATATATATGAACTCTAAATGGCAACCCAGACAACACGCGTCCCTTCGCCACTACGTCACAGATGTGATTCTAATTGCCCAGCACGTGTGAGGATAAAGTGAAAAGTTATTGTAGCCTCATTACTTACACTGGGAAACTAGTGACCAAGGGAATATAATATAGGACTGTTATCCAATAATCTAAAAAGACAAAGACGGCATTTATTTTTATTTGAACTTTTACGCTCCTCTTGATGTTTCCCTGAACTCATTGGTTGAAGGGATGGGGACACCTGATCATCACACCCGCAGGTCCCTAAAAAAAGTTAGAAGAATACAATCACTCACTTACTATATACACTATAGTCTATACAGAGGCGCAGCGGCCCTGGAGCCTACCCCAGGAGACTTCGGGCACAAGTATGCAATTGTGAGTTGCCCACAAATCTTTGGCTAAACACTGACCTAAAGGATTATTAGGAACACCATATTAATACGGTGTTTGACCCCCTTTGGCCTTCAGAACCGCCTTAATTCTACGTGGCATTGATTCAACAAGGTGCTGAAAGCATTCTTTAGAAACGTTGGCCCATATTGATAGGATAGCATCTTGCAGTTGATGGAGATTTGTGGGATGCACATCCAGGGGACGAAGCTCCCGTTCCACCACATCCCAAAGATGCTCTATTGGGTTGAGATCTGGTGACTGTGGGGGCCATTTTAGCACAGTGAACTCATTGTCATGTTCAAAAAACCAATTTGAAATGATTCGAGCTTTCCTGCATACCTCGGTTGTAACGAGTGGTTATTTCAGTCAAAGCTGCTCGTCTATCAGCTTGACCTCTGACCTCTAGCATCAACAAGGCATTTTCGCCCACAGGACTGCCGCATACTGGATGTTTTTCCCTTTTCACACCATTCTTTGTAAACCCTAGAAATGGTTCTGCATAAAAATCTCAGTAACTGAGCAGATTGTGAAATACTCAGACCGGCCCGTCTGGCACCAACAACCATGCCACGCTCAAAATTGCTTAAATCACCTTTCTTTCCCATTCTGACATTCAGTTTTGAGTTCAGGAGATTGTCTTGACCAGGACCACACCCCTAAATGCATTGAAGCAACTGCCATGTGATTGGTTGATTAGATAATTGCATTAATGAGAAACTGTACAGGTGTTCCTAATAATCCTTTAGGTGAGTGTATATTGTGTCTAAACTTGTTTTATAATACCAAACAGTGATAGCATAGAGTGGCATTTCATCCAGCATTTTTCTTTTCTTTAACCCCCAACGTAGTTCTTTGGATCTGTACCAGGCAACCGTGTGGCACGACAGAAAGACATTCATCTCATCATCCAGGGATGACGAGTTTGTATCTTGGTGGCCAGAAGTCCATGAGAGCAAGCAGTCCGTGAAAATTAATGAGATGATAATGATGTGCTGTACAGCTTTCACTGTTAGGGTTACATCAAATTTATTTCATAAAGAGTGTTACAGTTGTACCATACTGAAAAAACTTATTCTAAAGGTTATGAATCTTGATCAGTCCTGGGCTTCAGTGTGTGATCTCAACAATAATTTAATAAACTTAAGTGCATTTAATTGCAGTTCTTCAATCGATAAAATAATCGGAAATTAAATTTAAAGCTCAATGTTTTTCCCCTTGTTTATTCTTTTTTTTTTTTTTGCTGGGAATTTGGCTAACAGCAAATAAATCAGAATTTACTTAACAATTTTTTTTTAACAACTTCATAACAAAACAATAAAGTGATCAATCTCACAGGCAGTCAACTTTTTAACTACATTTGTGATGGATCATGGAGAACGACCATGCACAAATTATTGTTATACGCACACCTGCCTTGAGTAATAATACTTACACCGATAGTGCAACATGGAAACAAGAACAAAATAACACATTAGATGCTGTGTGTATGCATCAATATACTGTAACTAAAGCTGTTTCACTTGTGAACAGATTGGCCCATTTTTCCTGACCGAGTCAGGAATATATGCTGCTGTAGCTCAGTGAAAGACGGTCTGTCTCCAGCGTTTATCGTAAAGAAATGGCCAGAGACATTTCCTGATTGCTGTTTTAAAAGGAGTCGGCTCCACGCTCAGCCCAAGCAGCTCCAGACGAGAACATTCTAACTGCGCATTCTGCGGCCTCTGAGCGCCGGCTCCAGCAGGCTGCTCCGTCAACTACACACAAAAACACACAAACACAGCATTTGCATATACAGTAGGAACTAAAAATATTTAACATTTTAAGGAGATAGATTTATGTCCAAACTCTACTCTCTACTGTTTAGATCAAAACTGGACTTCTAACTGTAACTGAATGTTACAGAATAACAGAAAACATTTATAAGATTAAAAACTCCCTTTACTTTTCTATATAATCCCTGCTACTCTAATGCATGTATCCCAGCATTTCACTAGTGCTTGGATACCATCAATGTAGAAAATCTTCTCAGGATCAGCCTGCCTGCTTCACACTTGAAAAGCTGGACTCCCAGGAACTCCTTAACTGGCCCAAATATGTGGAAAAGAGGTCAGGACTGGGGGGGGGGGGTGAGGCAGTAACTCCCAGCCAAGTTCCTGTAATGTGCAAGTGGTGTTGGTGAATGATTATGTGTACAGTTCCCACAGACGGATGGGTCTCTTTCGCAAGATGGCAACAAGTTATCTGTCGATTTTCAAGGATCAGGCGTACTACTTGCTGAATGTTCATGGGAACGGCTGCAGTGGGCTCCCAACCACGTCGGCATTCCCGGGCATATGGCTTTCTTTAAAAATGTTTGCACCGTTCACGTTTTACTGCAACCAAGAGTCTCATCATCATACTATGCTTGAAGTGTTATGTAAATGTCCAACTCTTATGCTTCATTCACAAGAAATGTCTTCACAAGTCCCGATTTGACTTGAAAGGCCTTCGTATAAAGTACTTTTTTTTTCTTTTATCTGTGAGCTTATAAATTAGCTGATAAATTTTACTGAGAGTCCTGACATCCTTTTTCTTCCAGAGATTTTGTCACACTTGCTTCTTATTTATATACATATTACACACACAGTATATACTGTATGTACACAAAAACCTTTTTTGGGGGGTATTATTTTATTTTGCTCTCCTGACTATATTATACGTACTGTGTTTTTGTACTGACTCAGGGTTTCTAAAACGTCTGCACAGTACTGTATAATATAATAAACTAGAGAGGTACATTTCCTGAGTGGTGCTTGTTGTGGCAAAACTCGGGCCCTCTGAGATGCCGGAGTAAAATGAGCCCACCCCCATGTTATTGTAGATGGCAACAGGATCTACAGTGGGGTTCAGTTTCAAAGTTCCTATGGAAGTGGCCATTATATGTCAACGGGGCAAATTTGGGCACCAATCTCTATATAGTTTTTACAAATTATATAATTTGGCGGGAAATGTTCTGACACAGCTTGCAAGCCTCTTCAAATGTGGTAAATTTGAGATTTTTACCAAATTCTGGCTCTGCGCTAGAATCCGTCAATGTTAAGTCTATGGGATTGTTTGGGGCAGAATTTACCACCCACCCCTTAGAAAAAAAAGTCATAGTACCATGTTCCCGAAAAGCCGACACCTCTTTTGTGGGTCTACGACAAACCGTACAGGACTAGTTACATGCCAAGCTTTTGTACGGAACAAGAAGAAGAGTAAAAATAATAATAAACCTGTGAGACTAACTGTCTACATTTCCAGTAAATCAGTACATTATGGTAGTTTAATGACTAAATCCCAGTAATATTGCAGTAATGTGCATGAAATTGTGGACGTACCGGTATCAGGTGACTCCTGTGCAGGTTAAAGGCATCTGCAATAGCACAGGCTATTTCATACTTGGTCATCTGCTCTTTTCCAGAGTAGTGGAAAATCCCACGCAAGGATGAGTCCTAGAATGGCAAAATAACATAAGGAAATGAGTTGACTTCAGCACAAGTGTCAATCAATTGATGGATAACAGCTCATCAAAACTTCAAGCCTGATTCAAATACTCTCCTGATTTTTTTTATTTATGCTACTAGATCAAATCTTGGTGTCTTGGATATTTTAAACGCATCCATGTTTGTCAGATGATCTTCTTAAAAAAAATTTTCAAAGAGCTCTTATGTAGTAAATGTGTGACGCCATCCGACCTCAAAAGGAAAAGGATTGGTCTCTGCCAAGGGAAAGAGTTTACTCCTAAATACCAAATACTGCACTTTCCACAGAGAGCCAGCATGCCAAAGTCAAAATAGCATGCATGTAAACAAATTAGCTGTAAAAGGAGGAGGCTGTTCTCAGACAGCCTCGTCACCCTTGTTTTGCTAGTCGCAAGAGAAGCAGAACATATAGGGTGGGCCATTTATATGGATACACCTTAATAAAATGGGAATGGTTGGTGATATTAACATCCTGTTTGTGGCACATTAGTATATGTGAGGGGGCAAACTTTTCAAGATGGGTGGTGACCATGGTGGCCATTTAGAAGTCGGCCATCTTGGATCCAACTTTTGTTTTTTCAATAGGAAGAGGGTCATGTGACACATCAAACTTATTGGGAATTTTGCAAGAAAAACAATGGTGTGCTTGGTTTTAACGTAACTTTATTCTTTCATGAGTTATTTACAAGTTTCTGACCACTTATAAAATGTGTTCAATGTGCTGCCCATTGTGATGGATTGTCAATGCAACCCTCTTCTCCCACTCTTCACACACTGATAGCAACACCGCAGGAGAAATGCCAGCACAGGCTTCCAGTATCCGTAGTTTCAGGTGCTGCACATCTCGTATCTTCACACCATAGACAATTGCCTTCAGATGACCCCAAAGATAAAAGTCTAAGGGGGTCAGATCGGGAGACCTTGGGGGCCATTCAACTGGCCCACGACGACCAATCCACTTTTCAGGAAACTGTTCATCTAGGAATGCTCGGACCTGACACCCATAATGTGGTGGTGCACCATCTTGCTGGAAAAACTCAGGGAACGTGCCAGCTTCAGTGCATAAAGAGGGAAACACATCATCATGTAGCAATTTCAAATATCCAGTGGCCTTGAGGTTTCCATTGATGAAGAATGGCCCCACTATCTTTGTACCTCATATACCATACCATCACTTTTTTTGTTCCAACAGTCTTGGAGGGATCTATCCAATGTGGGTTAGTGTCAGACCAATAGCGGTGGTTTTGTTTGTTAACTTCACCATTCACATAAAAGTTTGCCTCATCACTGAACAAAATCTTCTGCGTGAACTGAGGGTCCTGTTCCAATTTTTGTTTTGCCCATTCTGCAAATTGTGTGCGCCGATCTGGGTCATCCTCGTTGAGATGCTGCAGTAGCTGGAGTTTGTAAGGGTGCCATTTGTGAGTAGCTAATATCCGCCGAAGGGATGTTCGACTAATGCCACTCTCCAGTGACATGCGGCGAGTGCTACGCTGTGGGCTCTTGCTGAATGAAGCTAGGACAGCCACTGATGTTTGTTCATTAGTGACAGTTTTCATGCGTCCACATTTTGGCAAATCCAACACTGAACCAGTTTCACGAAACTTAGCAAGCAGTTTGCTAACTGTAGCATGGGAGATGGGTGGTCTCGTAGGGTGTCTTGCATTGAAATCTGCTGCAATGACCCGGTTACTGCGTTCACCAGATATCAACACAATTTCGACCTCTTCGACATGTCAATGGCTGTGAACAAAGAGAAACTTATAAATAACTCATGAAAGAATAAAGTTACGTTAAATTCAAGCACACCATTGTTTTTCTTGTGAAATTCCCAATATGTTTGTTGTGTCACATGACCCTCTTCCTATTGAAAAAACAAAAGTTGGATCCAAGGTGGCCGACCTCTAAATGGCCACCATGGTCACCACCCATCTTGAAAAGTTTGCCCCCTCACATATACTAATGTGCCACAAACAGGATGTTAATATCACCAACCATTCCCATTTTATTAAGGTGTATCCATATAAATGGCCCACCCTGTATTTATGCCTGAGACAAAACCAAAATTTTCTACTCTGGATTACTATAGATAGATTATAAATAATATTTTTAAAATATTATAAATACGTTTATTAAGTGCCTTTTGCACATCCCATTATAGATTTACTTCCTGTTTGTTGTTATAATAACCTGCACACTTCTACAAACTAGGAAGGATTTCCGCTAGATTTTGAAGCGTGGCAGTGGGGATTTGTCTTCATTCAGCTACAAGAGCATTAGTGAGGTCAGGCCCTGGTGCCGAAGGGTAAGGAAGCCTGGGGTGCAGTCGGTGTTCAGGTTCGTTACAAAGGTGTTCACTGCGGTCTCTCTGGTCAGGGCACTCGACTTCTTCCAGTCTTCTTCTTTAGGTCTTTGAGAGCTCTCTTTATGTACAAGGGCAGAGACGTGCTGGACCAGGTTTGAGACTCTTAGATCCATTGAAGGCAAATTGTATGAATGCCTCCAACATTGTGTCAACTCCTTGGCGTACTTTTGGATAAATAGTGAAGGTTTCACTTTTGAACGCATCTCTATATAATTTTTTAAAAAAATTTTTATGTTTTTTGTATTTTTATCTCTTTTTCGTCTCACCCTGCTCCAATTCTGTAGCCGTTACCAGCACTCGAGAGCATTTCATTCAATTCATAACTGTGCGACGTGCAACAGTAGTCAAGTCGGGTAGGTTTTTCTCGTCATTCATCTAATATTGTTTGTATACACTGAAACGAAATGCTGTTCTCCAGGAACTTGGTGCAACACACAACAGTGCATAAGATTCCATAAAGTGCAACTTCACAACAGTATGAGACAAGCGTTCCATTAACTTACACAGGTTACTGATGCAGCTTTGTAAGGTTCAAATGGTTTGTAGTATTTGAGTGATCGCTAACGTTGACCCAGGTTGTTGTTCAGATATTCTATGAGGAGCGTTCAAGTCAATTTGTGATGAAATTTCCCAGGAATGAAGGTGAATCTGATTAACATTTTAATAAAACCTCAGGCACAGCACAATTTGGAATGGGACAAACGTTTTAAAAAAAAGGCCATACGCCCATGAATGGCGGTCCCGGCTGAGGCGGCTCAGTGGCTCACTTCGATTGTCCCAATTTAATTGGCCCGACTAACTCTTAGTGAGATATAAAAACATGGTCTCCGAACCTGCTGGTTAGAATCAGTTATAAAAGCACTAAAAGGCTGATTACCTGAAGACCTCGCTCAGCCATGTTCCTGCAGACACGTGCGACGTCGCCGGTATAAGTGGGGAAGCGCTGCTGGCAGTGGTCTACAGTTGAGCTCTCCATACCTTCCTGAATGCGATCCCACAGCACAGTGACGGCACTCTCCTCCACCTTCTCTACTTCTCCATACAGAATGGGCACCCTGAGTATTGCAGCACCTGAACCACCCAGAGAAAAAATTAATAAATTAATAAAATAAAATAGGAAGGACTTTTCCAGTATGTTTTTCACAAAGTATATACATTACTGCTGTTGCTGATGGAAGTGTGGTGTATAGGTTCTTATATCCGCCAAGATCATCAGCATTAGAGTTAACCGTGTGCTTATTATACTGAGAAACACCTGATCGAACAATACAGACGAGCTGTAGGCCGCCATCAAAGCAAGCTGGTCTTCAATAACGCCTCGGCAGCGGAACAGTCTTTTTACATGCAATGAATCTAGAATAAACTTTTTGAATTCAAGTATTTTTTTTTTTTTTTAGAAAAAGACAATATTTTGAGATGCATACAAGTAGTGACTGTGAAGCTAGAAAGAGGACAAGGATAAAATCTTAACATGGTGATACCACTAGAGCCTTTGCTATATTCTCAGGGTGATGAAAGGTTGAGTTTCTGCCATACATAATGCTTGGTGCCAATGCAGATGGATCAATGTTGGCCTACACACACACACCCACACACACACACCAGAGTGCCATTTTTTGATTCTCAAGCATCTCTACTGGCAAACTCTCAATAAAGATAAGCTTTCAGGAGTGTCTGGGCTCTGGTTGTAATATGAACAGCTTCTCCCGTCTGAGATACGGATCTCTCCAGCTTGCTCAGAGTCACTCTTGGCCTTTTACTTGCTTCTCTGACTCCATTTCCTTACTCACATCACTCTTTTCTAAGCAGACTCACAATTGTGCCGTATTCTTTTCATTTTTAACACTAGATTTAATGCGGATTTCGCATACAATCAATCAGTCAGAGATCCAGAGAGTTTTTTTTTAATTTATTACAGTGTTAACGCGAAAGTAAATCAAAAAGGAAAGAAATTTCCATACCTGGACAGTGTCTGAGTATCTCCTCTTCCCCCCTAAGTTTTGATTTTCCATACATGTTTAACGGGTTGGGGGTGTCGTTTTCTCCATATGGGGGATTGCGTCCATCAAACACGTAATCAGTGCTGATGTAGATCAGATAGATGCCAGCTGCACAAATTGTAAAAGGGGGGAGAAATTAATCAGAGCCAACACTCTTCAGGAAGCTAAACCTTTTTTTCTTTTTCCTCAAGATGCAGAAAAATATTCTCGATTGCTCTCTGTTAGTCATTTGAAGCTTTCGATTGAAAAGTACAATACTGTGCAAAAGTCTTGAGCGATCCCTCAGTTCTCTATATTTTGCTCCCAAAGAACCGGAATGTCTTGTATTTTTATACAATCTTAAGAAATACAGGGGGTTGGACAATGAAACTGAAACACTGGCCAATTTAGTGTTGGAGGTTTCATGGCTAAATTTGACCAGCTGGGTGGCCAGTCTTCATTGATTGCACAATCCACCAGTACGAGCAGAGTGTGAAGGTTTAATTAGCAGAGTAATAGCACAGATTTGCTTAAAATATTGCAATGCACACAACATTATGGGGACGTAATCAGAGCTCAAAAGAAGACAAATTGATGGTGCAGATGGTCAGGACGATGATTAGTGTACTGGGGAAGCTGAATCGGTGTTGCACTCAGCGGTCTCCCACACTACATCACCTCTCCGCTCCCTTCACTGGCTTCCTGTAGCTGCCCGCATCAGATTCAAAACACTTGCCTACAATGCTAAAAACGGCCCGGCACTCACTTCCCTCAAAGCTCTAATCACATCCCGCACCGCATCGCGTTCCCTCCGATCCTGCAGCACTGTTTGTTTGGTCCCACCATCTTTCAGGGATTGAAGAAGAGATGCATTTAGATGGTTTTCTGTCCTGGATCCTAGGCAGTGGGGTGAACGTCCTCTAGGTATCCATATACCCCAGTCACTGGCAGGCTTTAAGCGACGACTAAAGACCTACCTGTATCTCAGGTATTTGGGGTAACTCCCATTCCCGATGGCGGAAAATTCAAAGCACTTTTGTAAGTCGCTCTGGGTAAGAGCATCTGCCAAATGCCTAAATGTAACTGGTTGCAGCAACCTCATTCCCCCGGTCATCTGTTTTCAGAGATTGCTACATAAACAACTTCTTTTTTTTTTTTATTGTATCTTTATGTACTTTGCAGTAAAACATTTGCTCCAATTTCTTACATTTAACCTACACAGTTTAATTTAATTCATATGAAGAAACGAGGGCTGGCTCCAGATGTTTGCACAGTACTTTAGTTTAATGGCTAACTAGGTAAACATGAATTAAATAAAGCAGCACACGGTGTCAACTCTGATTGTTTGATTTACAGACTATGTATTTTTCTTTGTTCTTGCTCGACGGGCAGATTAGCAGAACAGGCCTACCGTATTAGTTAAGTGCACTCATCGAAGCAGGGTTGCCATGGATTCCTAGAAATGCCCAAGACCGATTCTGCTGAAAACCCTGTGCATTTTGTTGTCTAGCCTTTCTTGGATATTTCTTTTCTGATCAACAGATAAAATCCTTAAATAGCCAGCAACATGAGAACTTCAATAGACTTCCACTGGAACAATAAAATCTATTAGATAAACTCCCCGTGTGAAAAGCGCTACCATCTGATCAAAGTGCATCGTTACTTCTTTTGTGCTTTTCTAGAGCAGCACGAGCAAACGGGTCACTCTGCGGAGCTCCTATTTCACATTGACAAAATGTGGTTTCCTTATCCTTCCTCGTCATTAGCCCATTTCTTTCCCCCTGTGTTTACAACACTGTCTCCTGTATCTGCCTCATTTTCCTGGCTTATGACCTGGATAAGCTGATTACAGTCCAGCCAGCAGGTTGCTTTTTCCTCCGTCTCTGTTTATCTGTCTCCATCTCTTTTCCTCGCCCTCTTCTCTCATTTTTTTTGTTCAACTACACGCATTATGAACAGATTTCAAACGTTCGGTTTTTGCCAATGTTAGCTTCTCCTGTCCTGCATGTTTACAAATTTGTGGTCAGGACATGGATTTTAGGCTTCGACCAATCACAAGACATCAAACACGTCACTCACTGCCTCAAGTGTTGCCTAATGACTCCCAATTTAAATAATCTGTATAAATTACTGTAAATGAAAATGGTTTCTGTTTCGGGTTTTGTGGTTGTGGTACGTTTCGAAATTTGTTCAAAAAGAACCGCAACCTGACCAGCTGCATGAGATTTAGAAACTACCCCAATGTGTTTGGAAAAAACCCGTAGCCCTACTGTACCAGTCACATTTTCTAACTCTGCGGACTCTATTTCCTGATTGTATTTCTTTTAGGTTATAAAACAATGCTGAAAGCATCCAAAATATGCCGTAATCTCTATTTGAACAGTTGATATTGAGATGTATATCTGCTACTTCTGCTCTGTAAAGCTTCATAACGGCTCTAATCCGAGGTGCTGTTTGTTAATCGGTGATTTCTGAGGCTGGTGACTCTAAATGAACTCCTTCTCTGCAGCAGAGGTAACGTTCTGGTCTTGCTTTCCTGGAAAAGTCTTCATGAGAGACAGTTTCATTATGGTGCTTCATGGGTTTTGCAAACGCACTCGACACAATGCTGTTCTTGAAACACTTGTTGCAGAACAGCTGACCTTCATGTCATAACAACCGACTGTCGTCATTCCTGAATTACCTAATACCATGTGTGTTATTTCACATTTGTGTTATCCTGCCCCCCCCCCGATGAAACATTCAACCCGATGAATGTTTGAATGCAGCGTGGCCCATCACTTAACTAACCTGCTTCTTTTGCCAATGTAGCACATGCGTGTACATTCAGGTTCAAGGCTGCTTCTGTGTGATGCTCCACCACGTCCGGCCTTCTCTCAGCAGCGCAGTGTATGATCACATGGGGCTGCGCACACAGCATATAGTGCACTATGTAAGTTATGCATATGAGGCTGTTTGGCCTTAGAGGAAACGTCTGTGACAGGAGGCAGCAACAAGAGGCATTTGATATAAGAGGAAAACTAGCGAACTAGCATACACGCACCTGGAAGCTGAGAATAACGGCCCGCACGGCGTCCTCGTCCAGCAGGTTGCAGCAGAGGAATCGAGGCCGAGCACGATTGTATCCGCATCCCAGAGTTGCCCAGCCATTGTTATGGAACTCCTTGTAAACCGCGCGTCCAAGAAGACCAGTGGCTCCAGTCACCAGGACGCGCCGGTCCGGACTGCACACTTCCTCCTGAAACGGGGAGAGAATGGGAATCATTTCTCACATGCAAGAAACTCAGGCGGTAGTGTCCGTAGCTGCTGCAACAAAGGTCTCCTTAGATTTTAACAAATTTGGACGGAATTTGTTAAAGTTCAAGCTAAAGAACGTCTAACATTACAACAGCATGGAAATGCTAACTCTGCTATTTTTTAAAACCACACGTTATTACTAACAAATAACCGGCCAGGATCTGCGCAGCATATTAACACAGAGTCAGGGCAGTGTGAGCTGATGACATTAGGCACCACAATCATGTGTTTGCATGTTAGACATATGCTGTGGACAGTCCGACAGAATCTAACTCCAAGCACTTCAGCAGCATAGTCAGGGGTGTGTATGAGTATCAGGAGTAAAATCTCCTGATTTTATTTGATTTATTTTTTTTATTTACGATTTTGTTATAATTCAAACAACTTATCAACTAATTTGCTCCTACATAACAGGATGCTGTGCTGCTTGCCAGTGTATGGATAGTGTAGAGCACCACCTGTAGGGTCATAGAGGAACTGCAACATTTTACAACCTCAAGCGTAAACATCAAAACAGAATAAATAATTAAGAAAAAAAAATAATAATAATACAATTTTGCAGTCAATGTGAGAAAACAAGAATCGAATCACCCCTACATAACTAAATTACCCCCCCCCTCGCCTCCCATCTCCATTTTAAAAGCAACAAAGGTGAAACAGTTGGCAGAACCAGTGAGATGTGGGTTCATGTCTGAAAGCACACAACCAATTTAAAATAAAAATAATAAATTGACCCGGAAACTTTTACAGATTAATTTCAACCCAGAAGGAATCTGCATTACAGTTACCATTCACACAGTTACAGCGATCTGTAAAACGATGCTGTAAAGTCGTGTTGCCAGTTTTTTTCTTCTTTTTTTTTTATTGCCTTGGGTTTGAAAATTCATCCAGGGCAGGTAAAAAAATAAATAAATAAAAAATCATTCCTTGACAATAAAGCACAAATCCCACCGTATACACAGTGTTAAAGACTTCAATCCATTCATGGGGACCAATAACAATGTGAAATAAGATCAGCTGCATAACATGTCACACGTCATTAATTGTGTTTGAAAGTCATTTTTCTAAATATCTGATTGCTTTATTGTTGTATAATTTACTATAATATTTCTGCATTAGCAGGGGTACAGTTCTAGATAACCGATTTGGTTGACAATCATAATTTAATTCAACCTGAGCTTGATTTAGTTCGTTTAGTCCGTATGAATGACACAGAACTAACATGTGTTATTGGTGTTTAGAACAGAAATGGTGGGAAGATTCCTTTTAACCCTGCTCATGCCACATATCCGACTGACAACTGTTTGGGTTGGAGCAT
This sequence comes from Clarias fuscus, assembly GCA_030347435.1. Classification (NCBI taxonomy): domain Eukaryota; kingdom Metazoa; phylum Chordata; class Actinopteri; order Siluriformes; family Clariidae; genus Clarias; species Clarias fuscus. Next base: position 5,284,180 of record CM059230.1, on the reverse strand, counting down.
CTTTTAATTACATTTGGAGAGTAAAAATTGATTCAGTTAAGTATGCAGATGCTTAAATGCTCCATGCAGTTCAGACTCGTTCTGGGATTAGTGTGATCTGTAAAAGTTAATAGAGTCGACCTAGTACTCACTGTTGCTAGGTTGGAGGACCTTTTCAATAGAGGTGGGGAACAGAAAAACGGATTCAGTTCTGTGTGGCGATTCATGGTTCGCCACACCGACTGCTAAATTATTATTTATTAAACTTATGTACATGTTTGCACTTGAGGTGGTAAAATGTTGCAGTTCCTCTACGACCCTACAGGTGGTGCTCTTTCTTAACACTTCTAAACACACCCTGCCAAGCAGCACTGAGTGCTGAGTGGTAGGAGCAAATTCGTTAAGTTGTTTGAATTGTGTAAAGAAAAAATTTTAAAAAAGAGTTTTGTGATGTGTTTTGTAATGTGTAAGTGGCATTGGTGAATGATTGTGTGTGTGTACAGTTCACACAGACAGATGTGTCTTGTCCACATGTTGGAAACAACTTATCAGGATCTGCCTTTCCATTTGCTGAACTTTCACAGAAATGACCGCAGTGTACTCCGAGCCACCTCGGTCGGGATCATCATTCACGGACGTACGGCCTTCTATAAAAATTTGAACCTTTCTAACGTTTTACTGCGGCTAAAAGTCTCACCACCGTACCAAGCTTTAAGTCTCCTGGAAACGCCAATTAGCTTCATTCACAAGAATATTTGTGCAAGTCCCGGTTTGGCATGAAAACTCTTTATAGGTTATTCTGATGAAACTATCGTATTCTAAGAGTCTTCTGAAAGCGTCCCTTCTTCGTATTCTGATATGCAAATAGTAATCAGGAGAATTCAAACAACATGCAAAATAACCCATCGTGTAATCAGGTGACTTCTAGTGACTTTAGAACTCACTACAGGGATTCAGGACTGCATTTCAACAGTGCTTGATGTGATTATTTTGTTTCATTTTATCTGAGTTAGATATGATTGGTGTGCATGAATGGGACAGGACTAATATACCAACAGGGGTCAGAGACAAATATTTGCGACTGAAATCAGAGAACATAAAGGTTGTAACTAACTAGAAGTGTATAAAGCAGCCTAATGTACAGTAATATCTGCATGGGGGGGGGGGGGATATATATATATATATATATATATATATATATATATATATACACACACACACACACTTCATCATTGCAAGTAACAATTCACAAATGCAAATCAAATGCATCAATCCATAACTATAAGGCAATTCCTTTTCCAACACCTTTAAAGTGTAAAGTAAAGGTGCAGAGGGCTTGGATTTCAGCAGTGCTACAGTGATGATTTAATTCAGTATGGGGTAGATATGATTAGTGTGCATGGATGGAACAGGACTAATATACCAAGAGTCAGAGTTAAATGTTTCAGACTGAGTACATAAAGCTTATAAATAACTAGATTTGTATAAAGCATATTCTAGAGCATCCTAATGCATGTGCACTGAAGCAGGGGCAAAACAACAACAACAACAACAACAAAAACTTACTGCACCATTGCAATAATAACAATTCACAAATAATCAAATGCATGAGGCATAGCTTTGAGGCGATTGCATCTGAGACAAGTGTAAAGTCAAGGTACAGAGGATGCAGCACGAGTACTGGCCTTACCTCCACGAGCTCTACGTGACCTGGGCTGAAACGGATCTTTAGCTCCTTATCCCTGAAGCTCATTTCACTCTCCCTAATCTGGCCAACAGCGTGTAACTGTGTATAAAGTGTCACTGCCAAAACTTTTAGCAGCCAGAACAGATGAACACACCCGACATAGCTGATTTGGCGGAAGCGCTTGCTCAACTTTAATAACTAAAATAAACAGGAAGGCTGCTTATTTTTGAACGAATTGCACATGCGCAGAACAAGGAAGCCTTTATGGGCGTCAATGCTAACACCGAATAACGCAGTTTGGAATTGTGGCAATATGCGCTGTACTGTTTCATTACATTCCCTGTAATAGAAATATACATTTCATCGCAATTACTACAATTTTCATGATCTTTATTGTTTTGTTTTTTTCCCCACTGTCCAAGTAAACACATCCTGTAAGTGCTCATACAGCCCACTTAAAATAAATATCACGGAACAACAGTCACTCACACATCCATAACAGAAAAACCGCAGACTAGAGCTTCACTAAAGAAACACACATATCTCGATTTTACCTCAGACTCACCATATCCGTGTCCCAGCATAGGTCAGCAGCGTTTAGCATTTAAAAAATATTTTTAAAAAAATAATCCTACAAAATCTGTTCCTGAAGGATTAACTTTTGTCCGAAGGATTTTTATTTTGTTATGAACGTACTCTCAATCCATTTCAAAATAAGAGTCCTCGTTTTTCAGCAGTTCAGCAGTCTGGACTGTAACACAAGATGGGATAAAGAAATATGAATATGGGCCATTGTACAGAAAATGGTGGAATTTGGATCATCAATTTAGTGTATCATTTTTTGAAAATTATATTAATTGGGACATTTTGTGGTAGCATATATACCCATCAAACAATGTTCCCAGTACATAAGCAACAAAATGAATGAAACAGTTACCAAGCTTGCCGGTCTTAACTTGTTGTGATGGGAAAATATTTATTATTATTTATTAATTATGTCATGTAGCCTGTAGACGCTTTAAAACTTGCCTGCTGAATTGTAGAAAGCAAGGTCGAGGATTTAAACAAACTGATGATAGTAACCCCTAAATGATAAGAAACATCTGTTCAGGGTCAGATGGGAAAGGTGGTACCTTTTCCACCACAAATGTACAAAAACGTTAAGTAGGACGTTAAGTATTTAATACAGAAGGATAGAGAAAGATGGGTGGCGGTAGCGTGCCCCTTTCCATGTTTATGTGCAACAACAATCAGAGGTAGAGGTCAACATGTAATAAGATGTGAAGGTAAAACTTGTAATATTGGGAATTTTGAAACAGTGTGTGGTTTATGTGACCAAAAAGAGGTATTCGTCCAAGAAGAAGAAGCTCCTTTTCATTCTCTATTTCTCTCACTCTGTTGGCCTTAAAATAGCAGATACACTTCCCTGACTGCAACCGAGAGAATATCTGGCCTTGGTGCTTTCTGTAGAGAGTGCCCTCAGTTGTAAAGCCTGAATAAGAACATGGGTTATCATATAAACCTGGTCCATCTCACTGTTACTTCTTCACCTTACTCTTTAGGAATAATTCTGTTAATTTGTGACTATGCTAAATTCTGGATATTAACAAATGTCTTGTTTTAAAACATGTTTCCTCCCAGTTTCAAACCGAGGACCTTTAGCATGTTACGCAAACGTGATGACCACTACACTACAGAAACTAAGTAGCAGGTTCTCATTCATTGAAGTTAAAATGATTTATTTTCTTTTTTCAATCGCTCAAGGTCGTATGTCGTATTTACTTAATTACACAAATTAAGTGTGTCATTGCAAATCATATGTAATCAACTAGATTTGCCACAGGTGGACTCCAATCAAGTTATAAAAACATCTTAAGGTTGATCAGTGGAAACAGGATGCATCTGATCTCAATTTTGAGTGTTATGGCACAAGCTGTGAATACTTATGTACTGTACATGTCATTTTATTTTTATTTTGAAATGCTTTTGCAAAGATTTTAAACAAACTGTGCCCATGTTGTCATAGAGTTTTGAGGAAAATAATGAATTTAATCAATTTGGAATAAGGCTGCATCATAACAACATATGGATGAAATGCTGTGAAAACGTTCCAGATGCACTATATTTTGGGGCAGTGTGTGTGTTTTGTGTGAACAGAGAATAATTAGTCCAGGGTAAAAAGAAGCAGCTGGTCATGCCAAGTCTGGTCCATCTTATGGTTACGTTTTCACCTTGGCTCGCCTTATAAGGAATAAATCTCAATCTACATGGAAAATCTTTCTCGTTTAAAACAAACAAAAAGTTGTTTCCGCCCGGTTTCGAACCGGGGACCTTTCGCGTGTGAGGCGAACGTGATAACCACTACACTACGGAAACGATATAAACGGTGGTTGAAATCACTGCAGTGCCGATAGAAAACGCTAGATGGATGTGCACACTAGTTCATCTGTGAAATGTACACGTTTTATTATAAATTACCAACCATTGTAATACAAACACGTGTGTCGTATTTGGGTTTATGTGATTTTGTGTTTATGAGACATTCTGCTCTTCTAACTTCACCAAATGCAACTGGTTAAATTACATAAAATGACGCAGTTACACAACTTCTAAACATTTTCTTATTGTTCAAGTCAAGTTCCTTAATAAAAAGGTCGTTTTAAAACAGACTAAAAGTTTTATTATAGTTTTAAAAAATGTAAGTTTTATTATAAATGACCAACCATTATAGTACAGTACAATACAGTGCAATTATAAACACGTGTCTTATTTTATACAATTTATTTGATTGTGATTTTGTGTTTATGAGACATTCTGCTCTTCTAACTTTACCAAACACAATTGGTTAAATTACCAAAAAAATGAAGCAGTTACACAATGTCTAAACATTTTTTTTTAATATATGTTCTTATTGTTCAAAGCAAGTTCCTTAATAAAAAGGTCGTTTTTAAAACAGACTAAAAAAGTTGTTTCTAATTAGCAGACTAAAAAAAGTTGTTTCCGCCCGGTCTCGAACCGGGGACCTTTCGCGTGTTAGGCGAACGTGATAACCACTACACTACGGAAACTTAACGGCAGCTGTCACTAATTAATATTTATTGACGGCGAGTCTGAAGCGAGTTCTTGAGGTTATATATTTGCAATCAATGTAGTTCCCACACTAAACGCTAGATGGAGACACCTTTAAACACCTGTTCGATCCTATTTACATGGGGGGGGGGGTGTACTAAAGTATGTGACATGGTAGTAAGTGTTCAAAGCAAGTTCTTTAATGAAAAGGTCGTTTTTAAAACAGACTAAAAAAGTTGTTTCTAATTAGCAGACTAAAAAAAGTTGTTTCCGCCCGGTCTCGAACCGGGGACCTTTCGCGTGTTAGGCGAACGTGATAACCACTACACTACGGAAACTTAACGGCAGCTGTCACTAATTAATATTTATTGACGGCGAGTCTGAAGCGAGTTCTTGAGGTTATATATTTGCAATCAATGTAGTTCCCACACTAAACGCTAGATGGAGACACCTTTAAACACCTGTTCGATCCTATTTACATGGGGGGGGGGGGTGTACTAAAGTATGTGACATGGTAGTAAGTGTTCAAAGCAAGTTCTTTAATGAAAAGGTCGTTTTTAAAACAGACTGAAAGTTTTATTATCGTTTTTTACTACAGTACATATACACAGACTGGAAGTGATATTCAAACTCCCAACTCTGCAGGAGCGACGCGACAATGATAACCTTATTTTATATAATTTCTTTAATTGGGTTTATGTGATTTTGTGTTTATGAGACGTGCTTCTCAACTAAAAGTTGTTTCCGCCCGGTCTCGAACCGGGGACCTTTCGCGTGTTAGGCGAACGTGATAACCACTACACTACGGAAACTTAACGGCAGCTGTCACTAATTAATATTTATTGACGGCGAGTCTGAAGCGAGTTCTTGAGGTTATATATTTGCAATCAATGTAGTTCCCACACTAAACGCTAGATGGAGACACCTTTAAACACCTGTTCGATCCTATTTACATGGGGGGGGGGGGTGTACTAAAGTATGTGACATGGTAGTAAGTGTTCAAAGCAAGTTCTTTAATGAAAAGGTCGTTTTTAAAACAGACTGAAAGTTTTATTATCGTTTTTTACTACAGTACATATACACAGACTGGAAGTGATATTCAAACTCCCAACTCTGCAGGAGCGACGCGACAATGATAACCTTATTTTATATAATTTCTTTAATTGGGTTTATGTGATTTTGTGTTTATGAGACGTGCTTCTCAACTAAAAGTTGTTTCCGCCCGGTCTCGAACCGGGGACCTTTCGCGTGTTAGGCGAACGTGATAACCACTACACTACGGAAACTTAACGTCAGCTGTCACTAATTAATATTTATTGACGGCGAGTCTAAAGCGAGTTCTTGAGAATATATATTTGCAATCAATGTAGTTCCCACACTAAACGCTAGATGGAGACACCTTTAAACACCTGTTCGATCCTATTTACATTGGGGGGGGGGGGGGGGGGTGTACTAAAGTATGTGACATGGTAGTAAGTGTTCAAAGCAAGTTCTTTAATGAAAATGTCGTTTTTAAAACAGACTGAAAGTTGTATTATTGTATTTTTTAAAAAATAAAGTTTTATTATAAATGACTAACTATTATAGTACAGTACAATACAGTGCAATTATAAGCACGCGTGTCTTATTTTATACAATTTCTTTAATTGGGTTTGTGGGATTTTGTGTTTGTGAGACCTTCCGCGTGTTAGGCGAACGTGATAACCACTACACTACGGAAACAACGTCGGCCCTCACTAATGAGTAGTTATTGAAGTCTTAATTAATATTTATTGACGGCGAGTCTAAAGCGAGTTCTTGAAAAAATATATTTGCGATCGATGTAGTTCCCACAGGAAACGCTAGGTGGAGACACCTTTAAACACCTGTTCGATCCCATTCACATTAAGGGGGGTGTACTAAAGTATGTGACATGGTGGAAAGAAAGTGTACGTGTTTTCTTCAGTGTATGGTCATGAAGGACAGGAGCCTGTCACAGGAAACTGAAGGGACAAAGTGTATAGGTACAACGTAAATGGGGTGCCAACCTGTTGCAGGGCACAAACAGACAGACACAGTTATACACTGCGAGCAATTTGGAAGCACCAGTGAATATATCACTTCAAATCAAACTCACCGAGAACGCGAAGAACACACAAACTACAGTACATATACACAGACTGGAAGTGATATTCAAACTCCCAACTCTGCGGGAGCGACGCGACAATGATAACCTTATTTTATACAATTTCTTTAATTGGGTTTATGTGATTTTGTGTTTATGAGACGTGCTTCTCAACTAAAAGTTGTTTCCGCCCGGTTTCGAACCGGGGACCTTTCGCGTGTGAGGCGAACGTGATAACCACTACACTACGGAAACTTAATGGCGCAGGTCGCTAATTAGTACACAAACCTAGACAGTTAGAATTTGATAGTGCAGACAGTAAAAGTAATAGTGCTGATATTTAATCTTCATAATCCCTGTTGTCCACTGAGCATTTATGAACATATGTAATAAAAACTATGCTTGATTAAACAAAATGTTTTTTTCTTCATAACAGGTAAAATGCACAAACTAGTTTGAATATATTGACAGTGATAGATAACGGGTTCTTGAGATTTAAGATCACTGCAGTTTTCACAAAAAAACGCTAGATGGAGACACGTTTAAACACCCGTTCGATCACATTTACATTAAGTTTTCATTGCACTTTTTGCAAATGTTGCAAAATATTGACATTCAGATAGTTTTCTTATAAATGACCAAACATTAAGACACATTTCAGAACAGTTATGAGCCTGTTGAAACAGGTGTCGCTTTTATCCTACTATTTTATTTGATTGGATTTATATGATTTTGTCATGTCTTAACTAAATGTTTGCGATAGCTCCCGATGTACCCGAGTGATTTTCATGTCAATGCTTTTACCAACATTACAGATAATGTGTTTGTTTAATTTGTGCAGAAGGAAACCTAAACAATTAGATACATAATTAGAATAATTAGAGTGCCTTTTTATTTTACCATTTTGGTTAATTTACTTTGTACCAATGCTTTATTCCTCGACATGGAATATCTCTCACTTAAAATGCACTATAAAGCATGTTTTTATAGTGCATTTTAATAACCACTACACTACGAACGTGATAACCACTACACTACGGAAACTTAATGGCGCAGGTCGCTAATTAGTACACAAACCTAGACAGTTAGAATTTGATAGTGCAGACAGTAAAAGTAATAGTGCTGATATTTAATCTTCATAATCCCTGTTGTCCACTGAGCATTTATGAACATATGTAATAAAAACTATGCTTGATTAAACAAAATGTTTTTTTCTTCATAACAGGTAAAATGCACAAACTAGTTTGAGTCAGTGTGGTTTTTCGAAAGTGACCACTTGGATATCTTTGCCAAAATCCGACCAATGCATCCTGACTGATAAAAGATAACCGATCTTTACAGAACAGGTCTGCGCCCATGAAGGAGCAGCATGACACAATTACACAAAATCATTTTTTTTTGTTCTTATTCTGAGAAAAGCAAGTTTAATAAAAAGGTCGTTCTTAAACCAAACTAAAAGTTGTTTCCGCCCGGTTTCGAACCGGGGACCTTTCGCGTGTGAGGCGAACGTGATAACCACTACACTACGGAAACTTTACAATTCCGGTTGCTAAGTAGTAGTTATTGAAGTCTTAATTAATATTTATTGACGGCGAGTTTAAAGCGAGTTCTTGAAAAAAATATATATTGACAGTGATAGATAACGGGTTCTTGAGATTTAAGATCACTGCAGTTTTCACAAAAAAACGCTAGATGGAGACACGTTTAAACACCCGTTCGATCACATTTACATTAAGTTTTCATTGCACTTTTTGCAAATGTTGCAAAATATTGACATTCAGATAGTTTTCTTATAAATGACCAAACATTAAGACACATTTCAGAACAGTTATGAGCCTGTTGAAACAGGTGTCGCTTTTATCCTACTATTTTATTTGATTGGATTTATATGATTTTGTCATGTCTTAACTAAATGTTTGCGATAGCTCCCGATGTACCCGAGTGATTTTCATGTCAATGCTTTTACCAACATTACAGATAATGTGTTTGTTTAATTTGTGCAGAAGGAAACCTAAACAATTAGATACATAATTAGAATAATTAGAGTGCCTTTTTATTTTACCATTTTGGTTAATTTACTTTGTACCAATGCTTTATTCCTCGACATGGAATATCTCTCACTTAAAATGCACTATAAAGCATGTTTCCGCCCGGTCTCGAACCGGGGACCTTTCGCGTGTTAGGCGAACGTGATAACCACTACACTACGGAAACTGGATAAGTAGCGTCAGATGATGTTAACATAAACATCTTGCGAGCGACCCTAAGGTGTGTTCTAGAGAATATAAAATAGAGATCACCCCAGTTCCCCTAGAAAGCCCGCAATTTTAAGACCGGGTATATTCTTATTATTATTATTGGGTATTATAATCAGCTTTTATTGAAAAATACTACAAATTATATTCCTAATACAATATAAGACTAGTCTTTTAGATTATGAGGACCTCGTCCCTAATAACAGCTACTTGCTCTTTTTAGATTCCTACAAAGCTTTTGATTCACTCGAACATAATTACTCTTTCAAAGCGTAAAAACTCAAAGCGTAGTTTGAGTTTGATGACTCATTTTGTAAAGCCATTAGGACATTATATCAAAATAATAAGAGTACTATAAAGTTACAATTCGGAACCTCTCCGAGATTAACTTTGTCACGTGGAGTAAGACAAGGCTGTACTATATATATCGCCTCTTAATTTTTAACTTTGCATATGTCCAGCGGTAAGTTGCAAGGCATTACAATTGGCAATAGACAAATTATTAGCCAGCTGGCTGATGACACCACTTTGCACTCAGCAAAACAGCCCCAGACCATCACACTACCACCATCATATTTTACTGTTGGTATGATGTTCTTTTTCTGAAATGCAGTGTTACTTTTATGCCACACAAAATGGGACACACACCTCCCAAAAAGTTTAACTTTTGTCTCCTCAGTCCACAGAGTATTTTCCCAAAAGTCTTGGGGATCATCAAGATGTTTTCTGGCAAAACTGAGGCAAGCATTTATGTTCTTTTTGCTCAGCAACGGTTTTAATTCTGGAACTCTGCCCAGTCTGTTGCTTATGGTGGAGTCATGAACGCTCACCGTAACAGAGGCAAGTGAGGCCTGCAGGTCTTTAGATGTTGTTGTGGGGTCACTCCTGGGAAGGTTCTCCACTGTTCCATGTTTTTCCATTTGTAGATATAGGCTCTCACTGTGGTTCGCTGCAGGCTCAAAGCTTTAGAAATGGCTTTATAACCTTTTCCAATCTGATAGATCACAATTATTTTCTTTCTCATTTGTTTTTTTAAATTTCATGATGTCTAGCTGTTGGTCTACTTCACTTTGTCAGGCAAGTCCTATTTAAGTGATTTCTCGATTATGAACAGGTGTGGCAGTAATCCGGCCAGGATGTGGCTAGAGAACTCAAGTGTGATAAACCAGTTATGTTATGTTACATTAAGTTATGTTTTAACAGAGGGGGCAAACACTTTTTCACACAGGGCTATGAAGTTTTGGATTTTGTTTTTCCTTTATAATAAAAAACCTTCATTTAAAAACTGTATGATGTGCTTACTTGTGTTATTTTTGACTAATATTTACTAATATACAGTTTGATGATCTGAAAACAGTAACGTGTGACAAAAACAGTAAATCAAAAAGGGGGCAAACACTTTTTCACACTAATGTGTGTGTGTGTGTGTATATATATATATATATATATATATACACAGAAATTTAAAATACATGCAATAAACAGTACACAATCACATTTAACAATGAATCACTTTGCTAACTGAATGTCCATCATGACCTTTCCTATTAACTAAAATATATTGTTGAAAAGGGGATAATCTGGGGATAAAAGGGATAACATGTACATGGTATAATCATTTTGCGATGAAAATGTATTTACATTTAATTTTGTTGATGACACTGTGGGCTTTTTTGTGATTTGCTTGTACATTCAATTTATAAGCTAAATTAAGCTAATATCGATTGACTTGTCTTGTTGTATTTCAGTTATAAGATGTATACGATTTTGAGAATTTCAACCAATAATAATTATTATAATACTACAATATTAATTAGAGTATAATTATCACAATAATATTATAATAAACAAAATCTGTTTCCGCCCGGTTTCGAACCGGGGACCTTTCGCGTGTGAGGCGAACGTGATAACCACTACACTACGGAAACTTACATGGTGAACGGCTTTCACAACTCGCCTAAAATAATCACTGCTCAACTTCATGCCGGCAAGTTAAATAATACTGAGTGTTTCTATTCGTATATATTGGGACATAAAAACGGTTTTGGGGAGCGAACATTTTGGGATATCCATGTCATGTAGGCACTCACTAAGTGTCGATGATTTACAACGGAAAATCTCACGATGACGCATTGAATAAAATGTCCAAATAAATATGTCGTAAAAATCCATTTGGCAGTGTGGTAGTGACATTGGCCCATCCCAAACCAAAGGTAAGATTACTATTAGCTACTGTTTCTTGACAATTTGTCCTAATTAGTTTTTTTTTTAATCTCCACAGGTTGTACTAATAAGACCAGATGGTGTGTGTTTGTGTGTGCACATGTGCGTATGTTCTATCAGTTTTTCCTACTTGTCAGAATTTCCTACCGGTAGTAAAAACAGATAGTTATACCGGTCTGTCCTACATTATCCAAATGGACATAAGACTGCAAATACTCAGTTTTAACATGGGCAGCAGATTCTGACACATGACGGTACTTCATCAGAATGTAATTCCCATAGTTTTTAAATGGGTACAAACGATAAAAAAAAATAATCACTCCAACCCTTCAATTCACAGGTCAAGTGTTATATGTGCGCATGTGAATGAAATAAAATTTCAAATAAAAGCACAAAACTAGGAAATACCTCAGTAAATTCGCACATGAATGAATTTAAGCGTGATGTATTTTTAGTGCGCATGCGCAGAAAGGCTGGGAAGGAAATAATGATGAGTAGGATGAATTGATAGAACACGGTACAGTGGCAACGGAAAGTCTTTATTATAAACGGGGCGGCTTTTTTTTTTTTTTTTTTCACAGTTCACTCTAATATTCAATTTACATACTGCAAGTATTCAGACCCATCACTTGGTACTTGGTCGAAGCACCTTTGGCAGTAAATGACAGCCTCGAGTTTCCTACAATCATGCCACACCTTTCTTTTGTAGGTTTCTTCCAACCCTCTTGGCAGAATCATTCAGGTTCAACCGGTTTGAACAGGCAAGGTCAGCGCACAGCAATTTTCATGTCTCTCAAGAGGCACTCTGTTGGTTCAGGTCCAGACTCTGGCTCGGCCGCTCCAGGACTTTCACAGTTTTTTTTAAGCCCCTCTTGCATTTTCTTGGTGTTATGCTTTGGGTCATGGTATTGTTGAACTGTAAACATTCTGAGATCCTGAGCACACTGGAGAAGGTTTTCACTCTTAATCACCCAGTCCCAGTAAAAAATTTCTACAGCATGCTACCACCATGTTTCAAATAAAATTTTTATTTTTCACATACACAGTCATACACCGTACGATATGCAGTGTTTGACGGTATGGATGGTTTTAATAAGATGTGCAGTTTCCTGATTCCAAATAAACAATATAGTGTCAACAGATTTTGTTTCTCACTGTCCCAAGAGTTGTTCAGGTGCTTTTTGGCTCCCAGCCAGGTGTCATGTGGCTTATAGTAAGGAATGGCTTCAGTCAAGCCACTGTACCATATAGCTCTGATTGGTTTAGTGCTGCAGTGATGTGCTGTCCTTGTGTAAATCTCTCCCAACCGCACTAGGGAACTCAGGATCTCATTTATCGTGGCACTTAGGCTCTTGGTTATATCTCTGAACAAGGCTCTTCATCCCCAATTCCTTGGTTCGGTTGGGAGAGCAGATCTGCATCCATCTGCAAATTTCTTGCATCCTTCCCCAGATCTGTGACACAACCTGATAATTCTCTCAACCTCATGGATTGTTTTCCTAATTTGGTTCCATAAAGTCACAGGTGGACAGTCAAGTTGTAGAAGCACGTCAGGGACCACTGACTGGTGCATCCTAACCCTGAGCTTACTTGCAAGTGTCATAACAAAGGGTCTGAATATTTATATTTATAACATTTATAGTTTTTACTTTGTAATTGTGGGGCATGTTAGAATGATGGGAGGGGGGGGGGGGATTAAAATCTTTTAAGATGAGTCTGAAACATAAAATGTGGAAAACAAGTCTTTGACTTCACTTTTAGGGGGCATGACAGCAAATCATCAGTCTCCATCCTTCGTGTTTATCAAATTTTCACAACCATAGCTATACATAAACACACTCACCTAAAGGATTATTAGGAACACCTGTTCAATTTCTCATCAATGCAATTATCTAATCAACCAATCACATGGCAGTTGCTTCAATGCATTTAGGGGTGTGGTCCTGGTCAAGACAACTTCTGAGCTAAAACCTGAATGTCAGAATGGGAAAGAAAGGTGATTTAAGCAATTTTGAGTGTGGCATGGTTATTGATGCGAGACGGGCCGGTCTGAGTATTTCACAATCTGCTCAGTTACTGGGATTTTCACACACAACCATTTCTAGGGTTTACAAAGAATGGTGTGAAAAGGGAAAAACATCCAGTATGCGGCAGTCCTGTGGGTGAAAATGCCTTGTTGATGCTAGAGGCCAGAGGAGAATGGGCCGACTGATTCAAGCTGATAGAAGAGCAACTTTGACTGAAATATCCACTCGTTACAACCGAGGTATGCAGCAAAGCATTTGAGAAGCCACAACACGCACAACCTTGAGGTGGATGGGCTACAACAGCAGAAACCCACTCATCTCCACTACAAATAGGAAAAAGAGGCTACAATTTGCACGAGCTCACCAAAATTGGACAGTAGAAGACTGGAAAAATGTTGCCTGGTCTGATGAGTCTTGATTTCTGTTGAGTTTTTCAAATGGTAGAGTCAGAATTTGGCTTAAACAGAACGAGAACATGGATCCATCATACCTTGTTACCACTGTGCAGGCTGGTGGTGGTGGTGTAATGGTGTGGGGGATCTTTTCTTGGCACACTTTTTAGACCCTTAGTGCCAATTGGGCATCGTTTAAATGCCACGGCCTACCTGAGCATTGTTTCTATGTCCATCCCTTTATGACCACCATGTACCCATCCTCTGATGGCTACTTCCAGCAGGTTAATGCACCATGTCACAAAGCTCGAATCATTTCAAATTGGTTTCTTGAACATGACAATGAGTTCACTGTACTAAAATGGCCCCCCACAGTCACCAGATCTCTACCCAATAGAGCATCTTTGGGATGTGGTGGAACGGGAGCTTCGTGTCCTGGATGTGCATCCCACAAATCTCCATCAACTGCAAGATGCTATCCTATCAATATGGGCCAACGTTTCTAAAGAATGCTTTCAACACCTTGTTGAATCAATGCCACGTAGAATTATGGCAGTTCTGAAGGCAAAAGGGGGTCAAACACCGTGTTAGTATGGTGTTCCTAATAATCCTTTAGGTGAGTGTGTATGTATGTGTGTGTGTATATATATATATATATATATATAAAAACCCACAGCAAATGCTCAAATTTATAGCCTCCAATTTCCAGCCACTTGTGTATATCCTGAATAAAGGAAATTTTTAAAATAGAATGGTTATAACATCAGACTTCTCCTTTAGTGCAATTATTAATTGGGGGCATCTTCCATTGGTAGTTTCAAAGCCTTTTCCGTTTCAAATTTTAATTTCATATAAGGAATAAATGTTCATGGCTAATACAGACTTATGGGTCATCCTATATTGCCAAGGTGACTGATGTAGTGACATCAGATAGCCAAATAGAGAAAAAGAATATTAAACTCACATCTGGTTTGTCAGAGGATGTTTTTTAACCACCCTGACACCCATGTAACGCTACCCTTAAAAATGTTAAACACCATCAATCAAGTCAAAGGGTGGTACCAACGTGCTCAGTAATTTAAGCACAATCTTTTGCCACCCTGTTTAAGAAATTATTTGAAAAATTTGAAGTTACACAGAACCCCAAGAACATCCTGTAGAAGTGTGTTCAAACCTTAAATTACTTGAACACCAGGTATATATACAAAGTACAGTATTAAATATTTATGCAGCCTCTCTTTGCCCGTTTACATATTGACCAATACAAATGAGCTGCAGTTCAGGTTGGTCCAGCTTGTGCTGATCTTAAACATGTGACAAGGTAAATGGTGTACAATTTATCAACAAAATGAGAGAATGTCACACTAACTGTACATAAACAGTCTTATGCAGGAGTGGGCTTAGTGTCCTTAAAGGACCTTGATTACAAACAAAAATAGGTTTACCACTAACATTATAAAAATATAGGACAAGATGATAAATATTAAAACAAAAGGGTTTATTTCTAAACTTAGTCAATTACACTATAGGAAAGAGCTCAATAAAAGGCAGAAAAGCCACCTTGTCAGGCATTAAACTTACTCACCAATTACTATGATCTAAAGGCTTAAGTTAAAAATGCAAAAAATCAAAAACTGCCAAATGCTGAAACACGTTTGGGATGCTTATATTTTACTACAACTCTAAACCAATCACTCCCCTTGTTCCCTTTCTTAAACGTGCATGTGAATTGCAGCAACAAAAATCTCATCTTGGAAGGAAAAAAAAAAAAAAAAATTACTTAAACATTTTATTTCAAAAGCTCTGGGAGCTCACAATCCTTATACACTAAATTCAGTTGACATTTAAAATACAATACAAGATATTCAAAAAGGTACCAAAAAGTACAGTAAAAATTACACTTCCACAACTGGAAATGTGAACAAAAAATAAAATAAGAAATAAAAAGTTTGGAACGAGACACAGCGTCCCCATTTATCTGCTGTCCTGTACAAATGGAGCAACGAGTCCCATCATACCAAAAAAAAGGAAAGTGTCCCATCTTGCATGACCTCCTGCTGCTTGCTGTTATGCATTCTTGGATTGAGAATACTTATGGCCTGAAGAGAGGGGAAAAAAAAAAAAAAAAAAAGTACAGGAAATGACAAAGTCCAAAATAAGGTAGATAATCAAAGAGAAAGGACATGCTGCTAAAGAATAAAAGCAGTGACAAGCTGAGTAAGAGTTTATATTTTAGCAGAGAAAGGCAACAAGCGTTATGCAAAGCAGAACAGCATTTTACTGTAGAATATTTTAATCTCCAACATGCAAACTAAGCAGTCCACCACCATCACCACCACCTCAACCCTTATTGATCAAGTAGTGTAGTTCAGATGCATATTTTATTAAAACTTAAGATTCAGTGGCTTCCTGTAGCTCTTCTAATCTATGGCGGTTTGTTATAGACGTTTATAATGCGGTGAATACGATTGTGCCGTGGGGCATTTTTTCCTGAATTCGAAAAAGCTATATATTTAAAATAAAAAACCTAAGTCTAAGCTTAACCACAGGCTTATTTTTTCGTCTTTTTTTTAAAAAGGAAAACGCATACCTGCACTACACGTGATCAGTATGGCTTGTAGCTACTCTGGTGGCCTCCACGTCTTGGAGTTTTCCCATAGCTCGTATTGCCCTGGTCTGAAAGACGAGAGAGAGGATCTGAGCACCTCTGTGCAAAGATAAGTGAACCATGGTGATCAGGCAAGCGGAAGCAGGCAGCCAGTGCACTTACTGTAGTCATATCCACCACCATAGCCGTAGTAGCCAGAAGAGTAGTCATAGTTGCCATAACCCCCGTAGTTGCCATAGCCCTGTTGGCTGCCATAGCCGTAGCCCGGATTGCCGTAGCCCTGGTTCCAGTAGTTGCTATATCCCTGGTTCCAATTTTGTTGTTGGCCTGAAAAGGAAATAAAGCACAGACACGTTAACATCTAGAAGGTCACCTTGGAAAGGCATGTGTTTACAGTACACCACGAAGCACTTAAACTGCACTACCCTTAAAATCATACGAGTGACTAATCCCTGCAGTACAACTCCGTTAGTCGCCAAGTGTAGAAGTTGGAATTCACCCTTTACTACAGCCAACTCAAAAATGACAACATGCTAAATAATTTCACAACGAGTAGATCTGACTTACCGCCACGACCCCTGCCACGACCTCCGTAGCCGCCACCACGTCCGCCATACTGCTGCTGTTGCTGGTAAACCTCCTTAGGCTGGGCAACTTTAATTTCACACTGAAATGGAAAATAACACAAAATTACCCAGGACAGTTTGGGCAACTGAAACTTTACACCAATAGTGCACAGGTGGTCTATAGATGTAACCAACTAGATACACAACTGATTCACTACAAACCTCACATACACATTTATAAAGCACGTTCTTTTCCTTCATTACCTTGCTCCCATTGACAGTATGGTATTTCTTTTCTAGGACGTTCTTTACTGTTGACTCCTCTGCATAAGTAATGAAGACAAAACCCCTTCTCTTGCTTGTTTTTGGATCCGTGGGAAGTTCAATAGACTCTATCTATAATAAGTAAAAATGATAATTTGAGCACTTTGTACTCAAACAGTTGTAGTTAAAATGCAAATCGGTAAAGTCTCACCTCGCCAAATGCGCCAAAATATTCCCGGATCTTTTCTTCTGTGGTCTCAGGGTTGAGTCCGCCAACAAATATTTTTTTAACAGGGTCCTTCTTCATCGCCATTGCTTTTTTAGGATCAATCTGTCTTCCATCTAACCGGTGTTCCTTTTGCTGCAAGACCTACAATGCACAAAACAAATAATCCTTCAAAAGGGTATACGTCTTGGTGCTAAGAAATTTTTATGGCTAGTGGATTTTCTTTTCTGTACTACTATATGGATTTGGTCTCAATTTTTTTTATAAAAATGGATAAAAGTTCTATGCTCACCCTCACTGGCTGCCATTTGGACAAATGACTACTTATGCCCTTTCTTTGAGTTTCAGCAGGGTACAAGACAGGTGCCCTTCGTCACCCTCTTTGCCATGGCTATTCTCTCACATCAAGAGAAAACGGCAATATTAAAAAAGGTAGATCTTGTGGGGCTTGGAACACAAAGTTTCCCTTTTTGCCGATAACATGTAATTTACAGTACAACAGATCCTTTACATAGTTTACCAAAACTTGTGGACTTAATGGAAAAAAGTGAAATGATGAAGTTTTTGTAGATTAATCATTTAGCCAGATTTTTCAGCAATCAAAAACAATAAGTACAGCTTTCTGTTTCAACTCCCTTCAAGAGTAGTCCCAAAAAAAAAATGAGATTCTGGACAACATACAAATATGTGAAGACCTGTACAAGGCTGATTATCAGCTTTTACTGTCCAAAATAAAAGTCGATCTTAATTAAATGATGGGACTTGGGCAGAAGAATAAATAAAACCAAAATTTATCCGTTTCCAAAGGCATGGTTATACTTGTATTGTTCACCGGCAGCTGTAATCCAGTAGGTTACCACTACCTGCAAGTTTCCCTGCCTCCTCTTCTTAAAGCTAATTTTCCAGCCCAGCCTTACTTAAAAACGTCCGATGCTTCCTCCTTCCCGGATCTTGTCTTGGTGTGCCTTGAACTGTTCCGCCTACCACACACCAACACATTTCCTCCCTACTTCTCTGCACCTTTGGATGGAGAGCTGCAAGTTGCATCTCCTTCTCAACTGCCCTGTCTAAAATGCCGATACACATGTCAATGTCTTCCAATTTTTATATACCTGATATAAAGAAAACATTTCAGAGAACATGTAGAATCTCTTCATCTTTGGTTTGCCTCAAGCATTTCAATTCAAAATTGTCCACTGGCTTGACCTGTGTCAGCAGGAACCAGCTACGCTACTATATATGCCCTATACAAGTTACAAAACCGAGTTGTCTTTGATACCTTTTCAGAAAATGTGCCAAATACTACTGGAACCATCCCTCTTATGGGGTGGAGGGTACCATGTACATATATCCATATAATCCAGCTTTGACTTTAGAATTTATTTTCATACACCTATTCTAAAATCAGGACTTTTATAAAACGTGTTTATAAACACGACTGTTGGTACTAACAAATTAGCATCAAAATCATAAAAAGCTCTTGGCACACGTTCCTTTTAGTCACACCTGCAAGGACCTACACTTCGTGAGGAACATCCAATTAGAGATGTAATAAAGTACCTTTTCCACACTTGCTGCCTCTTTAAAGAGGATGAACCCGAAACCACGTGACCTGCCCGTGTTGGAGTCCATTTTGATGGTACAGTCCATCACCTCACCAAACTTTGAGAAGTAGTCCTTAAGATCCTTTTTACTTGTGTCCCAGCTGAGACCACCAACAAACATTTTGCTGCAATAGGGGGGGGAAAAAAAAAAAAAAAAAAAAAATTAGATTGCAATAATTTTCTAGGACATGAAGCTCTGGATTTTGTTTTAGGTCCTGACTTTCCACTTTTTATTTCTTAACATGAGTTACTTAACACAGATAATACAACACCACATCACCCCTGCCAAAGGGTCCAAGGTTTTGGTCAGGATCTCCCCCCCTCCCTCCAAACTCTAAAACTGATTTGGTTGTCCTTTTAACAAAAGCTTTTCAAAGCCTTTAGCGAAAAACGTAATCAGCCACAAAACTCCATATACAAGAAAAAAAAAATGTAACAAGCTGCAGAAGTTATTGCTGCTCCTGACAAAATCTAGAAGCGGGGTTGCCAGCATACAAACAAATTAGCCATATGATTATGACCACCCGTCTTATATTGAGAAGGTCCCCGTTTGGCAGCCAAATCAGCCCTTACCCAGCGAGACATGAACTCCACTAGACCTCTGAAGGTGTGCTGTAGTGTGTCACCAAGCCGTCAGTAGCAGATCCTTTAAGTCTTGTACGATGCAAAGTGGGGTCTCCATGGATCTGACTTGTTAGTCCACGCATTCCACAGATGTTCGATTGGCTTGAGATCTGGAGAAACTGAAGGCCAAGTCAAACTCATTGTGTTGGTCATTGCCATCAGGGAACACTGTTTCCATGAAGGGGTGTACTTGGTCAGCAAACAATGTTAAGTAGGTGGTACATGTCAAAGTAAAATCCACATGAATGAATGGCAGGACCGAAGTTTTTCCCAGCAGAACATTGCCCAACGAGTTACACTGCTTGTGCCAGCTTGCCTTCATCCCATAGTGCATCATCATGTCCTCCCCCCCCCCCTCCCCCCACCCCCTCAGTGATGCACTTACTTAGCCATCCACATGATTTAATTGGGGGAAGAAAAAAAAAATTCATCAGACCAGGCCACCTTCATCCTCTGCTTTATAGTACAGTCCTGATACTTATGCACCCATTGTAGGCACTTCTGGCAGTGGACATGGGTCAGCATGAGACTAGCAATACGAGTTACTGTAGCTCTTCTATCAGATCAGAATACACTAGCAGGCCTCCACTGCCCACGCGCATCAATGAGCCTAGGCCATCCAAGACATGATAACGCTATGGCTGATCGATGTAGGTGGTCCGCGTCGGAGTTATACAGCCTCATCATTGAAAAGCGGTGTGAAACACCAACATTTCTCCATTCATCACACTCAACTTGTTTTTCAACGTTTTATTGTTGGATAGCAGGCAAAAAATTAAGTAGCATCACTTTAAAAAATGATGGGACTTTGTTGGGTACAATCATGACATTCTAGGAAGTGACTCCCATTACATCATAACAAAACGAACAAGCTTAAGGATGGCTAGTATAAGGACTGAACACTGCAAAGTACCGACACTGACTGTTAGGGATCATATGCACTACAAGTGTTATTTTAAAAAAAGTCAAGGAAATTTTAGTACATATTTTCGACTACATTACCTGCAAGCAATACCCATGCAATTTAGCAAACATACAATATTTAAAAGGAATAACGTTGTGATTCTTTTCCCTGCAAAAATGACCCATGTCAAAAGGACGTAAAGATTACAGAAGACATTAGAGTGAAAGCCGGCAACGATGAGCATACCAGGTCCTCAAAAAAAAAAAAAAAAAAAAAACACTAAATTTAATATGACATGGATTATTGTGGGGGGAAAACGTAAATGACACGTTCTCCATCACACGCATTGAGAGAGTCGGCTCCACTGAGGACTCGAATCCACAGGATCAGGAGCGGATGCTGAGACACACAGACAGGCGGACATCCCGGGCCCCTCCCCCCCATTACACTGCGCGCGCACACACACGTAAAGCGCGGCTGAACAAAAGCACACAATAATAATTAGAGAAGCGGCTCGAGCGCCTCGTCTCACCCGGCGTCCTCCTCTCCCTTGCTGGCTTCGATCTGTCTTCCATCCCCCGCTCCGTTCTGCCCCTCGTCCTGAGCGGCTTCTCCTCCCTCGTCGAACTGCACGTCCGCGCTCGCCGCTCCGTTAAGCGACTCCTCTCCGTTTCCGTTCTCCGAGGTCTCCATAAACTGCTGCTCGCTGTCCTCGGCCATCGCGGCTTATCTTTATCGTTTCAGCCTCCTGTTGGAAAACAAGATACACGAAATAGTGCCAAAAGGACCTTACAAATGTCGTCATCACGGCGCGTCACAGCTAATCTAAATTATAACATTTACCGGCTAACAGTTCAATACATAGACACATTTTAGGTACCGAGTAATCGCAAAACACACGAAGGCATTTTCACTTAAACCAAAGCATTTTGTCAAGCGTGTACGTCCATAACTAGCTCACGTACAATGGCGCACGTAAATATCATACGCTACATGCTAACAGCTGAGATGCTTACATTTGCACTCTAAAACACACTAAAATCTATACACGTCTTAAAAAATCTATATTTGTGCAGCATGACAAAAATTGTGAAGCACTATAAATAAGACATAAAAAATTATATATACCGGCTTACTGTTCCAGCAGCTTTGCGCCTGCGACCACTGATCAAAAATGGCCACCTCTCGCTCACATCGCCGACTCGTGGCAGCTTTTATATTGCCGGAAGCAGACTCGCTTGAATAAAACATTTCTCGATTGGGCAAGCAGAACAAACGGAACGTTGATGGGGCCCTCCCATTGGTCAGCGCCGCTGCCGCGTCATCCGTTACGTACCTCATGCGCAGTTTTTACGCCAGTTCAAACCGAGGGCTCGCGCACTGCACGAAATGGTCAAAAGTCTCTGGCAAAATTGTGTTTTGTTATGTTATGCGTTTGCAATCTATTAAGCATAATAAAATTAGCTAATCATTTACAAAATATCACATAACTTAATAACAAATTATTTTCCTAAGCGCCATAATTATTTTTATTCTATAGTACGTAAAATTACAAGACATCAACCTTAAAGAGACAAATAAGTAATCAGAAACATCTCTCGTAAGATGAATGATAAACTCACTCACTCATCATCTATACCGCTTAATCCTGTATTCAAGGTCACGGGGAAGGGGGGGGGGGGGGGGGGGTGACCTATCCCAGGAGACAAGGCAGGGTACATGCCAATCCATCACAGGGCACCTTTGGACTGTGGGAGGAAACCGGAGTACCCGGAGGAAACCCACCAAGCACAGGGAAAACATGCAAACTCCATGCACACAGAGATGGGAATCGAACCTGGACTCTGGAGGTGCAAGGCGACAGCGCTAACCACTACACCACCGTGCCGCCTAAATGATCAACTTTCAAACATAATCATTCACATAAATATGTATATAAACATTTTCATCTTTTTTTTTCCCCTAAACATCAACATATTTACACGTACAAGGACGTATTTGTCCAGTTATATATAAAATAAACATACCATGTAAAAGAATTATATAACAAATATTTTCTACTATTTCGCATTTTAGTCATCTAACCTGCCAGCTTGAATCTGGGTATGTTTATCTAATAACATAGTGATGAACCAGAAACACTTAATCTTGAGGGATGGAGGTCAGGCTTTATGCCAAGTCAGCTTTAGTTTTGTAATTAATTAATAATTCAAATTCTAAATGAACAGAAATGAATTATTTGCATCCATAATTCAATAAATTCACAAGTCTTTATTTCTTTGGTGTTGCATTATGGCTAGAGTTAAAACATTAAACCATTTAAAAACTGTTCAATAAAAAACACACACACACACACACACACACACACACACACACACACACACACACAAATACTGCAACCCTCATATACAAATACATTATATCATTAATGATCTATTTATAGCTGTAGATTAGTCGGAAAGTCTAATCAATTCTCTCAACGCCCATCAACTACATCTTGATTTAATATAAAAATCCCATATCTTACTCACTCACTCATCGTCACTACCGCTTCATCCTGTGTTCCAGACTGCATGGGGATCTGGAGCCTATCCCAGGAGACTTGGGGCATGAGACGGGTTATATCCTGAACAGGGTGCCAATCCATCGCAGGGCACACACACATACGCACACACTACGGGCAATTTGGGAACGCCATTTAATCTAATCTGCAGTCTAAGTTTTTGGACTGTGGGAGGAAACAGGAGTAACCACGCTAAGCTCTGGGACAACATGCAAACTCCATGAACACCTGGCTGGGAATCGAACCCAGACCCACCCTGGAGGTGCAAGGCGACGGTGTTAACCACCATACCACCGTGCCGCCTTCCCAGAGCTTAATTAGGGGAAAAAAAAAAAAAAACTGTCTACAATTGAAAATTGTAAGGTGACACGAAATATTAAAGTTAAAAACACACTTAGGCATTTTAGGATACACTCATATTTTCAACTTTAGTTCCGTCTTTGGGTGTGAGATGGCATACATTACTGGTCGCAATTGCTCTTACAGCAGGAAAACAACTGAAATCATACAGATTTGTGGTACACACACATAAAAAAAGTATTTTTTCTGACAAACAACTAGCATTATTATTGCATTATTTGTTATGTTCCACATACCAAAAACAGATTTTTGGTTGCCTGCTTCCTTTTAGATTATTCTTTTAAAACCAGTGCTAGAATGGTTTTAACAAGTGAAAACATATCATTGGAACTGAAAAATCAGTTGGTATTGACCAGGTGACAGGAAGGAGTTATTGCATCATAAAATATAACTGCTATTTATGTTGCAAGATGCAAATGCTGGTCAGATCATACTAGTTTACCAGTAAAAGTGGGTGTTTAGGTTTACGGCACAAAAAAGTTATATCTACAATCTTTTTGATTAAGGGGAAACATCGCATGACATTTTTGTGAAACGGTCATGTTTATGATGAAATCAAGTATGGAAGTAATCAATCAATACCTGGATGGTAGGATGTTAATTTACCAAAGCTGGTATCTAAGAGAACATATTGAAGTAGTTTGTTTCTTTTGAACTGCAAAAATTTACCAGCACGTCCAATTTCAACCTTTATTTAACATTGGGAGACTTGCTTGATTTGACCAGCTGTTGAAACACAATAGGTGTTAGATGGGGTGAAAATATACACACAAAAAATAACATCGACCAAATCTCTAAACACTGCATTATGGGAAATCTGTAACCACAGTAACTCAAAAATATATAAGCCGGTAAGCTTGATGCAACAGTCTTTCCATGGAACAAAAAGTTCATAATGTGTATGGTACTTTAGTTCAGCCTTTAACACGGACATCTATTCCACGCTATCCTTGAAGCTGAAACAGCTTGGCAGCAGCACACTAATCTGTAACTGGACAGACAACCTCACCTTTTCCAGTTTCACCCTCAGCATTGGGAGTTCCTCGGGGAACTCAAGCACGAGTGCGCACCCGTTTATGCCTCAAACGGTAGAAAGTTTACAGATGACATCATCGCCTGATCAAAGGTAATGATGAGACGGCTTACAAGAAGGAGAGCCAGCACCTACTGGCATGGTGTGAGAACAGTAAGAAGATGAACGTCGTTGTGGACTTTAGACAGGCTGAAAATCTCGCACACACCAACCACTTAACATTGTCAGAGCTGCTGGTATAAGTTCAGCTATAAGTTCCTGAGAGTCCACATCTCTGAAAACCTCACCTGGTCCCTTTACACAACAGCCCCTCTATTTTCTGAGGAGATGTAAAAAGTGCCTACCTTTGCTCCTAAATTCTTGTGAATCTTTTATCACTTCACCATTTTGAGCACCTTCACAAATTCTGATTTGACCAGAGTGAAAACCATCCAACAGATCATTGGGACTCTCCACTGTGCACCATGGAGGACGTTTACAAAAGACAGGTCAGCCAAAATCCTCATGGTGGTAGGAGCTACAGGTGCCTTAGCACCAACACAATCAAGCGGAGATGGCTTCGCCCTATGGCTGTTTCAATACTGAACAGCAGATCACAGTTCAATAACCACCACACTTCTGCATGGTCTTTGAACTACTACTGCTTTAACCACTACACATCTTCGCACCATCCAATTTATCATTAAAATGTCACTTACCCACTTCTGGATAGATGAACAGAATTTCACTGGGTTTGTACGTGGCAAAGGGACAAATTTGAATCTAGTCTACTAGACTAGACTGAAACTTTTTAAAAACAAACTGAACCTATTAAAATAAAAGACACTTAAACATCAACACCAAAAAAAACCCCACACGATGTGTTAACAGGACATGAATCGGGTGTCGCTTTTTAGGACAAAATAGTTTGAACCCATAGATAAACAATATATGTATAGAAAAACAGCAATACTTTAAAAAATTTTTTTTATCACCTTACATCCCAATTCCTAACCAGCAGTTACATCTCCCCATCATACAATGGACACCTTGGGCGAAACTGAAACCAGGACAGCAAGAGAAAGTTCTGGAAACTGTAAGATAGGTTTGTAATCCAGGTCCAGTAAAGATAGATAAATTTCACCCGTCACACAAACTTCAGCCATACCGAAAACCAATGAGGACACAACCAGAGTGCATAAGCAGGCAGAATCAGACGAGGTAACAGTTTAACTTTAACCACTAGACATTACGTAGAACAATATAGACATATAAAAAACACACTAAAGATACCAGATGATCCGATTTTTATTATTTTATTTATTTTTATCCAAGTTCCATTCTTAGCATTTCTTGGAATTAAGGTGTCTATCTGGTTCCAATGGTAACCTGCCACACTCTGATGAGGTTGTCAGTGTAGCCAGCAAACAGAGTCTGAGAAAGAACAAATATGAAACATTATGCTTAATACAAGTGCTCAAGAGCTCACCTGGCTGCTGCATTTACACTTCACATTTAACAGCCCATTGAAAACAAAACAAAACAAAACAAATACTTGAGGCTCTCCCACACACAGGGATAAACCAGAAGCAGAGTCTGCTCTCTTACCTGTCCATCAGCAGACCAGGCCAGGGAAGTGCACTGTGGCGGCTCAGCCTTGCTGCTGGTGCTGATCACCTCCTGTCTCAGCTCATCAACGATGATTTTGCCCTCCAGATCCTGCAAAGAATGCAGGAACATCAACAGAGATCAGGAACAGGGCCAGAGACACTCTTCTGGATAATTCTCAACAAATAAGCTACTGATTAAAACGGGGGAGGGAAGACCGAATACTGTCCGGCAGACAGGGGTCTCTACAAGAAGTGTTTTCTTCCATGCATCCCCTGCTCATAACCTTAAGAACGTGTTAAATTATGACCAAAGACAAGTGAAAAGCAATTTTGGCCATCTATATACCAGTTTACATTGGAATCTTCCATGCCCATGGGGACCATAGGACAGATTGTTCGGTCTGATCCCATAGCACAAACTGCTGAAAACGTAAACGCCGGCCATGATAGAAAGGCACCACAGGACATCGCACATGATGCACAGCATGGACTGATTCCAAGAATGCTGAGCCGGCCTCCAAACAAACCAGATCCCGATCTAATTGAGCATCCCTGATATGCGCCAAGTAAATGAGTAATCCTAATGCCAGACACTACTGCACGCCTCCAGAGGTCTCGCGTGGCCAGAGCTGCCCCCTGTGTTTTGAATAAAATTCTCAAACCCATTCGTTAAAAAAGTAGAAAAATTGGCAATACCCAGATCTTGATGGAAGGGCCGGTGGCTGCGCAGAGCCAGTATCTGTTAGGGCTGAAGCAGAGAGCGTTGATGGTGTCGCCACTATCCAGAGTGTACAGGTGCTTCCCTTCATTCAGATCCCACAGCATGGCCTGCCCGTCCTGCAACACAAGAAAGAGACAAGGATAAGACAAACCATCAGAGAAAATATATAATTGTATTAGTCTGAACTGACATCACCAAAACTGACAGCTTGCAATGATCTGCTGACTATTCTTAATTGTTAGACAAATCAGGCTTTAACATAGCTTTAACAAACATATCAGCTCGTATTTAGAGTTAAACAAATATGTTACCTTTCCACCAGAAGCACAGAGGGATCCATCAGGGGAAACGGTGACTGTATTGAGGAAGCCGGTGTGACCAATGTGGTTGGTCTTCAGCTTGCAATTGGCCAGGTTCCACACCTGGGAATAGTTACCAATAATACTGTTTCATTTTTTTCCAAAATCTATTACGGCTGCATGAAGTGTCAATAAATTTCCAATTAACGTTTGGAATCACAAAGCCCATTTGTGCAAAATAAACAAAATATTAATTCATCGTATCCATGAACACACCTTAACCATTTTGTCCCAGCCACAGGAGACAATGATGGGGTTGTTGCTGTTGGGCGAAAAGCGCACACAGGACACCCACTCGGTGTGGCCTTCATCCTGTGAACACGCATGCAAACATACACATATTTAAAGCTTAGTCAGAGTGAACTTCAGGCATGCCCCCATCTTCTCTATAACCACATACACATAGCAAACAACTTGAAGGGGACAGGACTTCAAGAGCATGTAGTTAACACCAGAGCATTTAAAGCTGTGAACATGTGATGGTTCAAAGACCAAAAATTGAAATCTACACCATTTGATCTAATTCTTCACTTGTGACCGATTATAGATACAATCAGCCAGACTAACCTGGATGGTGTATTTGCAGACACCCAGAGTGTTCCACAGCTTGATGGTCTTGTCCCGGGAGCCAGACACGATCTGGCGGTTATCAGCAGAAAAAGCGACACTCAGGACATCCTTGGTGTGGCCGACAAATCGGCGGGTGGTGGTTCCACTACAAAAAAAAAAAAAAAGTATACAGGAGTGAAAAACTCGACAAATTCTATGGAACGACAGACCCCCGTCATCTGCTTAGCCAGAATCGGTACATTTCACATTAGGCATGACCGAGTTGTACCATGTCCATTAATGAATGCTTCCCCCTTCCACACTAACCGGTGATCATATTGATTTTTATTTACACTCTCCGATACAGTAGGGGCAGTATGCACCTACTTGCAGCTGCCATTAAACACAAGAGACGTTAACTTTAATGCTACGCCTATTATCGTGGATATTTCGGGAAAACTATCAGCTATGAAGGTGCAGGTCAGAGGATGAGATGGCATGTGCTTCACGGACACTGAGATTTTGAAGGAGACTGACGTCGCGTCTAGACAACCATCTACTCCATTCTGAGGTACAACTCCTTCTTTATATGTTTCGAACTGTGCCCGAATACGTTTTATCATTCACAAAGCCACATTTTCCAGCAGATTCGGGTCTCGAGAGCAAAACAACTGTGCGATTAAAAAAAATAAAATAATAATGTTCCTGAAATTTTTCCATCACTCCTTCCAAAAGTGAATGATCTAACAGAAGCTTATTAATCATGCACCTGCTGCACAGTGTTATAGACGTACTCAATTTTGAAAAAGTCCTACCGAGAGCCATGATGTGCTAAATTTTAACCAACAAGTGTCCTCCGTTAATGTTCCAGTTTCAGGGGCAAATGAAAGACGTTTTCACATTAGGGCCACAGGACTATTTTCAAGAACATCTGACCCCAATATCCAGTTCGCGCTGATCAGTGATAACACAATCGTTCAACACTCGTGAAGTGTGTCCAATCCGTGACCGCAAATCGAATCATATGTGGAAGCCAATCGTACCTGAGAACGAAAGTAGATCCCTGTTTAGATGTGACGTCATCAGTGCCATCTGTTTCCACCGAAATCGGTGTGCTTGTAGCAAGCACCATTTTCATCCTCTGACCTACAGATCCATAGCAGATAAAGTAGGAAGGCACGCAAGAGCGTTACTCTTGACAATTTCCCCAAAATATCAATAGTAAACATTGTAAGCGAAAGTTAACTTTCTCGTTCTCATCCTCATGTCTTTAATGGATGTTCACAAATCAAGTAAGTGCATACTGTCACCTACTGTATCAGATATCATGCTCAAAAATGGAGCACAAAATAAAATATATATATATATAAGCTGGGGAGTAAGGAGGAGATCAATCATTCCTGAATATGGTACGAATCAATCATGCCTAACATGATTGGCTACTTTACTTTAAATTTCGGGTAAAATACCTAACGGGGAGCTACAAGTCAGACACAATAAAACCCGGCACGAATAAAACTCAGTATCGAGTTTCCTTTTTTCGGACTCACGTGGTGAGATCCCAGAGACGAAGAGTGCTGTCCCACGACCCGGACAAGGCAAACTGGCCGTCCGATGAGATGACCACATCACTGATGAAGTGCGAGTGACCACGCAGAGCGCGCTGGGGCACGCCATAGTTGGTCTCATCACGGGTCAGCTTCCACATGATGATGGACTTATCTGCAGGAGAACATCAGGACAATTTAAGAAGTGTTTTCATACATGGCTTTCTGACAGTCCAGTCACATGGGGTGGAATAATAGTGCTTAATATTCATTCATTCATTTCTTTACTAAAAGGAAGATGCTTGCTTATAGAAACAGCATAACAGTAAACTAAGATTCATTTTAATAGTTGTGAAATAATTTAAGGAATATTATTGTACCATGAACTTGAGAGCATTTCCTTTCACATAAACAACTCCTAGAACTAAATACTTCTTCCAAGTAACAATAAATTAAATTAAACAGTAATAAGCCGTAATATTTGTGTTTCTCTGGTTATATGTGTAAGTTATTAACCAGAGCACTGATCTGTGTACCACATAGCAAAGCCGGCACACACACACACACACACACACAGTCATGGCGCAGGCGCTCCTCACCTCTGGACGCGGACAGAATCATGTCTGGAAACTGAGGAGTTGTGGCGATTTGGGTCACCCAACCACTGTGGCCCTTCAGGGTCCCTCTCAGAGTCATCTGCTCGGTCATTTTGGTGAACCTATATCGCACCTTTCAGGGTCGATGGCTTTAGATTGAATCGGACGGCTAAGCTAGCCTATCTCCTCAGTTTTTCAGGCACAGGAAAAGGACCGAGAAACACCCGGAAGCAAATCTTCAGCGCGCGGGGTCGTTCCGGATGCATTCTGGGATCTGTAGTCATGTCGTTTGAAGTTGAACGGCGAAAAGTATTTCTGGCTTTTAAAAAATACAGGGACTGTATGTGAATATTATAATCATTTAAATATTTACAGCCTTTATCAAATATATTTGATGTATTAGGCAAACCTGTACAACCATATTGTTTATTTATTTACTGGAATGTTCCTATTCATCTTCAGCTTTCTTCTGGAAACCTGAAGGTTTTGTGCCAACATTGACTGGTATTTTAAACTGTTCATAATTTCCTCCACTTTGATTATGGCCACAGTTCCAGCTGAAGATTTATACATTTTTATACAATTATACATTTTATTCTTCATTAAATAATTACACACTGTTTATTAATACTCTTTAATTATGCAAAGCATCTGCTGGATAAACATATTTATTGAGATATATGTTTCCAATATTTATTGTAAAGAAAAAATATTAATAATACTGTACAGTACTTTGCAAAAGTCTATGTTCACAATTATTGCAACAGAAGAAAAAAAAAACACAAACACTCCCATGATGCTGGAAAAATCAGTGTGAACAATCATGCTAAGATTATTTAATCCTCTATGGATTATCTATCAGATGATAAAAAGTGAATCGTCTGAAGAATCAAATAAAAAAATGAATGAGAATGAAGAATTGCATGTGAAAAATTTATTACTCAATTCATTACTGTACCTGTTCCTTCCAGAGGATTTTCTTAATGTGATGAAAAGAGTGAAGATTCTAAACCTTTCTGTAAAGGTCTTGATATTCACACTAAATATTACTAAATATTAGATATTTAGACAGATATTTGGTTGCATTATTAAATGTAAAGACCAGCAATCAACTGTTGAACGTTAATAGAAATATGTATTGTTTTAAAATATATATATAGCTCGTAGTGCCTCAGTTTAATCTGTATTCTCACTCTTCTGTCTTTCAGCAGCAAAAAATTGCTGTCCGTTATTAGTAAAGGAAGGAGGCACTGCATTGTTAAAGAGAGTTCTCAAGCTGGAGTCTTCTCATCAGGACGCAACGACTATGTTATAGGTATACCTAGAACTGAAATCTTCAGAGTGAACACTGGCTGTATCCTAAACCCATAGTGTTTTCACTGGATTGGTTAAGTGGAGAGTATTCACTGTCCCACATAATATGTAGCACAGCACAATCAGCTGGTAATTTAGA
The DNA here is from genome assembly GCA_030347435.1 of Clarias fuscus. NCBI lineage: Eukaryota > Metazoa > Chordata > Actinopteri > Siluriformes > Clariidae > Clarias > Clarias fuscus. The sequence continues at coordinate 5,252,878 of CM059230.1, read as the reverse complement.
CATTGCTGTCAAGTGCGTTTTCAAAATCTGGATCTTCAAACTGTAGTGAAAAAGCACCTTCCAGGTTAAGTCTATCTTTAATTCAATCCATCAGCTGACTGAGAGCTTCTGGTACAGTGGAACCTCGGATTGCGAGTAAACTGGTTAAGACGAGCAATTGTTAAACGAGTGAGTCTTGATTCACGAGTAGCAAGCATCATCCAGTATCATGTGGCACGCATGCGCTTGTTGTTTTGACACCGAGGGTCGTGTGATCCCAGCTGAGCCAAGGGTTGTTCTTTCTCTCGAGCTGCCGAATTGTGGGGAATCGTCTCCCACACTCGGTCTCGGTGCTCGTGCGTCACTTGTATAGTTAATATCCGTGCGCGCGTCTACTTTTCACTATACCAGTGTGACCACGTACACATAAAGCATCTTTTGTTTCGTGTGTGTGTGTATGTGAAATTACACAATTAACTTTACATTTACTTCACAAAGTCCACTTCAGTAGTGCAGAAATAGTCCAAGAATCCCTCTATTTGTTCCATCACCAACTTTCTCATTGTAGATAAATGTCTGTCCACAAGGTGGCAGTCCACCATTCCCTGCTCATGCGGAAACCCCGTAGACAATGCGCACGTGCACTGAACTCAAAATTCTTTATGCTGTTTTTCTTCAAATTGCTCGTTAGTGAAACAATACGAAGAAGTTCTCTGTTCTTCTTTTTCATGCAGTTGGAAAAGCCCCCCCCCCCCCCCCCCAATCCTCAGTACTTCACTTAATACCACCTTTAGCAGAAGATTTTTTTTTTCATGGACCTGGCAACTCTTGAGTCACCTTACTGATTTCCATATTGTAAAACTGATGTTTTCTGATCACATGCTTCGACCACACATACCACATTCACACTGACTGCACTATTTTAACAGATACACACCAAATGAAGACCACTGGTGAACATTTAAAAACTACAATGGGACGTAGTTGTTCAAAAGGGCAAAGAACTAGTCATCCTTTTATAGGTGAGTCATGTTTTATTCAAAATTCGATCAATTGGGTCTTCAATTAACATTTCTAAAACGAATATAAAAGAAGAATCCAAAAGATCAAAAAGGCGGGGAACATGTCTTTAACAAAGCCTTATCATTTGCAGCCAGTTTGACTAGAAATCAGATTTAGATTTATCTTTGAATATATAAGTTTGAGACCATTGTCCTAAATTTTGATAACAGTCTCATCCGAATGTTTTTTTAGTTACAGTATTTCATTAGGCCTCTAACACATTTATTACCAGAGTTTCGTAACCCATTTCTTCAACCATAGACGTCTAGTGTGCCCCGAGAAAAGCTCAGAAAAGTATTGAAATTCATGATGGGTGATGATCAGTACTGAAACAAAAATCCAGTCAGGATAAAGAGTAAAACTGAACCAGTTCTTTTCTTTCTATTTCAAAACTAACGGCTATTGTTATTTTTATTTTTTGGATTTTTCCCCGATTTTCTCCCTAATTTAGTCGTGTCCAATTCCTCCCCGTCACTAGGGGGCTCCCACATTAAGGCTACTACTACCACTCAGCCGGGAGGGCCAAAGACTATCACGTGTTTCCTCCGAACCACGTGACACCAGCCGACCGCATCTTTTCGAACTGCTCGCTCACGCACCGTTGGGGGCGGCGTAACACACTCGGAGGACAGCGCTATTTACTCCCTCCGTTGCGCGAGCTCACAGACGCCCCTGATTGGCTGTAGAGCCGTGATTAATGTGGGAGCGCTAAGTACCTCTCATCCCTCCCCTCTGAGAGAGCTCGGCCAATCAGCTCTCTCTAGACCTCCGGCTGCGAGAGGTTACAGCACCACCCGGGATTCGAACTAGCGATCTCCGGATGATAGGGCGAGCGCTTTAACCACTGCGCCACTCGGAGGCCCCAAAACTAACGGCTATTTTAAGCAAACCAAATATCTTAAACTAAATCGAAATACATTTCTGACTTGCGGGTTTTCATATGACGGTACAGCCGAAGTCTGACTACAGCCGAGTGTCTGCACAGCAGTTCGTGTGGGAGAGTGGTGATGAGGAGATCGTGAGCAGGGCTGGGGAGGAGAGACGCATTCATTTGTCTGACCATCCTAAGTCTGTCCTGTACCAGAGATAACAGCTGCCCATGACCTATGACCTCATGGTCTCATTCCAAATGCAGCAGCTTGCAACCAAACAGGTGATAGAAAAACACAGGGACTTAAACACTTTAAAGACTCAGTTATGACTGCTGAGGACGTGACTACTGTTCTCTGCCAACAGCTGGAGGAAGGAGCTGTTCGGAAATCCATCCAATCATCAGGAGACTTAAGTTGGCAGCGGTGCGAGCGGACACTGCGAGACCTGGACAAGGTGCTTGATCACCTGGAGGAGCACTCCTCCCTCAGTTATGTCTCCCATATACCCTAAATGCTTGGAAGCTCTATGAGTCTTCCCATGGAGGTACAGTACAGACCAAACGTTTTTGACACGCCTTCTCATTCAAAGAGGTTGAATTTGTATTATGGCAAGAAAAAAGCAGCTAAGTGAAGAAAAAAAACGAGCGGCCATCATTACTTTAAGAAGTGAAGGTCAGTCAGTCCGAAAAATTGGGAAAACTTTGAAAGTGTTTTCAAAAAATCTCGGCTCTGAACTTGTGAATTTGCAATGCATGCAAACCACACCTCAAACACAAGAGAGACATACAGAATATGTTTTGCTAAAGGCATTGCAGATCCTGTCATTTGGTGATATAACTGACAGAACACAGCTCTATTTCACTATTATATGCTCCATTATTGGCAACGTTTCCCACTGAAGCAAAAACATGTTATATTTGCCATACAAAGGGAAAAAGGACATGCAAATTGTCCAACTGACAACAGCAAACCACTTGCTTGAAAGGATGGTACTGTTTTATTCTATCATCTTAGCTTTTATTTCTCTCACTGAGCACAAAAGCCGTCGATTACAATAACAAGGATATGCTTAAAACTAAAACAAAATGCTACGACTTGGTTTTAGGTATGTTTGCATCTCCCTGAAAGCTAATTCTAACATTGTCGGATAAAACAAGCCGACATAAACACATAAATAGAATCTGTGTAGACGTGTGCACTGGATACCTCAACCAAACAAAATAATAAATAAAAATATATACTGTATGTTGGAAGTCAGATTATTTCTGAATCTTCTTCCAGTAATCGGCATGTTAAAAGTAAATGATAAAAATCTTACACCTTGTCTAACAAAAAACAAAAAAAACAAAGTAGATAGCTCAAAATAAACCTAATCCTATTCACAGCAGAGATAAGTAAAAATACAGTGATACACGCAACAGTTTCAACGTTTACATTCTTTTCACGGTTACCAGAAACAATGCATGTTGTCCCGCCTGCGGTACAGCCGACCCCTGAGAGATTTATTACAGCCAGCATGATGGGAAACCAGTCTATAATATCTCCAAGTTAAATTCACAGCTATGGTTAAAGCGCTCGCCCTATCATCCGGAGATCGCTAGTTCGAATCCCGGGTGGTGCTGTAACCTCTCGCAGCCGGAGGTCTAGAGAGAGCTGATTGGCCGAGCTCTCTCAGAGGGGAGGGATGAGAGGTACTTAGTGCTCCCACATTAATCACGGCTCTACAGCCAGTCAGGGGCGTCTGTGAGCTCGCGCAACGGAGGGAGCGGATAGCGCTGTCCTCCGAGTGTGTTACGCCGCCCCCAACGGTGCGCGAGCGAGCGGTTCGAAAAGATGCGGTCGGCTGGCGTCACGTGGTTCGGAGGAAACACGTGATAGTCTTCGGCCCTCCCGGCTGAGTGGTAGTAGTAGCCTTAATGTGGGAGCCCCCTAGTGACGGGGAGGAATTGGACACCACTAAATTAGGGAGAAGATCGGGGAAAAATCCAAAAAAAAAAAAAAAGAATACACAAGATTGCAAAGGAATAACTTACAGGACATAAACCATATTACGCTGTTAGTCAACAATATTGGTTTATTTGTTCATTTGTTTGTTTAATTGATAAATAATTATTTCAATAAGTTTAAAAATAAATTATTACACAGACCATTCTTGTGCCAGTAAAACTGTAAAAGCTGTTAAATGAGAGTCGGGGTGTTTTTAATTATTAACAACAATATTAATTGTAAAGGTATGTATGAAAGTAAATGCATTTTAATGCTGTCTATTATTAGTTGCAGGAAATGACAATTAAATCAACAAATTTCAGTAACTTTTTTGCTATAGAAAATTCACATGTAAAACCAACTGTACTCTAATCCACTCTACCCTTGCTAATAACTACAACCATTCACTTTGCAATATTCAGTTTAATATTTTTTTCATTTGCTTTCAGATGCTCAAACTAAGTCATTAATCATCAATTTAATGACTTTTGATTTGTATATCGCTTTTAACTTTTGCTAGTTTTTAATTATTATTTTTTTTATGCAAGGGAACCAACACTTTGTGTGTCTGTGTGTGTTTGTACAATCCATCTAAAAAATAATCATAATTTTTTTTTTTTTCTTCCAGAAGTCTAACTCTTGTATTGTGGATTGATTACATATAAAGTTAAATATTTCACTTGGGAAAAACTGCAGACTTGACTGCTGTCCAGTAACCACCTCATTGTAATTAGAAAATCTAATAATAAAAGTAAATATCTATTTATTCATTTATCTTTAAATAATTTAGATATTGACCATTAGGCATCATCATTAGGATGATGAAGGAAGGATAAAGTCACTAATTAGTTTTATTAACAGAAAAGAATTACATGTTGACCCTTTTGCAAAGTTAAAGTAATTTGAGGGCAGAGGACATCAGGAAAGATTTGATGCTGTAAAAAATGAAGTGACAAATTGTATTCGGAAAAATGTCAAATGTATTCGGAAACACGTGGCATGTCCTGGTGCTACCAGGTGGCGGACAAAGCAGCACCAATCAAATTTTCACATGGTTTTTGTTAAGGGTCTTGCTCACTTGAGCACGGCCTTAACCCTCAACTGCTCAAAATCCTATAAATATAGAATTCCTCTTTTTTGAATTCTACAACCATTTTGTGTCAAAGCATTGATTTTGCTTCAAAAATGACCTTAACTGACTTTACTAGACGTGACCCGAACATTATCTTGACATGTAAGGCAAGCGTCCACCACCTCGGCTGCTCCATGTCGAGGGGTCGCCACAGTCGACCATCCGATCCGCACAACAACTTGGCACAGGTTTTACGCCAGATGCCCGTCCGGACGCAACCCTCGCATTTTATCTGGGCTTGGGACCGGCACTTCATCCAGTGGCGTTTGGGCATTTTGATACAATATGCTGGTAAGAATTTAAACAAACCGCACAACAGCTGTGCTGTATACAGCCATATAGCACTCTACAGTTTTTTCTCTACTCTACAGTAGATTGTGCATTATTATTAGTGTTAATAGTAGTAATATGAATTCATTAACTATTGATTAATAAAAAAAAAAAAATGTTGACACATGATTGTGTAATGGTGTGAATAGTTCGGAGTGCGCCACCTGATTATAAAGAAACCACCTCAAATGCCTCCAAAGTCTCAAAACCAACTTGACTGAGACTGATTTCACGTGACCCTAAGCTTGTTAGTGTTTTTATGTATTGTTTAATGACATGCTTTATTTATACACTTTAATTGCAGGAGCAGTGGTGTAGGTTTCTCTGCCTGCGTGTGCTTTTCAGAGCTGGGGGCAGAGGGTTACCACCGGCTGATGGTTAGATAGTAGAGTTCAAAGCACTACACAATACAACCATATATGTGTGAATATGTGTGTAGATGAAGCAGTTTGATTATACTCTGTCTCTCTCTTTCTAATGCTGTTTCGTATGTAGAGTACATCGGGAGCAGGGGCTTCTCCACGGGGAGGATCAGCCATTGCTGATGTGCAGAGATGCTGCGGTTCAGATATGAAAACAGGAGCAACACTCAGCACGCTGCACAACACACACAGCTCAGCACTTGACCGGGACACTAACACTGGAATGTAATGCAGGTACACGCAAAACTGCACGCACCAGCTACACTAATAATTGGACTCTCTTACAGACACATTTGCCATTTAAATACATATGCATACACTCCAGTAGGACAGGCAAGTCCTTGGCAAACACACCTGCTGCATAAGGTTTTATTGTACAGTACACATCACAAATGTTAACACTCACACACAATATTCAGGGCCCAAGCTGACATCAGTCCTATATAGTGTGTGAAGTGTGCAAGTTGTAGGTTGCACCCAGGCGGCAATGGCTTTTTGTACGTCTTAACACACTCAGAAGACAAACGGGTTGTGCGGTGCACCCGGGTGGCGATGGCACAGGGTGCTTGGGCCCGCTCATCGTTGCTTGCAACTATATTTAGTTTTGTTAGTTTATGTTGTATGTAGCACCTTGGTCCTGGAGAAACGTTGTTTTGTTTCACTGTGTACTAGTATCGTTCTATCAGCAAATGGGGACGAGCACAGCGTCCCACCAAGAAATGTTCTGAACAGTTCCCACGTAGAAGACTGGGGGATGGGGTGGACACCGATATCCCTATATGTAGGAACCGATATCCCTATATGCTCACATTAATGGTTGCCAGCCTACGTTGTCATTTTGTCGGTTACACCAAACGTTAAAGAGATAACATTTCTGATTTGTGAACCATCCTGTACCTACAGGCTAGGCTAAAATATGTCTGTCGAAAAGGCTTTACACATATTATACATCCAAAATTGGATTTGCTTTTTTAGTTTGCTTTATTCATATCTTACACGTCCAAAACTGCCCTAATTAATCACTCAATTCTCTGAAGTTGTAGTTAACATTTACCTGTATTACTTAACGTAAACTAAACATAAACCATACTTCTACAGCATTTATTGATCTAAATGATAATTTCAACATTTAAAATCAAAAGATGTATTTGTTAACATTAGTTAATGCACAGTGAAATAAAATTAAGAAACAACTATTTTTCCATTAACTAACATTAACTGTAACAAATGTATTGTTCATTGTTAGTCCATGTTCGTTAATAAATTAGCTATTGTTAACAAATGACACCTTAATGTAAAATGTTACCAGAAATTCAGTTTTTTTTTTTTTTTTTTTTTTTTTTACAGGTCCATCTACAACATGGAGAAAACACTGGCAGCACAATCACAGAGACCAGCAGACCTCCTGTCCTAAGCTCATTCCCAGATCAAGCCCACCCTCCTTGGTTTGAACATACACTTCCTCCTCCCTTCTACCTAGATCAATCCCACACTCCACCTTTCCACCCAGATCATAGTAATGCTCATCACTTCAACCAAGAACACACACTCCCTCCTCCCTTCCACGCTGATTACACCAACCCTGCACCTTATCACACAGATTAAATACACACAACAGTAACATCTCACCGAAGTGAAGCTACCAACTTTCATCCCTGATAAGAAGGTTATACTTCTACTGCGTCCTCTCACCAGCCAGCCACTAACAGTCTTCAGCCTCAGCATCCAGCCCAGCCCACACAATTGATAGTGTTTAGAAATAATAATTTAGCAGTTTAAGAACTGGATGGGCAAAACCTGCATCCTATTTTGTATTCATCCGTACTCTGGGAATTGAATGTTTAGAATGGACTTTTTGTTTCATTCTTGTAATATGTAACCACTGTTCATTTGAGCTATCTCAGGTTATTTAGAGGAGTTTAGCTTTGTTTTGATCTCATGTGACTTGAATGCACTTGGCATTTCTATTTTCCAACATGTGACCTAGTTCTGAATACGGTTGAAATAAAGGCACGTTCAGCAATCAAACAATGTGGTCTTGATTTTATTGGCACAAGATAACTTGGTCATTTGAGTGGGACTATACATCGCCACAAATAATTGAAAGGTATTCATACTACAGGTATATTACATTCATATTATAATGTATTCACACATTCTTATCTTGCCGTATTGCCGTGGTCATACCGTTCAGCAAAATGATTGGGTGGTACCTCCCGAACTCTCCAAAAGCAGGCACTGGGTCACCATCATCACCTGTAGTTTCAAGAGGGCCAGCTGCAGGGAGGTCCTCACCATATGTTTCATTGTACTTCTCACATATATTACTGATGCAGAGTGCAACAAAAAAATAACAGTGGGGACCAAAGCTATGTCAACATGAAGATGTTTGGCTAGTCATCTCCATCTACCAAATGCACATTCTTTTTTTTTTTGTTCAAACTTTTTATTGTGTAGTCATCATTACAGATATAAATTTTAAGCGATTGTCCATTTTTAACAATATAAACATGCAGAGAACAATAAAACAAGCATCAAGTACAATCAAACATGAACTAATAACCACACCCCAAAAAAATACAAATAGAAAACCCCCTAACTAAAAAAATAAACAAACAAAAAAACAAAAAACAAACAAAAACAAAAAAAACTACACTAATCAGAAGGCAGAAAATTGAGTGATTTAAAATATGAAATAAAAGATTGCCATTTTTTAAGAAAGCTACTCCTCCTAGAGCATCTAATCTTTTCTAGTTTTAGAAAGGACATGGTATCTATAAGCCATTGAGATGCACTAGGAGGCTTGGCAGATTTCCAGTGAATCAGAATACGACGCCTCGCTATTAAAGAGGTAAATGCCAAAATGTCCAGTTGTTTGTAACTGAACTGAGACCTGACCCGTGGAACCCCAAAAATTGCAATAGCAGGGCAAACGTCAATATCAACCCTGAGCACCTGTGACATCACTGTAAAGTAGTTAACCCAGTAATTTTGCAGTTTAGAACAAGTGAAAAACATGTGACTTAAAGTACACTGAGATGATTGACATCTGTCACATCTGTCCTCTACAGCAGAATATATTGCAGATAGGCGGGCCTTAGAAAAATGAATTCTGTGTAGTACCTTAAATTGTATGAGGCTCAGACGAGCACATATTGTACTAGAACGTATTCTGTCCAAAGCAGCAGCCCACCATTCCTCTTCAAACTCCTCTCCAAGCTCCCCCTCCCAGGCTCTTCGAATTTTATCAATAACACTCCCATCTAAAGATAATAACCGACCATAAATTCTTGAAATTTGGGACTTATGGTGAGGGTTAAACTTCAAAAATTCTTCCCATTCTTGCATAGGAGGTAAAGAGGGGTAGCCAGGAAACAGAGTGGCAGCACAATGTCTAACCTGTAAAAACCGAAACAGATGGGAATCAGGCAGCCCCAGTTCTGAAGACAACTGTAGATAACTGCAAAAGGTACCTTCTTTATATAGGTCTTGAAAGCATCTAATGCCTTTTCCGTACCATTGCTTAAAAACAGGGTCAGTAATAGATGGTGGAAACATGTGATTGTTCTGTAACGGCATTAATGATGAGGCAGAGATAAATTTGAAATGCCGCCTGAATTGACCCCAGATCCGAAGGGTGGATATGACTACCGGGCTATGTGTTAAGGAAGTAACTTTACAAGATAGGGGTGAAGTAAGCAATGCCAATAATGAGGTAGATACACATGAACTTGCCTCCAATCTGCACCACAGTGCATTAGATGGATTGAGCCAAAATGTTAATTTATGAACATTTGCTGACCAGTAATAAAACATAAAATTGGGAAGAGCTAGCCCACCACTAAGCCGACATCTCTGAAGTACTGATTTACGAATTCTGGGCACTTTTCCACCCCACAGAAAGTGGGTAACAATCTGGTCGATAGATTTAAAGAAGCGCTTAGGAAGAAATAAAGGAATGCACTGAAAAACAAAAAGAAATTTAGGTAAGATATTCATTTTAACTGCATTAATTCGACCCGTCAATGATAAATATAGACTTTTCCATCTCTGAAAGTCAGACTTAGTTTGCTCTAACAAAGGAGAAAAATTAGCGGATAACAGAGAGGGCAGGGATCTGGTAATATTAATGCCAAGGTACCTCAATCCTGTTTTACTAATTTTAACTGGAATGTCTGTCTGTAGGAGTCCCAAAGCCAATGTATTAATAGGGAAGCATTCACTCTTCTGAAGATTCACCTTATACCCAGAAAATGATCCAAATTTTTCTATAATGGATAAAATATTTGGCAGACTCAATATTGGATTAGAGATATATAATAGCAAATCATCAGCATAAAGTGACAATTTTATTTCAATACCCGCACGGACCACGCCCCGAAACAGAGATGACGACCTCAAAGCAATCGACAATGGTTCAATGGCCAATGCAAACAACAGCGGGGAAAGTGGACACCCCTGCCTTGTTCCCCGTCTCAGATTAAAATAGCTGGATTTTACGTTATTGGTGTGTATGCTAGCCTGGGGAGAAGCATATAATAGGCGTATCCAAGAAATAAATTCATTCCTAAACCCAAATTTTTGAAGCACAGCAAAAAGATATTCCCACTCCACTCGGTCAAATGCTTTCTCTGCATCAAATGTAATCACAACCTCAGGTGTTACAGCAGAATGTTTGGAGTGAATTACATTTAGAAGAGTGCGAACATTAAAATATAACTGTCTCCCCCTAATGAAACCTGTTTGTTCCTCAGATATGATCTTTGGAAGTATGGTTTCCAGGCGAAAAGCCAACACTTTGGCCAAGATCTTGGCATCGACATTCTGTAACGACAGAGGTCTGTAGGAGCTACACGACTTGGGATCCTTATCCTTCTTTAAGAGCAGAATTATGGATGCTTGTGTTAGTGTCTCTGGTAGGAAACCCTTCTCTAAGGATTCCACATACACATTTAAAAGTAATGGGACCAATTTACTTTGAAATTTCTTAAAAAACTCAACTGGAAAACCATCAGGCCCAGGTGCTTTATTACACTGCATCATTTTAATTGCTTGTTTAATTTCTTCCACATCCAAAGGAGCATCAAGATCTGCAGCAGCAGCCGTATCTATTGGGATGACATTTAAATCCTTTAAAAATGAAATCAGATCGTGGGTGTCTGATGGAGATTCAGCTGAATATAAGGTAGAATAATATGATTTAAATACAGCATTGAAGCCTTCCGGATCAGATATCAAATTACCTGATGAGTCCTGGATCTGTGGAATCAAGCGACTGCCTGCCTGCCGTCTTAACTGATGTGCCATGAGCCGACTAGCTTTATCACCGTATTCATAATAAGAACTACGAGTATGCAACAGGAGCCGTTCAGCATCAGTTGTTAAAATGATATCAAGTTCAGTCTGCAGATCCAGACGCTGTTTAAAATGGACTTGAGAGGGGAAGCTAGCCAATTGTTGGTCAAGGTGGAGAATAGCAGAAGTAAGCTCACGTACTCTTGCAGTGCGACATCTATTTAAATTTGCAGAATAAGAAATAATCTGCCCTCGGAGGTATGCCTTAAGTGTCTCCCACAGTAAGGAATAAGAAACTGTGCCGTCCTGGTTTGTAGCCATAAAGTCATCAATTGATGTTACAATAAAATCTATAAATTTTTCATCAGACAAAAGCAGAGAATTAAACCTCCACGATGAAGAATATGGAGGTTGTACAGACAACTGCAAATCAACGCTGAGAGGAGCATGATCAGAAATAACAAGAGCGTGGTATGAAACTGATGTTACTTTAGAAAGTAATAAGCTATCTATAAAAAAATAATCAATGCGGGAATATGACTGATGCACTTGGGAGAAAAAGGAAAATGCCTTAGCTTGAGGATTATAGAATCTCCAAGGGTCAACACATCCATTGCTAGACATAAACTCTGCAACTGACCTTGACATCGATGACACAGCCCTTACTTGAGAGCTAGAGCGGTCCATAACCGGATCCATTACACAGTTCAGATCCCCAGCGAATATCAATGAGTGGCTATTCAGTGCGGGAAGAATCCCAAATAATCTATTCATGAAGCCAGGATCATCAAAGTTCGGCGCATAGACATTAACAAGAAGTACAGGTTTCCGTAACAGCAAGCCAGCAACGATCAAGTATCTTCCATTTTTGTCAGCTATTACCTTATGACAAATAAACTGAACCCTCTTGTTAATTAGTATTGCAACCCCTCTAGCTCTGGAATTGAAATTTGAGTGAAAAACTTCGCTGACCCAGGGGCATTTCAGTTTAATCTGATCCTGACTTCTTAAGTGTGTCTCCTGCAAAAATACTATATCAGCACTTAGCCTCTTCAAATGAGAAAAGATCTTTGACCTTTTAATTGGATTTCCCATGCCTTTAACATTCCATGTTAAAAATCTAATTGTCGAATAGGCTGGATTAGACAAAGAACCAGAAAAATGTGCCATCTACTCCACTAATCCACTGAAAAATAAAATCAAAGACATATTCATACCTTCTGCGAAACAAAACAAAAACCAAAGACACAAAAAACAGGCAAACAAAAAACAAGCAAAAAACCAAACACCCACCCCCTGCAAACAATCCCACCCATAAGCACAACCAATATTCACATCACTAGTTGATGTGAAACTATGTGCAGACTCCAGTTGGAGCCAACCCATACTGCTCACTCTCGCGATTAGAAACAAACAAAAAAAGATGGAACCCTGCAGACTGTCCCACTAATTACTAATAACAGAAATGCACAATATCTCAATCATTGCAACATTAAGCCCATTTTACTCCAACTTAGCCACCAACACCCTACATACACATATACTTCAATCAAGAAACTCTGACAAAGACTACGACCAGACTCTTCATAATATCTTCTGTAAAACACTGGAAAACCCTTTAAACAGAGTCTGGACCATAATAGCTTATAACTTAGTAATAATAATAATAATAATAATAATATTAATAATAATAATCCTACAGCACAGTAGTATGGAGAAACTACTTCACCCCACTCACATGCTCAGATACTCATGAAACATTTGGTTCTGTTCGTTGAGATAATAAACTACTGACATATTCTTTAGCCAAGTCTGGTGAGTTAAACTGTTTCTCCACTCCATCGTAAGTAACACGCAGCTTGGCTGGATGAAGAAATCCAAATTTCACCCCCGGAATCTTCCGCAGCTGCTGACGGACATCATTGAAGGCAGATCGAGCACGAACAGTTTTTACAGTGAGATCCGGAAAGATGCTAATTTTCATATCATCAACTATAAACTGCCTCACTTCCCGCGCACGCTGCAGAGCCGCAGTACAGTCTGAGTGGTAATGCAACCTCGCCACAACCGCTCGTGGACGCTCTCCCGGCTTGGGCTTGGGCTGCAGCGTGCGATGTGATCTGTCAACCATAACGTCCCTGTCAGTATTAAGGACTTTTTTGAGCAATTCCGAGACAGCTAGGGTGGTACATGGTTTGTCTTCTGGAATTCCTATGATCCTTATATTATTGCGTCGAGATCTGGCTTCCAGGTCTTCACACTTATCTTCCAATTTAGCCACAGTGGCCATGAGGGAGTCCACCTTGTCCTCCAGCACGGTGACGTCATCAGAACAGGTAGAGAGTGACTGTTCCATATCCTTCACTGTACTTTTCAGCGCAAACATGTCCGTTTGCACCGAAACAAGACTATTAGAAAACTCCGCTTTCACCGCCTGAAGTTCACTCTTAATAGTCGATAAATCATCACCGAGCATGGACCGTAACTCCGAACGAAAGATTTCTGCCAGTTCGTTACGTAACGATGACAAAATTTCAAATTTTAGTCGCTGAGTGTCGTCTGAAGTCATCTCGAGTCCGGTCCGCTCCTCGGCGCTGGCTGCGTCACTCTCTGCCATGGATGGACTAACGGTAGCAGGCCGCTGTTGGGTTGTCTGTTCGTTACCGAGTTTATTGGCTCTAGTTTTCATTTTAATTTATCCAAAGTAAGGAAAAGTAACCCGAGCCTACTAAACTTTATTACAGATACTCGGTAATACAAAAACTGTGCTTTAATATAGATTTTTAGTGGAATTCTGCAGGACCCTCCGTAAACACGCTCTACTCCATCGAACGCCTAACCGGAAGTCCCAAATGCACATTCTGACGCCATTCCATCCCTGCCTAGCCTCTGGTTAAAGTAGTGGTTAAAGAATTTTCATTTTTGGGTGAACTGTCCCTAGCTAATAATATACCTGGATAGGCTATGCTAAATGCAATGGAAGTTAGGATGCTGCTTACCAGATGACGGTATATTTGAACATGGTTTGTGGTCCAGTACAGCTTTCAATATCACAGAATGCCACCCCTTTTGATTAAAGCAGTCGGTGTGTTCCTCAGATGGAGCGATGACCCCAGCGCAGTGAGGGATCCCCCAGCGGGCTTTGAAACCTCTTAAGACGTTCTGAAGCTCATCCAGCCGTGGAAGCTGGAAGTACTCACTCCACAGCTCGTCTTGCATGGCTTGACAGAACTTGATGACTACAGGCAAACTGATGCGCTGCTCATCCCAAACAAATGCGCGAATGTGCGGTAGCCCACACCTATTGCAAGCCACCAGAGAGCAACCCTGACGTGCATCTGCAAAGAGATGGCCCGACGAAACATCTTGTCGTCGTATGAGAGGAATGTGGACAAACGTTGACACAGCATATCAAAGGTTGGCTTGGATTTGGATATAGGCAACAAATCAGAATTGGGCATCAAGACCAGCAGTGTAAACGGGGCGTTAGAGCAACCATTGCATTAACATGTGATTTTTGTTACATTTATTCAATTTTATACGTCATTGCACAAATGTAGTTATTCAGGTCTACTTAATTGTTTTAATGACTTTTACTCAGTTCATGAAGTATATATATAGGATTTTGTAACTTTTATATTTACTCAATATTTTTAAGTGTGAAAATGTTTGACCAAAAAAAAATTGAGATTAGCACAGTTTTATTTTAGATTCTGCTCCCTTCCTATCTATATTGTAAACTTACGTAAGCAGATTTTTGTCTGCTTATGCAACTTTACAATAAATAATATGAATGTCTTTTAGCATATAGTGATAATAGTAGGAGCACTACATTTTATTTATATACATTATATACATTTTATCCGGACTTAGCACAGGCACTGCATCCAGTGTTTTAAATTCTTAGGTAATTAGGTGGACAATTTTTCTAAACACAGTGTTGAATTTACTTAATTAAAATGATTTATCTGCATGGTTACTACTATGTTGTCCTATGAATATAAACATTTAAGTTGAGCAAACTTAATATTTTAAATTCTTTCTTCAAACGTTTCACATCGCGTCAGTGCGCATGCGTAGTTTTTGTCGCGGCGGCAGTTTGCATGGGGTTTCCCTTCATTAAGAGCACTCAGGCAGGGGCTGCACGTGCACCGGTCCAGGTAAGTTTTCTTTTAGTTTTGTTATCAGAAATAACTTACATTAATTACACAAATACGTTTTAAAGTGTAATATAATGTTCCGAACATACTATTCTAAGGCATGTAATGAAATTTTTTCACGGAGCTCAGACACCTATTTAGCGATCTGCGGAGTTCACTCCACGTGCTTCATTTAAAGGAAATGTTGAGTATACTCTAAAATTTGAAGGGAATAAATAAAAATATACGGTTAGAGTGTGTAAATTAAAACAATAAATAAGTGGATTATGTGTCGTAGGCGAAGTTGATTAACGTTCGTCTGCACTGTTGGAATTCATGGAAGGCTTTAAGACCCAGCAGAATCCTTTGCCGACTGGTCCATTCCATTTCACCTACCGCGGTTTTTTTTATTTCAGCCAATCAGGTTTTCTGAATGCAAGCCACGTGATTGCTGTTCACCCAGCCACACGAGGCGCGTTCCGATCTGTCTGAAGTATCCTGCGAAGTATATTTCACAGCGTGTTCATGTTAAGTGTGATTTCAAGCCGCAGAGAGCGAAAATGTTTCGTTCAAAGGGAACTGCAAACGGTGTAGGGAACAACGGGTCTTCACTAGAAAAGGAAATTAACATCTTCCCCATCAGTCATTGCGTTTTGCTGGAGCGTGAAAAAAAAATGCAGCTTGAAAAAGGATTTCTTTTATTTATCATCATCAAGGACGACATCATATTAATAGGACATAATGATTTAGTTTTTAATTTAATCAAGAAATCCATAGTAGTATGTTGGGTGGTAATCTGTAAAAAAAATCTCATCAATCGTACATCTTTTATGAATTCTTCTTATTATTAATTATACATTTTAATTATTATTATTATTGTCTGCGCTAGTGACTTTTTGAATGGTGGAGTTTGGTCGAAGGAAGTTTGGAAACCGCGCAAGGAGTACAGAGCACCCTGTAAAGTACACTTTGGAATGGAACGATTTCTTCATTTAAACGTTTCCCATCCTGTCATTGCACATGCGCAGTTTGTCTCCACAAACATTTCGAACGGGTTTCCCTTCATTAACAGCATTGTGGCAGGGGCTAAATAGCTTCTGGTTCAGGTAAGTTTTCTTTTAGTTTATAACCTAAATCAGTTACATAAATACTTTTAAAATGTAATATAATGTTCCGAATTCTTTTTTTTCTGGGGCATGTTATGATATTTTTACACGAAGCTCAGACAGCTATTTAGCGATCTGCGGAGTTCACCCCACGTGCTTCATTTCAAGGCAATGTTGGATTTACTCTGTAAAATGTGAAGGGAATAAATCGAAATATACGGTTAGAGTGTGTAAATTAATACAACAAACTCTATTTAAGTGTATTATATGTTGTAGACGGAGTTCATTAACGTTCGTCTTTGTTTTGTCATGCTGTTAGGGTGGTTTGGAAGCGGCTTTAAGACCCTGGAGAATCTTTTGTCGGCCGGTCCATTCCGTTTCACCGACCGCGTTTTCATTTCGGCCAATCAGTGTTGCTGAATGCTAACCACGTGATTGCTGCTAATCCTGCCACACAAATATCTGCCTGATGGAACACGTGATCAACCATGGACGTCGTCCCTTTTGTAAGTTGATATTGTAAAAAACGAAAAAAAGAGAGAAAGTTATAGGGTATTCTTAACCTTGTGGTTGTTTCTGGTCTGTAGTTATACAACATAGCAACATGCTGTATATAGTGTTTAAAGATTCAAGAAACTTTATTAATCCCAAAGGGAAATTTCTTATTCCTGGGCCCAGTTTTTCAAAAAAAATAAAATAAAAATCTGGATCAAATTGGTCCGGATTTGGAAATCCCATGTTTTGCTATCCAGGATTAACTGATCTATCTTACTTTTGTGACAGTTTTTTAAAGGAACATTGGCTTGGATCACTGTGATCCAAATATCAAATTTCAGGATTACCAAATCCTGTTTACCATAGCCTTAAATGGAACCAACAGTGTAGCCTACTGGTTTAGCAAAAAACAACAGGTAGGGAAAATACCAGTGGCCACAAACAATTTTGATGAACCTGAGCCTGATGTAGAACCAGAACAGCCACCAATGTTCTTACATAATGAAGGACACACTGGACATGCAATTAGAGATGCAATTGTGAGAAATTACTTTTGCTATTAAATGACTAAATGAGTATATCTGTTGTGGTCATTGTCATTAATATACTGTGGAATTATAGAGCTATGAGCAACGGTGTCATTTATTTGACATCTGATGGCTTTCATATTTTGTTGTTGTTGTTGTTTACCATATCTCAATATCATTATATGCGACATGCTTCATATAGGCTTCAAATATGAAGGAATTTATATAATCATCAGTAACCATTACAATTCTGATCATTCACTTAAATTTTTATATATATATATATATATATATATATATACACACACACACAGTATATTTGGGTAAAAAAATCACAACTGAATCCACCCTTCTGATGGGATCAGGATAATCCTGTTTTTTTTTTTGGATCAAATAGATCCCAATCTGAGATCAAAGTTTTGAATAACCCAAAGGGCAGGTTTGATCCTAATCAAATGTAAGATTGGATTATGTGGTCTGATCTTAATTCAGAATCCCTCTTTTACTTTTGAAAAACCCATTTTCAAGATTTGATCCAATCTGTGATCCAAAATCCCACTGGATTACTTTTGAAAAACTGGGCCCTGGTTACAGTTGCTCACCCTTGCTATCAAGCAAAGTAAAAAACAAAACAAAAAACCATATCAAGTAAGTACCATATTGCACACTACGTTAATACAAGGGCATTTGTAAATATTGCACAGTAAACTAGTATGTGTGTGGGTGTAATTTTGTATTATATGTAATAATTATATATTATATTATATGTTTAGTCTAAAATACTGAAAATTAGGGCTGTAGCTATCGACTATTTTAGTAATCGAGTATTCTACCAAAAATGTAGTCGATTAATCGGATAAAATTTACTTTTGCTTAATTACACAGCAATATAAAATATACTGCTCAAAAAATAAAGGAAACACTTAGTCCCAGTTTGACTTGAACTTGCATACACATGAGGTGTTCAGGTCAAACTGGGACTAAGTGTTTCCTTTTTTATTTTTATTTTTTTTATCAGTGTATATATAAGAGAAACAAAGATTGATTTGGTTTTCTTTTTAGAAAACTTTTAATTTGTAAACGCATACAGCATTTAATAAAAAATACAGTGTCATTAAGCTATTCCTTACATCGTGAATAAAGTTGACTGAGATGAATTAAGTGCATAACAGTGCCATACATTTTTTTAAGCCTTTTATCAGATGCAAAAACTAAAAATAAGGTATTTCAATGACTAAGTATCAAAAAACTAAGGCACACATTAAATAAATAATTATACAAAAACACTAAATTGTGCAACTTAACTTTCAGAACTAAAAGTTTCAAAATCTACAGCTCAGGCATAACATAAGCCTTTACTGACTTCTTATTGGAATGCTTTGTGATGACATTTAGGATGCAAAAATCCATGGACAGGAACAAGGGTCCATACATTGTCTTTTAAGTCAATATACAGTATTCATCAGAATATAAATGTCTCTCTCTTGGACGTATATGCACACTAGTCTTTAAAGGAGCATGTGATTGCAGTGAAGTAAGGTAAGCATGTCAACATGCTCCGAACTAAGGCTTGTCCTGCGCTTTAAAGCAACGTTTCCTGCTGCTGAAAACATTTTTCATTGATAAGTTTTTTATCGCTCCCTTCCATTTAGCTACCCCCAACAGAACGCTCTTTCAAATCAATACAGCGCTAACTGTTTGCGTCTCCTTCCGCTTTGTTGGGGACGTAATCGCTTCTTCGTTGGTGATTACTGCCGGCTTGCACTGGAAGCGCGCTGTGTCAAAAGCGTGCTGTCAGCAAATAATTGCGCAAAAATATAACGCAAGCTTTCAAAATTAATTAAATGAAGCTTCGAGGCACAAGATTCTTCTGCCTCGATTATTTTTTGTAATCGAATTACTCGATTTACTCGAGGAATCGTTTCAGCCCTAATATGCAGACAGTTTTGCATGTGTCATAAAGTGCAAACCAGGAGATGGGTTGTCTAGGTTCATCTTTTATTATTTATTATTCCAGTCTGTAATATTTAAAGAAAATATGAAAGCCACATTAGTGAGTCATTGGCAGAGGAGCTTGCTGAATTGATATCAGCCGAAGTGTTTAAAATAAATCCTATATTTACAGCCACTTCAAAGAAGGGTACTCTCTTGACAGATCATAGAAACCCTCGTGTATATTCCAGTGTTGAAAGTTCTTTAATTGTTGCTGAACAGAGCAGATTTTTTGGAAAGGGCATTTTTTATTTGTTCAGGAGAACTTACCAGGACAGTACACATCAACTCGTAGTGGTTAGTATTACAAAGAAAACCAACTTTTATGGGTTCAAAATGATTGCATTTCAGTGGGTATCTGCATTGATGAATTTGAGGTTTGCAATCTCCTGGGCACTTAAAAAAAAAGATTCACAAGATCACAGCTGTTTACTGGGTGCTTCTAACTTGCCTGCCAAATTTTGTTCTACACTTTCCTCAATACAACTTGCTCTACTCGGAAAAAGCAGTGATATAAAATAATTTGGCTATGACACACTTCTTGGTCCTAAAAGATATGAACCGCTGTAGGATACGTTTTCTTAGGCGCGGTTATGTTTAAAAAAAAATATATAAAAAATGTTCTCGGTAAGCACCTTTCTTTCACCCAATAACTGGGTTCCCACCAGATGTTTGACGTCACACTTTGGTGGAAATTGTTCCAATTGAGTTATCGGTTTGGTTTCAAAGAACTCACCAACTCATAATTTACTCTTTTTACTCTTGAGGTCTTGTAAGAATAGAATTCAATACAATTGTTCAGAGTTAGCAGACCTCAAGTAATTTCTCAGTCCAGTTTCTCAAAGAAAACCACAGGGGCGAATGGGCATGAGAGCTAGGCGTTACTATGCTTATTACTATTAATGAGTGATTAGTAGTCTTGTACCCAATTCTGCGCCTGCTTAGGGAAATTTTTGATGGAGTTGAGAGAAGTAGTTGGTATGTCGGTCAAGTTCGGTCAGTCATATCCTCAGAAGTTCTCAGAAGCAATTCTGCTTTTTAGAACGAAAAATATCAGAACACCGACAACTACTCCAAGACACATTTCCAATCCTGAAATTGTGACTAAAACACCACTGCGTGGAACACTATCCGCATCTGATTTGTTGTTTTTTTTTTTTGGTCATTAGTCGAGCTCTGGAAAATTAGGTTTTAAGACATTTCTTAGGTGTAGTGCATGATGTCTACAATTTCAGGGAGGGAACATCATGATGCTTAAGAGATTCCTTCTCCATTAATTATATCCACAGAGTGTAGATAAACTTAGAAAAAGGTAAAGCTATATCACAGGATGAAGGAAATCTTCCCCAAAACGTAAATGACTTTTTTTAATCTGTATGATGTCCTTATACGGAATGCAAAAGCAGGTGTTTTAATGAATTGAAAAGTCAGGTTTTTTTTTTATATGGGGGCCATCTAACTTCTTCAAAGATAAAAAAAAAAAAAAGACCATGAAATGTCAAAAGCAGTCTGAATTTTTTTAAATGTATTTATGTACTTGTGCGCATTGTATTACATGGCATGTAATATATTTTTGAACGTCTTAAACTAGTCTGTATACACAGCTGTTGTTCATTCATTAAAAAAAAAGAATTCATAGATTTGGAATGACATGATTTAGGAAATGATGAGTTTTCACTTTTTAACTAACCCCTTCAAGTCATTTTACATTTTGCCACATGTTAAGTTTGTCATGTACGTATTGTACTTGATTTATTTTTAATCAGAGGATTCTGCTTTACAGAATATGTGGCTGATAATGTTAGGAGGGTAGACGTTTGCGAAAATCTCACTTCGGGTAAACACTTGAAAGGAATTCAAGAATGGCTTGAAATCAAGGATGATATTTTGATTTAGTTTGAGGATTCGGAGTTTGGAAGTGAACTCTGTAACTTGACCACCAGATACTCCAGAAAGTACCTGAGGAATCAGAATTGGGGAACTTGATTTCCTCTTTAGACACTGCCAGTTTGTCCTCCATATCCAAAAGCTCAAACCAGAGTTCCTCCTTTGTGACTGTGAGACAGCGTGAAAATCCTCAGTGGCCCTCATTTTTCCCGATTCTCAAGTGCTCTTATTCTGTCGAGTTGCAGCTTGAGAAAGGAAATGTGAATTTTAAAAGAAACTCACAAAACCAAGAGAAATACCTGTATAAATGGAGATCCTGGATAACGTAACTCAAGTATTTTTTTCTCCATTCAAAGCTCATCCAAAAATCAAGAGATGGAGTCTGTTGCATTGATTGAAAAGCATTCATGTCTCAAGGATCCAGAGTCAGGAACGGGTTATCACAGCTGGGCTAATTTGCATCAAATATAAGGTTGGGAATTACTGTCAGAAACTAAGATCGGCAGGCTGCACCAAAGGATTCTAGATGTTTGAAGAAAGCAAAGAAATTAGGTAAACTTCCACCCAGACAACCCAGTCAAGCAGACAGATTATTCCCTACATAAGGAAAAAGACGCACTACAAAATGGAACTGACATTCTCTCTGGAGGGAGTTGATAAACCTCTTATGGAATACACAAACCAATATATAAAGGGTACTTTCCCCCTTCTTTAGATAAATATGTATGATCAGGCTGTACTGATCACGTGGTAGAGATAAAATGAAGACCCTCCTAGACCAACTTGATGATAATCAAGTAATTGTTTAGCATTCGGTCATATATCTCTCATTAAAGGACAGTTATGCTTTTTTTTTTTTTTTTTGAGTTTACTTTCCTTTTAGTGTGTAATGTAGGTGTTTTGTGCACATACTCAATCTGCAAAGTTACTAAACATAAAGTCAATGCGTAAAACCTTTTCTGTGTCTTTCAGACTTCTGATTTGCTTACGCAAAGAAAGGCTCCAGGTCTGCCTTTGTTCATGAGGGAAAACTCCGGAAACTTCCTGAAGACTTGCCTGGTGAGTTGTGTTTTTTTTTCAGTCTGTTATTAGTATATACACTCATTCCTGAGGAACTAACCAGATACTGTAAAGGAAAAAATATTTTTTTTTTTGTCTGGTTTGAAAGAGTAGAAATAAGGGACAAAGTGATGATGATAAAAATGACTGCTTCACAAAACTGCAGATTCAGTATGATCTGTTTGGGTCAGAAACAGAGTTTAAGCCTGTGTAAAATTCCAGGAGCAGATATTTAGGAAGATGTTTAAATCTTTGTGGGACAAGCAGAATTCAATCAATCAAAAAAATGGGTTTTGATCCTGTCCTGCTGTTTCTTCTTCTTTTTTTTTTTCTTCTTTTTTTTTACACTGCAGTACACAGCTAGAAGACGCTCGCACAAAAGGGATGAAGATGGGGATTTCAACTATTGTTGAAGATGACTTTGCCACCATCCATTCGAACTTAAATGTGAGGTGTCTGTATGTCGTACTAGATAATGCGCAAGACCTTCCTACAGTGTTGCTCTCCAATTTTATTAAGTTGTTGTGCTGGTCGGATGGTCCACTGTGGCGACCTCTCGACGGGAGCAACCGAGGAGGTGGACGCTTGTCTTATATGTTGAGATGATGCTTGGGTCACATCTAGTAAACTCGGTACCAGTCAAAAATTTGTGTTTTGCCACAACATGGTTGTCGAATTTAAAAACAAAGAATTCATATTTACATTTACAGCATTTTGAACAGTTGAGGGTTAAGAGCCTTGCTCAAGGGCCCAACAGTGCTGCATCACTTCACTTTTCACAGTGTCAAATCTTGCCTGTTATCGTCTTTCGTGGGGCCAATTAATCTTTGCAAATATCTTTTTTTTTTTTTTATTGCACATGACTCCTCTTTATAGTCCACATTAATTTTCCTGTGAAATTTCAATGTCCATAAATTATGTAATTTGCATCTATACAGAATGCTCCATCTTTAAATTTTACAACCCTTTTTTTTTTTTTCTAATTTTTGATTCTGTCTCAGCAAACGCCTGCTTGTTGTAATTTGGTTGAGAAGAAAGACAGGATTTAACTATAAATTCTCCTACTACTTTCTGTGAAATTTTAGTATGTTATTATTGAAGACGTGTCCCCCATTTTATCATTTTTTAAAAAGAATTATGTTTTCGACAAATGTTAAATTAACACCCAATTCATTGAATTCTTTTTTTTTAACTGCTTTTATTGAACTTTTAAACACATAGTATACACAACATTTACTTAATATGTTTACATTCACACAAAATAGCAAGTAATGAAATAAATTAATAAGTAATAATAACTTAAAAATAATGCATTGAAAAAAAAAGTTAATAAATAAATAATAAACCTCCAATATAAACATAAGACCTACAACAAAGCCCTTGACAACATTTCAAAGATCAAGTAAATATGTTTCGATTAATGCCCAGTAGGGCTGGGCGATATGGCTGAAAACTGTATCACGATATCAGTGTTTCATATCTGTTTCATATCTGACCCATTTAAAATAAGATCCAGGAGAAAAAAAATATTACATTTAAACATTTTTATTTTAAACTTAACCTTCCTTTGATCATAATCCCCTCAGTTATTAAGACAGAAATGTCAACAACCATGGAAAACTCAAATAATTAAAATGTAAACCTAAGTCACAATGAACACCTTAACAATTATTTCAACATTTAAGGTGCAAAATGAAATGTATGTTTCTTACATATATATGTAAGAAATGCTTAATAAAGTGTAATAAAATAGTGCAATGTGTTAAATATAAATAGAGAAACCTGAGAATTTAATGCAAGTTTAGTATAAGCCTTTTATAACCTGGCTTCTCGACAGTGCTAAGCGGAAGCATGTCTTTGACTATATGATATGCCACTACCTCCGTTATATCTTTGTACCGTTTAGATTTTGTCATAAGGCACTGATGCAGAGTATATTTGCTGCTTGTGCAGTGTTGCAGCTAGAGATGTTGTTGATTGAATGCGGCTGTGCTCCAAAGGGTGAGCGCGGCTAATAACCCTATCTCACCTATATGGTTTGACTCGCGGTGAGATGCGGTGTTGGGCACCGTGAGCGCTGCGATTGCCCACCAACGTTTCGCGCGGAAAGATGGAAATGTAATCACGGCGCCAAAACTCATGGTGACTCATGATGAACCGAACTTGCGGCCACTGTGTGAAACCGCGTAGGTGAGATAGGGGTATAAGGTGGTACATAAAGTTTGTTGTATTGTCGCGATACATATAGTCATCGTTTTATCATCCAGCCCTAATGCCCAGGTCTGTTGGAAAATTTCTGATTTCAACTGCAAATCTTGCAGTTATTTTCTCAAAAATATACTGTATATGTGATTCAGTCTCTGTGTCCATTCTGTCAAGGTAGGTTGGCATGTCTTCATTCAGTTTGCTGTAATTATCTTCCTAGCTGTTGTTAATAATATATGTAGTACAGAACTGGTCAGGGGGGGAAACCATCAAGCAAATAAAATACTGGGTGCATTAGTATGTCATATCCTAAGGCTTTATTAATCTCCCTTTTAACTTCTCGCCAATACACTTGTATTTTGTAACATTTCCAGAATATATGAACATAATCCCCCACCTCTCCACAATCTCTCCAGCATTGTGATAATTGTAAAGAACTATTGAATTTGGCGACCACTAGTGGGACTCTGAAGAACCTCATCTTCAACTTCCAGTCGAACTCCTTCCATATTTGACTGCTTATACCCTTTTGACAACTGCTGCATATTTTTTCCCACATCTCATTCTCTATTTTAGTTGCCCAATTTCTTTTGATATAATAGGAGTCATCAGATTTATCTTTTTTTACATTCATTTTCTGTATATATGGGCTACATGATTTTTAATAGGAAGACCATGTTCAATAATATCTATAAAATATTTTTCTATACTTGTTGGAGATTTTTTTTAAAATTATATCCCATTGTTTATGGTTTGTGATAGTGTCGTAGTTGTAAATATCTAAAGAAATAATTCGATTTCAGTGTAAATCTGCTAGATAATTGAGAAAAGGATATTAAGGTCTCCCCATCAAAAAGTTGATTAATTATCTTTAGTCCATTCTTTTCCCATCTGCTGAAGACACTATTTATTGTAGATGGTAGAAAATCTGGGTTATCTTTAATTGGTATGGCATGTGATAAGGCTATAAGGTTTTTTTGTACTGTTGACCAATTTTTTAGTGTTTTATCCATATTTTTTTTCACTCCCTTTTGTGCTTGCAAATCCATAAATGGCAGAACTTTGAGAGATATTCCAGGAAGTGAATTCTGTTCAATTCTGACCCATTCTGCTTCCTTATCAACACCAAGCCAAGCAGTGATGGCCCTCCGCTGAGCAGCCCAATAATAGTACCTAAGATTAGGAAGGTTCAACTCCCCTTATCTTTATCTGACATTAGTATTTTAAGTCTTATTCTTGGTCTTTTATTTTGCCACACAAATTTTTACATCAATTTTTCTAATTTATTGAATGCTGAGAGCGGGACCCAAACAGGAAGGGATTGAAATAAAAAGAGGAGTCTTGGCAGCAATATGTCCATTTTCACTGTTTCTACTCTACCAAACATAGAGAGCGGTAATACTTCCCACCTAACTAGATCTTTTTTTATAGTTTCAAAAAGCCGTGTGTAATTTGCTGCGTATAAACGTGATATTGAGGGCGTAAAGATGACCCCCAGGTATCTAAAACCCTGACTAGACCATTGGAAGGATACCTCATTGTCTAACTGTGATGGCCAGTGTCCTGATATCATCATTGCTTCAGTCTTATCTGCATTTACTTTGTATCCAGAGACGGATCCATAAACTTCAAGGCATTCTAGTAGGGCAGGTATAGAAGTAAGAGGGTTTTCAGTGAATAATAGCACATCATCTGCATATAACGATATCTTGTGACATTTTCCTCATTTCTTTTATCCCCTGTATTCTACTATTACTCCTTATTAGTTCTGCTAGTGGTTCAATACTGCAAAAAAAAAGTGCAAATAATACTGAGGACATTGCGTCTCCCTGACAAGTTCCCCTACCTAGATAAAAAATTCTGAACAATGACCATTAACTCTTGATTTAGGATTCTTATAAAAAACTTTACCCATTGTTGAACTTTTCCCCCTTTGTTGAATCAGAGACCAGGAGACGTTGGGATATCTTTCCAGCAGAAGTTACTCTTTATTGAGAACTTGCCTCACGTCGCTGTAGTCATCCAAGTCTAATATTAAAACTCCTCTCTGGAGAGTTTATACTTTACAAGGGGGAGGGATACAAAGAGGTGGTGACAATCTAAACAAAGCATAGTGTAGTACAGGAATCAGCCTGGTAACGGAAGTTCCCCAGCCCTGATCTCATCAGCATAACAGTGGATTTCAGATGCAGAGGTGCTAATCTAATCAACCTGACCGTATCGCCCAGACCTTCACGTTATCATAGAGACAAAGGCGCAGCCTGGCCTTGAGATTAGCATTCACATTTACCTTGGGACCCTACCGATTTAACAAATGTCATGAAATGTAGTTTAGAGTCTGTACCAAAAGCACCCAGTCTACCCTATCAAATGCCTTTTCAGCATCTAAGCTGAGAAGCATTGAAGGTGTTTTACTATGTTTTCAAATCTGCTGTAAATTTAAGGTTTTTCTTATATTATTTATTGCATATCTTTCATTGATAAATCCAAGCTGATCTGGTTTAATCAACTTTTTAATGTTTTTGAATTCAAATCGTAATTCTTCATTCTGTAATATATAAGTATATATCTTGTATAAATTTGGAATCAATTCATTTACAAATGCCTTATAAAATTCTTCGAGTAGTCCATCTACCTGATTTTTATTTTTAAATTTTACTATAGTTTCTCTTATTTCTTCTGTAATGGGGGATATCATTTCCTTCGCCTCTTCTTCTGTTTTAATTTTAAAATTTATTTAAATCAATTGGTTGCAAAAAATGTTTTACTTTTTCTTCCTTATTTGCAAGATTCTGACCCTCATATAGTTTTTTTTTTTTTTTTGTAATCTTCAAATGCATTCACTATGTCCTTTGGTTGAGTGGACATTAGTAATGTATCTGGATGTTTGATTTTTGGAACAACTCTGCTTGCTTGAGCCTTACATAATTGGAAAGCTAAAAGCCTGCTTGGTTTGTTACTCATCTCGTAGTATTTTCTACTTACAAATCTAAGATCCCCTTCTGCTTTATATGTAAGTAAGTCATCTAATTTCTTTTTCCTGTTTTAGACATTCTAAAATTAAAATTTTGTGTTTGTGTATGTTCAATAAGTTTCTTAATTTCATTCCCTCTTATTCTGTTTAGCTAATCTAGTTTTTTTTTAAATTCCTAGATGTTATTTCTATTATTTTACCTCTTATTACTGCCTTGGCCCCCTCCCACAAGATAGGAGTAACCACCCCATTATCAATTATATCAAAATACTCAATTAGTTGTTCTTATATCTTCTTTGGCCTTACAGTCATTTGGTACTGACACATTTAATCTCCAGTGTTTACCTTGTCCTAGCTTAAGTTTTAACCTAATTGGTGCATGATCAGATATAATTATAGAATCTATTTGGCATTCCTTGACATTATGTAGATCTGTTCTAGAAGTACAGAATAGGTCTATTCTGGAGTAACTGCCATGGACATGTGACATAAAAGTAAAATCCTTCTTTTTAGGGTGTAGGTGTCTCCAAACATCTACTAAACCTAGTTCTCTATTACTATAAGAACTACTTTTGCCTGTGGTCCCTTTTCCGCTGGTAACCTATCTATATTACTATCTAATACACCATTAAAGTCTCCACCTATTAAATATATTCCCTCACCCTTCTGTACTAATAGAGAAAAAAACATTCTTGAAAACCTGTGAATGGTCTTCGTTGGGTGCATAAAGGTTGAAAATAGTAATTTTTTTGCCTGGAATTGTTCCAACTATTTGCTTCATTTAAAAAAAACAAAAAGACTGACTTGGCAAACATGATTGCTATACCTCTCTTCTTCCCTTTATAAAATGAGGCAGTATAAACCTGGTCCACCCACTCTCTTCTAAGTTTTAAATGCTCCTCATCCGATAGGTGTGTCTCTTGAAGTGCGACAGAACATTGCATTTTTTTAATCTGATTAAATATTTTCTTTCTTTTAATTGGGCTGCTCAGTCCCTTCACATTATAACTAACAGAAATTACATTCTCCATTCAACTTGTTATACTATTATATGTGCTTGTATCCAATATGTTCCAGTAATACGAAAAAAAAAAGAAGGTAAATACGTTGGTTGTCAAGAGGCGGTAGTTAACTTGGACAAAAAGAAAACAGAAACTATGTACACGAACAACACCCCCACACATCCTTTCAGCCCGGTTTTTCTCCCATAGGCCAAATCCCGTTGTAAAAGGGGCAAAGAGGAATGGCGTTGACTCTCTGGGGTATCAAAAGTGCACTGAGTGCTTCCAGCCATTCTGTTTTGAAACACGGCTGTTTCCATGAGTGATTTCCACTTTGCCATGTGTCAGAAAAATGTCTGTCCGTTTTAAATAAGGTCAATTATTATCCAGACGATAATGGTAGACAAACATCTATAAACATGTGTATCTTCACACACACACAAACTTCTAAGTTTTAACCAGAGTTTACTCGCGTTCTGAAGCTGAAACGTCCTTTTAATACTGCATATACATGTACTGTCTGCATATTTTGAACAGTTCAGTCCTTCTGCAGAAAAGCTTTGAGATCCGCATCTGTCAGTGATGCCTTGTCCAGTCTGTGTCCACCTTTCCCTTGCACTGACCATCTTGTTGCCTTCAGTTTTTCTCTCGCTTGTCTGTCTCGTTTATTCACTCGAACTTTAATTCCCAGCTCCCGTAGTGGTTGAGCAGCATCCATTTAATGTAGGGAAGGTTTTCACTCCCGCCTCCAGATGGATCCTGATCTGTGCTGGATAGACACACTGCGCCTGCACGTTCTTCATCTTGAGTTGTTTCATAACGTCTCACACCTGTGCTCTTTTCCTCTGAAACTCGTTGAGTAATCGTTGTCAAAGTAGATCCGCTTCACGTTGTACGGTATCTCTTTCTGTGACCAGGCTTGTCGCAAGATTGCATCTTTAACAGCAAAGTCCAGGAATCTCACTATTCTTGATCAAGGAGGCGCGGCGGGATCTTTGGGTTTCGCTGCAAGGGCTCTGTGTGCTCTTTCAATCTTGATTTCCATTTCTTGAGGCAATTGCACAGCTGTGGCAAGCAGACTTATTACAAATCCCACTGCGTTTTCTCTTTCGCAGCCTCGAGGAACTTGGTATAATCTCAAATTATTTCGGTGAAGTCTATTTTGTAAGCCTTCGCATTTTTCCGTGAGATCCGTTTCTCGTTCCATGAGATATCGGAGCGCCTCATCCTGGTCTCCTCAGCAACACCGATACGCTCTTCGGTCTCTCCGAACCGTTTATTTTGCATCAACTGAAGTCTCTAATTTTGTCAATGATGTTTTTCGTTTGTTTATATGCCCATCTTGATTCTCTCTTCTTAATGATTTCAGTTCGTCCATCACTTCAGACCCAAACTGTTTAACACTGAATCAAATGTATTTTATTTATTTTAAGCAGAGCAGAAATAACACACTTCAATTCTTGTACGTTCTCGAATGTCGATGCGGTGATCTTCATTGTCAAGGGAAAGAAAGCATTAATTAGATTAGGCACTTTATAATTATTTTCCACTAATTTCCTCCCGTTCATTGCTCCCCACCTGTCATGTCTTCGCGCCCCACACTTTGAGAACCACTGGTGTACTGCAACAATGGCTCCCGCAAAGAAAAAGTTGCAAAAGGACGGTTTTTAAAGCAAAAAAAAAAAAAAGAAATAATTGGACTAGATGCAGCAAAAGGAGTCGCGCGGATATCAAAGCAGCGGCCACGTCTTTTGGATGATGTAGAAAAGTTGCTTCTCTGTGGATAAACGAGAAGCAGCTCGTCGGTGATACCGTGACTGAGCAACAATGTCTAAGGCATTGTTAATGTAGAAGGCTTTAAAGCGAGTAGGGGCTGGTTTGATAACTTTAAGAGGAGAAGTGGCATCCACAGTGTTGTGATGCACGGAGAGGCTGTGAGTTCAGACGCTAAGGCAGCTGACGTGTTTGTTTCCATAGTTACAGCAAGTTTTTGACTGAGACGGCTGTTTTGGAAAAAAAAAATGCCAAAGAGAACTTAATTACAGCAGAAGAAAATGCATTGGCAGGTCACAAGCCCATGAAAGGGCGACTCGCGCTATGATTTTGTGCTAATGCAAGTGGGGATTTAAAAATCAAGCTCTTGCTTGTTTATCCTTCTGTAAATCCATGAGTCCTTAAATATAAAATGCAGAAGAGCCAGTTAAATGTTATGTGGAGGTCTAACAGCAGGGCTTGGGTTACTCGTATCCTGTTTGTGGAGTGGAACAACGAGGTTGTTGGTCCTGCAGTTAAAAAAAAAAAAAAACATCTTTAGAAAAAGAATCTGCCATTCAGAGTCTTGCTGGTTATGGATTATGCTCCTGCTCATCCTCCAGGCCTTGAGGATGACTTACTGGAGGAATTTGAGTTCATTAAAGTCAAGTTCCTTCCTCCCAACACCACTCCACTACTCCAGCCTATGAATCAGCAGGTCATTTCAAACTTAAAAAAAACTTTACACCAAAGCTTTTTCAGCATTTCAGTGATGCTTTGAAGTGACAAAAAGAACAAACCTTACCCTCAGAGAGTTTTGGAAAGATCATTTCCACATCGTGCACTGCCTCAAGATTATTGGTAGAGTGTACCCTTAATTCTGCTTGGAAAAATCTGTGGCCTGATTGCATTCTTGGACATGACCCTGAGGAGCTTGCTCATGAACAGGAGTCACCACTTGTCGATGAAATTGTGTCCTTAGGAAAGACAATGGGATTGGAGGTTAATGAGGATGACATTGAAAAGCTGGTGGAGAAACATAACCAGGAGATGACCATCGATGAACTGATGGATCTGCATTGTGAGCAATAGCAAGAGGTTATGGAGGAGATCTCAGATGCAAAACCTTTAGAGATCTCACTATAGTAATAAAAGTGCAAACTCTTCTTTTTGCAAAAGCAGCAAAAAAGTATATTTTAGCACCTAGTGCTTGACTTTCCTGAACAAGAAAAACTCATTCCCTCTTGAATGCTGTGATTCGGTTCTTGATATAGAACTTGACTGATTCCCAGGTTCTGTGTTTAAGCAATACCGGCACTGACCTGATGCAGTCTTCACACTTCCTTTTCCCCGGTACCCTGCCAGATGTGATGCAGTCCAATAATTTGTTCTTGACTGCCTTCACCTCCTCTTCTGTCCAATTCCTTTTTGGGCATTTTGACACACCTAAAAAAAAGAAATTAATTTTACCTCAACTTTAAAGAGTGTTTCACCTTACTTTAAAAAGCTGAGTGTAGAGTACGCAACAGAGGTAATGTACACTAGAACATCTGCATTCAATACGAAGTAGAGTACCGGACCGTTACTCTTGATACCCATGAGATTTTACTTTCTGTACAATGTACAGTAGCTCCTAGCTAGATCACCAAGACATTGTAGATGCAGATTACAAGGTGTGTGCATGCGTCACACTCAGGCTGTGTATTTGATCTAAGTTACTATTAGAGAGTCTGTGGCAGTTGTAGCCATCCACTCACTGTGTATCAGTTGTATAGGAAAGTAAATATTGCATGGATACAAGAAAATTGTGCATTAACTAGATTAACAGGGGCACTTTAAAATAATCTCCATCACGGATTTTGGAAAATGTGTAATGTAGCAGTATGTGAATGTACACTGACCACACATCATAAATAAATAAAGAAAAAGTTGACTCTGCTCAAGTCGTTTTTAGATTGAATCCCATTTCACAAAATTCAGAGTTGTTAACAGATTTGCATAATGTCTGCCGACGTTCTGCATTGACATCCCACAAAAACTTAAAGCCCGCTTGAATGCTGTAGGAAATGTTCGAGAAGAAAATGATGGAAGTGATGAGCAGAGAACTGGTTACTAAATGCTTGCCTCTTTTTCAGCCAAGTACAACTGATACTGCAGACTAAACGTAAACTTAAGACAAAATGATCAGCACATGCATGTTAGAAACATAAGAAACTTACAAATACGCAGTCAGTCCTCTTTAACTCTGGGACATCACAGGCTCTTGGTGAAGCTGAAAGAGAGGATATAAAAAGATATTGAAACATAACTGCTAATCAAGTTGAATTACAACAAATAAAGAAAATCAATAAATATAACAAAAAATCAAGTATTGTGATGAATAGCTGTGATTATGTAAAAAAATATATTTTAATGACCGTGATATCTGACAATATTGTCTCTTCGAGCCCCATCTCTGCCAGAGACAACAAGCACCATAAACACAGGAGTTTGGTTCTGCTTTACCTGACAGTAGCCTGTGATTCACTAAGCTCAATTTATTTATAGGTTTGTTTTTCTTTTTTCATAGACTTTTGTGACTTTTCATGAATTCAGTTTACAAATTAACAAAACTAATGTAATAAAGCTAATGTTTCATATTAAACATGTACTAATTAATGTTTTATATTAAAAGAAAAACAAACCTTTAATTAAACTGAGTTTCCTGTATCACTGGCCACTGTCAGACAAAGTGCAACCAAACTGATGTGTGCTTTACAGTGTGAACTCCAGCAGGAGCGGGAAAGAAGGGACATTATGAAAGAAATACTTACCACTGGTTCCTCTGTAGACAGTGACTGTTTGGCTGGGAGCTCGGGAACATATGGAGACACTGAACTGTCAGGATTTTCCTTTGAATCCGCCTGTTCAGGTCAACAGAAATAGTCTGTTGTCATAAATTCCTATGATAACTTAATACAATAACTTAAAAATAATCTTTTTTTTTTTTTTTTTTTACCAAGGATCGTTCTTCGCACATTTGTTGTAGGTCAAGGATGTCTTGCTTGAGGGGAGATTGGACCTGATCATCTGGGGCCTGGGAGGGCATGATGGGACAAACACTTGATTCTTCTTTTGCCTGAAATAAGAATTTAATGCACAACTGTAGTCATATAGATCATTTAGTTTCTCGTTGCAGCTTCACAGGCTTTAAGAAGTGTATAGTGGACATAATATATATGATTTTATTAGAATATTTAATTGTCTATCTAAAAGGTATGTAGACAATAGTTTTGTACATACGTTCATATAATCATAATAATAATCAAACAAAATATTTTACATAAGACCAAATTTTTCTTAACAATACGACGTGAAAAACTTAACCGTAATATCCTACAGACTGTGTGCAATGATTTAAGCTACTAAAAAAAAAGAAAAGAAAAAAAAGTTAATTAAAAATAAGATATAATGAAATTGAAATCACCTTCTGTCTAGCGGAGTGTCTCCTGGTGCATTCATCATGATGCTTTCTCAGTCTGGTGATGCGGCGTTCAAACCTGCTGATGCTTTTGTTGGCTTGATCTGGTCTGTGCCAAAGACAAAATTAAATCATTAACTGTTCTGTAACATTCGGTAACATTCGGTAACATACTGTAACATACTGTTCACCTCATTAACTCACAATCAGGCCACATGTGCGCATGCGCCAAGTAACTGTTTGCTATCAAATTAAATATTAAATACTATGATAACGTTTTTCTCTCTTTTGGGAAAAATATGAGACATATGAGAATGAGAGACGCGTTAAAGAACCTGCCGCGCGCTCTGAGATCGCGTGCAGTCGCGCGTGCCTTCAGGTGAATCCCTTCACACAGACCTGTAACAGTGCGGTCAGACTGCTGCGTGTAAGTACAGAACATGTACAGTGCTGTCTAAAACTATTACTGTACAGAATAATCCAGAAAACCCGAATGTAAAAGTACCACACAAAGCAGCACGCGCGTCAGTGATCCTCGGCCCCGTGGTCACCTACAATTAGAAGTAGTAATTCACTCTGTTTACCTGCTCTACCTCATCATTGTATGACTATAAACAGAATTCACATTCACCATCATATTAATTTCTCTATCATAAGTCTTACCTTAATTTGTCCATGATGCGTCCGCTGAAAACGTGAGGATGATGCGCGCAACGTCGTCATCTCAAAATGGCTGTAATTTCTGCGCACTTCAGTCCGAGCCAAACTTCTTATGAACTAAGATGGCGTGCCGCGGCATACCGCTGTCGCAGACGGGAGGGGGAGGGGAGGTGGCGGTGGGGACTCGGTATGTCCGGTGCGCGCACACTTCTGTACATTTCCATCTTAGTCTGTCATGCGTGGTGTTTGGTGAATGTAAACGGGAGGGGGATTTGTTACATGCAAAGACATTTAAAAATAAAATAGTAATTTGCATTTCAAATACATTTATTAAAATGTGTATTTTTAAATGCTATTCTTAAATTTTTAATTCTGAAGATTTAAATCAGTTTAAACTATAAATTTCATGGACACAAAATGAAATATTTTTATATTTAATAACATTTAGTGTCTTTATGAACCAAAATGAAAAATCAACAGATTAATGCGAAAACTATCAATTTAAAAGTTTTCTGTTAAATTATTTTTCCCAGACTTTTGAGATTTATTGCTCTAAAGCCATGATAATGTTTTTACTTGATTTTAAA
Source organism: Clarias fuscus (assembly GCA_030347435.1). Classification (NCBI taxonomy): domain Eukaryota; kingdom Metazoa; phylum Chordata; class Actinopteri; order Siluriformes; family Clariidae; genus Clarias; species Clarias fuscus. Next base: position 5,217,956 of record CM059230.1, on the reverse strand, counting down.
ACTTGACACGGGCACTGCAGAACACCTTCACAATGACTAGTGAGACTGTGCCCTCCTGCTCCTGTAAAAAAAAAAAAAAAAAAAAGTCAACACATCCTCACTCACAAATAGTCTGATACACATGCCAGATACTGTCACTGTGCTGAAACCAACATGCCCACAGCGATGTGGAACTCTCTTAAAAGCACTTAATGTGAAAATTACTTCTGTATTAGGAAAAAACAAATACTATTTACAGATGTTTAAATTTGGAAATTAAAACCTCAGATGAATACTAACATGATGTATCAGTCTGCCATTATTTATTTATCAAAAAATAAAGCCAAAAAACATGACACAGTTAGGACACTGTTAACATAGGAATTAACAGATGATCAGGAAGTGTGAGCAAAAAGCAGATGTACTGGGAGTTTGAGTGTCTGGAGCCTTCAGGTGTGTGTAACCACAATGACGAGAAGAAAAGACAATTAGCGAAGCAATTGTCGCTGCATGTCAGTCTGAGAGGTTATTATAGACTAGCAAATTTACAACAAAACAGGTGAAAAAGAATCAAGGCATTACAAGAGTCCAGTCCAAGTCCAGAGCTCATCTGTGAGAGACTGATAAAAATCATACAGAAAACAATCAGGATTGTTGTTGTTCTTTGTCTTTCGGCTGTTCCCTTTCAGGGGTTGCCACAGCGAATCATCTGCCTCCTACCTTGATCCTATCCATCCTTGTTGTCCCTCCCAAAGAGAACCTCAACATCTTCAGCTCCGCTACCTCCAGCTCTGCCTCCTGTCTTTTCTTCAGTGCCACTGTCTCCAAGCCGTAGAGTATCGCTGGTCTCACCACTGTCTTGAACACCTTTCCTTTCATTCTTGCTGATACTCTATCACACAACACACCTGACACTTTTCTCCACCCGTTCCAATCTAACATGCTGCATCACTCTAACATCCTTCTCTGCCACTCCAGACTTCCTCATACAACACCACAGCTCCTCTCTCGGCAACCTGTCGTATGCTTTCTCTAAATCTACAAAGACACAATACAACTTTTTATTACCTTCTCTGTACTTCTCCATCAGCATTCTCAAAGCAAATACTGCATCTGATGTACCCTTTCTAGGCATGAAACTATATTGCTGCTCACAAATGCCTCCCACCTCTGTTTATAACCCAGCTTCCACTACTCTTTGCCAAAGCTTCATTGTATGGCTCATCAGCTTTATGCCTCTGTAGTTGCCAGAGATCTGCATCTCCCTTGTTCTTAAAAATTGGCACCAATAAACTTCTCCTGGAATCCTTTCACTCTCCAGGATCTTGTTAAACAAACTAGTCAGAAACTCTACTGCCACCTCTCCTAAGCACTTCCATACCTCCACAGGTATGTCATCAGGACCAACAGCCTTTCCCCTCGTCAAATGCCCTCCTCACCTCACTCTTACTAATATTTGCTACTTCATGCTCCACAACAGTCACTTCTTCTACGCTTTGTTCTCTTTTATTTTCCTCATTCATCAACTCTCTAAAGTACTCCTTCCACCTTTCATCACCCTCCTGGCATCTGTCAGTACATTTCCATCTTTATCTTTAATCACTCTAACGTACTGAACATCCTTCTCATCTCTATCTCTCTGTTTCGCCAACCTGTACAGATCCACCTCTCCCTCCTTACTGTCCAACCTTTGGTTTGGCGTTTGCCACCTCTACCTTCACCTTACGCTGCATCTCTCCCTGTACTTCTGTCTACAACCTTCAGTCCTCTGTGTCCCACTTCTTAGCTAATCTCTTCCTCTGTATACACTCCTGTACTTCTTTGTTCCACCAAGTCTCCTTGTCCAGTTTTCCCTTTCATGGTGATACACCAAGTACCCTGATCACATTGGCTGTAATTGTCCAGTCAACTGAAAGCACCTCCTGACCACCCATAGCCTGTCTCAACTCCTACCTGAAGACTACACAACATTCTTCCTTTCTCGGCTTCCACCACTTTGTCCTCTGCTCTGCCTTTTCCTCGTCACTTTCCTCACCACCAGGGTTATTTTACACACCACCATCCTAAAAAAAAGGCATTTTCTATATTTAATGTGTGGTTTGAAAAAGGAATGAATGCAAACGTACACAGACCCACTGATTATGTCAGATCACAGAAGATTAAGATCACAGAAGAAACACCTAAGATATTACCTTTGGATATGTTTAAACATGTCAGAGCAAAAAAAAAAAACACAGTTGTTCCAAAGTTGACCATAGGGGGCGCTCTCCGAAACGCACTTTATACACACACACAATTTTTGTCCGGTTAACCGACCCCGTAGGGACCAAGTGACATTTTCTGGGAAACACTGCCACCTAATGGCCATTTCTTTTTTTCCTTTCTTTTTTTTCCCGATTTTCTCCCTAATTTAGTCGTGTCCAATTCCTCCCCGTCACTAGGGGGCTCCCACATTAAGGCTACTACTACCACTCAGCCGGGAGGGCCGAAGACTATCACATGTTTCCTCCGAACCACGTGACGCCAGCCGACCGCATCTTTTCGAACTGCTTGCTCGCGCACCGTTGGGGGCGGCGTAACACACTCGGAGGACAGCGCTATCCGCTCCCTCCGTTGCGCGAGCTCACAGACGCCCCTGACTGGCTGTAGAGCCGTGATTAATGTGGGAGCACTAAGTACCTCTCATCCCTCCCACTGAGAGAGCTCGGCCAATCAGCTCTCTCTAGACCTCCGGCTGCGAGAGGTTACAGCACCACCCGGGATTCGAACTAGCGATCTCCGGATGATAGGGCGAGCGCTTTAACCACTATATCGTTTTCAGTGGTTGTGCTCGTGGGGATCTAGAATCAGGTCCCCACCACGCACGAGGTCCCCACGGTGTTGGTGTGCAAACAGGTCCAAGTCCCCACCGGGATATAAAAACAAGTGTACACACACACACACACACACACACACACGGCGCCTGCGCGCACCAACGGAAACACTGTACTTTTATTTTATTTATCTGTATGTTTTTTTTAAAGGTAAAGTGCAGATTAATTTGTTTTATTTTCATTTTATAGATGTTTTTTAAAATATTTTTTTATTGGTATTTAACAACAAAAAAAAATAAAAATAAAAAAGCAGAGCCAGATCAATATACAATCAACACCCACAGCAAACATTTAAAAACAAACAATAATCTGTTAATATAAGAGTGAGCATGGAAAACAAGGGCAAAACAGTCCAGCAAAGGAAAACACAAAAGAAAGAGTCATGATTGTTCAAGTAGACTCCACAAAGGGGCCCATATCTGCGAGAATAGTTCAGATTTGTTCTGTAAAGTAAGTTTTTCCAATGGAAGAAGATTACCCACTTGTGCCAGACACATCTTTAAAGTTGGTACACGAGATGATGACCATAAGATACACACGTGGACAAAATTGTTGGTACCCTTCGGTCAATGAAAGAAAAACTCACAATGGTCACATAAATAACTTTAATCTGACAAAAGTAATAATAAATAAGAATTCTATGAATGTTAACCAATGAAAGTCAGACATTGCTTTTCAACCATTCAACGGAATTATATAAAAAAAATTTAACTCATGGAACAGGCCTGGACAAAAATCTCAAGCTCAAGCTGTGAAGTTTGAGGCAATCACTGCAATCAAACGATTCCTGTAACTTTCAATGAGACTTCTGCACCTCTCTGCAGGTATTTTGGCCCACTCCTCATGAGCAAGCTGCTCCAGTTGTTTCCGGTTTGAAGGGTGCCTTTTTCAGATAGAATGTTTCGGCACCTTCCAAAGATGCCCAGTAGGATTGAGGTCAGGGCTCATAGAAGGCCACTTTAGAATAGTCCAATGTTTTCCTCTTAGCCATTCTTGGGTGTTTTTAGCTGTGTTTTGGGTCATTGTCCTGTTGCAAGACCCATGACCTGTGACTGAGACCCAGCTTTCTGACACTGGCCAGCACATTTCTCTCTAGAATCCCTTGATAGTCTTGAGATTTCATTGTACCCTGCACAGATTCAAGACACCCTGTGCCAGATGCAGCAAAGTAGCCCCAGAACATAACAGAGCCTCCTCCATGTTTCACAGTAGGGACAGTGTTCTTTTCTTGATATGCTTCATTTTTCCATCTGTGAACATAGAGCTGATGTGCCTTGGCAAAAAGTTCCATTTTTGTCTCATCTGTCCATAGGACGTTCTCCCAGAAGCTTTGTGGCTTGTCAACATGTAGTTTGGCATATTCCAGTCTGGCTTTTTTATGATTTGTTTTCAACAATGGTGTCCTCCTTGGTCATCTCCCATCTAGTCCACTTTGGCTCAAACAACGACGGATGGTGCGATCCGACACTGATGTTCCTTGAGCATGAAGTTCACCTTGGATCTCTTTAGAAGTCTTTCTGGGCTCTTTTGTTACCATTCGGATTATCCGTCTCTTTGATTTGTCATCAATTTTTCTCCTGCGGCCACGTCCAGGGAGGTTGGCTACAGTCCCATGGATCTTAAATTTCTGAATAATATTTGCAACTGTAGTCACAGGAACATCTAGCTGCTTGGAAATGGTCTTATAGCCTTTAACATGCTTGTCTATAATTTTCTTTCGAATCTCCTGAGACAACTCTTTCCTTCGCTTCCTCTGGTCCATGTTGAGTGTGGTACATACCATGTCACCAAACAACACAGTGACTACCTGAAGCCCTATATATAGGCCCACTGACTGATTACAAGATTGTAGACACCTGTGATGCTAATTAGTGGACACACCTTGAATTAACATGTCCCTTTGGTCACATTATTTTCAGTGTTTTCTAAGGGTACCATAATTTTTGTCCAGGCCTGTTCCATGAGTTTATTATTTTTTTAATAATTCTGTTGAAGCATGGTTGAAAAGCAATGTCTGACTTTCACTGGTTAACATTAATAGATTTTTTTTAAAATTATTACTTTTGTCAGATTAAAGTTATGTGACCATTGTGAGTTTTTCTTTCATTGATCGAAGGGTACCAACAATTTTGTCCACGTGTGTAAGTATACATTTCTTTGCCAAGTAAGTAATGAAATTTAATAAACAATTTAAATCAGAAGGAAGATCTAGTGATATTTTACAATTTAACAGGTATATAGTTGGAGACATAGTGAATTTTCTAACCAGTAGTTTCTCAACCAGATCATGCACTTCATACCAAAAAGTTTTAATTTTCTTACACTCCCAGAACAAATGCATCAATGTTCCCGTTTCTGATTTACATTTAAAACACAGCTGAGATACATTTGGATACATTTTGTGTAGGCGTACAGGGGTGAGATATGTTCTATATATGAATTTGAAGTTTTGCTCATGCACAGAAATTGAAGTGGATTTGTGAAAAACCTCCTCACATATAGAGAGCCATTCATCATCAGTGAATGACTGGCCCATATCCTTTTCCCAAACCTTTCTGAGAGGATTCAAAGGTGAAGAGGTTTCTGATAAAAGTGAGCCGTACAGATAAGAAATCTGACCCTTCAACGCCGCTGGAAGCAAGAGGCGATTTTCAATATCAGACATTTCAAAACGAATTTTGCCCTGTCTCATTTCAGATTGAATAAAATGACGTAGCTGGAGAAATTTGAAAAAATCTGTTCTAGGAAGCTGATAATCCATTCTAAGAGTTTTGACAGATTTGACATTATCTGTAAATAAACTGGCTAAAGTAAAAACACCTTTCTCCACCCAGGTCCGAAGGCCAATATTAGTTAACGAAGCAGGAAAGTCGGGGTTGAGAATGATTGGGGATTGCATGGTTAAATTCTTGGGGAGGTGGAGATATTTTTTTTACATGTTCCGAAACCAAAAGGGTATTTAGTAATAAAAAATCTTCAACTACCGGCCGGATCTCCTTAAAATTATTAATAAATGGAAGAGATGTTAATGTTCTCGGGGCACATGCAAAGGATTCCATAGTGACCCACAAGGAGCCTGTATCATTTGAAAACCATCTAAGCATTTGTTTGATCTGAGCAGCCCAGTAGTAAATCTGTATGTTGGGCAAAGATCCACCTCCACACTCCTTCGGCTTGAGAAGAGAAGTGAATCTAATCCTGGGTGTTTTATTGCTCCATATAAATTTACTGATGGCTGTATTCAGACCCTTAAAAAAGTTAGAATTCAAATAACAGGGTATGCATTGAAATAAATAAAGTAAACGGGGAAGCACATTCATTTTAATTGTGTTAATTCTTCCAAAAAAAGAAATTGGCAAAGACGTCCACCTGTCCATATCCTGTTTAAGTTTTGTTAAGGGTGAATAATTCTTGGAGAACAAATCCTTTAGATCAGGGGTTATGTGTATGCCCAAATAAAGAAACCCAGAGTCAGTGATGTGAAAGGGACCCTGTAATTTAACATTCTGTGGGGCATTTAAAAACATGGCTTGGGATTTCCCCAAGTTTATTTTGTATCCACTACACTGGCTATACTGATTAATTATCTCCAACACACAAGGAATTGATGACTGTGGCTGCCTCAGGTAAAGAAGGACGTCATCTGCATACAATGATATGCGGTGTTCCATCTCACCTGCCTCCACGCCCCGGACGCCTCTATGCATGCGAATAGCTTCTGCCAAGGGTTCGATGAGTGGCGACAGGGGGCATCCCTGACGGCAGCCTCTATGAATTGAAAATTTACCTGATAAACCATTAGTATTAACCACAGCTGTTGGATCAGAGTAAAGAAGTTTAACTAGTCTGATGTAGTTAGAGCGCAAATTGAATTTGTCCAATATTTTAAACAAAAATCTCCACTCGACCCTATCAAACGCTTTTTCTGCATCTAGAGATATTATAGCAGCCGGGTCACCATCTGTATTCAACTGATGTATTGTATTATATTCAGGAGACGACGTACATTGTCTGAACCATAGCGATATTTAACAAATCCAGTCTGATCAGGTTTAATGATCTTAGGCAAAATTCTCTCCAAACGACGAACCAAGGCCTTGGCCACAATTTTAAAATCTACATTAAGTAAGCTGATTGGACGATATGAGGCACAGTCCAATGAGTTCTTTCCTTTTTTAAGAATCAAACTAATAGAGGCAGTCTTCCAGGAACCTGGAATAAGACTGTCTTCCAAAAGAAGACTACAGGTATAAAAATAGGAGAGAGCTCGTGCCAAAATGTTTTATAAAATTCCAGAGGAAAGCCATCCAACCCTGGTGCCTTCCCACTAGGCATAGATTGAATAGCTGCAAAAATTTCTTCCTTTGTAAGAGGAGTGTTAAGAAAAGCCTGGTCCTCCTCTAAGGGCGTTTTCACACTGGTAACGTTCTGTTCCGTTCTGTACCCGAGCACGATTTCTCCCCCTCCCCAATCCCCCCGCAGGGCTGCGTTCACACTGTAATAGCGATTGTGATCCCGGGGACACTTGCGTATTTACCCAACCGGAAACAGTAGGTGGCGGTAGAGAGGTAGTTGGTTCGTCTTCCGCCAAAACGGACAGAGAAGAAGAAGCACCCGCTTTCGTCATACTGTGCGACATGGATTCAACGTTGTTATTGTTGTTGTTTTTACAAAGTTTGAGCCAACAACAGCTTTGTCAAACAACTTCCAAATTGCAGATCTGTCGCGCAGCACAGAGGATGGAAAAAGCTCGAGCTACGCGGGTACGGCGATTTTTGAAGAGACAGGAGGAAATACGGAATGCCTTTATAACTCTACTCGCAGCCTGCAGCTTGCGGCCAACCGTAAGGTGAGTAACCCGGTGTCGTCTAGATTCTCTTCTGATTTTCACAATGAAATCGAAAAAATTTAACTTGTTAAATCTCTTGGAAACATGGCCGTCTGTATGTGTATTATACTTTTCATACGGACACGGGTCATACGGGAGGACTGTGTTTGTTAGGCACTAGATAGCTGCTGTAGAAAAACCTTTTGTTTCCCTTCTTCGGCTGGCCAAAGCACAGACAAATTTAGTAAGTAATATGTTTTTAAAACATTCCAAACTATAAAATAAGAAAGATATATGTATTGTAAAATGCTACAATTAAAAGTTTTGCCAAACTTTTTTTCCCCGAAGTATTTAGGGTGAACTATCCTAGAAACCCATGAGTACTAGAAACGAATGTACAATAGAATACAAAAGGTTAACAGTATGTGCAATGGAGCATTGAGCTTAGACCATCTGTTTAATAAATGCATATTCTGAATGAAAAGTATGTATTCATGTACTTTATATTCTCCCTCAGGAACATCTGGGTTCGGGAGAGGTCTGGTGTGTGGTGGCAGCATGTGCTCTTGACCTGGAGAGATGAGGAATGGCTCCGAAATTTCCGCATGAGGAATACAACTTTCCTACAGTTGTGCAACATCCTTCGGCCACATCTCACAAGAGATGCAACCCAGCTTAGGCGTCCAGAGCCTGTTGAACAACGTGTGGCTATATGCCTCTGGCGATTGGCCACTAATGTAGAGTTTCGGACTATTTCACCTTTGTTTGGTATAGGACTTTCCACAGCTTGTGTCATAGCTAATAATGTAGCCTCACTTATTGTGGACAGTTTACTCACACAGTATATTAAAACACCATATGAAGAAGACTTCAAAGTCATAATTGCCGGTTTTCGTGATCGGTGGGGTTTCCCTCAGTGTGGGGGAGCTGTTGATGGGACCCACATAGGCATATTAGCTCCATCTGATACGCCCTCAGACTATTTTAACCGTAAGGGGTTCTACTCTGTCATTCTTCAAGGTGTGGTGGACCATCGGCTCAGGTTCTGGGACATAAATGTAGGCTGGCCAGGCAGAGTGCATGATGCCAGAGTGTTTGGTAATTCCAATGTTTTCCAAAGAGGTCAGGATGGAGCTCTCTTTCCCAATATCACTGAGCGGATTATGTGTGTGGATGTACCAGTGGTAATGTTAGGTGATGCTGCATACCCACTCCTTCCGTGGTTGATGAAACCATACCCTGAAAGTGGTGCTACACCTGCACAGCAAATCTACAACTGCCGGCTCAGCAGGGCGCGGATGACTGTGGAGAGGGCATTTGGCCGTCTCAAGGGAAGATGGCGCTGTTTGATGAAGAGGTACGATTGTCATCTCGAGAACCTAAATACTACCATCACAGCCTGCTGCATACTCCACAATTACTGTGAAGTAAACGATGAGGTTTATGCTGAAGACCTGAATATAGTTGGCGACCAGGAATTAACTGAATGGAACCCCCTTAATGCAAACACCACTGCCAACACCACAAGAGATGCCTTGTGTGCATTCTTTTCTGCTTCTTAAGTGTAAACTTGTAAACTTAGCTGCAGTACAGGCACCATCTGAGTTTAGCACAATTTTACAGTTAGCCAAGGGGCACTAATCATAATTTTTGTGTCATGCGTTACCAAGATTGAAGTATTGTTTTGTTTTACAATAAATTGTTACTGAAACATCCTAGATGAGTGTGAAATGGAATAATTCGTAATCAAGAAAATGGTTAAAAGGAGTGCAATTTTTTAATTTAGATTAAACATGTGCAAGAGTACCAACTCTAAACGGGACATTCGGTAGAAAAAGCACACAGTGCTGGTGACAAGTCAAAATGTAATTGTTACAAAACACCCAGAAGGTTAACTGTTTGTACAACAGAACAGTGTGTGCAATAAATACGTACAAAATGTAAACTTAGCGTTCAATAGAACCAGGAGGTGAACTGTTCATACATCAGAACAGTGTGTGCTATAAATACGTATAAAATGTAAACTTGGCGTTCAATAGAACCAGGAGGTGAACTGTTCATACATCAGAACAGTGTGTGCAATAAATATGTACAAAATGTAAACTTGGCGTTCAATAGAACCAGAAGGTAAGCTGTTCATACAACAGAACAGTGTGTGGAATATGTATACAATGTAATCTTTTTACGTGGACTAGATCCAGACTGTAAACAGTATGTACAGTAGAACAGTGAGCAAACTAGAAATGTTTCAAATGTACATGTAAAATAGGTAAAATAGGCCAAAAGGTAGTCAGTGGAACAGGATGTGCAGTGGAAATGGTTTGTACAACCGGACTAGTTGTACATGCAGGAATTTTGAATGTGTTAGCTTAAAGGTTTTGATATGTTGCGGTATTTGGTTCCTCTGTGGGGGGCACACAGTAAGATGTGTGTGGCAGCGGTTCCCTAGCTCTGGGAGACAATGTGAAATTTGGGGTCTCCCTAGCAGACTGGTGAGTTGGAGGACCCTGGTAGTAATGGGGAAGAGGAACAGGTTGCAAGTGTGAGGGAGTGTGGTGCTGGAATGAAGGAGAGGGTCCCATGGCAGAAAAAATTCTTCCCATCATTTCCAGACGTTCCTCCCTCTGCATCTGGAGGCGTCGCTCTTCCATCTCCACCTGAGCCTTTGTCCATGCATCCAGCATTTCCTGCTCATGCTTTTGCCGGCTCCGTTCTTCCTGCATGAACTCCGCGAACTGTTTTTTTTTGCATGTCCATGAAACTATTTAAAACAGACATGATGTCCGTTTTTGCCTTTCTCTTTCTTCTGTTCACTGGGTGTACGCTGCCTTCAGGTGTCTCAGCCAGTGTTTCCTCCATAGAGCCTGCAAGGAAAAATTAAAGCATTAAGTAAGAAATTAAACAAAGTTTACAACCATATTATTGCTGAGCGGATGCTTGCACAAATTCAATTCTAAGTCTTTTTGAAATTGTGTGTGGAGCTTTTGTGAATCATCTTGCTTTCTGCACCCATCTTACAATAAATGTAAGTCAGAAGCATGGAATTAAATCTACTAAAGAGTAAAAGAACATGCAAGTGCAAAAACTACAAACAACACATTTCTTTGCATTGGGCCCTTTAACAGTATTTTTTTTTTTTTTTTTACGGGAAAATTATCTGCACCTGGGTCTAATCTTGTAAGGCAACACGAAATACTCTTCCTCTATTATATAATATGCAATTCACTCGTTTTGTGTTTCAAACAGGCAAGTTAACCACGAACACGTATGCTGGATTAGAAAATTGGCAAGCAGACACGAGTAGCATAAGTTAGCTTTGTTGTAAGCTAACGTGAAAGCATTTTCCTCTATACAATGTCATATTTAATTAAAATTTCACTACAAGCTCCACAGACAATTAACCAGAGATCTTACGATATTCGACTATAGTTAACGTTAAAATAAATTCACTTACTGGGCATTTGCAGGGTCTCTGGTGGACTTGGCTCCACGCTGTCTGGCTCAAACAAAGGCGGTGAGGATGATGGTGTCGAGGAACAGCGTGGTTCCGACTCAACCACATTTGGCTGGCTCGACGTTTTTTTACCGATAATTTTGTCCACGGCGTCATACCACTGAAATCTGTCTTTTTCGTCAGTGGAGCTGCCGGACTTTCCGAGCGCATCCCTCTCACTTTGTGATATTGCAGTCGCAGTTTTTTCAGCTTCGCGCGGCACTGATCAGTGCTCCTGCTGTACCCGCGCGTCTGTAAATGCTCCCGGATGCTTCCATAAATCTCCGAATTCTTGTACGTCGTATCCAGCTGGTGCTGAATATTTTCGTCTGCCCAAATTTCGAGCAGACATTTTACTTCTTCAGCACTCCAGATGGAACCCTTAGCAGCCATACTTGTTTGCAAAGAACGACAAGGTCGAATAGTGATTACGCCACGTCGCTGTGAACTTCCGCTCTTGAGCCGCATGCCCCGCCTTCCGTTCTCGGGAAGGTGTGAATCGTTCCCGAAACCACCTCTGCAATCGGTCCAGGGATTCGTTCCCGAGCGCGGAACGATTCGGAACGATTACATTCTCACAGACAAAAATCAACTGGTCCCGGGGCCAAGTGTACTCGGAAACGGATCCGGGACCGCAATGTGAAAACGCCCTAAGATAGAAGGTAACGATATCTTATCCAAAAAAATGGGGGGGGAGGGGGGGTCTTCTGCTGCACATAAGGAAGTGTACAGATTCTCATAAAAATCTTTGAAACTGGAGTTAATTTTAACCGGATCATATGAGATTACTCCATCAGTAGTTTTGATAGCATTAATGGACCTTTCAGCTCGTTCACATTTGAGTTGATATGCTAAAAGATGACTAGGTTTATTTCCATATTGATAAAACCTTTGCCTACTCAATGTTATTAATTTTTGTACATGTTCTGAATAGTCCAGGTTTAATTTAGATCTGGCACCGGTTAGAAGATTCCAATTGTTTTGTGTAGGTGAAATTTTATGAAGCTGTTTCAATCTTTTAACCTCTTCAAATTTTTTCCTATTCTCAGCCTTTTGTTTTTTTATGCCAAGTAGTAAGAGAGATGATGTGGCCTCTTAAGGTGGCCTTGGCTGCATCCCATTTAGTGGCACTATTTACTGGACAAAATGCATTATCCTGCCAATATTGGGATATTTTTTCTTTAAGGAACTGGCAAAACAAATTGCCATTAAGGAGAGTGCTATTAAATTTCCAATAGGATGATTTAGGGGTTGAAAATTCTGTCAAACCTAAATAAACAGGATTATGATCAGAAAGAACTATTGGACCTATTTTGCAAGATCTTACACAATTAATGTACCTGGAAGGCAAAAATAAATAGTCTAATCTGGAATAAGAATTATGGGGAGGAGAGTAGAAGGTATAGTCTTTGACAGCAGGATGTAGTTCTCTCCATATATCTACCAAGCCTGAAGCACGACACATATTTTGAAGAGTTTGTGAAGAACGGGAGGTTGATTTTACAGATGATGACCTGTCCAACTTATTATCCATGACACAATTAAAATCCCCAGCCATAATCCCCAGACCATTACAGTGATGATTAAACAACAGGATCATCTTTGATATAAAGTCAGGACTGTCCTCATTCGGGGCATACACATTTAAAACAGTTAAGGGTTTCCCTAAGACGTGACCGGTAATCAGAATAAATCTGCCATCAGGATCCTGTTCAGTCTGCTCTAAGATAAAAGGAAAGTTTTTATGAATCAAAATAGCAACTCCCTGTTTGTTTGATGAAAAAGAACTGAAATATACCTGACCAATCCAATCTCTTTTGAGCTGTAAATGGTCCCTATCTGACAAATGTGTCTCTTGTAGAAGTGCAATAGTTACGTTTTCTTTCTTCAGGAATGTTAAAATCTTCTTTAGATTTCTTCTCTTCGTCACGTTCCATGTGACCACTCTAGTCAGATTGGACATATGTTAGTGCAGAGCAAAGTATTTGGATGCTGTAAGTGGACAGAAGTAAACGACATGCATCTGAACGATCAGCTCTGCTAAACACAAACAAAACCCCCAAGCCCTCCCCCCTCTCCCTATCCCCAAACGATAGGGCTCAAATAACACAAACAACTCGTTACACACACCTTCCCCCAACTCCTCCATTGACCGACCTGAGAAACGGCAGCCAGAGAAGACCGCCTCAAAACTCCTTATAAAAAAAAAAAACTTTAAGTCCACTATAATAATATTAATAATAAAAAATATATATACATAAGACATTAAAATAAGACATAAAAAATGATGAATAATAAATAAATAAATAAATGGCAGGTGACAAACAAGAAAAATCAACGTTTATGCAGATCCGGCACCACAGTCATAAAATATACAGCCTGAGAGGGCCTTGTGCGTGCGAACCAAATTTCACCGGATAGCTGCATCACCTTCAAAAAGCCATTTATTTACAATTAAGCTCAATAGGAAAAAAACACCCTTAAATTGTTTAACGGAAGAAGAACACCACGAAAACTGTCTTAAAGTCAACGCTAATTAATCAGAGAAGCTCACTAATCCAAAACTTCCAGGAATTTAGAAGCTGAATCAACAGTATCAAATAAAATAATCTTTCCGTTATGTAAACAACGGAGTTTAGCTGGATACGCAAAACCCCGGTAAACACCTCGTTCCACCATCGTCTTGCACACCGCTCCAAACGCTCGCCGCCTCCGCACAATCTCCGCAGATAAATCCAGAAAGAAGCGTAATGTGGCATCTTTATGACTGACTTTGGTTTTCTTAGCTGCTTGCAAAACTGCCTCCTTTACTGGGAAACGTAGGAAATGCACAATAACACTCCTCGGCGGTGCGCTCGGCGTAGACTGGGATGGAAGGGGGGCCCTGTGCGCGCTCTCCATCTCTGTAGCAGGGGGAAGCTGTAACCAGACTGGCAACATTTTCTGAAGAAATGCCGTCAGAGGCTCATTGCCCTCCTCTTTCTCAGGAAGCCCGACAATTCTTACATTTTTGCGGCGACCACGGTTCTCCAAGTCATCCACTTTGGCTTGGAGTCGTTCCACGGCCACGCGCAAATCGGCCATCTGAGTGCCGCGTGCGCTCCCCGAGTCCTCTACCGCAGAAATCCGCTGCTCAGCTGCGCTTAGCCGGGTTTCACTGTCAGTAACTCGTGCGGCGAGGGCAGCAAAAGAGTTCTCAAGAACTGTAACTGAGGTAGATATTTTCCCCAGCTGTCCCTCAATACCGTCTAAACGAGCACCAACAGCCCTAATTTCATTTAAAATTAGCGAGGTGTCCGGCTGTAGACTAGCGCTGGCCTCTTCCCCGTCTCCATCAAGCGCGGTGGGGTTTTTCTTCTTTTCTTTGCTTTTTTGTGATGATCTCGCTGTAAAAATAGGAAAGTCCTTATCCCCTCCACTTTCCATTTCTAAATGTGTTATTAAATAACCACAAAGTGTATAAAAAATAGGGCGTAATAAGAAAAATACGGAGTTTTGATGCGGAGCAAAACTCCTAAGCTGCCATCCTGCTTCGGGTCACGTGACCTCCGAAATTTATTTTTTCGGGCTGTGGAACGTATAATTTGTGTTTTCATTATTTCTTATGGGATTTGGTTTACGAGTGTTTTGGAACACGAGCCCAATTCCGGAACGAATTATGCTCGTAATCCAAGGTCCCACTGTATCTTCAAATTTCACCAGGTTTTTTTTTTTTTAAATTTCACCCTTTTATGCTATACAGCATGGCTAGCTCTAATTTGTGTGGATTATGATGTGTGACACTCACTGAGCTCATGCTGTTTTGCAAGGAGGAATGGGCAAAAATTTCAGTCTCTCAATGTGCAAATCTGATAGCGACTTGTAGCTGTAATCGCAGCAAAAGGTGGCGCTACAAAGTATTAACTTAAGAGGGCTGAATAATTTTGCACGCCCAATTCTTCCGTTTTTTATTTGTTAAAGTTTGAAATATCCAATAAATTTCATTCCACTTCATGATTGTGTCACACTTGTTGTTGATTGTTCACAAAAAATTACAGTTTTATATCTTTGTTTGAAGCCTGAAATGTGGCAAAAGGTCACAAAGTTCAAGGGGGCCGAATACTTTCACAAGGCACTGTACATTTGCGAAAGAATGCAAAAGCATTGACATATATTTTTTCTTCCTATGATAGCCCGACGGGCAGGGCTGAGAGATTTTGGTAGCCTGACTGGAAGGCACAATAGCCCCAGGACGTCGGGCTAGTGATTTTGCGAGCCCTGTTTAGTGTGTATTTGTTATAATAATGTAGTCAGTGTGATTGTGGTGTGTGTGGTCTAAGGATGTGATTAGAGAACTTTGCATCTCTCTTGATCAGGTTATCAGTAAGGTGACATAAGGGTTGCCAGGTTCATAAAAAAAACTCTCGCGTATTGTGGTGTTAAGTATTGTAAGGACCTTTGCCCCGGTCCTCACAAAATTACCACATAAAATTTATTCCACTGGCCTTAATTATCATCATAATCATCATGGATTTTTGTGAAGGTGGAGGTGGCAAAGGCCAAACAAAGAGCATATGAGGACTTGTATGCTAGGTTGGACAGTAAAGAGGAAGAGGTGGAACTGTAGAGGTTGGTGAGGCAAAGAGAGAGATGGGAAGGATGTGCAGCAGGTTAGAGTGACTTTAAAGAGTTGATGAATGAGCAACAATACCATACCAGAGACATACCATTCTCTTCCACATCACAATATTCCTTAGAGAAGACAGCCCCTGTATCTGTAATACAACGTAAAAAAAAACTGTCATATTTTATAATATAAGATTTTTGCAAGTAATTGTTTTTTACCAGAGTTTTTTTTTTTTTTCCAAACTCCAGTTTTTGAAGCCAACCATCCTGTGTTTTTGCTACTCTTAACATGACTGTTCTAATTCATGGGTTCATTATCAAACACCGTAAAGTGGACTTCCAGGACTGAAGCTGAAAACGTTCTTCTTATGCAATTATACTCACCATCCAGGTCTATTTCATCAAGAGACTTCCCCTTGTAAGAGGAAGCTCCTTGCTCAATAGCCAATAGCAATTTGCTAATTTTCGCTAACTGAAGGGTACTTTCTGAAAGTCGTTATTACTCCCTGTGGATACGGATCTCTTGCCCCAAAAATTTTGTAAGTTGCCACTTGTTTACGTAGCTTTGTTGATGAGATGTTCAGGGAACTTTGCTTCACAGGCATTTGCAAATTTCCTAAGAGAGTCTGATCCTCTGATGTGGGAGTCTGCCTCGATTCTGGTAAACATGTAAGGGTTTGTTATTGGTACAACAACTCTCGATCTGAAATTTATTAGCATGTCTTGGGATAAACACATTCTGTCGTAGAGCAAGACCGATACTTTGCAGCCTCTCTCCTCTCTTATTTCGACTCTTGTGAATTTTTCACTTAAATCTTGTTCTAGCTTGGATAAACTCTGCAAGACGTCAGGATTCAATGGAGCCGTGTTTCGTTTGGGGTGTGTTTCTACTAATAGCTTTGCTGCTTCACCTTCTCGTCTCAGATTAAAGAATATTATTTGAGCTAGAACACTTTCCGAAAAACTTCTCCATGCCACAGGATCTGAGCTCTTAGTCAATCGTTCTTTTGACTGTTCTTCCAAAGTTTTGAGGTGTTTGTGCATCCTGACAACATTCTCAGTCAGTGGAAGAACATCAGCTTTGTTCCATTTATTTTGATCAAGGTTGGTTCTGGCACGCTTTGAGACATTCATGCAACCTGATGAAATTCTTGGCCTTCTGTCCTGTCTCATTGTCTTCCTTCATTAAACTCTCACCTATTACTATCTCGCAGACTTTCTTGAGGTTGTTCCCAATTTTACAATCTAGAGAGGGCTTGTCAAATTAATTTTTTGATGGATTATACCCACTTGTTTCCTTTGCTGCCGATACTGCTAGCTGAAATATTGTTGGTACACAAACATCCAACAGACATTTTACAGCTGGGTTAAGCTTCTTTACCGCAAGCATAAACCTCCCTAACTCCCGCATTTTCTGACTGATATAGTTGAGTTTTGTCTTGTCCATGGAGTTCAAACGTCATTTCTCCATATTTACAGATGATGTCTGACTGCACCTGATTAGAGATGTCATCTTGATCCATGTTCAGAATGATGCATTTACAACCTTCAGACGTGGCAGGTTTACAGTGTATGCTTCGAGATGCTATAGCTTGGACTCTTTTTTTCTTTTTCTTGATTTGCTGTCACTTTCTGCATTTTTGAAACAGATTCGACAACCCATGACAATGTTGACATGGCAGGTAGTCTTTCCAACTAGTGTTGTGTGTTGGCTGTCTCACAGTCTCAATTTCTTCATTGACTTGATCTAGGACTTCGATATTGTGGTGGTAGTTTCCTTTTTGTCCCTTTAGGTTTTGATAATGCTAGTGCTACTTCAATTTCTTTTGCGTGCTTTCTCTCAAGATGTCTTGCCAACTTGCTTTGCCCTGAACCACAATATACACAAGTTTTTCTTATCACTTTTTGACCTTCACTTTCATGTCCTCTGACCTACCATCTTCATTTATGGCTTTTTTCCTCTTCTCCTCTTCACAAGTGCTGTCAGGTGGGTCATAGTCAGAAGTCTCTCTGCACGGGACATATTCAGAGCCACTTGTGTGTCCTGATGACAGATCACTGCTCCCAATTTCATCCATGGCATCTTCAGTCCTTAATTCCTGAAAAATTCAGCTACGTGTTCTACAGTTGTCATGATTTTCAAGCATTATAAACAGCAAGAGTTTCATACCTTGTTAGTCTTCTGTCTTTTTCCCTCCATGACCTTTTATAGTCTATTATAATACGTTATATATGCATTATAACAGTAATACTAATAATAGTTTTTAGGATAAATTTTTAAAAGGACAGACACGAGCATTAAACAATTGACATCTATCTGTGCTTCAGAGCTTAAACTATAACTAAACAATTGACCGTAGACATTAACAAAACATTGTACAGATTAAGTGACACAATTTTGGCCCTCATTGGCGCACCATACAAAAGCATTGACGATTTGCTTTGATCTGATCAGGGGGACAGAATCTTTGCACAGTCTAAGGTACATACTAAATCAGTTACAATGTTTGTTTCATGGATCTGCCAAATCTGTATATACGCATAATCCCTAGCAGCTAACTGGCTAAGATGAGCACATAACCTACAGTAGCTGCTATTTATTAGCAGATTGAGCAGATAGCAGAATTATTTTGCTAATTCTAATAAGTTAGTGATCGAGCACTGTCGCAGTTACAAGGAGTAGTTAGCAGTTTTACGGTTTGCCCTTTAAATAAACTGCCTTTCTTCCTGATGTACTGACCTGTACCCTACACCCCTCTTCTCAAAGGACAATACTATAGAAATGAAACTTGGTTATTTTAGAGGAGTCAATGTGCAGCTCTGTGATGGCATTATGGAGGAGTGGAAGAGGGTCCTAGCAACATCATGTGCAGCTCTGATGAATTCCAGGCCCAGGAGGATTAAGGCCATGCTAGGCAACGATGGTGCTCATGTAAAATATTGACACATTGGACACAGTTTTGACATGTTCATATAGGGTGTACTCATTTTCGTTGCCAGTTATTTAGACAAAGTCTCGATGTTGAGTTATTGTTAGAGGACAGTAAGTATTTATCATCTACTTGTTGCCCCTGGGGTATATTTTCCGGAAATATGGTGTCCTATTTCACTGCTATGCTGATATATACCCAGCCCTATATTTCTTCCAAGCCTACTTCTGACCTTCCTCCATCTTCTCTTTCAAATTGTTTAACTGAAATTAAATTATTGGTTCTCAAATAATCTTCTTAAACTTAACAGTAGTAAAACTGAAATACTCCTCGTGGGCACTAAAAATACTCTATCGAAGACCAATAGCTTTTCGTTATGTATTGATGGTTCCACAATCTCCCCTTCAACACAAGTTAAAAGCTTGAGTGTTATCCTTGACAGCACACATTAACAATATCACCAGGACAGCGTACTAGCACATCCGGAACATTAACCGTTTCCGCCCGGCCCTCTCAATGAGGAGCGCTGCTATTTTGGTACACACTCTCGTCACCACACACACAGATTAGATTATTGCAATGCACTTTTTTTTTTGGTCTTCCCCTCAAACTCCTACACAAGCTACAGTTAGTACAGAAATCAGCCGCTAAAGGCTTCCCGTCCAACAGCGCATACATTTATAAAATTCTGCTTCTCGTTTATATGCATTTCATAACCTGGCTCCGTCATATTTAACAGATTATCTCTTAACCTATACTCCTAGAAATCTGAGATCATTATCTTCATTAAACCTGCTTTTTCCTCGTTTGCGTTTTTAAATCCCGTTTAAAAACACATCTATTCAGGCAGACATACCTTTTAACACTATTGTATGCATGTTTTTATTTTTGTCCATGTTTGTATGTTGTTTTTTATGGTATGTAAGGTGTCCTTGAGTGTCATGAAAGGCGCCTACAAATAAAATTATTATTATAATCTGTATTGTTATACAAGCTGCACATTTAACTACTCTAAAGTACAGTCCCTGACAAAAGCTTGTGTACAAATTGACCTGAAGTGCTCATTTTAATCCCAACAGCTTTTGTAATAACGTTTCAGTGCAAAACGAAACTGTCGAAGTATTCTAATATTCACAGCTTGGTAAAGCCCATTGAGTCAATTTTTGCAAAGACATAAGTGTTGTCGCCTTGTCATATGAGCTTCACCTGTGATTTAATAATGGATCAATTAGGTCTCAGGTGTGTATAAAAGAACCCCAGTACACTAGACATTTGCAAACATGACACAAAAAACAAGACCAAAGTGTTGATTATCAAGAGGCTGAAGACCAGATCCACTGCTGATGTGGCAGAAACCTTCAATGTACGTCAGCGTCAAGTACCGAGGATAAAAAAGATAAAAAGATACTGGCGACATTTTTGACAAGCCCAGGTCAGGCAAACCCCACAAGACAACTGCTCGAGAGGACCGTTTGTTGGCTCGAAAATCCAAGGCCAGCCCATTTTCCTGGTCACCTGCAGTCCCCGCGTCGAGCAGAACAGTTTGTCGGATTCTGTCTCGAAATGTCCTCCATGGTCGAATCAGTGCCCAGAAGCCAGCAGTAAACAAGACAATTGAAAAACCGTGTGGCATTTGCCAAGGCCCACAGCCTGCTAAAAGGATGGACGTTGGAAAAGTGGCAGAAGGTGGATTTTTCAGATGAATCTTTTGTTGAATTACACCACAGTCGCTGCAAATCTTGCAGGAGACCTACTGGAGCCCGCATGGATCCGAGATTCACCCAGAAAACAGTGAAGTTTGGTGGCGAAAAAATCATAGTCTGAGGTTACATCCAGTATGGGGGTGTGCGAGAGATCTGCAGGGTGGAAGGCAACATCAATAGTCTAAAATAACAAGAAATCTTAGCTACCTCTTGTATTCCCAACCATAAAGGAGGCTAAATTCTGTAGCAGGATGATGCTCCATCGCATACTTCCATCTCCACCTCTAAAGTTCTCAAGGCGAAGATCAAGATGCTCCAGGATTGGCCAGCCCAGTCACCAGACATGAACATCATTGTGCATATGTGGGATAGGATGAAAGAGGAAGCATGGAAGACGAAATCAAAGAATATTGATGAACTCTGGGAGACATGCAAGACTGCTTTCTTTGCTTTTCCTGATGACTTCATCAATAAATTGTATGAATCCTTGCCAAACTGCATGGATGCAGTTCAGGTTCATGGAAGTCATACAAGATATTAAATTTGGATCTCACAGCACCACTACTTAATTTGCTGACACATTTTTGTATTTGCAGTAAATTTGTTCAATGTCCATATAGGCGACAATACTTTTGTCTTGCCAAAATTTGACCTTTCTGTCTTGAGTAAATGATGAATTTTTTTTCAGTGAAACTAATTTATTTCAGTGCATTAAACATCATTTGGGAGGGTTTTAGCTTTTCATATGAGCCATTTCTAACACCAATTGGTTAATTAAAAGTCAGGTTAATAGGTGTTTCTACAAATTAGATAAGCGACAAGACTTTTGTCAGGGACTGTATATCCAATTTTCATTTCTGTAGTATTGTCCCTTAAGAAAATACAGCTCTGGGAAAAAATAAGAGACCACTGCAAATAATTCGCTTTTTTTTTTTTTCTTTCTTACAGGTGCACGTGTTGATGTTTTCATTTTATTTTAACTGCTGACAATATTTCTCCTAATTTTAAAATACAACCATTCCTATTTAGAGTGTATATTTAAAGGAAATTACATCACAACACATTAAAATAACTCAATGCAGTATTTGCTGAGCTTTAATAACTCAAATAAAACAAAATATTAATAATTTGTAAACAAATAGTGTTAATGCTTTGGATAAATAATAAGTATTAGCAAATTAGTATTTGGAGGAATAACCCTGATTTGCAATTACAGTTTTCATGTGTTTTGGCTCTCCACCAGTTTTGCACATTGCTGTTGGGTAACTTTATCTCACTCTTTTTACAAAAAGGCAAACGGCTCAGCTTTACTTGATGGTTTTGGAGTAAATTGCAGTGGTATCTTATTTTTTTCAGAGCTGTACTAAAGTGGTTGCTAAAATGTGAGCCTACAGTGTGCTGTGCGCTGAGACTGAACATACATGATCTGAGTTTATTTAAACTATAACCATGAAGCACAGTTGGTTTTAATCATGCATACATATGTAAATAGTTTTCTTACCTGTATCAGCTGTGGTGTTTTGCGTGCTCTTCCAAAAATCCTTCAGTAGATGTGTAAATGTCTTCTTTCACGTTGCTTGTAATGTCGTGTTGGCAATAGCAATTATAATGTATTTACGTTTTTTGAACGTTTATAACGTTTATAACATTTTATAAATTAAAATATGCTTTAAAGGTAGTTTAAATTTGCTTTCCTCCCTCGAGATTTTTATTGGACATCATTAATTCAGTTAAAAAACAATTGGATCTGCCCCTTGTTGTAATTGGCTAGGCATTAAAAAAATCTGCCTAACACCCGGCGTCCCTCGCAACGAGTTCATGAGTTCAGTGAAGTGACATCTAGTGGTGGATTGGAGTTTTTTTCCCCATAAAACAAGTGGAAAAAGTGGCCCTCATAAGTATGTCCAGTGTCAAGAGCCTCACAAGTGTACGTGTGTGTGTGTGTGTGTGTGTGTGTGTGTGTGTGTGTGTGTGTGTGTGTGTGTGTGTGTATGTGAGAGAGAGAGAGATCAGGATGTTTCTGATTGGAAGGGATAGAGAAATTTGGAATCCTATGGTAGAAAAGAATGG
The DNA here is from genome assembly GCA_030347435.1 of Clarias fuscus. NCBI lineage: Eukaryota > Metazoa > Chordata > Actinopteri > Siluriformes > Clariidae > Clarias > Clarias fuscus. Next base: position 5,195,475 of record CM059230.1, on the reverse strand, counting down.
TGCTGCTTTGTCCGCCACCTGGTAGCACCAGGTCACGACACGAGATTCTGAATACATATTTGTGACTTAATTTTTTACAGCATCAAATCTTACCCGATGTTCTCTGCCCTCAAGCCACTTTACCTTTCTCTCACTTTAACACCTCCCCTGCCCATAAAGTTCTTTTTTACCAGTCCAGTTTGACTGGTGCTCTGCTCATTCCGCCAGAGTGCGTAACATTCACAGCATAACATTTACCTCCAGGTTGGTCTGGTCAGGAGTCTCTCCAACAGATGTGAGGGGTTGTGGTGTGGATTGCAGATGGCGGCTGTTTCTCCTGTAGCGGTCACCCTGTTCCGTCTCCACAGTGTAGGACCTTGCAGTAGAGCTAGAGCCCTGAACGACAGCAGGCATTGTCCACTGTTTCTGTTAATCCAACTTTGAGCACTGTATGCCCCTTGCATACAGTGGTGATAGGAGTGGTGATAGACTCCTTACTCCATTCCCGCGGTTATAGTAGCAGGCCTGTGTCTGCTTGGCTGCAGCATCAGCCTGCCTTATTTTATCCTTGTCTGGCAAGTTTGGTTTCAAATTGTTCTGCTTGTTTGGAAAGGTGGTTCTGATTTTCCTGCCTATCAGCATTTCGGCTGGACTGACCCCTGTGGAAGAGTTGGGTGTGGTTCTGTACGTCATCAATGCAATGAGTGGGTCGTCCTGCCTTAGTATAGATTTTGCTCTTTGAACTGCTCTCTCTGCTTGACCGTTGCTCTGAGGGTAATGTGTGCTCGGTGTAATATGAATATAAAATCATATGCCTCATTAAATTCCCTCATCTCAGCTGACACTAGCTGAGGACCGTTATTACTTATGAGCATCTCTGGAATGTGCAGAGGTAGCTTTCAGCTTGGCTACAATCTGACTACTAGTGGTGTTAGTTAGATTCAAAATCTCTATAAATCTAGAATAATAGTCAGACACCACTAGGAAGTTCTACTTCGTAAACTCACATAGATCTATAGCAATCTTCTGCCATGGTCTTGACGGAAGCTCACTGGGAATTAATGGCTCGTTTTTGTGTTCTCTGCAAAATGTACACTGCTGTACTAACATTCCAATATCCTCTGACATCCTAGGCCACCAGACAGACTGACTTGCTCTTTCTCTACACTAGGTCCTGATGCCCGTCATGGATTCTCTCCAAGATTACTACCTTCCTCATTTCTATGGGAATTACGATGCGGCAGCCTCTAATAAGTAAATCATCTATTTCTGATTGTTCTCCACTTACTTGGTAAAAGTCTCTGACGACTTCTGGCACCCTCCCAAAATGCTCAGGCCACCCATTCCTAATGAAGCCTATGACTATCTGGAGCTGCCTGTCAGTATCTGTGTGTTTTAATTCTGACAATAAGTGTGGTGTAGCTGGAACCTGGCTCATGACTGTCGATGTGGGCCGTCACCTCCTCTTGACAGACCCCGTCCCCATAGCACTGCTCTAGACCCCTAGTGAGAGCATTGGCTACTGCTAGCGTTTTTCCTTGTGCATGGTCTGCTATGGCATTCAAACCTCATCAGTAAACTCAGACACCTGATTGGTATGCAGTCCAAGTCTTTGTTGTTCATGAGAGGAACCAGTGGTTTGTGATCAGTAACTAGCCTAAAGCTATCAAGTCCATATAGGTATTTGTCACAGGCCCACACACTTGCCAAGCATTCCTTCTCAATCTGCGCGTACCTTCTCTATGCATTGCTCAGTCATCTGGAACAGTAGGCCACAGGGTTCTGAATGCTTCACACTGAGCAGGTCCCCACTTCCTCTGTGTTCCCTTTAAGTACCTCATATAGAGGATGAGCTACTGGTGACAACTCTGCAACAAACTTGGCTAAATACCTAACTATTCCTAAGAACATTTCAAGTTCGGTCATATTTTGTGGTTGTGGAAAGTTCTCTATCCCAGTCACTTTACTTGGGTCAGCCTTAATGCCTGTTTCGTCTATGATGTGACCCAGGAAACAGACCTGTCTTTGTTTAAACTTGCATTTTGCTCTATTCAGCTTGAGGCCTGCTGCCTCAGTGACCTTCAGTACCTCTGCAAGGCATCTGTCATGTAGCTCCACAATTCACTGTCTGAATTTCTAATTCTGTCTTAGGAGTCAGTGTTGGTAAAAGAGGAACTTTTTGCAAACGAGGAGAAATTTTAATATGTGGCTGTTAAAGACGTGCTTCCCCCCTTTTTTGATCTTTTGGATTCCTCTTTAATTTTCTCTATAAATGTTAAATTGACACCCAATTGATTTAATTCGGCAAATATCCCTTTCAGTTTGGTTCTGATCACGTCTGTTACTCGCTGTCTGTCCGAGAAATCAGTCCTGTGGAAAAGTCCAATCCAAACTGTTAACTCTATATTAAATGTGTTTAATTTATATTTGGTGAGAAGAGCAGAAATAACACACTTTTAAATTAATGAGGTGGTTATTGGACAGCGGTCAAGTCTGCAGTTTTTCCCAAGTGAAATGTTTAACTTTACATGTAATCAATCTACAAAAGACGAGTTGGACTTCTGGAAATAAAAAACAACTTTTTTAAAATTATTTTTAAATGGATCGTATAAAGATGCGAGCGCACAAATTGGTGGTTCCCTTGCATTAAAGAAAAAGTATTACACACACAGAACTAGCAAAAGTTAAAAGCGATATACAAATAAAAATTAGTTAAATTGAACTAAAAAGTGACAATTCAAACGCAATGTCTGATTTTCAACAGTTGATGCTCAAACTAAATCATTAATTATTACTCATTTAAAAACCAAACTAATGAAACTGGCCTGGACATAAATGATGGGACCCTTACCCTAATTTTTGGGCTGGGAGCCTCCATGCAATCATCGGATGATGAAATGGGATGTGTGGAGGTCGGGTCTGTGCTTGGTTCACCCCGTGTGGAGTTGGCTGTGGTACTCCGTGGGTGTTCTGGTATGGAGTCAGGTCAGTGTCATAACTCACATTATTTTTTTTGTGATTCACATATGTATTTTGCATTTACAAACCTCTCAACATTTTTTTTTTAAACATTCCTGAGTTTGCGTGTGGATTTATAGAGATTTCTCTGCTGCGCTTCACTTACTTGATTAAATGAAAGGCAATACTAGACTAGTTTCAATCATACCCTGAAATTAAAATTCTAGGATCCATCTGGCTGCAAGAATTTAAGAAACATTTACACAGCTAAAAGAAACAAGTTTTATTTCCAATTAAAAACCTATTAATTTAAAGTTTTTAAACTCATGACTTTATTTTCTGTCAGTTCTTGGATAAGTGATATAGAAACAAGACTTACACACAACGCAAACACTGTTTTAACGGGGGGGGTGTTCAAAGGATGAGTAATTCTTTGTCCTTTTGTTCAGCTACATCAAATTCTCTAGCATGTAGTGCGAGGGCAAGGCCAGCAGCCGATTTTATTGTCCCAACAACGGGGGCGGTGTCAATGAAACCCTCCCAGCCTAGTGGCTGTTAAAGGTGGTATTCATGGACATCTTATTTGGCCATTGGCATTTCTGAATGTCTAGCGGTCTCCATTTAGTGTCTGTTTAAGTGTGAATGTGGCATGTGGTGTGTGGTTTATGGATGTAATCAGAAGACTTCGTATCTCTCTGGATCAGTTTATCAGTATGTAAATCAGTAAGATGACATAAGGGTTGCCAGATCCAAAAAAATAATCCCACTTACTGTGGTTTTGAGCGAAGTATTGCGCATGTGTGAGCGAGGCACGAAATAGGTGACACTGGGATAGGGTTTTTTGAAACCCAGACATTGCGTTTGAATTGTGAATCATTTAAAAATCAAACTAATGAAACTGGCCTGGACAAAAATGATGGCAGCTTTACCCTAATTTTTGGGCTGGGAGCCTCCATGCAATCATCGGATGGGGAACTGGGGAATGTGGAGGCAGCTAGCATAAAATTAACTCCCAAAGCTATGCAGTTGATTATCTTTTCTCCCTCACTTACTTTTTCTTTTAAACTGGATACAAACTAAAGAATTTGACCTTTTCTTATTTATATACAGTGGAACCTCGTATTGCGAGTAACGTGGTTTACGATTGTTCCGCAATATAAGATTTTTAATTGGAAACCGAGCGCAAGTCTTAGTTTACGAGTGCCGAGTATCATGTATCACGTATGAGCCTCTTATTTTGACACCGAGCGTCAAGTGGTCACAACTGAGCCAATGATTTTTCTCTCTTGCGCTGCGGATTTATGGGTAATCGTCTTCTCTGCTGGGTCTTATTCCTCGTCTCTTACTGGTATAATCATCATCTCCCTTCTATGTGTGCGCGCGCGTAATTTGACACCGACACACGCACACAAACTCTCCCCGGCTTCACATGCACACTTTCTTTACACAGAAAACTCTGCTCTGTCGCGATTCTTTTCAAAGGTAAGGTGCTGGTTCATTTATTTTACATTTTTTACTTTACAGCAGTGATTCCATTAGTATGCGCTCACGCGAGTATCATTAGAGAGATCCCCCCCCCCCCCCCCCGTTAAAACAGTGTTTGCGTTGTGTTAGTTGTGAAAATTAAAAAGCTAGATGGGGGGAGGGAGGATTTGTTTTACTGTTTAAGACGAGGCAAGGGGCTAATTCCCCACACACGTACAAATACACGGTGCCTCCGCGCACAAACGGAAACAAATCTGACGGGATTTATTTTTACTTTTTTTTTAATGTTAAGTGCAGGTTAATTTGTTTTATATTTACTTTATAAATATATATTATATATTTTAGATTTTATTGTTTTGGGCTGTAGAACAAGTAATTTGAGTTTTCATTATTTCTTACGGGAAAATTCTATTTGGTTTACGAGTGTTTTGGAATACAAGCCCGCTTCCGGAACCAATTATGCTCGTAATCCAAGGTTCCACTGTATTTATTTTAGTTCTATGACCCTCAGGACATTACACAGTCCCAACTAAGAGTCAGCACTAAACCATTTCCCCTCGAAGCTGTGTAGACTGGTTGTTATTCTTACCGATTTCACACAGAAGAATGAGGTCTGCCTCTAAGGTTGTACAATATATACTCCCAGTGTAATTAATAATCTGTGGTTTAATCGGTACAATTTCGTAGTGTGAGTGAAATTAATAAGTGCATTGCTGTATAAAGTTAAATGTGTGACCATGAAAAAAAAAATCCGCCATGCAAACGAGTGATAGAAAACCGATCTCACAAATGCACATCACACATGATTCTCAACTTTTACTTTATGTATATAATTAATATTGAATTAAAGCTCAGAGCAGTTTTAGGTTTTTTTTTTTTTTGCATCTCTACGTTTTAATAACAATATCAAGGCTTAGCGATTGCATAATAGTGTCTTATATTTTTCAGCACAACCTAGGAAATATGATGAAATATATTTTTTATTTTATTTTAACCAACTATATGAGCATGACTGAGGAAGAACATCAAAAAGATGTTTAAATCTGATAGACTATTTTTCTAAATAAATTGTCAAACACACTTGTTCTTTAACAAGCACAATTGATTTTTTTTTTTGTAAACTTTAAACAACCTACAAAAATTAGCATATAAAAACAATGGTGTCTAGGTGCCTTTTAAATTGAGACCTTTATAAATAAACTGTTGTCAAACAGACTTAACTAGTGATTAAAATAAACATTGTTATTCTTAAATACAGTTGAATTTTTTTTTACCCTTAGGGATCTGAGGCCTTTTTGAAGACCTGCAGTGATTCAGCGCTCTTCTTAAATTTGTGTAAATTTCAAATCTTTACCAATATAGTAGCTAATATATTTTCCCTTATTTATGTAGAGCACAGACTTGGCTCTCATAATGTTGCTGATGTAAATATGTCGGATTCATGTGCAACTTTTAAACTTGTGTTAAATTGCGCACACACAAAAATACAATTTCAAACTCTATCAGAAAAGCAGATAAAAAGGAGAATAAACCAACCTGGCAGATTGTTTTGAACACAGCAATGGGTTCATGAAAGTGTTGGATGTGTGTCCATAGCAAAACAACTAAATTATAGCACTCAGAAAGACCTTTAATTTGGGGTAAAGTGACTGATGTGTCTAACTTTTTTCAGCAGAATCTCTGTTTCACTGAATAATCTATGACTTTTCATGCATATGTAAGACCCATTCACACCTGGCTCAGGTAACATCAGGGTTCACCAGGTCTCCTATTGTCTCAGCTGTTCACACCAACACACACTCAGATTCCTCACACAAACAGGGCTTCTTTTGAGATAAAAATAAAGCAGGTTTCTGAAACATTAATTGAAATACAATTCTTAGGTATTCATCTGCCCTTTGATCAAAAGTCCGCAAAGTCAAAGAGCACACGCAAGCCGCGGGCTCATGTGGACATTTTAGTCACTAAAAGGCTTATTCACAAGTACAATTCAGCCACACACACACCATGCATTGTGCTACAGTATGTTGTTGTTTGTCATCTAAGTATTTTATGAATTAAATTAAGCCTGCTGATTTTGGTGTACACTTTCACTTTTCATCTCCCCTTTGATCAAAACGCTGCCGATACGAGCAGCTTTGTTTCAGTCATAATATACACAGATCACAGAGAGCAACTTTTGCAAAGTAGACAAAATGTAAACTCGGTCCCCCAGAAAAGCAAAAGAGCAGAAACGTATACTAGCTGAATAAACACTGCATTTTTAAAAGTGAAAGCGTGCGCGATGTGAGCAGCTTTATTTCATCATTCCAGCCATTCGTGGTCAAATAATTATTCACCGCTGGACACAAACAGCAAAAAGAACATGTTAATAATAATAATCAGAAGAATAATCATCATAATGCTTTTTTGCTGTTTGTGTCCAGCGTTGAATGATTATTTGAAACTGAAGCGCTTCGTGTGGATTCATGCCACGAGTCATTTTATCATACGAACATATAAGAATATTTATGTTTAAAAAAAAAATTTTTTTTAATTGTTTTTCTTCCTTCATTCAAGCCCTTCCTGTTCTGTTGGACACGGGCATGCATCAGCACATCACTCCCCCGAACAACACAGCAATTAGCATTTACTTACATCTGAATGGAGCCGTTTACATAAATCTTGCATGTGAATGGAGCATGAGGTGCGGGGGCGGGGCTCCAACGCGTGTGGTGACAAGAATCTGACATGCGTTTGTTGTTGAATTAATGATAAAAATGAAAAACAAACATTTATTTGGCGATAAACTTTTTGGAAAGAAAACCATTTGCTGTTTGTGTACATATTTTTTTCTGGGTTACTACAATATAATTTAATTCAAAAGAACACTTGCAAAGAAAAAAAAAAAGTCTTTGGCATTGTTGACGATCCCGTCGACCCCTAAGGGTTAATGTAAACAAAAAATAATCTTATATATAAATAATACTGTCTAGGCAGATTTTTTTTATTTAGAACTAGATTCTTTTTTCGAAAATTGTTGTAAAACACACACACGGATGTGTGTAACTTACTTACACGTTACAATTAAAAACACATTCTTGAACAAATGCAATAAAATGTATTATAAACAAAGTACTTGAACATTTCCTGTTCATAAGCAGCATGTGAATGCAACTCAACAAAAATAGTTCCTGTCTAGCAGCAGACATAGTCGAGTGTCACAGGTTTTCAATGAACAGCTTTGGCATCGTCTACGCCCCTCCGTGGCCCCATTGGAGTTATTAAAATCTTGGGCACATGCAACAGGTAGATGCTCACAGTGTCACTTTGCAGGAATCCCTGTTTTTGCCACCCCACACAGTTCACTCACCAACTGCAACAGGAACTTCTTGTGTGCCAACCTATTCTGTCCGTTTACACCAGCAAGCACCAAATGCACGATGTAGTCGTTGGTGCAGGCGATGTCGAAAGTGAAGGAATAGTGTTCAGTACCAACGGCTTTCCCTCCGGTGTGCAGAGTAGTACTGGATGAGCTGGTCAGATCGATCGACTCCACCCATGTACTTGTTATACTCCACTACTGGAACAGGACAAGGAACGTCAACCACCTGGTACTTTCCATCCTTGTCCTTCACCTTGCTCTGAACTGTGTCACTAGCAAAGGCAGGGTGGATAGTGGAGCACACAGACACCCCCCGTGTGTCCATCCACTTGACAAAAATAATAGTCCTGCCTTGTCCTTGACTTTTTTGTCAGGGCACCTTGGCTATTAGGACACCCCCTTCTGCTCTCCCTGTATGTTCCACAGACCCCAAACTTCATGGCTTCCAAGTCACTGAATAACTTTGTGTTGGTGTAAAAGTTAACCATATACATATGTTATCTGGTACCCAGAAAACCTGGCTGCACCAGACACAAAACCACATCGTCCGACAGTCCGTGAGAGTTTGGATCAGGTGACCTTCCGATGTATACACTGAAATCAACAGTGTATCTATTACTCGAGTCTGCCAGCACAAAAAGCTTTATCCCTCATTTTGTGGGCTTGCTCTACATATACTGGGTGAACCCAGTTCTGGCTTTTGTGGCCACCATCCTCTCGTCTATAGCCAAAAACAAGCCAGTCCCCACTTTGGGTGGTACGATGATTTACAGGCCACATGCATCTCATCGAAAAGTGGCTGAACGCGAAACGGTTTGTCATACCCAGGTGTGCCTTTCTACCCATCATTCTCCTGGTCCCGCTCTAGATCACTGTGTGGAGGTTGACTCTCATCAATATCTGGACACGGATCCGAGTCATGATTGATCCTGGAAAAGGCACACTCATAATGCTGTTTCGCCTCCAGTAGTCCTGGTTATTTGGCAGCTTCACCATTTGAAGTATACAGCAACAGCCCCAAAAACTCCTCTACCTTCAGGTCTTTCCATGAATGTTTTGCTGGCTGTGTTTTTTGTTGCATACTTGTTAGTGTTGCTGCACATTTTTTTTTGACCACCGTTGGGGGGAAAAAAACAGCTGGAACAGGTTGAGGGGGGAATGCTCAGCCGTGGTATCAACCTGTGCACCAGGGGTCCTCAGTGGCCTGAATCGCAAAGGTAGCGGAGCGCTGTCCGGATCATGCCCAGTTTTTCAGAATTCCATTTGGGAGCTGAAAGATGTTTGACCCTTTTTTGGCCCTCTTGAGCTTTGGTGCCGTCGGTGGACACTGAACCTCTGACTGGTTTTCACTACAAGACAAAAGTGTCATTTAAACATTTAGTCATTTAGCAAAACTTTTTTTTATATATAAATGAACAACTATGCTGCAGTTCTAGATTTATTTTGCCCAAGTCATCAGCATCATTAGTAAGACAAGACAAGGAGCACACCTTGAGTCAAAAAGGTCTCCCTCTCCATGCAATGACCTCTTTTTTTTTCCAGCTGTGCGCCTTGCTGGACACGGTGTGGCTGACCTGCTCCGCACTGTATTTGTGTGATTGTAAACATAAAATCTTGTACATTCTTTATAAATCAAGTCTTACAGAAAAGTATAAAACAATATTCTTTCTCCTAGTGTCCATGAAACCCGCACAGCCTAGTGGCTGTTGAAAGTGGGATTCATGGGCATTGGATTTTGTCATTGGCATTTTTGAATGGCCAGCAGTCTCCATTTAGTTTGTATTTGTTAAGATAAATTTTTTTGCAGCAGTGTGAATGTGTGTGTCGTCTAATGATGTGATCAGAAAACTTTGTATCTCTCTGGATCGGTTTATCAGTATGTAAATCAGTAAGGTGACATAAGGGTTGCCAGATCCAGGAAAAAGTCCCACTTAATGTGGTAGCGAAGTATTAAGCGAGGGACCAGGGATTGACTGTATGGAATATAACAATAACTTTAGCTGTGAATTTAACGTGGAGATATTATAGTCTGATGTCCGTTCATGTCGGCTTTAATAAATCTCTCAGGGGTCAGCTGTACCGCAGGCGGGACAAAATGCATTGTTTCTGGTAACCATGATAAGAATGTAAACATTGAAAATGTTGGGTTTAACTCTGTATTTGTACTTGTCTGTAGTGAATGGGATTCGGTTTAATTTTAGCCATCTACTTTGATTTAGTGTTTTTTTTTTTTTTTTTTTTTTGTAGACAAAGATGTAAGCTTTTAAAAAAATTACCTTTTAATTAGAAATAATCTGACTTCCAACATAGAGTATATATTTTTTAATCTAATCTTTTTTTGTTTGTTTTGTTGAGGTATGCAGTGCACACGTCTATACAGATTCCATTTATGTGTTTATGTCGGCTTGTTTTATCCTACAACGTTAGAATTAGCTTTCAGGGAGATGCAAACATACCTAACCCCATGTTGTGACAATTTTTGTGTCTCTTGTGTTTGAGGCGTGGATTGCATGCATTGCAAATTCACAAGTTCAAGACAAGAGGCACTTCTGAATTAAAAAAAAAAAAAAATGGTGCACACAGGCCCAGGCCGGTCTGGCCATCGGGACCACCGGGAGGATTCCCCAGTGGCCTGTCGACTGATTTGGTGCTACCATAATAATAATATAATTATATTTTTACATATTATTACGTATCTTGTTTTAAAATGATGATTTCCGAAATTGGCATTCAATTAGTTAATTAAATACTAACAATATTAATCTGATTTTGTTAGTCTTGAGACTGGCGCCGTTGCTAGGATGGAGAGAAATCACAATTTCTGATTTATTCAGGGTTCAAGTTTTTTCATTTGAACTGCAAATAAATATTAGATGTAGCGTCATATCACTTAAATACTATATGTTAAAAGAGATTAATATTATTCGCGGTAAAGTTACATTACAGTATTTTATCAGACACAAAATATCACTTACTTTTATATAGATAGGAAGGGAGCGGGAGACAGGAGCTATAGTGCAGACATGGACAAAAATGAGTCATAATGTCTGATTTTTCTAAAAATATTTAGTCATAATGTAATCATTAATGTTCTAATTTTTACCTTTTAGAAGATTGTCTGCTCATTTGTGAGGTTTAAAACTTTTTTTTTTTTTTTTTACTTAATTTGTTGCAAATGCAAATTTAGGCATCTAAGACATTTATAGCATAAATAAATACATATTATTTATTTAGATTCTGAACAATCAAATTACAATGAGGTGGTTGTTTTGCACCAAGGTGGAGACAGTTATGTCTTTTGTCTTATTTGCGTTTTGTTTTATTTGAGTTATTAAAGCTGTGCAAATACTGCATGATCTTGGGTTATTTTGATGTGTTGTGTTGTCATTTCCTTTAAATATACACTCTAGATAACAATATATATTTTGAATTTAGTAGAAATATAGTCAGCAATTTAAAAAAAATAAACAAAACTGTTTATCTTACCAATACATGCATATGTAAGAAAAAAACAAACTGATTATGCCTCAGTGGTCATGCACATTTACATATTTATATTTAATTTCTTTGCTCGTGGCAAATAGTCACTTTAAATAAGACACTTTCAAAATGCCAGACATTTCTATTTAAATTCCCACACAAAAATTTCTATATTGTTCTATGTTTGTACAGAATAATTTCTTCTCCATATTTGTACTGCTAGGTTTTCTTACATGTTTCTTATATTTTTCTTATTTTGTTTTCTATGGATATATTATTGTTAGCTAAATTTATTTTCTATTTTATTTCTTTTTTCTATTCCAATTTATTTGTTAATAATCTTTTATTTTTACGGTCACAGGCATTCGTTTAAGCATTTTTTCTGCTTATCGTACTAAATAATAAGTCTCGTATGGCCTGGGTTGGCCAAAAACATTTGGTTTATATTAATTACCTCAATTTCTCAACTCTAGTGTTTTTCATCTCTATTTTCTTTCCCCTCTATTAATTTTATTTGTGTTAATTATTGATTTGTATATTGAATGCTTAACCCTGACTGGTGAATTCATATATTCTGTTCAGATGGTTTGTTAGTGGTATCCATGTTTGTTTATTATAATAAAGAAAGAAAAGGATTTTGCTATTCGTTCTTCCCTTTTATTTTCTATTAAAGATCTTAATTTAATTTTCAAGGATTCAGAGATGGTTATTTCCTTAAACAGATATCAGAAAAGTTTTTTGAGCCGTCGATAAAGGATCTGTCTGTATATAGGTACTATATTTTGTGTGCGCGCAGTCTTGCGGGTTTTCATGAATGTTTTGTCCTTGAAGTTTTGTTTAAGTTCGGGACCAAATTGAAACCACTGAAGTTAATGATTTCCAGTTGAGGAGTGTTGAACAACATGATGCTTTATTGAAAGAACTGTGAAAAATTAATGTGTCCTGAGTAAATATTTGCTGTTCTTTCATCCAATGGATTGGAACTGGATTTCCTCCTGATGTTTAGCAAGACCATTTTGAAGAGATTGTTCCATTAGAATTGTCATATAGTTTGAAAGACATGATTTTGTAACAACCCGCAACATGTTGGTCGCTGTACGTGTTTGTGTTGCTTTGCTTTGTTGCGCTCGTGTGTGTATTTTGTCCAGGTCGCGCGGAGGAGCTCCTGGATAAACTGGATAAACAGGTGAGTGAAGTGTCTGAAGCTTGGTGAAGGTTAAGGGGAAATGTGTTGTCTTCACAACCACCAAACAGCTAGGTATAATAGGAATTCAAGTGGGAGTGGATAATTATTTTTTTAATGGAAATACTTAAAAATATTACAATTACATGTTTTTTGGAAATAGCTAAGATTTTAAAATTATTATAAACTGAAAGCAAAGTGTAAAGTTTCTGATTCAGATGCAGGACCATCGCCATGGAGACGGGAGCCGAGAACACACACATCTGTGGTACGGTCCTGCAGTTTTTCTTCTCATCTGTTGAAGGTCACATCACACTTGCTCTTATGTACAGTTGTTTCCAGCTGCTGACGGGCCTGCTGCTGATCATAGGTGAGTGTGGAAAAGAACGTATAATGTCATATCTGTACATCGGCTATGTTTACATGATCGATATTTCTTCAATCCGAAGTCGTTCCTATTATGACTTATAATATAAGATTCTGACTTAACAATTTACAAAGACTCTGATCAGATGTGCGATTACATGCTCAAAACATTTAATCAGAATAAACCTTTTTTTGCTTGCTGTGAAACATTTCATCTGTCAGAAATGTAACAGATGTGTTTGTTTATTCATTTATTTTCCCTCCAACTTTGCACTTAGATGAGACGTCCCTTGATAACTAATTTTGGGCAGCAATGGTTTTATCATCACTGTAGTTGTTATTGGAGCAAAAGCGATGTGAATAAAGAGTGTGCAGCAGAGCTAACGTTATCTGTGTCATTCGGTAGCTGCGTGCCGATCTAACATACGAGGTACACCTGGTGTTCACATCAATCTTAATTCGGCAGATCTTGCAGAAAGCATGGTATTCATCTTTGCTGCTTTTTCTAGCAAACTGGTGTTATGGACTCGGCGGGACTCGGTGTCTTACACTGAGGAGTGAGTTAGAGAGCTAAACACAGAACATCAGCCTAAAGATTGTACAGGAGGTGGGACAGAATGAGTCATACACTTTAAGCCAGATGTTTCCAGCTGCGTCAGAGATTCAGCTCAGGTAAAGGATTTTGGAGTGTCTCCCCTCATGATGCACATGTGTAAATCATCTAGTGTTATGCATGTAATAAATAGGGTATGTATTTATATACGATTCTATAGATTTATATTACTGTTTTATAAAGATCCTGATTCGATATTACATTCCTTCACCCGATTTTGTTACAATTTCTAAATTCTAACGCGTTGACATGTTGGGCTTCAAACGTGCGATTTTTCATATTGAGACGGGTGTAAGCGTGTGTAAGGAGTGTGATTCCAAACATAATGGCCACATTGCAACTCACCATACTGATAGACGCGCACACATAGCTTGTCCTATAGAAACTGTGTCTGTTCCCCGAATAGTGAGAAAAAAGAATAAATTTGTTAAAATCGCTCGAAACAATCTAATAACTATAAAACCAGAAAAAGGCCAAATAAGTAATCAAAATGTACCTCTAAAGTTTGGGCTTCTCAACATCAGATCCCTTGCGCCTAAAGCACTGATTGTTAATGAAATTATCTCGGATTGCTGTCTTGACGCACTCTGCCTTACTGAAACCTGGCTCAGACCAAATGAATATATTGGTTTAAATGAGTCTACTCCGTCAGGATATTTCTATAAGCACGAACCCCGTCATACTGGTCGTGGTGGTGGTGTCGCAACTATCTACAGTGATGTTCTCACTGTTACTCAGAAAACATGGCCCAAGTTCAACTCGTTTGAAGTGCTTATCATTAATGATGCACTCAGCGAAATACATAATAAACCCTTGCTACATTTCGTTCTGGCCACCGTGTACAGACCCCCGGGGTCATATGTCGATTTTCTTAAAGAGTTTGGACATCTGCTATCAGACCTATTGGTTAACTCTGACAAAGTGCTGATAGTAGGAGACTTTAACATTCATGTAGACGATGCTAACAACGCTTCAGCACTCGCATTTATAGATTTGCTAAATTCCTTTGGGGTTAAACAAAATATAAATAGACCAACTCACCGCTTTAATCATACGCTAGATTTAATTATATCCCATGGTATAGATGTCTCTAATATAGACATTCTACCTCAAAGTGATGATATCACAGATCATCATCTCTTAGTATATACTCTACCTGTAGAACAGCGTAGCTGTGCCTCCCCACGTTATCAATTCAGTAGAAATATTAATCCGACTACTAAAGACAAATTCACAAGTAATCTGCCGGATCTGTCCCAATTTCTTATCGGACCCCTAAATGCAGACGATCTAGATGAAGTGACTAGTAGCATGGGCACTATTTTTACCAGTACATTAGACACTGTTGCTCCCATCAGATTAAAAAAAAGTCAGAGATAAAACACTTGCACCGTGGTACAGTAGTCACACTCGCGCCCTAAAGAGAGCAACCCGTAACCTCGAACGAAAATGGAGAAAAACTAAATTAGAAGTTTTTAGAATCGCGTATAAAGGTGGTATGTGCAGCTATAGACGGGCGCTAAAAGCGGCTAGGGCCGAGCATCTGAGCCAACTGATAGCAAGAAGCCAAAACAATCCCAGGTTCCTATTTAGTACAGTGGCTAGCCTAACAAACCCTAAGATGCCTGCAGGGAGTATCCCATCACAGCTTAGAAGTGAAGACTTCATGAACTTCTTCAATGAAAAGATTGATAGTATCAGGAAGAAAATAATGGAAATTTATTACAACATCTCATGATCCAGTCCAGTCTAAAGCTTCACAATTAGATTTTCAGTGCTTTACAGGTGTAGGGCAGGAAGAGCTGTATAAACTTATCACCTCGGCTAAATCAACAACATGCTTGCTGGATCCAATCCCAACTAGACTTTTAAAAGAAGTGATAAATATAACTGGAGTGCCCCTTCTAAACATTATCAACTCATTATATCTAGGTCATGTCCCTAAACCTTTCAAGGTGGCAGTTATTAAGCCTCTTCTTAACAATCTCATTTAGACCCAAATTATATAATAAATTACAGACCAATTTCAAACCTTCCGTTTATATCAAAGATATTAGAAAAGATAGTAGCAGCCCAAATATGCACATTCTTGCAGGAAAACGATATCCTCGAGGAATTTCAGTCAGGTTTCAGGCCCCATCATAGTACAGAAACTGCACTAGTTAAAATTGCAAATTACTTGTTTTTAGCTTCGGAACAAGGCTGCATCTCAATTCTTGTCTTACTTGATCTTAGTGCTGCATTCGACACTATAGATCATGATATTCTCATAGATCGCTTACAAAATCAAATTGGTATTCAGGGACAGGCGTTAAAATGGTTTAGATCCTACCTGTCTGATCGATTCCATTTCGTAAATCTGAATGGAGAACAGTCTGGTGTAATGCCAGTGAAATATGGGGTGCCACAAGGGTCAGTTTTAGGACCTCTGCTGTTCTCAATATACAGGGTTCCATTCAACTGGTCTGACACCAACCCACATTGGATAGATCCCTCCAAGACTGTTGGAACAAAAAAAGGAATGGTATGGTGTGGTATATGGGGTACAAAGATAGTGGGGCCATTCTTCATCAATGGAAAGCTCAAGGTCACTGGATATTTGAAATTGCTACATGATGATGTGTTTCCCTCTTTATGCACTGAAGCTGGCACGTTCCCTGAGTTTTTCCAGCAAGATGGTGCACCACCACATTATGGGTGTCAGATCCGAGCATTCCTAGATGAACAGTTTCCTGAAAAGGTGGATTGGTCGTCGTGGGCTAGTTGAATGGCCCCCAAGGTCTCCCAATCTGACCCCCTTAGACTTTTATCTTTGGGGTCATCTGAAGGCAGTTGTCTGTGGTGTGAAGATACGAGATGTGCAACACCTGAAACTACGGATACTGGACGCCTGTGCTGGCATTTCTCTTGCGGAGTTGCTATCAGTGTGTGAAGAGTGGGAGAAGAGGGTTGCATTGACAATCCATCACAATGGGCAGCACATTGAACACATTTTATAAGTGGTCAGAAACTTGTAAATAACTCATGAAAGAAGAAAGTTACGTTAAAACCAAGCACACCATTGTTTTTCTTGTGATGTGTCACATGACCCTCTTCCTATTGAAAAAACAAAAGTTGGATCCAAGATGGCCGACTTCCAAATGGCCACCATGGTCACCACCCATCTTGAAAAGTTTGCCCCCTCACATATACTAATGTGCCACAAACAGGACGTTAATATCACCAACCATTCCCATTTTATTAAGGTGCATCCATATAAATGGCCCACCCTGTACATGCTTCCCTTGGGTAACATCATTAGAAGACATGGGATTAGTTTCCATTGTTATGCTGATGATACTCAGTTATACATTTCCACAAAACCAGACGAAATACCCAAATTGTCTAGACTAACTGAGTGTATTCAAGATATAAAAGATTGGATGACCAATAATTTTCTTTCACTAAATTCAGATAAGACAGAGGTATTACTTATTGGCCCAAAAACCAGTAGACACCAGCTCTCACAATTCAGCCTGCGTTTAGAAGGATGTACTGTTACCACCAGGTCGACAGTGAAAGACCTGGGTGTAATATTAGACAGTAACTTATCCTTTGAAAATCACATCTCCAACATCACAAAAACATCCTTTTTCCACCTTAGAAATATTGTCAAGCTTAGGAACATTTTATCTGTATCTGATGCAGAAAAGCTGGTTCATGCATTCTTGACCTCCAGACTGGACTACTGTAATGCATTACTGGGTGGCTGTCCTGGATCCTCAATTAACAAGCTACAGTTAGTCCAAAATGCAGCCGCCAGGGTTCTCACTAGATCCAGAAAATATGATCATATAACCCCAATATTATCATCCCTGCACTGGCTACCTGTTCAGTTTAGAATTAATTACTAAATAGCATTACTTACGTACAAGGCTCTAAAGGGTCTAGCTCCCACATACCTAACCAGTCTTCTGATACGTTACAATCCACCACGCTCCTTAAGATCAGAAAACTCCAGACTTCTGGTACAGTAGTTCCCAGAATATCAAAATCTACAAAAGGAGGTAGGGCATTTTCATATTTAGCTCCAAAACTTTGGAATAGCCTTCCTGACAGTGTTCGGGGCTCAGACACAGTTTCCCAATTTAAAAGTAGACTCAAGACGCATCTCTTTAATCTGGCATACACATAATTTATTTCTTTACCTCATGGCAACCACGCTAATTCTTTTCACCTGCTCTTTATTTTTCCACCCATCCCGAGGCATCTGGAGATTGTGCCAGCTTCAGTAGACAGAGGCCAACCCTGCGAGGTTCCTGAGGCATCCAGAGAAGGACCTGCTCCAGCTGGATCTCTTCATGTTGGTTTGGAACTACACATGCTGCTCCTGAGCTCCCAGTGATCCAGACCCCCATCTGCCCTCTGCACCTACTGACTCATCCCTGAGCTGAACTGGACTGTGTGTTAATTTGAATAACTTCTGTTATATCGAACTTTCAGCTGCATAACACACATGATGTTATACAATTTCTGTTATCTGTCATCACCCAGATGAGGATGGGTTCCCTATTGAGTCTGGTTCCTCTCAAGGTTTCTTCCTATTGCCATCTCAGGGAGTTTTTCCTTGCCACTGTCGCCGTCACCCTTGGCTTGCTCATCAGGGACAATCTCATTATCTAGACACATTTTTCTTACACATATATACATTTCCATAAGTCTTCCTTTCATTTCATTTCTGTGAAGCTGCTTTGAGACAATGACCATTGTTAAAAGCGCTATAGAAATAAAATTGAATTGAATATTATAAACGTAAAAATGGCTTTTCAAAAAAGACAGTGAGGAGTGAACCACCACGCAAAAAAAAAGCACTAATTAACTAAATTGATTTTTCCTGGCTCTAACGTAAATGTAGATCAATGGTGTTGGTTTTGTGACGTATTACAGAAAGCAAAAAACAAGAGTGCGCTGTCCAGTAGGACTGTAACTAACGACCGAAATAATTGGCCATTTACTCGGTAGCTCTTATTTATCCATCAGCTTTAAAATTTAGCTTGATGTTGTAAATCAAGCTATGAGAAAATCAATTAAAGTTCAGTCTTTATTTTCTCAACATTTTTTAATCAGCTTGAAACGAACTCTATAACCAAGGAAAAGCAAAGCAGCAGCAATAAAATATAACCATCAATTAACGTTTAAAGATTGTGGATATCTGCTGTCTACGCTACAAAGAAATCTCTCACCTTTCACCTGTTTATACTATGCTGTGCGTTTTCTTAAATAAAGTAAGTGGTTTAGTCAGTCAGTTAAGACATTCACTCAGTCAGTTGGACTCAGTCTGTCCATTGCTCAGTCAGTCGGTCATGTATTCACTGACTCGGTTGATCAATCAGATAATCAGTCCATCGGTAGATCAGTCAATGACTCTGTCGCTCAGTTGCTGTCCTTAGTGGCTCAGTCACTCAGTCTATTGTTGAGTCAGTTTATCGTTTCAGTCACTCTGAGTAAGTTATTTGCTCGGCCTCCGAGAAAGTCTTTATACACTCATTGTCGCCCTCTTTCTTAGTCAGTCTGTCATTCAGTCACTTACAAAGTCAGTCAGTAAGTCCTTAAGTCAGTTATTCATTCAGTCAGACCCAGAATCAGTTAGTCAGTCATTTATTTACTTAGTCATATTGTGTGTCAGTTGCTCCTGGATGTCAGTCAAATGCTAAGTTGGTCATTTTAGTCAGTCATTTATTCACTCAATCACTATCTGTTCCTTAGTTTTTCAGTCAGTCGTTTAGTCAGTCATTCAACCAGTCAATTAGATGATTGCTCAGTCAGTCACTCAGTC
Organism: Clarias fuscus; assembly: GCA_030347435.1. Lineage (NCBI taxonomy): Eukaryota > Metazoa > Chordata > Actinopteri > Siluriformes > Clariidae > Clarias > Clarias fuscus. The sequence goes on along the minus strand of CM059230.1, from coordinate 5,176,232 downwards.
ATTTTTTAACTCGGTCATTTGCTGTCTTTAGTTCGTTGCTCAGTTACTCGGTCCATTTGTAAGTCAGTCATTTTGTTGCTCAGTCAGTCGCTGTGGCGTTGAGTGTGTCAGTTAAAAGCTCAGTTGCCCAGTCACTCATTTATTGTATTGTTGTTTTCACTCTTTTTTTTTTTTTCAGTCAGGTTAGTCAGTCATTTATTCTGTCAGTTGCTGTCAGTTAGTTGCTTACTCAATCAGTCCATCACTATGTCAGTCATTAAATCAGTTACTAAAAAAATTCAGTAGTCATACAGTCAGGCATTCAGTTACTCCCTCATTCACTCACTTGTTCACTCACTTCATATCCCACTCACTTCAAGTTAAAAGTTACACATATCCATCCTTTTGTCTTCTAATCTGTTGTCAGGCCGGCCGGACAGACAGGAGGAACTTTCTGAAGAAGAGGAGCAAGCTGAACCCGCACGCTACCACCAGCTACAAGGACAAAAGGAAGAAGAAGAACGTCTTGATGGTTTTGAGGAAGAAGAAAAACAAGTAGCATCTCAGGATCAGAATCTCTGTACAGATTAATGTATTGGCGCATGTGGAAAGCATCGCAAAACCTCCATAGGTTATGTGCAGGAAACAGAATTGAGTAGTTACCTTTGAGCCTTTGGTCTGAATCATTCGTTATTTTGTCACGTGACATCCATAGACACTATGCAGAGCAGTACACAGGAAGCAGAATTGAGCGATTCTTCTTCTCATGAGACTTCTACTCCGAGTCGTTCATGTGTAATTCGTTTGTTTCCTGTGTAATTCACTGCGTAGCGTCTATGAGAGTCACGTGACAAAAGAACAAATGATTCGGACTAGAAGATATGATGGTGCGCTGCTCATTCTGTTTGTCATAATATGTCCTTAGCTGCACTGTAATATTTTCATTACTGGAACTATAACCAAGATTTGTGTATGTAGACGTGTTGGGGGTCTGTTTATTGAAAGTGTAACGTTTTATTTTATTTCTGGTCAAATGAACCAAGTGGCTCAAAAAAAGATTCGTTCATTTTGATGAACGAGATTCAAAGAACCGAGTCACTAAAATGATACAAACTTCCCACCACTAGTACAGATCATCGTCATGTTTGACCTTTTAATAAATCCCTTTTACATTTAAACCTGTCTCATGTTGAGTTTCTTTTTATTTCATCTCATCAATGTGTGTTAGACATGGTCAGATAATCTGATGGTGTAGTGATGAGTATGAAAGCATAACAGTGCCAAACTTCCACAAAGCAAAACAACGTCGGATTACATGTTGCAATAAAAAATGTTTGAATTTTTCTGTTTTGCAATTTGAACTGAATGGGGGAAAAAAATCCTACAAGCATTTCCAATGCTTGAAAATGTTGGCGCTGCAATTTATTGTGGTTGTGTTTTTGAAATAAAAATATAATTCAAACGTTTAAAAATTCAATGCGAAAATAATTGCTGTTCAATAATATTTTGAAGTGCTAAAAATACAATCTTCATTATTATTATTATTTTTTTAATAATTCAGGCTGCAAAAATTCAGGTAGAGAAAAACTATCAGGTCTTCACATCCGGGATATCACAGGAAGAGCAATGAATTGCCGATTGCAGTGTACTATAAAGTGTGTGCCCTTCCTGCTCCCTGTGTAGTCTAATACAACTACTTATCGATCGGAGTGCACAGCTTCTAACTAATTGGCTAGGTTGCCAGTTGCAAAGCAGTTCAAGTTTTTTTGTGTGGGTTTTTTTTTTTTTTTTTTGTACTTGGAACATCTAAATTAACTGCTTTTAAACCAGCTCACATTAAAGTCTGGATTATTGATATTCTGTAGACTGTAGTGTAATATTCAATAACAAGGTGGGAGTAATTTCCTTAACCTTTCTTTCCTCAAATGTCTGTACATGAAGCAAGCAGGAACAAATTCAGGAAGCAGACGAGCAGTATGGCTTGAGCAAGTGACACCAAAGTACTGCAGACTTCTGTCTGAATCTGTAGCCACATGACTTCATACTAAATATTAAACTAAAACTAAAATGTTGTAGAACAATTGCTTAATAAAATAAATAATTTTTAAAAATTCAGAATGTCTTTAAAACATCATACTACACACACAACGTGTTTCTTTATTACAAATTTTGTTATTGTTACCATTATTTATAAACAACATAAATTCAATAAAGTGTAAACAGCATTTATTTGGTGCCGAGGGGGATTTTTAGCTCAGAACACCGTTTATTCTGCAACTGGCAACCCAGTCAATTAGTCTGAAGTGCTGCATTCCGATCAACAAGTAGTCCATATGAAGTAGTACACACGGGGAGCAGAAAAGGATAACTGTATACATATCACGCTGTCCAACCTTTATCTTTCCGATACAGATCATTCTACTTTTTTGACGTGGTACTGACCAAGCCGCAGAGGCTGAAAACCTACGGAGGCGTGACATCCACTCCTCGTTTCCTCATAGCCCTGTAGTTTCTCTGTTTGGAGGCAATCTTCTATTAACATGAAAAAGGCGCCAATTAAACTAAATGCATCCGGGATTTATAACTATTAGGTCTGACAATTGGATGGATGGATGGATGGATGCATTGATCTGTGGAAATTGGGCTAATGTTGACCGAAGAATAAAGGGAAGGGCAGATGTGTCCAGAGAGATGGATAGAAATCAGGAAGGGTAGACGTGTAGAGGATAAAATAGGAACTTTGAACGTTGGCACTATGAATGGTAAAGGGAGAGATGGAGTGGGGGAAAGATAAATATAATGTGTGTACATGAGACCGAGTGGACGGGAAGCCAGGCTAAGAACAGTGGACTTGGGTTCAAACTAATTTACCATGATGTATATAATAATGGTGTACTGTAGGTCTAATACTGAGGGAAGAGTGCGCCAAGAGTGTAGTAGAAGTGGGGTGAGTGTCTGATGGAGTGATGAGTGTGAAACTGGAAGTGGAAGGGCTAATGATAAATTAGCAAACGCTCCACAGGTAGGATATGATGTGAAGGAGAAAGAAGAGTTCTGGAGTGAGTTAGACAAAGCGGTAGTGAGCATCCCAACCGGAGAAAGATTGGTGCTTGGAGCTGACCTTAATGGTGATGTTGGAGAAGGGAACACCGGTTTTTTAGCCTACTTATTAACTCATTTTTGTTTTTCAAAAAGCATACCTTCATTTACAGCAATATCGTTTCTGAAATGTCTTCAAACTAAAGTAACCCTGCACAAACATACTAAGTTATCACTCGCACTGTATTAATGGCAGACACGGTAGAGATACAACACGTAAAAAAAATCATGTAATAATGTTATAACCATATAAAATTAGCTGATTATTGATAACTCTAGAACATGCTGTTGTCGAACATTACTCAATACAACTGATAAGATTTTCTTTGTTTAAAGTTAAAATCATTTCAAGCTTTCAAACTGCAACACCTGAATCATCAGAACTCCAGGATCAAAAGGTTCCAGCTATAAATGTATCATTTATTTCTGTCAGATGTTCCCATGTTAATTGTAACTGTAACTATTGCTGTTAAAAGGGAGATAAAAAAAATTATACAAAAATGAAATGTAATAAAATTACATAGAGTACAGTTTTAATATAGAGCCTTTTAACCAAACTACACAAGTCATGTGCCAAGCTGAAAAATACATCCAATCATCATAACATACACATCAGAATTGATCCAAAAAAAAAAAAAGATAATGCTGAGAATCTTACGACACTGACTGTAACTGTACACATGTATTAAAGGACAGTTGAGAATAATACACAAAACACATGCTGCATATCAGTAGGACAATCTTATTTAAACACTGAAAGACAGGGAGGATAATAACTATACATATTATTTACACAGAACCCCAAAAGAATGAGCTTTGAGAATGCCACCCAAGTTCCTTCAAATCAGTAAACAGAAAGCTGATTCCCTTGTCCACTTCTCATCGTTTCATCTTGTAGTGCAAACCTTGACTTTATCACGGATTCATGTCCGAATTTATGTAGATGTAAACAAACAAACAAAAAAAAACTTGATTGATTTTTTCTGACATCATTAGTTCTTCCTGTAGGGTCATCCAGGCCAAAGTCAATACTCCATGTAGCTGCATTTTAAGAGTTCATTCCCATGTGCTAACACCGCGCTGGCTCCCTCAGGGTAGTAAACTGTACTGTAGTTTCCACGATTGTGCATCGTTGCATCCGTCTCCTGCTGATAAACTTTATCCTTTTAACGAACGTGATAAAAAATGGACAAGGGTGTTTAAGGCTGCTTTAAAAAAAAAAAAAAAAAGTTTATATCAGAAAATGTGTCAGGCTACACAGTCTGTTAGATGGGTCTGGGGTTATGCTGGTGTTTTTATGCAAACACGTGGTCAAGACTAGCATCAGAGTTCTCTCTCATTCCACGAGTCCACAGTTAGACTCTCTTCATTTTAGTCCTTCGAATCAGAGCCTTTCTTGGCAGAAAAAGCAGAAAAATATAGAAAGCCCACATAGTGTTCAAAGTAGATTTTTCTTGGTAAAAACACATCTCGGTATATTAAATAGAACATATAAAATGAAAGAGAAGATAAGAGTAAAAAAAAAAAAAAAAGTTAGCTTTAAATATATACAGGTATATATGAATATGTACAGACTGCAAAGCTTCTGGTTTGTCATCACTGCAAGAGAAAGAGAGAGAGAGAGAGAGAGAGAGAGCAAAGGTTAATGCAGCATTCTGAAACAAAACATCACACTTTACAAAAGTTCAAGCTGTAACGTTCAAACCTTATGCCAGCACCCTGGTATTGGGAGTCCATCCCGGTCCTAGGCAGAGAAATATCAAACAGATGACAAGTTACTTTCATAAGGACTGCTTGGAAAATTTAGTCCATCTTATTACAGTACTTATTTGTACTGTATGCTTGGAATATGCAGTGGAACCTCGTATTGCGAGTAACCCGTTTTTTTTTTTTTGTAAAAAAGTTTGGCCTGATGAACGAGCGAGTCTTGATATACGAGTACCAAATATTGTGGAGTATCATGTATCACGCATGCACATCTTGTTATGACTCCGAGCGTCATGTGATCATAACTGAGTTATTAATAGTTCTACTCTCTCGTGCGCTGCGGAATTGTGGGTAATCGTCTCCCATGCTCGGTCTCAGTTCGTCTGTGCACGCGTGTACTGTTTACTATAATACTGTGACCACGTGTGTGCGTGTAAAGCATCTTTTATTTTGTTTGTTTGTGTATGTGTGTGAAAGTCGTCCACATGTCATTTCACGCATGATATCAGAAAGTACTGCTGTAATGTAACTGATTACAATTTACTGTCAGTAAATTTGTAATGTAATTAGTTACTTTAAAAAGTAACATCCCCCAACACTGCTGATCATGCACGATCCAGTTTCCACAGTGCAGGTAAAGATGCATGACCTACCACAGGACAAGGCTGGTCCAGCCCTGGAGGTCCCTGCTCCCCTTTCTCTCCTTTTAGACCCCTTTTCCCCAGCAAGCCTCTTTCACCCTGCAAGACATCGAAGGAGGTGTTATAGAATGATACAAGCTATTATACTATCACACATGATGTCATGACGTACTGAAATAAACTAGGAGAGTGTGTCTATTTTTGACCTTTTCTCCTCGTTCTCCCTTATCACCCTTCTCTCCTCGAAGACCTGGGAAACCCTGTTTGGGGAGAGACATAAGCTCAGTAAGACCTCATATCAATATAAGCTATAATGCTATCTACAAGGAATGTTCAAGTCAAATTAGGACTTTTGATAAAATTTTTCGTGAATGAAGATGTAAAATCAAGTGAGGTTTACAGAAGACTTCAGGCACGGTATGGTGATGAGTCTCTTAGGGTCAGTAAAACATTTGATTGGTGCAAAATGGGCTCTGGTGTGAGAGAACTTTCTACCTTGATGGTATCCATGTACAATTAAATACTGTGATAAGTGCATTAGTGTAATAGGGGATTATATAGAGAAATAAAGGGAGCTCTTACTCTTATAATAGTATTTTTTATATATTTTTTTTTATCCAAAGTACTGGTTTGACTTGAACACTCCTTTTAACAATAGCTGTATAATGCTATTTAATATTAGCTATAAAATGGTATTTGATGATGTCCAAAGTTGTACTCACATCTAAACCAGGTTCACCTTGTTTTCCCTGTTAGAACAAAATAATATCCATTTTTAAAGCAATAAGAACAACAAGTCAAAATAAAATTTTAATGAAAAAAATTAAATTAAATTACATTTAAGTCGATTATGGCTTTTGGAAGACACTGACCTTTTCACCTTTTGTACCAGGTAGACCAACCAATCCATCTGAGCCAGAATAACCTTGAAGACCCTAAACACAGCGGACAGCAGAGTATTACGGTTAAAAAAAAAAACCCTTATTTGAAGATGTCCCTATGCATTGCTCTTCTCCTGGACAGTTGTCATTTATCATCTACTGTATAAACGTTGTAATGTGGGAAACATGGCTCACCCGTGGCCCTTGTGGACCTTTTTCTCCGACATCCCCCTTCTCTCCTTTCACCGCCTCACCTGGCTCTCCCTGAGTAAAAAAATGTTTTACCTATTATTCAAAAACAAACAAAAAAACATCCTAGAAAATATTTTTTTCAAACTGCTATTCCACTGTACCTTTTGGCCAGGTATTCCATCATAGCCCTGGGAATAAAGGATGTATAAAAATATGGTGTTAAACGTGTTTTATACGGAAAAAGCTAAGTTACAAAGCTAAATTCACATTCTCTACAGTGTTTATATAGGCCGAGCTAACCTCCAATAAACTCTCAAAGTGTTAACACTGGGAATTTGCTAAGTGATGATTATACAGGTAGTCACCGTTTAATGAACATTAGAGTTACAAATTTCCACAGACCACGGTTCTACAAACATTGTAGATGTGAACAAATCACAGAAGTAGCTCATGAGGATTGTACAAAAATAGCCTTCGCAATGCATCAGATGGCGATATTTATAATAAATATTTTCAGTGTGTAAGTGAATGTACAAAATGCATTAAGTCCAGTATATTGTATGTGTGCGGGAGAAATACGCTGGCCTCACTGGTTTCAGTGAATCAGTCCGGAAGCACCATGATAGAAAATGTCTGTCCTGTAAAGCTGTCCTGATGGTGAATAATCCTAATTGGTATGCTTTATATTGTACAGTATATTCGTGTCAAAGACATATAAGATTTACTTTGTCGGACTTAAGAACAATTCGGACTTATGAAGGTGACCTTGGACCAGAACTTGTTCGTAAGTCAGGCACTAACTGTATCTAGGGATGTGCCGAACGAAGCTTCCGAAGCAGTGAAGCTTTTACAACAAACTGTGTTGACGCTTCGAAGCTTTTTGACACAGTGCTCTACTTCGCCATCTGGTGGTAAAAAAAAAAAAAACCCTACATCAGCTGTGCTATTCATGTTTTGTTCATTGTAAGGTTTTGTTTGTATATTTAATAAGACGACGTTCACAAGGATGGCGTTACAAGCAGCAAACAAGTTTTTAGTTGAGGAAGGACTTTTATTATTTTGGGGAACAGTGGTTGAGCCCGCAAGGTGTTTTAATTTACATTCATACAACAGACATTCAAACGTCATTGTTTTTATTATAATTGTTCAACCATAATACACCACTTCAAAAACATATAGGCATGACAATTATGGATATAATTATAACATTGGAATAAATGGGCAGCGGATATGGGACAGCACAATAGATGTGCTCTGTGTTTGAGCCCTGCGTGACGTGTCAGTGTGGTAACGAAGCTTCATTTCAAGCAATGCTCTGGAACACTGTTTCGAAGCACTAGCGTGTCGAAAACTCGAGACGTGTGTCGAAACTGGGTGTCGAGCGACCCATCTCTACCTGTATCTGAAAACACAATGAAAAATCTCTGATATACTGTATATTTACCATGATTCCTTGAGGGCCAGGTGGTCCTGGAGGCCCCGGAGGGCCTGGCAATGCGATCATCTGAGCCTGAAAGAAGATTTTTGACTGACATAATAATGAAAAGTGCTGCAATAGTAGCTGCAATAAGAGTTTACATTTGGTGGAGTAGGTAGAAGCAAGTGCACGTGTTCCAGTTTTAACATGAAAAAAGCAAGATTATATAGTAAATGCATACTCATGAATTTAACGCACCAGATTGTCCTCAATTCTGGAGTCTCCCTTCTCCCCTTTCTGCCCACCGGCTCCCTGAAATAAAGCAGCAAACCTTAATCAGTACTTTTCTCTCCTATAGAATTTCATTATCTCTTATATACTCCACATCACACTCACCGCTGGTCCAGGCTGACCGATCTCTCCCATCACTCCAGGTTCTCCCGTTTCCCCCCTTTCTCCTTTAAAACCCTGTAAAGAAAGTGGTGGATGACCGGGTCAAGACACAAAGTAATTTACAAAGTCACAAGGTCTAGAGTGTTTAAACATATGTCGTAGATAAGATATGCTACAATACACGTTATACAGTATATGATTTACACTACCTGTCTCCCTCCAGGTCCGGGAATCCCAGGAGAGCCCATCTCTCCCTGTTTCAAAGGTCATAAAGGTGGTAAAAGTGCATTAATTGCACTGGGGTCATTTTAATGGCATGAACTAGCATGTGAAAAGATTTCCCATCTTCTGATGTAGTGGTATACGCATTGTACACAAATTTAAAAATAAGCATTCCTCTTGTTGCTATTTGGGTTGCATTTAAGGACAGATTATCTTTTTAAAAATATACAAAGTGAGTAGTATTTTATAACAAATTTATTTGATAAAAAATGCTTGATAGTCATTGAATAAGTCCATGTAAAAAAAAAAAAGCTCTTACATATTCAAATAATTCAATATTTGTATCTACAGTATGTAGCACATAATGTGTTCATATTGTCCCTTGCTTGTTAATGACCAAAGAGCAGGTCCTATTTTGCCCAAACCAGATCCTGCTTCTAACCAGAGTATACAAAAACTGTGATATCCAGACGTACAGTTTTCTTACTTTCACCTTTCCATATTGATCAAGGACAAAGTGCAAATCATTATGAGTAAGAGGATAATCTTCTCACCTTTACTCCTTGCTCTCCAGGAGGCCCAGGTGGGCCAGGTGGGCCCTGTAGGGAAAGAATGAAATATAAATTAGGTTTGAAAATCAGGTGAGTATATTTAAAGCCCCCGTTTCACTGAGCTGAATTTGCTACACACCTCTCCCGACGTCCCTCAATTTGAAATCAGCTCTGAAGTCGTTGTGGTCCTACCAATTCTGTTAATTTTTCGAACGGAGCGAACCCACTTCGAGCCATTAACAATTTAAACAAATTGATGAGGACATGGAAACAACTCTACAGCGCGTTTAGACACAAGCAATAAGGACGTATTATTTACATGATAAAGTTTCAATACAGGGCCGTTAAAGAATTTAATGATGTTCTTTTGATTGTGTAAAGCTGCTTTGCAACAATGTGAATTGTTAAAATCTCTATACAGATACAACTGAATTGAATTCTACTGAGCCCTAAATGACATGATAAATGACAATGATAATGAAACCGTCCCGTCACAACCGATATAAAGGGGAATTGCAACGCCGCTACTGACTATTACAGAGGTGTTAACAATTTGATAATGACCTTATACCATCTCGTTAACAGATGGACACTGACGTTGTTTCTAGACACAGACATACTGTATGTTCTGCCTGCTCTCTCACATACACAGGTGTAATGTAGCCTGAGAGTAGGAGAGCATGACGCTGTGTTTCATGTTTCATGACGCTCCACTTTGTTCTCTCCAAGTGAAGAGAAATAATATTCGAGTAACCACGTTGTAATTGACACACATTTATATCTATCGATTGTGACTGTTTTGCTTAAAATATCACTTTGTTCATTTTGTCATTACTTCCATCTACGAGGATTTTTGCCTGTCGAATGCTGCAAAACAGGTAAGGAGGCGATAAGAACTGATAAGGACTCCATAAATGTGCCTAAAAACCAATGATGACTCGATAACGAGGCTTATGAATTGATACCAAGGCATTAACAGGTGTTAATTTCGGGAGGGGGCGGACAAAATTAACGATGCTGATGAACACGTCAGAATTCATACCGAACCCAAATTCATACAGCGTGTAAGCAGCCATTACCGTTCTGTACCGAGCCCTCCAGAGGTCGTGAGGAATTTGCATCGGAAGAAGATTCGGCTCAGTGAAATGTGGATTTAACACTACTACATATGAACATGCTCTTAATATTATAATGACCTGAGAAATCCCACCTGCACCTGTAATCTTTCAGACAGGTCAAAGTTCTCTGAGGCTCCTGGAGCACCCTTCACCCCAGCAAAGCAAGCAGAATACGAACGATGATAAAAAATATACAGCGCATTATATGATATGATCTACAGTGAGATGAATTCATTAGATCCGTTGATTGAGGACACAACCCTCTTACCTGGAGTCCTGGCGCACCAGCATCCCCTTTATCTCCCTGTAAAGGAAGGTGTGCAGTTTCAATACTCAGCTGCTCCATGCTATGAATGTTATCTGATTCACTTTATACAGTATGTTCTTTATAACAGTGGTACCTTTATGCCTGGTGTTCCATCTCCGCCTCTTTTCCCTTCATCACCTGGCTCACCTTGTTCTCCCTGCAAAGTAACAATGAGATAAAGTCAGAAAGGCGAAGCTTGAGCAAATGATACGAATATAAAATTCAAACCTTGGACTTACACTACATTTAGTACAGGCTTTGGTGAATATTATAGTCAATAAATGTTCTTTTAATTGAGTCTACAGTAGGTAAGGTTTGACAGCCTACCTTTAGCCCTGGAGGACCCTGAAGTCCAGTTATTCCAGGCTCTCCAACATCACCCTGTGTCAGAGAGAGTGGATTAAACAGTGCCAAGCTTAACAATTGTGCCACTGTAATACAGGTATTCCCCGACTTATGAACGAGTTCCATTCTGGCAGCATGTTCGTAAGTCTGATTTGTTCTTAATGCGACAAAGTGAGTCTTATACACCTTTGACACGAATATACAATGTAAAGCTACCAATCCACTTGACTGAATTTGTCCCCTTTCCCCACGCTGACATCATGTAGACAAAAAACTTGTTGTTTGTGAGCCTTTAAATTGCGAGCGAAATGTACATTTTGTTCTGTACTGGACTGTGAACTGAGGATTTTCTGAAATTAAGATCATTCACCATCAGGACAGCTTTACAGGACAGACATTTTCTATCATCCTGCTCCCGAACTGATTCATTGAAACCGTTGAGGCGGACTCATTTCTCTCTCCCCCCCCCCCCCCCCCCCCCCCCCCCCCCACACGTGCACACATAAAATATACCAGACTTTAGAGATTTTATACATTCACTTACACACTGAAAATGTTGTATATAATTGTAAATATTGGTATCTGGTTCAGTGCAGTGTCTATTTTTTGTACAATACACATGAGCTACTTCTGCGACTGAACCGGAAGTAGAACCGCGGTCTGTTCATATCTGCAGAAATTCGTAACTCGGATGTTCATAAGTCGGGGACTACCTGTAATTAAAATGAATTGTAATAAGGGACTTACCTTTATACCAGATGGCCCTCTAGGACCCTTTTAAAGTGGGAGGATATCGACAGACAAAAACAAACGATTTAATCAAACCGAAGAAAAAAGTGTTTTCATGCTATCACCAATCGAACAGCAATCGAAACCTGAAATACCAACCTCATTCCCATCCTTGCCAGGAAGACCCTGCCAAAAAGGAGATCTGATATTAGTGCATCAATACATTTAAAAAGTTTGATGGTGTGGTTATAAAGTTTATCCACTAGAGGTCTCTCTTTAACAACTTCACATAAAACCAAGTACTGCACTCTGAGACTGAATTCATCTTACGCAACTCATGACCACAGCTTGAGACCACAACTCAAAAGAAAAAAAAAAACGACCATTAGGTTTGTTTTGTGCTGTGTGTTCTGTCTGTGAATAGTTAAGAGTAATTCAGTCTCTAATAGGGAACTTGTACATAAAAGAGAAATGTGTAAACAACAGAATTAAGCCTGAACGGCACTGCCTGCTTTGAAGGGAAAGGAGAAAGTAATCGAATTCTACAGCTGATAGAAGTAATGTTCCATAGATGAAAGCCTTCTTTATTAAATACGCGATGTATGTTACAGATCTTTTTACGAGTATAATTAATTTCCCCTCCGGCACAAAGCCAGCTTTATTGATTTCATGGTCTGTAATTATACATGAAGGCTATGAAAACATGTTTGAGAAACTTGAGCATTGTGAAGCACAGGGTGTGTTTGCTAAAGTGTCAGTAATGTTTAGGTGGATTAACAGCAATGCATCCAATGGTGTGAGCATGAAGATATTTAGGTAAAGCAGTTGTTAAAGAAACATGCACAATTGATTAAATTCAAGATGTGATGTGGAGGAGGCCATCTAGGGACTCAACAAACATCCCTTATGCTTCTATTTATTATAAGTAGACGCAACACCATGTATTGTTTAAGCCAATGCCTTTTGGAGACCCAGGGCTTCGCGTTGCGGACTGGGTGAAAAGGCCGGATCCTTGGCATCAGGCCTTAAGCTTTTAATGAGGTAGTTTTATGCAACCGAGGAAAAACACATTTACAATTCGCATGACAACAACAGGAAATGCCATTTGAGCAAATGAGCCCAACACATGTGCTCAGGTTATGGAGAGAGAAGCCGTTAGTGAGAGACGATGAGGAAAGCAGGTTTGTCGGTGAAAAATGAGGAAATTCGTACCTCTGATCGTGTTGAGCTGATAAAGGAGTTTAAAATGGGATCGACATGTAGAACAACAATCTCTTGTTGCTTGATGTCTAATCTCAAAGACCAGACTTATAGCTTTTACTGAACTACAGTCATCTACTGTCACTCAAGGAGACAACTACTGATGTGAAAAATGACAAATCACAGACATTTATCTAGATAAATAGTAGTTAATTAAACCTTAAAAAGGTCAAGTCAGTAAAATGGCAATTTGAAATTTCCACAGCATTTCAATAATATTTTTCAGTAACTATGTTAAAAATGTGGCTCTGAACTATGATGCCGTGTATATTTCCCTGTATATTGTTTAGAATACAAACGACAAACTTTAATCAGTCTTTTGTGAATCTTTATTTGTACGCTGAATGAATGTGAAAGGACGCTGGTTGCTCTGTCTGGAGTCTGTCTGCCCTCACGTCCAACTGCCGCAGTTATGTTTGCTCTAATGACCTGTGTTTTTTGTCTCCAGGGGCGGATCTACTGGGGTGGCACGGGGTGGCAATTGCCACCCTAAGAAAAAGCCTTGCCACCCCATTTGCCACCCCAGCACTTGTGTCCTAGAGTTCTAAAAATAAAAGAGTTTCCTCGACCGATCTACAGCAGCGACTCTGTATTTTGATTCCAATCCAGATATCAGGTTCAAATCATTCACACATCAGACAGAGCTGTAACTGTAACTTAGAGATGTCTGGTCTAGGGCCATTGTAGCAAATATTTTCCAAACAAAAGTCTTTAAAAAAACACACACACATATGACTGAATTCTGAGAATGATTTTCACTCCTGTGATTAAGGTTTGCTTTAAATTATTTGTGACAGTTTAAAACACAGACGTCTGCAGAGCCTATTAAGGATTCTGAAGCTTTCTGCCAGAAACGTGTACGAAACTCATGTGTGGAGTGTCTGAGGATGAGGCTTCGTGAGATCCATATTAAACAGATGAGGACTGTGGGGAACAGTTAATTTCTGTCCTCTCCAATATATCTCTAAGACATATGATGCATCTATGGGTCACATAAGAAAAGGAGTACCAGCGTGTCAGACACTAGATTGATTCTGAGGAATGCGCTTGAACCTCATTACCCCTGCGCTCTGCCCCAGTATGTCTACGACTAAAATAAATTCGATCCCAAGCATGAACGTTGGGTTAACTGCTGTCACCGTGTGAAGAGCTAAAGAACACCTGGTGAACAAAGAAAAAGGTATTCTGCCAGATGTGTCTGAGTCATGTAGGCTGATATGAAGCATGAGCTCATCAGATGACACAAAATGAATGTGTGTATGAATGTAGATGTGCCACGTTCGCTCTCCTACCGGCTCTCCTGGGTGGCCCTGGGGTCCGTCTGTGCCCATGTTTCCTGGGGGCCCTCTAGGGCCAGATGGTCCAGGAGGCCCTGGAGGACCTGGAGGCCCAGCCTGACCCTGATCACCCTGTACACACGTAGGAAGAGAAACCGAGAACAGATAAAAAAAAATGTTAAGTATGAATCTACACTCACCAAAATTCCTCTATAATACCCTTTTTGTTTTAACTTCATGCCTGGATGTTACATGGCTGGTTTTTGTCACCCACAAGTAATTTATGTTTCATATTTGTTTCACAATACAATACATAACAAAGCTTTTGTCAGCCATTGGCCAGGCCTGAAAAACTGGCTGGTTTAAAAGGCACGTGGCGAGATGAGTGGCCCGTTTTTCCCAAAGAATCACTGAGAAACAGAGGCTGCTGGCGAACTGCACTGTCATCTAAGAGAAAAGAATTCTAGGCTGCGGTTTCATGTAAAATACTCCCATTTCAGCATATTATGTTGTCAAAATGAGAAAACCCTATTTTGGTTGATTTCATTAGCTGTGGTTGGAGTGGCATTTTTTTTTTTCTTGTCATGTCTGTAAACAAAGCATTTAACCACGCCAAGGCATCTATCTCTCTCTCTCTCTCTCTCTCTCTCACTGTAATTCAAAACAGTCATGACTTAACAGTCCAGACTTCTATGGGAGCTAATTATGGGGTCAAGGTCAAGGACACACATGCCATATGTCAGTAAACGTATAAGTGGAAGCTAAAGAGAAGAAAGTTAGAAAGAGAAATGATGATGATGATGATGATGATGAGAGCGATGAGAGATTGAAGGAAGGAGCTGAGACGTGCGTGATGTTTTTGCTCTACCTTCAGAATGTCTGGTGGTCAACTCTGACCTGTGAGGAAGCCATGAGCTTAGCGTGGAAACTGTCATCTGTCAGCAAGGGTGTGAAGAAAGACAAGAAAGAGAGTAACAGTGTGAGAAGAAGAAGAAGAAGGAAAGGGTAGGACAGAATCAGTGAACCACTTCTGTTAGTGTACAGTAGGTGCAAGATCTCAGCAAAAAAAAAATTTTTCTATGGTTCAGCTTTTTCAACATGCAGCATAAGACGGAAAAAAAAGCAACTGCGTCAGACATTAAGAAACGATGTTAGGAACGGCCCGTAAATGAAGAGGAAGAGCAGCTAATCGAGGAACAAACCTTGACTGTAAGAATCTGATTACTGAGCAGGCCAGCAGAGGCAGCGTGTGCTGGAGGGCCCTGGAGAACAGAAAAGAAAACCAGGAGTGAAGTGACAAAGGGACATGAAGAGAAAAAGGGAACACAGAAAAGAGAGAGAGATTTACAGAAGGATAACAGATAGCATGAGGTCATCATCAGAACACACACTAGATGAGAACTAGATGATTCCATGTTTGCGTCGAACGGCGGTGATCTTTATGCCTCTTAATGATGAGGTAATTTACTTTGACTAAGTTCCTAGCCAACAAATTGCAAGTAGACTCTTATGGACATCCTGATTACACTATTGTTTTAGATACCATGCGCTTCTGGATATGATTACCTTTCATTGGAGCACAAGGTTTCTATTTAGTGTTGCGGTTAGCACGGATGGCAAGGGGTTCAGAAAAAGGCAGCATTTTCCCAGGAGAAGTTGACTCTCTTTCCCAAAATAACAGTGGCTTTTGGTGCTGCAGCTCTTTATATTACAATATCTATAATGAAATAATGACGCCAACTGGGAATTTAAAAAAAAATGCGAATGTTGGGAGAGAACTTGGTCTTTTGCCTGCAGCGGCATACAAGTTTGTTTCTCCTCAGTCTTTGGGGAACTATACCATGAGCGAAGGTGTTGAGGAAATTCTCATGACTGATGGGGAAAACGTTGAGGTCATGGGTCACCATCACCCCACCTGCAGCACAAACCAGCTGGATGGAAACAGCTTGGATCTGCTTCCAGGTCTAAACGTAACCCTTTCTCAGGAGAATTAATGGATTCCATAGATCACAGATCTTAAAATATTACTCAGACATGACTGTATGACAGAACACGGTACTAACACACTATTATAATTAAATCACAGAGCACTAGAACATGTAGGATTCATACTGTCTTTTTAGCCTGTGTTGGATGTGTGTATGAATGTAGATGTGCAGTGTTTTGGCTTGTATTCTTACTTATGATGTATTAATGAGTTCCGTTCCCAGAGCACGTTCGTAATTCCGATTTGTTCTTAAGTGCGACAAAGTGAGTCTTTGAAACAAACATACAATGTAAAGCATACCAATCCACTTGACTAAATCTCTGACCCCTTTCACCGCACTGCCTTTAAATTGCGAGGTGACTCCCAGATGCCATTTTGTCTCAGAGCTGTTTTCCACTGTATTGGACTTTGAACTCCAGTTTGTTTAGGATTTTCCAAAATTAGGATTATTAGGACAGCTTTACAGGATAGACATTTTCTATCATCGTTCTCCATGACTGATTTATTGAAACTGGTGAGGCCAACTCATTTCTCCTGCACCTCCACACGCACCCATGCAATAGACTCAATACATTTTATACATTCACTTACACACTGAAAATATTGTATATAATTTTAAATATTGCTATCTGGTGCACTGCAGCGTCTATTTTTTGTACAATACACATGAACTACTTCCGTGATTTGTTCGTATCTACGAATGTTTCGTAGAACTGCGGAAAATAGTAACTCAAATGTTCCTCAGTTGGTGGCCTCCGAGTGGCGCAGTGGTAAAGTGCTCGTCCTATCATCAGGAGATCGCGAGTTCGATTCCCGGGTGATGCTGTAACCTCTCGCAGCCGGAGGTCTAGAGAGAGCTGATTGGCCGAGCTCTCTCAGAGGGGAGGGATGAGAGGTACTTAGTGCTCCCACATTAATCACGGCTCTACAGCCAATCAGGGGCATCTGTGAGCTCACGCAAGCGGAAGGAGCGGATAGCGCTGTCCTCTGAGTGTGTTATGCCACCGCCAACAGTGAGTGAGTGAGTTTGAAAAGATGCAGTCAGTTGGCGTCACGTGGTTCCCCCCTAGTGACTGGGAGGAATTGGACACGACTAAATTAGGGAGAAAAATCGGGCAAAAATTTCCAAAAAAAAAAACATTGTGTATACACAATAATTTGCAATAATATTATATCGACAATGCAAACTGTGATGAGATGTAGTAATTGGTCATCATGATCAGGATTTTTTTATTATTATTTTTTTTTTATCTAAGACTTCCAAAGCCAAAATCATTCCAAAGCCAATGATCATTTTTCCATGAGCTCATGTATGCAGAAGAGGGCAGACAGCTCTCTCCTTAAAGCGTATTAGAGTGTCCTGTGAAGCAGCATGAGCAGCAGATTTCAAAAGCATGTTTTAGTCTTTAACCTTTTTGATTTGGTGAAAGTGATATAAAATTGGCAGAAATTGGCTAGGTCTTTTTGTTTATCTAACTTTGATTACATAACTTGATTTCCAATAGAATTTCTGCAAGAAAAAAAAGAAGAAGAAAAAAAAAGACTAATTGATTTACACAGAACCTGGTGTGAGTGAGCTCACTGGTGCTTTAGGGCATTAGTTCAGTGTTTGATGATTAATACTCACCCTGGGCCCCACGTCTCCCTGATCACCCTGCAGAGAAAAAGGTTAGATCTTACTTAGGTGCAAATGTATCTGACATAAACACTCCGCAGTGTTGTGTAATCTGTTTTGCAAAACGTCCCGAAGCTGTGCTTGGGAAATGGCTGCCATATCTAAAGGCTGGTTTATATTAGGCTAAAACCTTACTGATATCGCACTCAATGCACTCTGAAGCTTACGATATGTACCTTATCTCCTTTTGGCCCTGGCATCCCCTAGCAGAAGAAAAGACAGATGTAAAAAAAAAAAAAAAAAGCACATAAATAACAAAATAAATGTAATTCTGTGTGTAAATATCTACTAGTTTATATAATTTTATAGTTTATATAGTCATTTATAAAATAGTTATTTATTTATTTATTAAATTAAATGATAGCTAAATTATTATATACTGTACCCATAAGTAAAACTGACTATACTGTAATTAACCACATCTTTTTAAAGTTGTCCCTTTAACAGGACTGATAGGAATCTAAAAACATACCTGACTGCCTTTAGGACCAGCAAGACCCTGTAAACAAAGGCAACATCACCATGATCAACAACAACAACTACAAAAATCATTTCATATCATATTCACTACTGCAACCAGTTAAAATATGCATTAAATATAGTTAAACAATAGATAAGACGACTAACAATGCATACTCTGCTCTCTGAGTTATACTGTGATCTGTATAGTGACAGATTGAAGAACTTACAGGCTTCCCATCCACACCCAGAGGCCCCTGAATGAGAAAGAGAGAAGCCATAAGAGCTTACAGTGCACAAGATTTACTGTAGATTTTATTTTAAAATGCATAGTATTTTTGAAGTTATCATTCATAATTTACATTCTGAATATTTGGCAAAAATGATTAAATTTCTTATTTATTATTAATATACTTGGTCTTAAGGTAGAGCAGAGTTTCTTGCCCACAAGAAGACCTGCCCTGTCACGGATAACTAAAGATGAGTGAACCCAATAGCAGATAACTTGCGCAGAGTCTTTATTGGATACACTGGGGCTTGGATGAACAGACACAGTAGGAGCAGAGGAGAGAAGCAGTGAGCGTGTGTGCTTGGTGACTGAGAGAGTGGGGAGACTCTTAGTGACGAAAGAGGGGGCGGAGCTATGAGGCGAAGCTGAGCACGGGGAATCCTTTCGTGCTTTTGCGAGCGACTTTCTGCTGTTGATCCGCGTAGCACGCAGTGATTGAAGGATGTGATGTAGGGGCTGACTTCCTTTGCGACGACAGAAGATTCCCGGAGATTCGTAACGCGGGAGTGCTCGAACGCGGAAGTGCTTGTGCCGCCGGTATGCTCGTGCCGCCGATATGCTAGTGCCGCAAAAAGCCGACTTGCGAGGAAGGAGAAACAATGAGCTGGAAGAATGTCTTTACCATGTAAAGGTCGATCTCTGAAGATCCAGCAGCGGGGCGAACGAATCCAAATCGTGAGTACAAATCCAAAGTCTTGAGAGCATGCGAGGTCATACACGTTAATCAGTCCGATAACAACAGAAGTACCAAGGGGAGTAGACGAGAGAGAAATCCGGGGAACAGGCAGGGTCGAGAACAGGCTAGGATAAACAAACACTCACTTTACAGAAAAACAAAACGCGAGGCACACGAGTGAGATACTGCGGCGCTGAATGGTTTTCTCAGAGTGCTTATAAAGCTGGGGGAATGATTAGTGATCAGGTTCAGGTGTGCGCTAGTGACAGGTAGGTGTGCAGGGGAAGAGCTGGAGTGGAGTCTTAGGCTCTGGATGTGCTAGGTTGATCTAGCTGGTTCATGACAGTACCCCCCCTCCTACGGACGCCACCTGGCGTTCTTGCTGGTGCGTTAGGGTGTTGTCGGTGGAAGTCGTCCATGAGGGATGGATCCAGAATGAACCTGGAAGGAATCCAACTTCTCTCCTCTGGACCGTAGCCCTCCCAGTCTACTAGGTACTGGAGTCCTCGACCTCGTCGTCGCGCCTTCAAGAGTCTGCGTACGGTGAACGCCTCGCCACCGTTGACAATTTGGGGAGGAGGAGCTGGGCGGGCGGGTGGATTCAGTGGGCAAGAGACCAGCGGTTTGATCTGGGAGACGTGAAAGGATGGGTTTATCCGGCGCATGGTGGAGGGAAGACGAAGTCTGACGGTGCAGGGGTTGATGATTTTAATGATCGTGAATGGGCCCAGGAACCTGGGGGACAGTTTGCGAGAGATGGTCTTGAGAGGGATATTCCGAGCGGATAACATGACTCTTTGGCCTACTCGGTAGGGTGGTGCCCTGGAGCGGCGTCGGTCGGCTTGCAGTTTGAATGCCGAAACAGTCTGGCGGATCTTTGACCTTGCGTTCTGCCATGTTCTCCGGCATCGATGAATGAAGGCTTGGGCAGAAGGGACCGAGACCTCCTCCTCCTGCGGAGGGAACAGGGGAGGCTGGTATCCTAGGCAGCACTGAAAAGGAGAGAGGCCGGTGGCGGCTGTGGGTAAGGAGTTGTGGGCGTATTCGATCCACGGAAGCGTCCGGCTCCAGGAATGGGGATCCTTAGAGGTCATACACCGAATGGCTGTTTCTAGGTCCTGGTTGGCCCGCTCCGTCTGGCCATTAGTCTGGGGATGATGACCCGAAGAAAGGCTGGGCGTTGCGCCGATCAACCTGCAAAAGGCTGTCCAGAATTGCGCAGCAAACTGGGGTCCACGGTCCGACACGATGTCTATCGGGAGCCCATGGAGCCGGAAAACATGGGTGATTAGCAGTTCTGCGGTTTCCTTGGCAGTGGGGAGACCAGGCAGGGGAACGAAGTGAGCCGCCTTAGAAAAGCGATCTACTACTGTGAGAACGCAGGTATGACCCTCGGAGTCAGGAAGCCCAGTGACGAAATCAAGGGATATATGCGACCAGGGCCTGTGCGGAACAGGAAGAGGTCTAAGGTGGCCAGCAGGCGGTTTATTGCTGTTCTTGTTCCTGGCACAGACATCACAGGCACTCACAAAGTGGCGGGTGTCATCCCTTATGGTGGGCCACCAGAAACGCTGCTGGACGAGTGCTAAGGTGCGTGCTGCCCCTGGGTGGCAGGCCAGCCTCGAGCCATGCCCCCATTCCAGGACGTGGGGTCGTTCTGTCTCTGGGACAAAGAGTTTGCCTGTAGGCGTCTCTGGAGGTTCAGGTTCCTGGTTGAGTGCCGTCCTGACTCGTGATTCGACATCCAGCAGTGCCGCCCCCACAAGACATTGAGGAGGCAGGATATTGGACTCAGGCGCTTGATTCTGGGCTGGGGAGAACTGACGAGAAAGTGCGTCTGGTTTGGTGTTCCTGGAGCCCGGACGATAGGACAGGGAGAAATTAAAACGTGAAAAGAACAATGACCACCTCGCTTGTCGAGAATTGAGACGCTTAGCTGTTCTTAGGTACTCCAGGTTTTTATGATCTGTCCAGACCAGGAACGGGACCTCAGTCCCCTCTAGCCAATGTCTCCACTCCTCTAGTGCGAGCTTCACTGCCAACAGTTCCCGATCGCCAATGTTGTAATTTCTTTCTGCGGACGAGAGTCGGTGAGAGAGAAAGCAGCACGGGTGTAGCTTATTGTCCTTCAGTGACCTCTGTGAGAGTATCGCCCCTACTCCTGAGTCTGAAGCGTCCACCTCGACTACAAACTGGAGGGAAGGGTCAGGCTGTTGGAGAATAGGGGCCGAGGTAAACCGTTTCTTTAGTTCACAGAACGCCTTAGCTGCCTGCTCAGTCCAGGAAAATGGCGTCTTAACTGAGGTCAGGGAAGTGAGTGGGGCAGCTACCGAGCTATAATTACGAATGAACCGTCTGTAAAAGTTAGCGAAACCCAGGAAACGCTGGAGGTCCTTTCGGGTGGTTGGAACAGGCCAGTCAGTTACTGCTCTAAGCTTAGCGGGATCCATCTGGATGCTAGACGGGGCGACGATGAAACCCAGAAATGAAATTGTACTTTGGTGAAACTCACACTTTTCGGCTTTGACAAAGAGCTGATTTTCAAGAAGTCGCTGAAGTACCTGGCGGACATGTAATGTATGCTCTTCTAGGGAGCGGGAGAAGATGAGTATGTCGTCTAGGTAAATGAATGCAAAAACATTGACGAAGTCCCTGAGGACATCATTGACCAGAGCCTGGAAGACTGCCGGGGCATTAGCTAGCCCAAAGGGCATGACGAGATATTCATAGTGCCCTGAGGGCGTGTTGAAGGCGGTCTTCCACTCGTCTCCCTCTCTGATCCTAACTAGGTGGTAAGCGCTCCGGAGGTCCAACTTGGTGAAGATTTGGGCCCCCTGCAGGAGGTCAAAGGCGGTGGACATCAGTGGCAGAGGATAGCGGTTCTTAATGGTTATGTCATTAAGTCCCCTATAATCAATGCAGGGACGGAGGGACCTGTCTTTCTTGGCCACAAAGAAAAAGCCAGCCCCCGCGGGTGACGATGATGGTCTGATGATGCCGGCTGCTAATGATTCAGAAATGTATTTGTCCATTGCCTGTCGTTCGTGTTGAGAAAGTGAGTAGAGGCGTCCCCTGGGTGGCGCCGTGCCAGGGAGGAGGTCAATTGCACAGTCATAGGGTCGGTGGGGGGGGAGAGAGGTAGCGCGGGACTTACTGAAGACCGTCTTGAGATCGGCGTAATCAGGTGGGACTGCAGAAAGATCGGGAAATTCCTCAGAGGTGGTTATTACTGGAGAGGGATAGAGCGCAGACTTGAGGCAAGAAGCCAGGCAGAGGGGACTCCAACCGAGAATGGCATTGTTCCGCCAGTCAATCTGTGGGTTATGTCGGATGAGCCACGGGCGTCCAAGAACCAGCTGGGATTGGGCTTTCTGCATTACCAAAAATGATATCTCCTCCAAATGGTTTCCCGAGATGCGCAGGGTGACTGGAGCAGTTCGCCGCGTAATTGGAGGAAGAAGCGTTCCATCGAGGGCCCGGACTGACAGTGGTGGCTCCAGGGGAAGGGTTGGTGCATGCAGTTCCTTAACCATTGCGGCACAAATTAAATTTTGATCCGAACCAGAGTCGACGAGAGCATGAAGAACACAAGACTGGTTCTCCCAGAGGAGTACGACGGGCATAAGTGAGCGGTCTCTAGGCGGCTGCGCTTGGGACGCCCCCTCCAGTGTGCCTAGGTTCACTGGGGGGGGCCTTGCTTTTAATGGACACTGAAGGCGCAGATGCCCGATCTGCCCACAGTAGAAACATGCACCAGCCTGAATCCGACGCTGTCGCTCCTCCGACGAGATCCGGGTTCGCCCGATCTGCATAGATTCGACCGGGGGATTGACAGAAGTCGTTGGTCTTGGAGAGGTGCTAGCTCTGAGCCGGGGTTGGCTGGATGCACGGCGCCTTTCTCTGAGGCGCGCGTCTACTCGCCCTGCCAGATCCATCAAAGCGTTTAAGTCCTCCGGGAGCTGCTGGGAAACTAGCTGATCCTTGACTGACTCTGACAGTCCATTCAGGAAGGTGTCGTACAGTGCCTGGGTGTCCCACTGGGTAGCAGCCGCCAAGGTTCGGAACTCGATGGCATAGTCATAAGCAGATCTAAGACCCTGATGAAGCTCCAGTAGGTGTCTCGCGGCCTCCCTACCTGCGTGCGAGCGATCAAAGACCCTTCTCATCTCCTCAGTAAACGTGCTAAAAGTCGCGCAGCACGGGTCATTGGCGTCCCAGATGGCAGTTCCCCATTCACGGGCCCTATCCGTCAGGAGAGTGATGACATAAGCCACCTTAGAGCGCTCAGTGGGGAAGGTGGAGGGCTGAAGCTCGAGTGACAGGGAGCACTGAGACAAGAATGAACGACAAGTTCCAGGGTCACCATTGTATGGTTGAGGGTTGGGCAGACGGGGTTCGTGCCGAGGCGGGGGTGACGGGGTGGAAGGAAGAGCAGTGGGGAGAGCGGAACACAATTGTTGAAACTGTGTTGATAGCTCAGATAGTGACTGGGATATCTGCTGGAGGTCTTGCTGATGAGAACTAATCAGAGCGCCTTGCTGGGCGACAGTCTGACGCAGTCGGGTGTCAGAGCGGGTACTGGACCTGAGCTGTAGCCTTGTTTGGAGGCTAGGCCTGGAGCGAGGAGTATCTGCTGGGTCCGTCATGGCCGCAGTATACTGTCACGGATAACTAAAGATGAGTGAACCCAATAGCAGATAACTTGCGCAGAGTCTTTATTGGATACACTGGGGCTTGGATGAACAGACACAGTAGGAGCAGAGGAGAGAAGCAGTGAGCGTGTGTGCTTGGTGACTGAGAGAGTGGGGAGACTCTTAGTGACGAAAGAGGGGGCGGAGCTATGAGGCGAAGCTGAGCACGGGGAATCCTTTCGTGCTTTTGCGAGCGACTTTCTGCTGTTGATCCGCGTAGCACGCAGTGATTGAAGGATGTGATGTAGGGGCTGACTTCCTTTGCGACGACAGAAGATTCCCGGAGATTCGTAACGCGGGAGTGCTCGAACGCGGAAGTGCTTGTGCCGCCGGTATGCTCGTGCCGCCGATATGCTAGTGCCGCAAAAAGCCGACTTGCGAGGAA
Organism: Clarias fuscus; assembly: GCA_030347435.1. Classification (NCBI taxonomy): domain Eukaryota; kingdom Metazoa; phylum Chordata; class Actinopteri; order Siluriformes; family Clariidae; genus Clarias; species Clarias fuscus. The sequence goes on along the minus strand of CM059230.1, from coordinate 5,151,952 downwards.
GGAGAAACAATGAGCTGGAAGAATGTCTTTACCATGTAAAGGTCGATCTCTGAAGATCCAGCAGCGGGGCGAACGAATCCAAATCGTGAGTACAAATCCAAAGTCTTGAGAGCATGCGAGGTCATACACGTTAATCAGTCCGATAACAACAGAAGTACCAAGGGGAGTAGACGAGAGAGAAATCCGGGGAACAGGCAGGGTCGAGAACAGGCTAGGATAAACAAACACTCACTTTACAGAAAAACAAAACGCGAGGCACACGAGTGAGATACTGCGGCGCTGAATGGTTTTCTCAGAGTGCTTATAAAGCTGGGGGAATGATTAGTGATCAGGTTCAGGTGTGCGCTAGTGACAGGTAGGTGTGCAGGGGAAGAGCTGGAGTGGAGTCTTAGGCTCTGGATGTGCTAGGTTGATCTAGCTGGTTCATGACATGCCCACAATATCCAAATGTGGTTCTCCCCCAAACTGTTCCACAAGTTGGAAGGACAAAGTTGTATTTGCTATAAAATTATAATTTCCCTTCACTGGAACTAAAATGCTCAAACCTGTTCCAGCATAACACTGACCATGTGCACAAAGTCAAGCCTGATCTCAACACCTTCAGGATGACCTGGAACATTTAATGCACCTCGGGACTCCACGCTCATCATCACTAAGCCTCTTTTGGCTAAAAGCGTAAACCCAAACAACCACACTGTAACATCTGGAGAAAGGTTTTCAAAAAAAAATAAAAAATAGAGGGGGGAATAAATCTAGAATGTTTTTTTTTTTTCCTAAGAGAACATGTATGGGTGATGACCAGCTGTCCAAAAACTTTTGGCTATACGATGACTGTTACAGCACATCCAGTACAACAGGTATCATCCAGATAATGAAATTCGCTCAAGCCTCGTTCCTTAAATCCAGACTCGGGCTCACGCTGCAGGGCGAAGAGGTCGCTGTCCACTCCGCATGAGGTGCTGAAATACCCCTCGGTGACTCTTTGCTGTCAGCATTTTAACATATGTGTGACCGACAAATTAAAGGAAAACTCGACATAATGTGTCTTGGTATGGTGTTCGTCGACCATGAGTGGCATATATTGTACATGTACATACTGTATATCATAGAAATACAAGTCTCTAGAAGTGTACTGGAGCAATCTGGGGTGACATTTTTGTCTAAGAGGACAAGTATCCCCAAACCATGCATAAATAAATAAATAAATAAATAAATGCCCCAACAGAATACCAAGGCCACGGTTTTCTTATTTAAATGGTGGCTGCTTTAAGACGAATGATAACCATACTGTACCCGTTCATGCTGTGGAAGAAATTTTAAAAGCAATGTGACCTGCATTACCACAGACTCGGTGCCTCAAAAGAATAAAGGAAAAAAAAAAACAACCCAAAACCCTCCAGTGTTTATTTTCCAAATCCAAGACAGACATGCAAGATGAAGACATACAAGATAGAAAGGGTCAAGAGACACAGATACGCAGGTTAAGAATAAGAAAGATCAGTAGATATCTTGTTTTGAGATAGCTCTGGCAGGGAGCATTACTAAGACCACATATGGCAGTACGGTTCAGACAACAGTCCAGACCAGCTCGATTGTTGTGCTTGGACTGACTTCACACAGTTGCGTGTTTGCATTATTGCGGTGCGGGGACGGCTAAAATAAGTTGCACATGCAGTAGTCAACTAACTCCTGTGTTCCAGTAAAGGCGTGGACATATGGTGTTGTAAGACCAGAGAGTTTTGTTCAGGATTAATAAATAGAGGATGGTGTATTCTGAAGCTTCAATTTATCAATAATTGTTGTTCCAAATGTTTTTGGTCAGGTTGTGTGTAAGAACCGAGGACATATTGTTCTTTGTTTGCTTTAAAAGCATACGAATAATCTTCAGTCGGAATAAGACGGCGTAAAACATTTTGTTGATGTTCGAGTACTTGAGGTTTTGCCAGTTAAAACTGAGCAAAACTTTAAAATATAAGAGATGAGAGCTTTTAGGGAAGTTCAGGAACAGGAAATAAAAAAAAAAAAAGTATAATATTCATTAATCCTTGTCACAAAAATAATGTCTAATCCTCAATATGGAAAAAATAGAAAGAAAAAGAAATAGACAAAAAGAAAAAAATCCAGTAGGTGGCGCTCTGTATTACTTCAAGTTACTTAGAGTGTAATGTTTTCATTAAAGTCCCAGTCTGGAAAGCAGTTACCCACTGACGAGAATTAGAAAAAATATTTACCGGGTATCCATCTCGCCCTGGAGTTCCCTGTTAGGGTTAAAGAAAATAAAAGAGCATTAAATCTGGAATATGCACACAATCCCACTACTGTCTCTGAGGACAAAAGAAACTGAAGCTGCACATGCTTGAACTGATCTCTTGTATTTAAAGATGGTGTGTCTGTGCTGTAGTAAAAAGCGAAAAACATGGAATGCATAATTTAAATCTGTTCCATCTGCCTGTAAGTACAATTAACATCCCTAAAACTCTTTCCAGCAAATGATTAGGCTTTACATTTTATATTTCTAAGCCCCACTGATGTCGTTATCTAGGAAAGTTAAAGCATGTGTGGGAAACCTGAGCACGATGAAGCACGTTGTGCTGCTGGAGTGGCGGTTATGCAAAAATACGAGGGCTGTTCAAGTCAAACCGGGACTTTTGATCGTTATGAGGGTAACAACTCCCTTTATTTCTCTATATAATCCCCTGCGACACTAATGCACTTTCACTAGTGCGTGGAAAGAAAGTCTAGAAAATCTCACTGAGAAAGATTTCACATCTGAATAGCTGGCCTCGCAGGAACTCCTTCAATGCCCCAAACATGTAGAAATGGCTTGGAGCGAGGTCAGGACTGTACAGTAATAACCCGCAGCCGAGTTCCTTCATTGTGCAAGTGATGTTTGTGAATGATTGCGTTCCCACAAACAGATGCGTCTTTTCCGCAAGTGACAAGTGATTTGTCAATTTTCATGGATCAAACGTTCCACTCGATGAACGTTCGTGGGAAAGACTGCAGTCGGCTCTGAGCCAACTCGGACGAGATCGCCATTCTCAGACATACGGCCTTCTTTAAAACTTTTTCACAGTTCAAATGTTGTAGAGTCTCATCACCTCACTGTGCTCGAAGTCTTCTGAAAACCTCAATCTGATTTACACCTGCATTCATGAGAAATCCCGCTTTGACTTGAACGCCCCTCGTAAGAAGGATAAAAATAATTCAATACAATCTATATTTCATCGAATGAGAAAAAAAAAAAACTTGTTGAGGAATGATAGTTCTTCAGAGTACAGTTTCGGACTTCTAGTACGTCTCTCTCTTTATCCGAGTCGCCTCAGTGAACCTGTAAAACTCACTTATATACAGTAATCTGACCTGCTGCTGTTCCTTTAGAAGTTACTTTTACACTGTGTGTGTCTTCATAAACAAATATGTACTTTACATGTAAGTCTAGATTACATTTTATGCAGACATACAATAAATAAATAAGGGAATAAATAAATAAAATCCAAGGTTCATGCTGTGTGTGTGAAAACACTTTCAATTTTTTGGCAGCTCAGACTCTTGGAGCTGGACCACGACATCGTCGGTGCCAGTAAAATATGCAGAGGATGCGACTGCAGTTGATTTTAAATTATAATCATGGATTTCATGGATCCACACTCTGCACACTGCATTCCTTTCACTCTTACCTTGTCTAGAGCCGACGTTACAGTACAGTATGCCTGTTAGCTGGAATTGTGGCGTGAGCCTGATTTACATACATGTACTCTGCAATGTGTGTCCACAAATATACGGGTACTTACTGGAGTTCCTGAAACACAAACACAAAAAGTTACCTGTTAGCTATTGAGCTATATTTAGTATACTTTCTTTTTTTTCTTTTTTTTTTTTTTTGCATTTTCTCAACTACAGTTTGACTTGATCTTTTTTTATTTATAGCATTTGATTGTCAATCTCTAAGTGTCAAGAATACATGTGCTATAAATAGTATATAGCATCCTTGTAGCTGTTGTCTGGGACCGCAAGCAAAAGTTTTTACCCATTTATCCAAGGGTTAAAATAGATTTACATTTTTGCTGTTACTATGTAGCCAAAAGGTGAGGAGAATAAACCATGGGGTTTATGGACAGTCCTGTAAATCCTCCAAGTTTCTCTTTATGTCACTTATTCTGCTTTGGAATCGTCTCAGCTAACTAACCGTTCCAGGGTTGAATTCCAAATAGGGTTAATCCCTTGTTCCATACCCCACCTAGTGGCCTTGTTTGGGGATTCGAGATTCTGCATTGTGTTTGATGCTAGTTAGTGAAGGAGGGGGGCGGCGACGAGGGGTGGGGGTGGGGTTATCAAGTGAGTGATGTATCGTGATTCTATTGTGTGGCAGTTCATGTTGCGCCACACTGACTCCCAAAACATTTTTTTAAATACAATTTTATTTATAAATGTTCGCATGTTGGTGAATTGTTCGTAACACTCACTCACTCAGTCATCATCTATACCGCTTAATCCTGTATTCAGGGTCACGGGGGGCCTGGAGCCTATCCCAGGAGACTTAGGGCACATGGCAGGGTACACCCTGGACAGGGTGCCAATCCATCGCAGGGCACAGACACACACACATACACTCACTACGGGCAATTTGGGAATGCCAATTAGCCTAACCTACATGTCTTTGGACTGTGGGAGGAAACCGGAGTACCCAGAGGAAACGGGGAGAACATGCAAAACTCCATGCACACAGAGACGGGAATCGAGCCTGGCCGGGGATCGAACCCAGACCCTGGCGGTGCAAGGTGACAGTGCTAACCACTACACCACCGTGCCGCCTTGTTCGTAACATTCAATGAAATTTCAATTCAATTTTATTAGTATAGCACTTCTAATAATTGTCACTGTCGCAAAGCAGCTTAACACAATCAAAAGAACAATATTGAAATTCGTATGAAATACGGTAAATGTGAATGAATCAAAAAGATTAGATTGTCCCTGATGTGCAAGCCGAACGCGACGGTGGCAAGGAAAAGCTCCCTGAGATGCATTTAAAATGTCGCTGTTCCTCTAAAATATTGCAGGTGGTACACTCTAATAGTTTGCTCTAACTCTAAGTTTGCTTAAAATTTTAACAAAATCTGGGTTAAAAAAAAAAAAGTAAAATAAAAAGTCTTTAGAATATTGGGATGTTTATAAAATCATGATAATTGCAAAATCACAATACAAATTGAATTGCCACATACTCATCTGTATAACCTGCTAGTTAGCATTGTTGCTCATGTTTGCCATGCTGTAAATCATGAACCTATCGGGGAGTTGGTGGATACTTGCGCTCACGTTGACTAGCATGAGGAAAGATTGAAACACAACCGATCTTCACTGATTTATAATGGAAGAACACTGGGCGTAGGGTGGGAGAAGAATGCACCGTGTGGGACGCCAGTGCATCTCACACACACACATCCAGGGACTATACAGTGTCATGCCAGTCCCTGCACTGTAACTGTTTTTTCATGTTCTAAGATGTTGACATGGCCTTGAGTTTCCAGCGTTCATAGTTTCAGTGCAGAGGTCAAGCCTTGTTGAGTTTACATCCTGTTTCAGTTACTGTTCCACCTGTTTCTTGTTAGCTAGTTAGTGCAGTACTGTACATAATCTGTCGGTTTTGCTGTTTGGCCTTTTAGCTCGGTTGCTAATCCAGAGCTCTAGTTACTGTGTTTATTTTGTTTACGCTGTTTAAATGAGAATAAATTAACTTGCCTGTGCCGAGGTTCCAAATCCATTACCTTCATGACATTCATAATACTAATGTTTTTCTTGGCGGTGGTTGGAAACTGGAGAAACTCATGGGAGAACATGCAGAACTGGACAGAACCTGGGACCCTGGATCTATCAGGCTACCCTCTGTGTGTCTGTACCTCGTCATTATATGTTCTCATTTAAATTGTCTCCTAGGAGGAACCCAAAGGAACAAGATTCACTAAATCACAGCTACATTGACACTAAAGGAGCAGGTCCTGTAAATGTGTAGAGCCCCGAACCTGCTGCACAAATATTCACCAGTAAACCCTCTGGCTTGATTCTACAGTAGATAAATCCCATTGCGATGGGAAGTGATCTTGTATTTATTGTCTACCGTAATTTCGACTGACTGATGGTTAAAACAGGGACGAAACAATACCAGTTACGACTGTGTCTGTGGTTTTATAACTCCTGGATGACCGTTTGAGGTGGTAAGAAATACAATGGCTCATTCTTCGGTACGGATCGGTCCTGCCAGGAATCTGATTTTATATACTCTTACCCTGAAGGAGCTAAAAACATCAACAGATTTGAGTAATGGTCAAAGGAAAAAAAAAATGCCTTTAAATCACAGGCATCTGCTGAACCGAACACGAGAAAATGTGAAGCATTGTGGAAACAATCTTGGTGAGAACAAGTTCAGTCATGCGTAATAAATACTGTACATTCTCATACAAGATTTTTTCAAAATTTACTAACTTTGTGTAAATATACAAATCAGTTGATGCAGAAGTTTGAGCTCATGTTAAAAAGGTTCAGGATATTGTAAGTGTTTCATAAGTTTTGGGTAATGTGGGCTGTAACTTCCCATTACTTCTGCATAGTTTCCCTCACCCCTGTCCATTACTCTAAGCATAATGGATGCGGCAGACACTGGCAAAGCCCGGGTGACTGCAGAAGATGATAACTGGAGAATCTGACCGGAAAAAAAAGAAAAGAAAGAAAAACGGATTTTGACTCGTATACAGAGCAGCGATGGTCTTGGGTTGATCTGGACAGGATCAGAGCACAGCGTAAACAAACACGAGGTTCTACAAATGGCTGCGCTGATAAGGTCTCTTTTAACGGCTGTGCTGTCACACAACCATGTGGGAAACCCGATCCGTCTCTGCCATGGTGAGAAAAGGGAGGGAGTGATTAGAAGACAGAGAAATGTAAGAAGGATCCCACTGTGTCAGTTCAGGTCACCCAGAGCCCTGGGCCACTGAAGGGGAGCTTTTTATGGAGAGCAGCCTGTGTGTTTTGGAGGCTGCGAGTCCTCCCGTCGTCACCACGGGCCAAAGTCATCAAAGCGAGAACAAAGACACGGTTCTTCTCCCCTCGTCCACCGAGGCATGTGTTTGTGACTGTGGCCTCGGATGATGTATGTCTCTTGTCGTTTTTTTCCTAATGACTGCAGGTGTTGATTCTCTATTATCTCATCTACCATATCTCATTATCTCATTCTTAACACATTCATCCAATTCAACACTTCACGCACACACAGTAACGGTCTGTTTCTGCATGTGTACTGACAGTTCTGCACTGTGTAAATATCTTGTAGCATCTAAAAATTTTAAAAGCTCTTCCTATCTATCAAACAATCCATCAATTCATCCCATCAATCCACAATCCACAATTTATCCGTCTGTTTATAAACCCTTTTTTTATCCCTTTAACTACCATATCATCCATCCATCCATCCATCCATCCATCCATTCAAATCCCATCTACCTACAATATAGATTCATCAATTCCTCCAACCATTATCATCACAACCCATCATCCATCCAACAATTCATCGTACATACAACAACTCATCCCTTTATCCAACTATATACAGTATCAGTGCATCACTCATTGTCTATACCGCTTAATGCTATATATAGGGTCACAGTGGCCTGAAGCCTATCTCAGGAGACCTAGGGCACGAGGCAGGGTACACCCTGGACAGGGTGCCAATCCATCGCAGGCCTCACACACATACACACACTCATTTACACACTACCGGCAATTTGGGAAATCAATTAGCATGATCTGTATATCTTTGGACTGTGGGAGGAAAACAAAGCACGGGGAGAACATGCAAGCTCCATGCACACAGAGGCCGGGAATCGAACCCGGACCCTGGAGGTGCAAGGCGACAATGCTAAGCACTAAGCCACTTTGTTGCCACCACATATCCATTCATTCTTTATTAATAAATCCACAATCATTCCATCCATCCATTAAATGATTTATCCCTTTATCCATCCAGCACTAATTCATTGTTTCACCAGTCTCTCATTCCACAGTCCATACAACAATTCACCGAATCTTTCATCCATTCATCCATCCATCAATCAGTCCATCATCCAACCATCCATCCATTACCTATGAACTCATTCATCTCTTTATCAGTCCTTTAATTGGCAATCCATCCATCCACCCATCTACTTATCTCTTTTGGACTACAGGATGACGTTGTATTGCACGTCATATCACTGCAGAATACATAAAATAGGTGCTTGTAGTAAAATGTTGCAGCAGTACTATTAAAAGCAGCAGCTGAGTCGGAGGAAAAGATTTAATAGGAGCACCTTTCATCCATAAATTATTCAGCAGTCAGGTAAAAACCAAAAAAGTCTAGTCCCTCCAGGTCTACATATAGAGTTATAAATATTGTTCTTTGATCTGATGCATGCAGATAAAAATGAAGTCATAAATATAGAAACAGCTTCACACATGTGCATGGGTGAATTCAGAGACATGTCTAAGTAATTAATTCTTTTAAAAATATGCTGAAAGTCCTTTGAGGTAAAAATTATTTACAACTGAACACCTTCTTCAACTTTTTATGACATTTTTTTTTTTCTTCTTCACTGCCTGACTCCTGCTCTGGCTTCACGTGGCGTATTTCCCTTTATCATCGTTATCTGTGTTGGTTGCTTGTAATTAGTCTCATGTTTCTAGAGTTTAGTTTCAAAGCTGTGCAAATGTTAGAAAAAAAAATAAATAAATCTGTGGTTCGTCAAATCGTCTTTCTTGATTTCTTCATTCTAGTTGAGTAGTTTCAGTTTATGCTACAAATACATAATAGGGTTATTATACACTGATCAGCAAAAAACATTAACATTACAACATTTTTTTTTTTGTTTTAGATTCCATTCTGTCACCAGGGTGGCTCTGGCCCCTCTGGGCGTGGCTTGACAGGGCGTCGGGGGGTGTGCTGGTGGGGTCTAGCACCAGCAGGCTGTGATGCACTGTGTGTCCAGATACCTTTCTACTGTAGCCAGTATTGACTTTTACAGTAGTTTGTGCCACAGAACAGTAGCATTTCTGTGGGATGAGGCTGGTCAGGCTGGTCTTTGGTCCCAGTGGGTGTAGATGGGATTTTGGGTGCCAGTGATCCTGTCACCAGTCAACCAATGTTATTCACTTCAACTGGCGATGGTGTTACCACTGTGGCTGATTATTGTAGCTATAATAGCTATAATCCCCATCATATAAAATGGTTTTTGCCTTGTATTTTCTGAAAATGATCTTTGGGATTAAGCACAAGACTGATCATTAAAAATAATAACTATTTATAATACTCTTGTCTTGTCATTGTTGAGAGCTAATGCATGCATTCATCCATCCATACGTCAATCCATTATTCGTCCCTGCATCATCATTTAATTAATACACAGTCCATGCATATAGAGTATTCCTTCCACTATTCCGCCAGACTCACTTATTCAACCGTCCATCAATCCACAATCAATTCATACACCCACTCATCCATTCATCCCTCGATCAACCCATACAACCACCCATGTGTCTACTCATCAATCCCCTCATTCCTTCAAACATCAATCCACAATCCATTAATCTATTCACACAACTCATCCTTTGAGTCATCTATTTTTCATCCATCCGTCCACCCATACATCCATTCAAACATTCTTCAGTCCAACAACACAAGATCCATCGATCTATCACATCCACTTTTCCAGGTCAATTATTCATCCATCAACTATTCACCTATTCATATATTCACTTATCCATCATCCATCTACCCATCTGTTTACCTGTCAATCCACTAATTTCTCCATAAATCCACAATCCTTTCATCTATTCCTATAACAACTTATCACTTGATGGATCCATCCATCAATTACCAATCCTTCCATCACCCACCCACCCATGCATTCATCCATCCATCTCAATATTCATGCCTTCATCAAAATCTCCCTACTCGTCCCTTCATCCAGCCATCATGGATGAAAAATGTCACAACAAGGAATTAAATGTTTGTACAATATAAAATATACAGATATTGAAGTATTTTCTCCTAAATGTTCTCCTCACTTGCATTATTTTAACCAAGGTACTGGACATTAAACGTTAGAGTTTGAAGATATAATAGATCAAACGCTATTTTTTTAGGTTAACTGACCTCATATGACAAATATACTAGAAATGTTACCATGACTACACTACACTATAAAGAAACATTCCTCAAATGTGGACAGAGTGTGCATGTGTCCCATATTGGACGTCTAAAAACCAACATGGCGGTACAACACTGCTAATTACTATTATATTTAATATGTGACTGGAAAGGAAATAAATAAATACTCACCAGGATTCCCTTTTTTTCCACGTCTACCTGGTGGTCCTGCGAAAAAAAAAGAAATAAAGACAGTGATTAGCGATGTTTAAACGAATCGAGACAGAGAATAACAAACTAAATCAAATAAATGTCATGCTTGGTCATGGGTATGTATGCTAGGTATGAACTGCATTTCTTGTAACATGGGTGATTATGTAAGGAATAACACACTTTGTATACAAAAATAATTACAGTCATGCTGGTGTGACTTGGCACAATGTGGCGCCAAGTGTCATTACCACTCCAGAGTGGACTAGTTTCTTGTAACCACACAGAGTGTGTGTCAGAGTGTGTTATTTTGCTTATAACATGAGTTTGCCAACGATTACTACGAAGCACATCACACATTTTACCGGCTGATAGACGGTCATTCCCTCACCACGATCACTTCTTTCATGCATGCTCTCAGCATCATGTCTCTAAAAAAACAACTAAAGTTAAGCAAATAAATAAAATACCAGGGCTCTGAGACTATCAAGTGAAACTGCTCTGTCCACTCGTTAGTCTAGTGTCTCTTGGCAGCGACTGCACCATTGACGCCCGTCTATGCGTGAGAAAAATGGCACTTCCTTTTTTCCCCAGTTGAGGCCCACGTTGGCTGATTACACAGAGGAAAATGTCCTGAGGAGTGTCCTGCCGCTAGATAACGAGTGGAAGAAGTCTCCTTCTGACAAGGAAATGGATCTGAACCCGTTCACATTGTCCCGCATCTGCAGCGCCACGGGAAGCCAAGAATGACATCACATGAGCTTGGACAAACAAACACAGCCATCTATAGTCACCCGTCCTGCTGACCACAGACCGGACGGAATGGATGAGAGTGGTACAGAAGACTGAGAGCTGCCAGTCGCGTAAAAACCGAACAGAAATGAGTTGCAGATGCAAGGGAGAGAGAGAGAGAGAGAGAGTGAGAGGAAGAAAGAAAGTAAGAGAGAGAAAGAAAGAGAGAGAGAGAGAGAGAAAAAGAGAGAGAGAGAGAGAGAGAAAGAAAGAAAGTAAGAGAGAGAAAGAAAGAGAGAGAGAGAATGAGAGAGAGAAAGAGAGAGAGAGAGAGAGAGAAAGAAAGAAAGTAAGAGAGAGAAAGAAAGAGAGAGAGAGAATGAGAGAAAGAAAGAGAGAGAGAGAGAGAGAGAGAGAGAAAGAAAGAAAGTAAGAGAGAGAAAGAAAGAGAGAGAGAGAGAAAAAGAGAGAGAGAATGAGAGAAAGAAAGAAAGAGAGAGAGAGAGAGAGAGAGAAAGAGTGAGAGAGAGAGAGTGAGAGAAAGAAAGAAAGTAAGAGAGAGAAAGAAAGAGAGAGAGAGAAAAATAGAGAGAGAATGAGAGAAAGAAAAGGAGAGAGAGAGAAAAAGAGAGAGAGATAATGAGAGAAAGAAAGAGAGAGAGAGAAAAATAGAGAGAGAATGAGAGAAAGAAAAGGAGAGAGAGAGAAAAAGAGAGAGAGATAATGAGAGAAAAAAAGAGAGAGAGAGAGAACGAGAGACGCTTAACAACTTGTACTGATTGAAACCTGATTTCGGGGGAGAATTTACACATTCGAATGAGTAACAGCTCTCACTACGGCCGAATGTAGTTCACGTTTATAGGCGTACAGTCATGTTGTACCTAACCCTAACTGTAACCTCTATAACTTTTTACACTGAGTCGTGAAGATCCTTATGGCTTTGAAAGCATGAGAACGTTTTGGTTGATGAGAACGTTTTGGTTGAGAGCATAAATCTGCACAATAAAGCGCGCGATGTTGGTGTTTGGAGCTAGCGGATTTATTTATTTATTACTAAATATAATGACTAGCCCTAATTTTACAACCTCGTGGAACTATTTTAATTAAAAACGCACAGCATTATCCCCATAACATCCTCATGGAATAGCTTTTTCAGATTTGCTTTTGTACCCAAAAGTATTTCCTTCTGAAACGGGAAGTCAGAGTGACGTCTTGACTGACTAACATTAATAGCCAACGGCTTTTAAGGTACACCGTGCTGCCATCCGCGATTAACTTAGCTAAGCTAAATGAGCTAGCAAATTATAATCCACATAAAAAATCGACATGGACTTTTGACTTATTCTTACTGATGAAGGAAGCCTGACTGTGTATAAAGACAGACTTGTCTTCTTGCTCAGTCTGAAAACTGATACCCTGTATTGCAATATTGAAAAACCATCAAAAGACAAGTTACACAACCACAACCTCACACAAATATCCTTAACGTCTTCTAACCCGATGAATTTTCTCTTAGTCAAAACACACAGTGGGGAAAAAAAAGGTAATGAAGAACCATATTTACTTAAAAACAGTTAATGCGCAGCTACTGTCGAGCGTGACCTGCAGAAGCAGGAGTACATACTGTACAGTATGGGTCTAGACGTACTACAGTAGTTACTGTACGAATCATTAAATCATTAAAAGTTTTTGAGCATTTTCCAGGAAGTGATGATGAATAAGAATATCACGATTTTTTCCTCTAGAAATACTGAGGGACAGGCGCAGACAGCTCTGAAACACCAAGAGAATAAAGTATTGAATTTGTGATGTCACTGAGGTTATATTCGGCGCATTTCCCACTTAAAGGGTGTCTCCACTTCTCAGCCAGAACAGGAGTCTTCTTTATCACCAAAAAGATAAACGTGACGCTGGTAAACATGCTCTAAACAGATGAAGCCGTGAGAAAGCTTCCATCCATTCCATCTTTAAGTCTATACAGTATAAGAAGACGTACAGTACTGTATGTACTGTAGACTGTTATAAAGCATGTGACCTCCGCCAACAATCCTGTACAGGCGTGCTCAGAGGTAACGTTTGCTCTTGTGCTTTAAACATATTCCTGTGCTTTACTTATGCAAATAAAAAAAATAAAAAAAATCTCCTTATGTTTTCATTTTATGCAATGAGAGCTCTCAAGCCAAATAGACCAAAGGCTGTTAGTAAGTAATGAAGTGAGGCTTATTTCCATCCTGATAAACAACTGTGTTCAATAACCATGCCTTTTAGACAGTATTCAGAAGCCCTTGCATCGTTTCTGAAATGAAATTATCGTAAGACGCACAAAATATTTCCAGGAAAATGCTGAAGGTATTTAATGATTTCTGCTGTCGTTCTGCTTCCTTAATTTAACACATGAGAACCATTAAAGGTTGAAATGATGGAACAAAATCTCTGAACTAAAGGTCATCAGTTCATAAACTAAAAAACAAACAAAAAAAAAAAACATAAATATAAATTGAACATGCTCGAAATTGAGAGATTTAGTCGAGAACTAAAGAAAAAAAAAAAAATTGTCATGTGAAAATTATTCCTAAGGGGATCTTTGAGGTTCCTCTGGACTTTGTAATGGATCATAAGGACAAAAAAAAAAAAAAAAAAGATATGGCAAATTCCTACAATTTGAACCGTGAACATGAGATTTCGCACCATCTGAATTTCAGTTTAAAACCGGGATATAAAGGTTGTTGTCAGCAGGTTGAGCTGACGATCGTGACCATCCTGGGCAGGTCTTCATGAGAGCTAGTTTCATCATGGTGCTTGATGGGTTTTTGTAAATGCACTCGACACAATACTGTTGACCTTCATGTCTTAAAATAACAACCGACTGCTGCTGCTGTTGTTACTTAATTACCTAATTCCAGATGTGTTCTTTCATAGTTCTGAAATCTACAGTAATGTTCTAGATAAATCACAAAACAAAAAGGACTGAATTAGAGGGTGAGTCCAGACTTTTGACTGGTACTGTGGAAGTGATTTGTAGTGAATGCGTAGCCTATTTGTAGAAAATTAAGGTATGTGATTTTCATAAACTCGAGCGAGCAAGACCATCAAGAATTTCAATTCGGCGCAGTCTAACAAAAACCTTCGGCATGTGAGTAAGGCCCCTTATTAAATGATCTTACTTCAGATAATTAAAAAAAAAATGTTGTGTGCAGGGATTCCAAATTGATCGACTGAAAAATGTTTGACCTAAACATATGAGGAAATTATGAGCTGAAATTCCTAGTGCACTAATCCCCCGGGAAATTACACAAATGCCTCAAATATTGCTTTATTTTTTTACCCTCACACTCTGCACTGCCATTTTCCTCCTTAATAAATGAAATCTGGCATGCATGTAAAAATTCATTTCCTCTTACTAACTACATCAGATGAAAAGGCACGACATTTACAGTAGGCTTTCCCAAAAAAATCTAATTAATACAATAACACTTCAAGCGAACACAGGACACTGAAAAAGATTTAACCCTAATTAATACCGCAACGCGTCCCCTGGAACGTTTTCTCAGGTGTCGGGGGGAGGTTTGGCTCTCCGTGACGTCAGAGCGTAAATTAATGAGTGGTTTTGGTTTCATGATGAATTCTGCAGAGACTAATTGCACACGTGTTCCATGTTAGGATGTTTAATTGGTTGCACCAGAGACGAAGCTTTACGGCACAGAGAGGTGAGAAAAGGAGGAAAAAGCAATAAATGGGTCTGGCATTCCCCACCCACCTGGGATAAAAAATTAAAAAAAAATTCACTGCAGATTCAGATCAACACTGCGTATCGAACTGCGTCAATGAAAAATTTACAGTATGAGATCAAATGGCTAAAACAAGAAGTGCCCCCCCCCCAATATATTTGTCCATTTACTCCTGTATAATTAGTTAATATTCTAAATAATGTTAGATATCATGAGCAGCACTTTGGAAATCAGAGGAATGAAGTAGCTTATGCTCACCGGTGCTACAGTACCTTGTATACAGAATCCAACTATTACATTAAGCATTATGGAAGTACAATTAAACCATAACGACTAATTCCAAATCTTGATTATTTACATATTTATATTTATTTATGTAGCAGAATAAATATAAATAAAATATAATAGAGCTAAAACAATTCTTCTTATCCTTTGGCTACAATTCCAATCTTGTAGCCAAAAAATGTCTTTACATTTACATTTAGGCGTTTGGCATATCCAGAGCGACTTACATTTTAATCTCATTATCCATCTGAGCAGTTGAGGGTTAAGAGCCTTGCTTAAGAGCCCAACAGAGGTAACTTGGTGGTTGTGGGGTTTGAACCTGGAACCTTCTGAACCGTAGTCCAGAACCCAGAATTCTGGAAAATACTTTGCTTTCAGTGATGAAAAAAGTCAATAGTTGTGATAACCTGGCCATTCAGTACATTCAGGTCGTCAACTTACTTTATTTTATCGACACATAACATTGCTGAGCCTAGACCTGAGCAACTGAAGCAACTCCAGACTATAACACTGCGTCCAGAGGCTTGTACAGTGGACACTATGCATGATGTGCTTTCCTTCTTACTCTGACGTGCCCATCGTTCTGAAATAGAGTCGCTCCAAAGTCCAATCTGTTTTATGATTAGACTCACTAACAAGTGTTTTTCTTATGGACAGACAGGTGTTCAGTCCCAATCCTGTACAATCCCAATACAATATACAGACTTTAGATATTTTATACATTCACTTACACACTAATAATATTGTATATAATTGTAAATATTGGTATCTGGTGCACTGTAGTATCTATTTTTTGTACAGTACACATGAGCTACTTCTGTGATTGAACTGGGAGTAGAATCGGGGTCTGTTCGTATCTGCGGACATTTGTAACTTGAATGTTTGCAAGTCGGGGACTACCTGTACCAGCACTTGTCAGATTACTGTCGGAACTTAATGATAATGATAATGTGAATTTAAATCCGTCCATGTATGTTTGACTTGATCAGATAAGATAAACATACACTTGACTTTATTATTAATTAAGAGTGCCACAAAAAAAACATGATTTTAGCCTTAAAATAATAAAAAGGCCTAAAACTTAGTGTTGAATCTACTCTACAAATGAATGTCAAGTCAAAAGTACGGTGGCCGTGAAGTGCAAAACAAAATAACAAAACAGAAAACAAAATAACAAATTCAAAAACAAAACAACAAAACCCAAAACAAAATAACAAATTCAAAAACAAAATAACAAATTCAAAACAAAATAACAAATTCAAAAACAAAATAACAAAACCCTAAACAAAATAAAAGTAAAAAAAAAAAAGTTTTTTGTTTTAGTTATTTGCTTTTTGGTTTTGTTATTTAATTTTTTGAATTTGTTATTTTGGTTTAGGTTTTGTTATTTTGTTTTTTAATTTGTTATTTTATTTTTTTATTTGTTATTTTGGTTTAGGTTTTGTTATTTGGTTTTTAAATTTGTTATTTTTATTTTGTTTTTTGTTTTGCACTTCTCGGCCACCGTACAAAAGCGATTCGATGAGTTATTCTGTGCTGGTATTAAAGTATACTGACACTGTTTACGCTTGCACTCGTGCCACACAGGATCCTATTCCTGAACATCTCATGCTCTCAGTAGAAACAACAAATTTCCCTGAGTAAATATGCAGCATCTGTCTGCCTGTTCTTTAATGTTTATGCATGCAGTCGGATTCTGCCGGGAAGCCGGAATCAGGCACGATACCAACAAGAAGTTCCCGACTGCACAGCTGATAATATTATTACGTCTTCCCCATCTGTTCTTATAACTAAAACAGTGGGAAAAAAAAGTTTTCCTGACTTTTAATTTGTTTATTGTGACTTTTTAATGGTAAATCGCACTATTACAGTACGCAAGTCGAGTAGAGCGTAAACCCAATGTATATCATACAACATAAACCAAGAATGTCTTTATTACAACATTATGTACTATGTTTAACTTTTATATGACACAAATTAAGATTTATTACATTCGAATAAATGACTCCTTAATGCTGTTGAGAGACAAGACACCCTCACGCATAACTTCAAAAGAAATTCTGGCAGTCGAAAAACAAAAAAAAGAAAAGGGAAGCTTATGAAAATTCTGGCACAAGCGGTCCTCTGATGGAATTAAACATTCCAATCTAAATCACACATGAAGTGCAAAAGGCACCAACATAGCACTGCAGCACTGGTGCATGAAAGAACAAGACTGTAGTGAGCTGAGACCGAACAGATCCACATGAGGCACGCAGAAAGGGAAGTATGAAAAGCAGAGAATAAAAAGCTAGAACAGCGATGTCATCATTTCTGCCCTGTTTATTTATCAATTTTTGCGTCTACTGCTTTGAGTTAACTATAAAAACATTGTGGTTAAAGTTACAGATTGCAATCAGCGCGTGTGGACGTTTACACGGTGTGAAAATGACGAACCTGAGAAGGCCAGTGACATACAGAACGGTATCCTTCGTACGACACGCTCACCATGTCTCATATTTACATATACAATCAATCTCTTTAGGATTAATATACAGGCGCGATCATGGTTCACTGATGCGAGTCCAAGTCACCAGCAGGATTTTACCTCATCCTAATGTTTCTATAAAGTCGTCCTTGTCATGACATATTGCGTAACACACTCACATTTCAGCTCAGTGATCAATTCCAGGAAGAAATCAGAAAGTCTAAATCCTTAAAAAGGATCCTAGAGCAGGACAACAATGCCCTCAAGGCAGCACTTTTAAGCTTGAGCAATCAAAACACTGTAAAATAAAAGGAGAATGTTTTAGTTGAAAAAGTAAAGACACGGCACGTGTGCAGCTTTTTCTCTTTCTAACATTCAATGGATTTGAACAAAAGTCATATAACACATTGTTACATTTATGGTGCACCAATAAAGGATAGGTTCGTCTTTATTTTCTATAATATAAGAAAGAAAAAATGAGCAATGTTCCGATTTACTGAATAATGTTCCTACTTGAACAACCCGTAATTTCCTCCTTGAGAATTAGATGCTTCCACAGGAAAAAAAAAAATGGCAAGAACATCTATATATTCTTATACCAGATGCTGACAGATTTTTGGAATCTCTATCCAGTGTGTTATAGTGAACTGGAGATGATGGGGGAATAATGTATTATACCGCCTGCTGGGCAAGGAATCTACCCCTGAAGATCAGGAAATGGTTCCGCTTAAGAAGTAGCTGCAATTCTTCAAGGGGCCGTAAAAAGGATGAAGAAGAAGAAGGAAAAAAAAAAAAAAGCACAATGACAGAATTTATATAGTTACACTAATAGAGAGATCAGACTCCTTTTACCTTAGTCAGTATTTTGAATCCCTGTATTAATATTTCAGGGGATCTTTGGATGCCTTATTGGAGCATTGGTGGCTCTTCGGGAGGTTTCTCACGTCCATGAGGACAGTCTTGTTTTACCAAGCCAATGCCCAAAAAATACCCCAGCAACTGGAAGCAGTGCAGATCCCAAGCCTTGATAAAATGGGAGTGTTGCATTAGGAAGGGCATCTGGGGTAAAAACTGTTGCAAGTTGTGGGCGGATCCCAGGCAATACTGGTGCCCCGCCTTACGACAAGAGCCCCGCACACGTAATTAAAAACGTTTCCTTCTCACCATAATAGAACGTGAATACATTAACATTTACTCACAACACATGGACCCATTAAACATGATACAATTCATAACAACGGTGAGTCAAAAAAAAAGACCCACCATATTAAATAGGATAAAAAGGATATATAGCTCTGTATACATCAATATATGAATTGTTAAAAATAATAATAAATACAAAACAACAGTATAATTAGATATACATCAGATTAGATTAGACCGACCTAAATCCAAATTATGATCAGACAATCATGTAGAAGGGGAAAAGTGTCTCTCAATGACTTTGGCTTGGGTGAAAAACCAAAAAAATCCAGTGAGAACCAATTTTGTCGTGAATTTAGAATAGTCAGGCTGACAGGAAGGTAGCTTAAATAGTCACTCTTTGCAACCGTGATGAACAGAAAAGCGTCTCGAACACTCTGAACGTTGAATTGAATGACCCACGACGGCAGAAACCACATCAGGTTTTTACTCCTGTTAGCACCAAGAACAGCAATTTAAGGCTACAGTGAGTCAGTAGTCAGAATTGTAGACTACTGAAATAACATCACCTGGTCTGGTCCAGGTCTGGTTTTCTTGCATGGCTTTTCCTCCTGGAGTTTCTTGGAAGAAAAATGGATGTGATGTGATACAGGGAATAAAGGAACATAATAAACATCGGGGTTTCCCCCCCTGTTTACTGACTTGGCTCATGAGTTACATGGAAGCAACTTGTTATATAAGGAATCGTCCAGTGGAACATAAATCCGGTCCAGTTGTAAAAACATTCCCTGTGCTCGTTATGCCGCCTACCAGCCCAGCTGAAGACGTCTGCAGAGTTCACGTTTGTCCTAATTTGCTGACTGTAGAATAGAGACCATAGTTGGGCATGCACTTGGCTTGGGGCAAGGGGGGGTGACCGTGTTGGCAGCTGCAAATGGATCCAGATGTGGACAGACCAGGGTGTAAACAACAGATTAACAGCCACAATATAACAAGCAGTTGGAAGAAGAAGGGGGAAAAAAAAAAAAAGAAGACAGAGACAGAGACACTGATGAGAGGTTTCTTCGGACCGCGATGAGATGAGATGAGACGAGACTCTTAAAATAGAAACATACAATTCCTGCTGATTTGTTTTTACATTGGATTATATATACTGTATATTTTTTTATATATTGTATTTTATTTTTTTAACAAATTTATTTATATAATCTATAAGAGTGGTTTACTCTTCTCCAGGTTAAACTCACTGCACACTTTATCAGGAGATCAGCAGACATACAGTATATTTATTCTTCAAATGAACCTTAACCAAATGTCGCCTCAGATTCGTGAGTGGATCCTGATGTGATCTTCCCAGTGCGTCTCGTGGTTTGCAGCGGAGATGCGTTTCTGTTCAACACATTTGCATTTGGTCGAGCTGGTGACGTCTCTCATCGACGAGATGTTTCCATCTTTTCATCTCCATAAAAAATTCTCAGCTCTTTAAGAAAGCATTAACTGTATAATCAAAAGCATGGAAACAATACACGTCTTCAGAGCTTCAGATGTGTGTTTATCTTTGGGAACAACATCTTCCATTTGTTCATGTTGTCCTGTGCAATTGCAAAATTGTCCCTTGCATATGAGGGTACGAATGTCCGCGCGTCCCTCAGTGGTTTCAGATGAGGGACTTTAGAGAAAGAAAAAAACCCTGCATGTCACTGCTTACATGAACGTCCACGACAAGATAATTGACATTACAATAAACAGACCAAGACAAACTTTTGTTTCCCGCACAAGTGTTGTCACCGTTCAGCCGGACAAATCCCGTCTTCCCAAAACTGTCCATGTGGACGCACAGAATATACAGAATCCTTTCATACAAGCCCGTGTTGAACTACTGATACCAGAACAAATCTCTGTTGCTCATTTGCATCCACTTTATTTTCTCTCTTTCATGTAGTTGAGCAATCTCTTAATAACAAACACTCGGGCTCCTTATGAGAATACGCGTAATCCGATTCCCAGATTTATTATGGTTTTTTTCCCATCTACTCTCAAACGACCCGGTTTTATAGAACACTACAAAATGTTTTTCTGTGCCGAGCTGTGCATTTCGAGGAGCTGCAAGCCATACCGGGTTAACCGGGGTGGTACGATAGAAATATACATATCCGTGCAGCAAAAACAAACATTTCAGACCTTCCAGCGAGTTCAGTATGTAATCTGTGCTGTGTAAATAAGCAGCACTTGCACAGAGCTCTGCTTTGCTTTACAGCCTGAGTGAGAGCGAAGGAGAGAAAATATTTCATCAGTCCAATGTTAGATGTGAGATAAAACACTCAAAGGGGTGAAAATATTTGCCAGAATCAGGTTCATAGGTCCAAACCTAACACCACAAACTGGTACCAAACAGATCTCTTTTGATTTTTGTTCTTTTGATCCAGAAATGTAATTACTTTGATAAGAGAAAAATCGGGGCAGGTTTAGCTACTTAAGGACGAAGCAGAGGAACGATAAAAGACTTTTTCTTATTACAGTATGTATTACTGTGTGAACTTTACCAATATGATTTTTTTGTTGAGTCAAAAGTTAAAGCACACGACTTCTAATTCAATGTTTTTTTTGTTTAGTGATTTATTTGAGATTTCAAAACTATGCGATAACACATACAGTATGCCATTCGAAAATGAATAACAACAACAACAACAACAACAGTCAGTCGTTATTTTAAGACATGAAGGTCGGCTGTTCTGGAAACAGTTCCTGCAGGAACAGTATTGTGTCGAGGGCATTTTTGCCAAACCCATGAGAAGCAGCATGATGAAACTGTCTCTCATGAAGACCTTCCCAGGAAAGCAAGACCAAAACTTAATCCTTACTGCAGAAGAGAAATTCATTTTGATAAGGTGTACTGAATTTATATTCAATTTAATAAGGTCCGATCGCACCTCCAGGGTCCGGGTTCGATTCCCGTCTCTGTGTGCATGGAGTTTGCATGTCCTCCCCGTGCTTGGTGGGTTTCCTCCCACAGTCCAAAGACATGTATTGGCGTTCCCAAAATTGGCCATAGTGAGTGAATGAGTGTGTGAGGTGTGTGTGTGTGTGTGTGTGTCCGGCAATGGATCGTCACCCTGTCCAGGGTGTGCCACGTCTTGTGCCCTAAGATTCTTATCTCAAAGTGGCGCTTCACATTACTGCCTTTTATCATAGACAAACTGGTTTTAAACTTCCCGCTGGAAGAATAAACACATCGATCTGTCCGTTAGTCTTTCACGGTTCTGTTTTCATAGTCGACGTTCCTTTTTTTTTTGAGTAAGCCATGCTGTGTCGTGCTGCCGTTTGTTTCTTTTCTTGGCTCTGTTGAGTGATGTGTATAGCCACGCCCACCTCGAGAAAAAAAGCGCTAGATTCCTGTTATAGTAATGATTCTCATTTATCAGAAAGGCATCAGGGACTGCGGTTCGCCATTTAGTGATGCGTGATTTAGAGTTACCAGCCTCAGGAATCAACAATTAACAGCACGTCAAATCAGAACCAGATGTGAGAAAAAAAAAAAAAAAGAATCAGGAAAAACCCATGGAATAAGACGGTGGTATATTATTATAAAAGGTACATTATTTCATAACACAGTTTATATCAAAGCTGATAACTTGAAACGAAAGTACAGTTTCTGAAAACAGTTTTCCTAGTTGAAATGACAATACTACGAGATAATGTAAGACAAGCTATCCAAGAGATTCATATTTACAGTAAGACTGTAGACAGTATAACGGAAAAACCATTTGCCTCAATGTGACATCATTTAAAGTATTGTGTCTTGCTATGACACACTGACAGCTGAGAGATCTTTACGGGGCGTGTGCCTCTTCTCAAGCGCGGATTAGCCGAAAGATCAGGTAGCGCCGTTCCGTCGTATCACTATCACAGCTTTAAAAAGAACACAGCAGGAAGGAAGTCCTCTAACCCTGAGTTTCGGCTCTGTGAGTGGCATAAGCTCCAGGATTCCTTTGAGTTAACAGGAACCAGACATGCACGCTAATGGAACTTTAACAGCGTGGTTACGTAGTAGGACACAAGCTCGGAGGGAGGCGTGTGAAAGTGGCAGCGGATTAAGACCGCTACGGTGTCAGGTTCTGACAGTGACAGGCGGCGGGAGCTCAGGAGAGGTTCTCTGAGAAATCCCTTAAGCTTCTGCACCATTTCATTACAGATATAAGAGAAGAAATTATACAGATATTTAAAATTCCGAATTTCCCAGAGGAGTGTCTTTTCCTCTTCTGGTCAGAAGGTATTGATTAACGTATAACAGGCTGCCTGGCCAAAAAAAAGAAAAACTTGCATACTCTAATATTTCATTTGACCACCGTTAACTTTGATGGGTACGTCGCTAAATTTGCTTCCCGTCCCACCCTGATGCGCCCGTATAGGGTCAATCTGGACTTATCAGATCACATGACCTTTACAAAGTGATTTTCTTATGGACGCACAGCTGTTTAATCCCAATCCTGTGAGTTCTCAACACACTGTGTGTGTATGGAAATGCTCTTACTTTTACTATTAAACAGCTCTGATTCTAACCATCAATTTCGTTTACGACGCAATTTGTGAGTGTTAAAGTGACCCCTGATCATTCAACATTCAGGATTTTTTCTGACTACACTCCTTCCATGAAATTGACAGGTCAGGTCAGCACAACCCTTATAGATTGTAATAACGTGTTGGATGATTCTAAACCCAATTACAATCATTGTCATATTTTCTTTGCTGGATGAAGGCTAACAAGACAGAGATCACAGTCCAATACAGTGGAAAACAGCTCTGAGACAAAATGGTGCCCTCCCGTTTTAAAGGCGCAGGGACAACGCTGTTACATTTCACTGTGAGATTAATTTCCTTAGGTGCAGTAATGGTTTTTGAACACATGATGGCAGTGTGAATAATGAGGCCAGATTTAGTGAAGTGGTTTGGTGTGCTTTATATTGTATATTCGTGTCAAAGGCATATAAGACTCACTTTGTCGGATTTAAGAACAAATCGGACTTACGAACACTCATATATATATATATATATATATATATATACACACACAAACACACACACACACACACACACAACCACACTCACAAAGGACAAACAAATTCAAGGAAGGTCGCACAAATATGGTACTGCACATGTATGGTACAAGGCAACGAAATACAGTTAGCATCTAACCAGAAGTGCGTTTGCAAATTATTTTGCACTGCAACAGATGCACTCCTGGTTAGATGCTAACTGTATTCCGCTGCCCATTGTGATGGATTGTCAATGCAACCCTCTTCTCCCACTCTTCACACACTGATAGCAACACCGCAGGAGAAATGCCAGCACAGGCTTCCAGTATCCGTAGTTTCAGGTGCTGCACATCTCGTATTGTCTATGGTGTGAAGATTAGACTTTTATCTTTGGGGTCAGATCGGGAGACCTTGGGGGCCATTCAACTGGTCTGACACTAACCCACATTGGATAGATCCCTCCAAGACTGTTGGAACAAAAAAAGTGATGGTATGGTGTGGTATATGGGGTACAAAGATAGTGGGGCCATTCTTCATCAATGGAAACCTCAAGGCCACTGGATATTTGAAATTGCTACATGATGATGTGTTTCCCTCTTTATGCACTGAAGCTGGCACGTTCCCTGAGTTTTTCCAGCAAGATGGTGCACCACCACATTATGGGTGTCAGGTCCGAGCATTCCTAGATGAACAGTTTCCTGAAAAGTGGATTGGTCGTCGTGGGCCAGTTGAATGGCCCCCAAGGTCTCCCAATCTGACCCCCTTAGACTTTTATCTTTGGGGTCATCTGAGGGCAGTTGTCTATGGTGTGAAGATACGAGATGTGCAGCACCTGAAACTACGGATACTGGAAGCCTGTGCTGGCATTTCTCCTGCGGTGTTGCTATCAGTGTGTGAAGAGTGGGAGAAGAGGGTTGCATTGACAATCCATCACAATGGGCAGCACATTGAACACATTTTATAAGTGGTCAGAAACTTGTAAATAACTCATGAAAGAATAAAGTTACATTAAAACCAAGCACACCATTGTTTTTCTTGTGAAATTCCCAATAAGTTTGATGTGTCACATGACCCTCTTCCTATTGAAAAACAAAAGTTGGATCCAAGTTGGCCGACTTCCAAATGGCCACCATGGTCACCACCCATCTTGAAAAGTTTGCCCCCTCACATATACTAATGTGCCACAAACAGGACGTTAATATCACCAACCATTCCCATTTTATTAAGGTGCATCCATATAAATGGCCCACCCTGTACATACATATATATATATATATGTATGTACAGGGTGGGCCATTTACATTGATAATACCTCTTATTATTTATTTTTTTTTTTATCTCTGCTTCTGTCACCAAAATTATTTCCTTGTACAGTATGTGCAAACGTACTTGGCAATAAAGCTCTTTCTGATTCTGATTCTAATGTACTGTGTATACTACTGTACATACATCACACAAACTGTCCGAAATGCTCTCGTAGTGCAAATTATAATAAAATGTGCTTCTACAGTATATATTACTATATGATATTACTCCTATCTTACAGTATAATCTGCTGTTGATTTTCCCACTCTGCTCTGGTGGGTGGGGGGGGGGGGGGGGGGGGGGGTGTTGGGCATGAAGGTGTTGAAGCCGACCCCATTAAGAAAAAGAATTCCACTTTCACGTGCTTTGGCAAAAAATGAGAAGTTACACAGATACTTGTGGAAGGAAATATTCCCTATATGGTCGAGTGCAGGGGTGCACATACTATTAGGACAAAATGGAAAAGAACAAAAACATTTAACATGTTCATTTACCGTTTTATTTTGTTCTTTCCTTATCAAACTCATACAAAGTACAAACAATGTATGTTAAATATTAATATATGAATAATATTTTATTTCTGATCCTGAACAGCATTCATGTCCTGCCTTTAAAACTATCCCTCACAGTGTGGATATCCTCTGACCAGATTTTGGATTCTCTCAGTGGAAATATTCACTTCATTCTCGCTGACGTTTCCTTTAGAACTCTTCCAGATTGTCTGGCAAAGTTTTATCGATTCTTCTTGACACACGTTCTTCCTCTGCCAGACTTCACACACTCACTTATTCAAATCATAAAGTCTGGAGACAAATCTTCTGTTTAAGCAACAGCTCTTGTTGATGTTGGGGTTTTGAGTGTGTGTGTGTTTGTTTTTGTCGTTACGGGATACACCAACATGTCAAACCAGAACTTTCGAATCTGATTGGGTGGAAATGGCAGCAGACTAAGACCACTATGGTGTCAAGTTCTGACTGGGACAGGCTCAGAGGTTTTCTGAGAAATCCCTTAAGCTTCCACTGATGGACTTATTCTTGATCCACTCCATCTTTGTCACTCCTAAAGACAACCTTAACATCTACCTCCAGCTCTGCCTCCTGTCTTCTCTTCAGTGCCTCTAAACTTGCATATAATTTGACGTGATGTCTCTTGAGTTTGCTGGTATGATAATTGTTTTTTCCTTGGCAGAGTCGAGGTGTGTGTGAATTCATCCTTTATATCTTTTATATTATAATATATTTTCATCTTGTTTGCTGTATGATCAACGTTTGCGTAAGTAGTACTGTAGTAACACATAACTTTTTAATTAGAGATGCGTTCATTTTGCTAAACGAGACTCAAAGATTCGAGTCGGTAAAATGACCCGAACTTCCCATCACTAGTTCCAACCTACGTGCACCCGCCTCTTCACCTCGTTTCCACACTCTCCGTTGCTCTGGACCGTTGACCCCAAGTACTTAAAGAACTTAAAAGACCTTCTTTACTTCGGCTTCATGTAGCCTCACCGTTCCACTTGGGTTCTTCTCATTTACATTCACACACGTATTCTAACCTTCATTCCTCTGCTTTACAGAGCGTACGTCCACCTCTTTCACTTACTCTCTAAAGCTACGTTTACACTGTAAGTTAAATGTGACCCGATTCCGATTTTTTGCTCATATGTGACACATATATTATATATATTTTCTATGTCCGTGTAAACAGGAAAAAAACGCATGCATTCCGATGTTTCGAGATCGGTTTCAGGCCTCCTTCATATGTGGAAATAAATCAGATATAAATCAGATATAAATCAGATATGTGCTAATGTGATTGTGGTGTAAACAGACAGATCGGATTTTCTGAGGCATTGCGTTCTGTACGTCATTAAAACTGCGACTTCTTCGCGGTTTAATGACGTAATCAGGCACACCGAGGCGCTGCTCATCCCAAACAGATGCACCTGTTGCAAGCTGCCAGAGAGCGACCCCGACACGTCTCGCACCCAGACATTCCTCTGAATGCTTGAGGACACAGGCTGCAATGATGGCCCTTTTCCTCCTTCTCCGTTTCGCGAACTGCATATATCGCAGAGCTAGCATCAAGCATATTTCGCCATCGTCCATCTTGGCTAGTGTGTAGTGCAAGAACCTCCCTTTAAGTATGTGCGATGTTTCAGACGGTATGGCAAGTGTAAACACTTGAATCGGATATGGGTCATAGTTGAAAGAACGTGTAAACAGACGGTCAGAAAAATCAGATATAGGCAACAAATCAGAATTGGGCATCGAGACCTGCAGTGTAAATGGGGCTTCACTTACTTTCTATCTCTCCAAGCCTTATTTCTTCATAATAAATAACTAGATGAAAGAAATGGGAACAGATGTTTTATTGTGACTTGCCAACAAAATGTAATAGAATAAAAGAAATCTGTTGTTTATGTAACAACCTCAGCAGCAGCCTCATTTCCCCTCTCGTCCATTCCGGTATGATTCAGCTTTCAGCATCAGCGGTATACTAATCATCATTGCTGTCATCTGGACTGAAAATGAGAAGCGGAAAAGTCATTCAAGGAGCCTGGAGAACTATTTTTCAAGACCACATCTGAAATCTGACTAGGATAAATGCATGACGTGATTTATCACAGGTTAAAAGTGACAGTCATAATGACTAATCACTACGCCGCTCTTGTTTCGGAGAGAGCAGCACTAAACCAATACAGATATCTGCGAAGGATTTCAAATTGTGGTTACGGTTGAAACACTTCAGACTCAACTCTAAAGTCCATAACCTTTAATACGAAGCTACAGCTGTGTTGTAGCAACTGGCAAGATGTATACATTCCCTCTAAATCCCTCACTCCTTACTGCAACGCAACTTAATTACCAGAGCCAAACAAGTCATCTAAAAGGGGCTTAGGCTATCTTTTTTATCCTGCTTTAATCCAGGAAGAGTTTACATGTAGGTCAGCTTTAAGACCACGCGGGCCTACAGCCAGTCTCTCCAAATGTAGATCTAAAGCAGCTCCAGATGCTGTTCGTTCCACGCAGATCACATTCTCTCAAGCCTCGCTGTCTGACTGCATATTTTGCAAGACGATAAAAAAAAAAAGAGGAAAAAATTTAATCGCTGAGAATAATGCATATACGCAAGACGACGTCTCGTTCCATCATACCGAGTTAGTTAGAATAGAAGATAAAAACACGAGCATGTAGAAAACCCACCAGAGATCCAGGCTGACTGTACGGAGATCAGGTTTTGTTTAGATAAAGAACAGGTCTGTCATTTATCCTTTCTAGCCTGACTTTGGTATCTCCCTCCACGAACGCAGAGCGAAGGATAAAACGCAGAGGGGGGAATAAAAAAAAGACCACACAAAGCATGTGCTGCTCATGAGGAACTGTTTAAGTACGTGTTAGGAATTCCACCGTCTGTACATCACAAGTCTGATCCGCGATCAGCTTCCTGTTCTCACAAGACACAAGAAACAGGCAGAAGTGTCAGCAGCAGGATTAAAGGGAACGGGAGGGAACTGTACTTGACAAATGAATGACAAATTCGACGTGGGACGGCGGGAAGCTTTACGATACTCTGCGCCAAGCAACGTATCAAGGGGAAGAGTGTACTGTACACAGGGTACACTGACAAAAAGTCATATACTGTAAATAGCATGAACTTGTAGAGCAGAGACACTAAATATAAACCCCACCTGTCAAAAGCTGACAACAAAATCTAATTTACGCTCTAGATAAATGCCAGACTTTTCTCAGTAATCGGTTACGACCACTACGACAAGGCGCTTAAGAGGGGGAAAAAAACGTAAATCGTTTCAATATGAGTGATATTTTCGTTTCGTCTGTAGTTTTAAAAATGATGTACTCTTGTTTAATGATTGCTTTTGCATAAGAGATAAATCCAGGAAAGGCATATCAGTATTACAGCAGGGAATAAAACACAATAGACAATAAAAGATTAATAATTAAAAAGCCAATATAAATTATAGCAGAAGAGGGGTTACTGTATATATCAATTTAGAAATTAATTTAGAAAAATTACAGCTGTATATGCACAACAGGGCAGTGGTGGCTCAGAGGGCTAAGGCACTGAGTTACTGATCGGAAGATCGGCGGTTCGATTCCCAGCTGAGCCAGGTTGCCATTGCTGTACCATGGCTGACCCTGCGCTCTGACCCCAGTTGCACTGGGATATGCGAAGAAGGAATTTCACTGTGCTGTAATGTATATGTGACAAGATAAAGGCTTTACTTTACTTTACTTTACAACAGTGTAAGGTATAACCAGAACAGAGCTGGTCTTAACATTGTACTTTTCCTCCTTAACATCAGCAAGAAAAAGAAGCTGATAGTGAAGGAACTACAGTACGAGACCCTCGTCACCACCGAGAGTCCAGTGGACAGAGTGGACAAACCTGTGTGTTCACATCATGCAGAACTTGTCATGGTCCTGTCACATCAACACTGTGGTGAAAGATCAAGAAAAAAAAGAAAAGAAAAAAGAAATAAAAAAAACAGTTGTTTATATAACAACCTCAGCATCAGCCTCATTTCCCCTCTCGTCACCGGCCTGATCATCTCTCATCATCTGCACCTGTTTCTCACTCGTTCATACCTCAAGTTAGATGTTTTTTGTGCTTGAATGATTCATAGGTCACTGCGGGCTACAGGCTTAACAAACAAAAACTCATACTTTTGAGACTGCTCGGGTACGGAGACTGGACTGGAAATGAGAAGCAGGAAAGTCATTCAGGTAGCCCGGAGAACTGTGTCTCAAGACTACATTAAAAAGACAAGAACGTCTCAAGACCTTCTTAAACGTCCAGGCAGCGTCTCTACCACCTCATACGCTCGAGAGACTTTAGACTGCCCACTAAGGTGCTCATGAACTTTTCCTCCTGCACCATAGAGAGCATCCTGACGGGAAACATCATGAGCTGTATGGTTCTGGGAACAGAACCATACAGGACAGACGAGCTCTTCAGATGGTGGTGCGATCAGGACAACGTATCATCTGCACCGAGCTCCCTGACCTGTACAGTCCGCAGTGCTGAGGAGAGAGCAGCTGCCGGCCAAAACCCACACCCCAAACCAATCACAGAAGCACTTTCAGCAAAGAAAACGCTTCTGGTAATGTTATGACATCTTAAACAACAGTTTATCTCCTTAATAACTGCTTCTACGCCGTTCTGAATTGCCTCTGTGTTTCTTTCATTCACACCAAAGGCGAGCTACAAAGCTGAATAGATTCAAAACCATAATGAATAGCAAATCCCTTCCCTAACCCCTAATCAAGAGCACTGCGTAGTGTGTGGAAAAAGTGAAGTGTACATCCTAAATGGGTCACAAGCTTTCCCTCAGATTCTCTGAGATTGAAGAAGCAGAATTATAGAAAAATAAAATAAGAAACTTAGTAGATTTACAGGACTGTCCATCACTTAGATGGTGTATTCTCCTCACCCTTTAGCTACTGGTAAGAATTTAAACCCCTGTTATTTACTCTAATCGGTCACTAATTGATTGATTTTTTTTAATCGCAGGACATTACTAAAATCTTAATATATTATCATACAGTATTTACAGACTAGATGTGCCTGCGACCTAGTTTGCGTGGAATTGAATTGCATAATTGCAAAATTGCAGAAAACAAAAGCGCATTTTTAAATATTCCATCTGTTGAATTTTGGACTGAACTACTACAATTTTTACGTGTTCCTGTGAAGTCCGTGAAATAAAGTATGAGGTTGCGTTTTATAAGTAGATTTCAGTTGCAAACTCATAAGCGTGTATTAAAAAATGAGTTAATGACATAAACTATTTTTTTTTTCAAGGTTGATTTTTTTATGATATAAGGGCGTTTTCTATTTAAACTTCAAAGTAGCATATCTTCTCTTCCCATGAGCCGACTGCGATGAAACAAAGCCAATATGTTACCTCAAACCCGGCCGGATACACCTGTGAAAACCCCATTAAAATCTGTTCAGTAGTTTTTACTTGATGTGTGCACAAACAGACAGACAAACAGACAAAAAAGACAAAAAATTCCAAATACCATCTTGATGTGTTCTATTACTCATCTTACGTCTCGACAAATGATTTTCAATTTACAGACATGCCAACTTTAAAGTTTTATTATATGTGTAGATAGAAAAAAAAAAGATGGCAAGCATTTTAGGACATCTAGAGTTATGTGATACCTACAGCATATATAGTGTAAGTACAGAATAGATAATTGGGGGAAAAAAGGGGGAAGATTTTATAGAAGAAAAAAAATTCACAATGGGTGATACTGATTCCAGCATCCACTAACAGCGCATCCAAAAGCGTTTTATAGCTGTTAAACCGCGCTGATTTGCCAAAGATACAAAATGTATTAAATAATGGCATGTCATGCTTTGATAAAAAAATGTATCTTATGCAACATCAGGAAAACAGTTTGATCACCTACCATGTACTGGATATATTCTTTCATCAGCTCTGTTTTTATAAAGTTAATAAGGCAAAAAAAAAGAGAAACTGAAGACTTTCAGAATATATATAATATACAGGATAATGCATATAGAATAATATTGTCTTTGAGGTGATGAGGTGTTTCTATAGAAACAATACCACATTAGAACGAGAGCATTGATATAAATCTGTGATTCTTACACCGACACTCCTGTCAAACGACATTCACCACACAAACACCTGCTGGCCAATCAGATTCGAGAATTCGTTAGCTCTGTAGTATAAATGCCAGTAATGAATTCCCAAATGCCCGAATTCCAAACGAAAATGACCCTGTGATTACAACTTAACTACGACTTCACCCGTCATTAATCGTTCCACGGAAACCAATCTGTCAGACTATTCATCACTATTAGTGCGAGCTTCCTGTGTGTGTCAGCGCCGGAGGACTCTGGGGAACGTTGTCAATCAACGCCTGCGCAAATTGATCAATCAATCAGTGTCGGCAGAGTGCGTACTAGCCAGCGATCCGGCCTCGGCATTTCGAATAGGTAAAGCTACAAGAATGTAACCTTTTGTGGTATATAAAAAAGAAGACGACGTGCCAACTTGGCCATCTTGGTCTACCTACATCTTTGCTAAAAATGGAATTTAAATCTTGTAGTTTAAACCAAGCAAACAGGACCAGGCATTCTAGTGTTAGTTGTTTTACTGCTCGGAAGCTAAAGAGTTTGTTCGACATCTATAAAGGTACATATCTCCATATCACACTTAGCATCTTTCGAACAATTCTGTGTCATTACGCCTCCTTGTTTTAACCACCAGCTCTTTATAGACTTTAGCCAGAGGTGAGGGATCTAAGAGGCGATACATGACGCTCATCCCTGGTGATTTATAGACCCAATCCAGAGGAACCACGGTTCAGCAATGCTGGTTTTTGTCAGTGTCCCCATGTATGACCTTTGCCCTTTGCTCCTACCTCCTGCTGGATCTCTAACCCGTCGCGCATACCCCCCCCCCCCGCCACCCCCACTGATGTCCTCACTTCCCTGTCCTTCCAGCCACCTAAACGTGAGACAAAACAGGCTTTTACCACCAGCAGAAACTGCAGCTTCAGACACATTCCACAGCCATGCCGTCTCTGCTCACTATCCAGTTTTTGGATTTGGTCTGAAACGCTGGGAAAGCAACCTCGGCGTAAGCGAATTCTGACTCGGTTGTAATTGAGGTTAAAAATAGACCGTGTCGGTTTTCAGAACCACGGAGACTCTGGACGTTTTATCGACCAGGATTTCTTAACCTAAATGAGAACAGAGCCCGAACGTCCCCCTCGGCATATCGTTATTACATAATAGCCGCGGTTAACCCGTCAGAGAATCGAGTCTTGTGGTGTCCATGATGACTCCTGAGATGAAGCTTCGTCTCTTGAGAGGTTTTTTTTTTTCTTTTTTTTTTTTTCCGCGAAACGAGAATTGTGTAAGTATTCAGTTATCTAAGAGCATCCTATGATTTCAGACCTTGTCCCACAAGACGTGTAACTTAAACGACCAGAATAGATGTATTCTTTACTCTACACACAATGAATTCTGAGCGAAGGAAGAGAAAAGCCTCTCGGGGCTTAACGCGAAACAGAAGATGTTCAAAAGCATTATAAAGAGAGAGCGAGAGAGCGAGAGAGAGAGAACACATGCTCAGATCTATTTCTGAGCGATGAAACATAACCTGACAGCCATCTCTGTGTTAGAGTGAAGTTTTTTCGGTGTTTGCTCTCAGCACCGCTCTTCTGAGTCACACAGAGAAGGGGAGTCAAAAAAAAAAAAAACACAAAAAAAAAAAAAAAACAGCAATTCTTTCTAGGTATGTGGAAAACCACAATGCATCACTTCTCGATCCAAGGCTCACACTGCAGGAGAGCCAACGACTAAAGTAATAACATATTAAGGGTTTCTGGCTTTTCAAATACTCATGTACCTTCGCCGCGGTGAAATGATATCACGGTAAATTAGGACTAAGTAAACGTAATCGTTCAGTTATTCAGCACCAAACATGGCTGGATATGAAATAAACGGATTCCCGATTCCTACGGTATTAGTTCGATTAGAGCTCTGGCGAAGAGCAGCATGATACCAAAAAAAAACACATGAAACAAACAGCATGAGGGATTCGACCTCTATCGGCATTCTCCGACATCGGCTCGGTAGGTCTCCATGTTCCTCGCGTCATTTCTCATCATTTACAGCATATCAAAGATATCCTTTTCCTTTCCCTATCGTTTTCCCAGATCAATTTATCATCATACCAAACACAACAGTTGTAAATCATAAAATTACACAAGAGTTCATGTCCTCTTACTGGTGTCCCCTCGGTGGACCGCTCTCCGCTCTCCGCTCGTGTCTCCTTGACCTTACACCGGACAGAAACAGAGCGGCTCAGGACTCACTGGCGTGGACGACCGGATGATCCAGAGCGTCAAAATGAAAATCTGATTTCATTATTGAGGAAGAAGAAGATAAGAAGACGATCAGTGATCACGTGATCCGGTCTATCACCTGACCTTGTGATGTAGTATTGCGCTGTGTGCATTATGTTACGTTGTTGTGTTGCGATGGTATGTTGTATGATGGTATGTTTGCGTTGTTTCGCGTTGTGCTGTATTCTGCTGCTAAGATGTCATGTAGTGTTGTAAGCTTGTGTTGCGGGATTATATATTGTATTGTGTTGCTGCGTTGTGTTTTTATGTTGTAGTTCTGTATTGTGTTGTGTTGCTATGTTGTGTTGTGGTGCTGTAATGTGCTATATTGTGTTTTGTTGTAACGTAGTGTTGTAGTGAAGTGTCGAGTAACTGGGCTTGTTGTGTCATGCTGTGTTGTCATGTTGTGTCGTGCTGTGTTGTATTGTAGTGATGTGTTGTTGTGTCAGGCTGTGTTGCTGTTGTTATGTTGTGTTGTAGTGGTTTGTGTATTGTGTATTATGTAAAGTTGTGTCGTCATGTATTATGTCGTACTGTATTGTGTTGTAATGTATCTTGTAGAGGTGTTTTGCGTTATTCTATGTTGCTTTTGCATTTTTATGCGTATTATGTCGTAATGCATTGTGTTGTGTTTTTGAGTTGTTGTGTTGTAATTGATTGTGTTGTTGTGTTGTGTTGTAGAGGTGTTTTGCGTTATTGTGTGTTGCTGTGGCGCTATATTATGTTGTAATGCATTGTATTGTGTTTTTGGGTTGTTGGCTTTTAATGTATTGTGTTGTGTTGTTGTGTTATAATGTGGTGTGTTGCTATGTTGTGTTATAGTGGTGTATTGCGTTATTCTGTCTTGCTGTTGCATTATATTACTGTATGTTGTAATGCATTGTTGTGCTGTAATTTAGCGTGTTGTGTTGTAATGTATTGTGTTGTGCTGTTGGATTGTAATGTTGTGTGTTGTTATTTACTTTTTGTATTATGTTATGCTTTGTTGCTGGCCTGTTGTGTTGCAATGCACTGTGTTGTGTTGTTGTGTTGTAATATATTTTGTTCTGTTGAAATTTGCTGTGCTGTTACATAGTGTTGCAGTGGTGTACTGTGTGTGTGTGTGTGTGTAAATCTCAGCTCCCGATAGCTCACACATGCTGTACTGTACACTGCAGATGTGTGTGTGTGTGTGTGTGTGTGTGTGTGTGTGTGTGTGTGTGCGTGGTGTTTAACTAAACACACCTGACTGCCTCTACCTGCACAGCATACAGTGTGTTCCCTAAACCCAGCTGTGACAGGTGTGTGTGTGTGTGTGTGTGTGTGTGTGTGTGTGTGTGCCATACAGCAGGCATTGAACAGAGCAGTAAAAGCCTGTGTGCTGCCTCATGTCACGTCAGACAGGCTGTTTAGAGAAAACAACACTGGGACGTTTACACGCTTTACTCCATGTGCATTTTACACGCCTTACACCACGCGGGTTTTACGCTTTACACCCGCGACACCACATGTGTTTAGCAATTAGTTAGTAACATTAACGCGATCTCCAGGTGCTGCAGCGCTTGAATGAAGCTGGATAGTTTATAATCCTCAAACCCTTGTGCCTTTAGTCTTCTTATAAACTTGTCATAAAGATATTATTGTGTTGTTATGGATTTGTTTGCAGATGTGTTTTTTTTTCACCGAGTGCCAGTGTGATGTCACAAAGGATGAAGAGAAGCTTAATAAGTGTGAATTAACATATAACATAACACAACATAACATAATTACATACTACAACATACCAACACAACATGATACAATACAACAACAAACCAGCAGCCTCATAACACAACATAACACAATGCAACAGGAAACAAACATAGTACAACACACCAACACAATAAAACATGACAACACAATAACATCACAACTCAGCAACACACCACAATACAATACACCAAGTAGCACAACACAACAACACAACACAAAAATACAACACAACACAGCAGCACAACAACGAAACACAGCAGCACAATTACAGCAACAATAAACAACCCAACAACCCAACAACACTCGGCAACACTTCAACAACCCAACAACATTAAACAACCCAACAGTACAAGACAACAAAACGTAACCATACAACAATCTAGCACACAACATCAGAGAACAACATAACAACAAAACACAACACAGCAACACAAAAACACAGCACAACACAAAACTTAGTAACACAACGCAGCACGACAAATACAACTTAACAACATGACATGACAACCCAACAACACTCAGCAACACTTCATAACGCAACATAACAACATTAAACATCCAGCAACAGAACAACACAGGACAGCAACACAACACAATACAACCCAACAACACTCAGCAAAACGTCAACAACCCAACAACATTAAACAACCCAACAGCACAAGAGAACTCAACTTAACCATACAACAATCTAGCAACGCACCACAACATCAGAGTACAAGACAACAACAAAACACAACACAGCAACACAAAAACACAGCAAAACTTAGTAACAAAACGCAGCACAGCAGCACAACAAATACAACTTAACACAGCACAACACAAAACTTAGTAACACAACGCAGCACGACAAATACAACTTAACAACATGACATGACAACCCAACAACACTCAATAACGCAACATAACAACATTACACATTCAGCAACAACACAGGTCAGCAACACAACACAACCCAACAACACTCAGCAAAACGTCAACAACCCAACAACATTAAACAACCCAACAGCACAAGACAACAAAACCTAACCATACAACAATCTAGCGACGCAACACAACATCAGAGTACAAGACAACAACAAAACACAACACAGCAACACAAAAACACAGCAGCACAACAAATACAACTTAACAACATGACATGAAAACCCAACAAGACTCAGCAACACTTCATAACGCAACATAACAACATTAAACATCCAGCAACAGAACAACACAGGTCAGCAACACAACACAACCCAACAACACTCAGCAAAACGTCAACAACCCAACAACATTAAACAACCCAACAGCACAAGAGAACTCAACTAAACCTATACAACAATCCAGAAACGCAACACAACATCAGAGTACAACATAACAACAAAACACAGAAACACAAAAGCAACATAACCTAGTAACACAACAAATACCACTTAACAACACAACATGACAAACCCAACAACACTAAAATAATAACTCATAACACAACAACACTCAGCAGCAGTTCATAACACAACTTAACAAAATGAAACATCCAGCAACAGAACAACACAGGACAGCAGCGCAACACAATACAACCTAACCATACACCAATCCAGCAACGCATCACAACATCACAGTACAACAACAACAACAACAACAACAACAACACACAAGACAGCAACAAACAGCCTGCACCTTACACAACGGTCCACTCGCTCCAGTAGTCTCACTCTGCTCAATTCACACACATTTAACACACTTACACACTAACGTTAAGCCTTTGATGTTGGACGTGTGAATGAACCGACTCAAACTCATCACCATGAACTGTATTATTCATCATTATAAGTCATCTTATAATCATAAAGGCGGTGTGCTGTGTACAGTACAGTAACACACATTCCTCCCGGCCTAAGTGCTCTCTTTATCCTTCCTCGAATGACTTTTATCGTCTGCTGATTCTTTTCTAATCTTTGAATTATTACCGATAGGGATCTCTAATAGACACCACATGTCGAGTGAGACGGAAAAAACGGACTGCACACGCGGGCCGTGATCTAGCGCGGCTACGCTACGCTACGCTACACTGTTTAACCTTGCCAAGGATTAAATCTGGCCTCCTGATGAGCGTTTTTACTTTGAATACATCTTCAGGCGGTCTTCTGAAGACGGCTCCCAGCGCTCGGAGATTACTTAGTTAGTGCTTGACGCTATTTGCACGAGCGCCGTTCAAAAGTCAAAGCGGGACTTTTGATTGCGCAGAATAACAAACAGAACAGAGCTACAGTATAAAAGTAGAAACTACTTTTATTTCTCGGTATAATCTACGCTACGCTAATGCACTCATCCCAGTGTTTCCATAGTTCTTGGACACCATCAAGGTAGAAAGTTTTCTCAGTACATCAGAGTCTGCTTCAAGTCTGAAACACTGGCCTCCCAGGAACTCCTTCAATGTCTCAAACATGTGGAAATAAGTTCCTGTAAAGTGCAATTGGTATTGGTGGCTCGAACGCCTGTCGTATTTGATCGGATCGTTTGTTTCGCATGTTTGTTTAGTATCTTGTTTCAGATCGGGAGGAGGAGAAGAGGTCAAAAGTTTAGGCACCCAGTCACACTCGCGCCGTGATGTATTCCTGAAACGTTTCAGACCACAGGACGCAGCAGAGGGTGAGACATCATTATCCTCCTAGTGTCCTCATTACCCATCTTTCTTCATGCGTGTAATGTGTATGACGGTTCGGGGGCTTCGCTAGAAAATACGATGTGGCCTGATGAGATTGACGCAGGGCCCTTTCGTAAACCCGCACACACGCTTTCAGGCTGCGAACCCTCCTGACACACTCGAGACGAGTACGCGATGCTCGGTGTTTAATGTGATGTGGTTGAGTGTTATTGTCGCAGCTGAGATGTTCTCAGAATGTTCTCTTATTGCTAGTTTAACTGGCTTAGCTTTATTTTTTACCAGAAGTGTTTATAAAAAGGCTATGTGTTAAAAAAGGGCACATGTGGTTGTGGTTATTTGTTTTCCCCTCCACTTTCTCTCTCTCTCTCTCTCGCTCTCTTTCTCTCTCTGTCTCTCTCTCACGCTAAAAATCAGCAAACATTTAGCTGAGGTTCAGGTTTTACAGGTGAATAATACATAACTTTCTCACACAAAAAAGACAAGATGGTGTAACTTCATTTAGAGTAATGCTATTTGTATGCATAATGTTATTTATATGATAAACTATTCATCCATAAAACAAGCAGAACCACCTCTGACCAGATGAGGCTTAAAAAATCAATTACATACTGTATACATTCACTTTATACATTATGTGATTGCGACCATACTGTACCTAACTGCTCTCTCTCTGACGAGTTACACCTGAGCTGCCACTGATGCAGGCTGCATGGTCTGCTTGGGATGCGTGGGGGGACTGAGGACGGCTCCACTTGACCATGAAGATTGTCTTGGATCTCAGGGAGTCTTTCCTTGCCACCGTCGCCCTCGACTTGCTCATCAGGGACAATCTGACAACTATGATTTATGCATACACTATATTACCCGAAGTATTAGCCTTCACATGAATATGAACTTGAGTAACATCCAATTCTTAATCCATAGGGTTTAGTATGATGTTCGCCACCTTTGCAGTTACAACAGCTTCAACTCTTCTCAGGAAGGCTTTCCACAAGGTTAGGAGTGTGTTTATGGGAATCTTTGACTACAGTACTCTTCCCGAAGCGCTTTTGTGAAGTCAGACACTGATGTTGGACGAGAAGACCTGGCTATAATCAATCCCAATGGTGTTCTGTCAGGTTGAAATCAGGCCATTAAAGTCAAGTTCTTCTACACCAAACTCCTCATCCATGTCTTTATGGACCTTGCTTTGTGCACTGGTGCGCAGTCATGTTGGCTCGACCCCTTACTTCCAGTGAAAGCAACTCTTAATGCTTCAGCATACCAAGACATTTTGGACAATTTCAAACTCTCAACTTTGTGGGAACAGTTTGGGGACGGCCCCTTCCTGATTCAACGTGACTGTGCGCCAGTGCACAAAGCACAGAGTCCTGACCTCAACCCGACAGAACACCTGCGGAGACTGCGAGCCACGCCTTCTCGTCCAACATCGGTGTCTGACCTTACAAATGCGCTTCTGGAAGAACGGTCAAACATTCCCATAAACGCACACAGCTGAAGCTGTTATAGCTGCAAAGGGGGCGGGGCCAACATCCTATTAAACTCTATGAATTAGGAATTGGATATTACTCAAGTTCATATGCATGTGAAGGCAGGCGAGCGAATACTTCTGGCAATATAGTGTTTCCTCACACTTTTCAAACTCATTTTCATTCTTTTGAAAAGCTCTTTCTATGTAAATAAAACCGAATCGAATTGAATGAACCAAAAATAGACAAAGCATGTTTGGAGAACATGAATGCACGTTGCGTTTGATTCACGTTCTGAACTCTCACTTTTTGAACCCCCCCCCTCCTTCCAGCAAAACCACAGCAGTAGAACGAGTTACACCACAGTCTCCTGAGGAAGAGGTATCACTCAGCAGCAGGAGTAGATAATAATCCTCCGGCCATGAAGGAGCACATCAGCCAAACCCTTGCTGGAAAACTGCCGCCTTACCGCTTCCAACCCGTCTAAAACGCACAGGACCATTAGATTCCCATTAGACGGAAGAAAAAAAATCTCCTGCTGTAAGTGTGTGCCGCTTTCCCGCTCTGCTACGGAAACGTGTCCCTCTGGACCCGCAGCGAGCGGGCGCGCGCGCGCTAATTAAAGAAAGCTAGCGAGAGCGTGCAGCTGCTGAAAGGCCGCGTCGCTAATTCGTCTCCGCTCGTGCTTCGTTTCAGCCAGTTCGAAATCGCAACCTGATGTGCTCGTTGTGTGTAAACTCTCGTGAATCGCTGCACATAAATCAGTCCTTAGCTGCAATTAAGAGTAATCAGTGGTAGTGAGGGGTTAAGGGTGAAAGGTTAAATAGCCCGAGCTGTTGTCTGTGGGCTGATGAATGATCTTATTTCCTTCAGTGCATTTCTTTAGACTTGTTTCTCTTTGCTTTCACAAATTGAACTGGCCAGATAAACAATTAACCGTGCTCCACTCCGTACAGCTACAGCAGCTTGAATTATTATTATTATTATTATTATTATTATTATTATTATTATTATTATTTCATGGGGAAGCGTGCAACCTTAATCTCCTGAGACTCTATACTGCATTTTTCTCCTCACTGTTTCTCCTCACCTAATAACTATGAACTTAATCAATGACTTCAAACAGAAAGACGTTTGGCAAAGGAATTATACGTATCAGTCCTCAAATGAGGATCATACAAGGATATACAGTATACTTAGATACGGTAGATAACGTAACTGGGAGAAAATCTCACGTCCTATTTTAAGGATGTTCCTGTCTCAACACGAGAGGTTAATTCGAGCTAAGAACTTTGACTTTTTTTAACCTTAAACCTTAACATTGCAATATCGCCCTGTTATTGTACTGTACGTCTCCTGCACCGATTCATAATTATCACGGCATTTTTAAGCTTTGCACGAAATAAATTCATGTAGGTATATCTAATGGACAACAGGTGTTTCTCATCTGAACATCTGCACAAAACATCTGCATAAGAAACACGACTTAGATTAATTGTCGGGAAATGGGACACTTTTTTATTTTCCCACTGATTTAATGACAATGATGTGGTTGGGAGTATTTTTGAACTTTTTAAGGTCGTTTTTTTTTTATTTGTGCGGTTAGGATGATGCGGATGCCGAGAGAGATAGAAAGAGAATGAGGGAATCTGGTCGATGCGGTAATGGAGGAGCAGGTGCTGTAGTGAAAGTGAAAGGCTCGACTGCAAAACTACTGTGATGGGGATTTAACCCTGAGCCTCAACACCCGCAAGACTCCACATATTTCCACGTGCACTCAACATTCCTGACATACCCTGCTCAAGTCGTTACTACCAGTCTGGCTTGCATCATGCAAGCAAATTGCCCCAATCCTGGCCTGGCAGGCCACGTTCCTCTGATGTGAGATCAGATAAGTGTAGAAGCCGCACTGGTTAACGGGGTTTTATCGTGGCATCTCTCTAATGTCATGAACATTCAACTGAATAAATGTCAAGGATACAAAGCTACATGGTTGATTTAAAATAAATAACTCAAAGTCAGCCTTGTAAAAAATGCCTGAAGTTGTGAATGAGCATTTAATACAGATTGGCATTTGTTTTAAGGCTCTGTTCCAGCTGTCTCTTCTGTATACACTACCACCTTCACACATTTATTCCCTCCTACTGTCGGCTCATTTTAGCTAATCCAATCTTGTGCTATGTTTCTGCGAGGTGGCAGGAAACTGGAGAGCTCTGCGTAAACCCGCGTGCGACCTGGTGACATCATTCACACAAACCCGACACGCGATCAGCTTGGCCCCTGCGTTTGTTCACACACGCAGACACGTTTACGGTGCGCGTCTGTGACTAAATTAAGTGTCGTGTCCATCACCTTGCATGCTGCAGCTGTCTGTGCTTTTTTACGCATATATATCACTGAAAGGCGTGTCCCTCGCCCGACGGGGTGCCGACACCGAACCTCCTCTGTGTCACCCGGCCACAGTAACTGCACCGGCCATCTAAGGCGTTCCAGTCGTTCGCCGAGGCTCTCACACATGTCAGACGTTTTTCTGAGAGCTACAGTATACCTGGGCGTGAAAGCCGAAACAGCATGGGACTGGAAAGGTCTGATACGCCAGATTTCTTTACCTTAAGGAACATATTTTTCTCATCTCGCCCGCTATAGAAACGCTCAGACACCTCTTGATTTGGGGAACAACTTTAAAACTGAACTTTTTTTTATCATAACAGCATTAAAGGAGAACCTCAGCATTTTTTTCAACCTAATCTACAGTATATCCACCACATCTGTAGCCCATGTCAAGTTACCGCAATCCCGAGAAATCTGTTTACGTGAAACCCCGTAGTACGGACGTCCAAGGGCTTCGATAAACATTTAGGCAAAACACGATTCTGTGCAGCTCTTTCATGGATTCCTAAGTCATGGGGATTTGTAAGTTAAGCTCTAAATCTGCATAAATTTTTCCTTTAAGAGATGGAACTTTTTGTGTGTGTGTGTGTGTGTGTGTGTGTGTTTTTTTTTTTTTTTGTATGAGCAGGAATTTGTGGTCATGTGCTCCCATAGCCAATGTGGCTCAGAATAAACATAGAAGTATCTCAGTTTCAGTTTGATGGTTTCTGTTTGCAAGGACACCACAAAAAAAAAAAAAAAAAAAAACATCTGGAAAACCACCAGAACTACTTATTATTCCTCTTGTTCTACTCCTGTGGGGTTTCAGATTTAATAAAACACTCTTGGTGTGATATACGACAACTAGTTTTTTTATTTGCACCGTATAATTGAGCAGATTTGACCGACAGTCGCCCCTTAGACTTCTATTGTTAGCAACTTTTGAGGAAAATAGTTTTCTGTTTCATTTAATTTCGCTCTCAATTCATGCCGCACATTAACCGAGGCTTTGACAGAAACTAGTTTGAACAATGATAAACTTTTCCGCTAACCTTTAACCTTTCTGTGCAGGTGAACTTAAAGTCCAAGTGAAAAGTAAAGCATCATCCTGTCTTGTGTGGGACAAAAGCACATGTTTGCAGTAAAAAAAAAAAAAGAAGCCCTTTGACTTCAGTTCTTTGGTTTTAAACCAAGCGGACTCGTCTCCAGAGGTTAGGGCCGCCGTTAACGCTGAGAGCCCTGTTAGAAAGAGGTCAGACATACAGGATGGATTCGGTTTTACGGCCCTTGCTTAAGCCCTGTTTACTGATTCTCACAGTTTGTCCTGGTTAACAGACGCAGTGATGACATTAGCATGTGGGCGGCTGAAGAACTGCTAGTCAGAACTACATACGCGCTTCTTTCTTATTGGTGCAGGAGATCATTCGTAATGTAGTGTGAATTTCTACAGTACCTACACCTGCACCATTCCAGTTCAGTCTTTATAATCCTTTCACACTTACGGCAAACACAAACTTCATGCTCTAAAGCACACTGATACTGTATGAGGATGAGTTAAAAAATATTTTAATACTACTGTCGGCCGCACTTTCTGTCCAAGGCGTGAGTTGTTTTTGCCTTTTTCGGTCAGAAGAGCATAAACAGAAGCGTTTGGATTTCACTCACACATCATCTACACCGCCTTAATCCTGTATTCAGGGTCACGGGGGGCCTGGAGCCTATCCCAGGAGACAAGGCGGGGCACACACACACACATACATTCACACACTACAGGCAATTTGGGAACACCAATAAACCTAACCTACATGTCATTGGACTGCGGGAGGAAACCGGAGTACCCGGAGGAAACCCATTACGCACGGGGAAAACATGCAAACTCCATGCACACAGAGACGGGAATCGCGTCTGGCTGGAAATCGACCCCAG
The DNA here is from genome assembly GCA_030347435.1 of Clarias fuscus. Classification (NCBI taxonomy): domain Eukaryota; kingdom Metazoa; phylum Chordata; class Actinopteri; order Siluriformes; family Clariidae; genus Clarias; species Clarias fuscus. The sequence continues at coordinate 5,107,823 of CM059230.1, read as the reverse complement.
ACCCTGAAGGTGCAAGGTGACAGTGCTAACCACTACACCACCGTGCCGGCGTTTGGCTATCTGCAAACAAAATTCGTAACAATAGCCTAAGGAAAGTGAAAGTTTCTTAAAGAGAATCACGTGGTTTCATCACTACGAGCCGGAGAGAAAACAGCAGAGTATGGAACCTCTGATTAAACACAGATCCAGAGGTGTCGTGATCTCACAACACGATGCATGTCCGCACACTTCTGCCCACACTGTCGACACTTTGTTTTAAGGTGGAACAGTATATAGGTCGTTTTAAGCATCCTAACTATAGTCCTCCATTGGACTTTCTCCTGATTGGTCCCTGAAAGCAGATTCATTACCGATGATGAAGTGACGACAACGGTGCATTCGTGTCTTAAAGCATTTTTTAACAAAAGAAACAAAGACTTGGTGACAAAGTGTGATGTGCTTGCCTTATATAATTATCATCATTTTTGACTCACCTTTGTACTTGAGCGGCGTCTTTCAGAGGCTCTGGCAAAGAAAACATTTGCATCTTTGCATCACATCAGCGTGTTTAGTTTTGAAGCATTTCATAAAAACATGACGGAGAATGAGCGACAGCCTTGTAAGCAACGCAAACCGAAATGGCCTCTGCGGTGCTTATTGCAGTCCTTCCATGTGTACAGAGTTAGATTAAATACAGCTTGTTTTAGATGAGAGAGAAACCAGCATGTGACAAATGTCCTGTTTGCTTAGCAACTTCAGGAAAACAGGATATACAGTAGGGCCTGTAAGATATACACACGTGGAAAAAATTGTTGGTACCCTTCGGTCAATGAAAGAAAAACTCACAATGGTCACAGAAATGACTTTAATCTGACAAAAGTAATAATTAAATAAAATTCTATGAATGTTAACCAATGAAAGTCAGACATTGCTTTTCAACCATGCTTCAACGGAATTATTTAAAAAAATAAACTCATGGAACAGGCCTGGACAAAAATGATGGTACCCCTAGAAAATACTGAAAATAATGTGACCAAAGGGACATGTTAATTCAAGGTGTGTCCACTAATTAGCATCACAGGTGTCTACAATCTTGTAATCAGTCAGTGGGCCTATATATAGGGCTCCAGGTAGTCACTGTGTTGTTTGGTGACATGGTATGTACCACACTCAACATGGACCAGAGGAAGCGAAGGAAAGAGTTGTCTCAGGAGATTCGAAAGAAAATTATAGACAAGCATGTTAAAGGTAAAGGCTATAAGACCATCTCCAAGCAGCTAGATGTTCCTGTGACTACAGTTGCACATATTATTCAGAAATTTAAGATCCATGGGACTGTAGCCAACCTCCCTGGACGTGGCCGCAGGAGGAAAATTGATGACAAATCAAAGAGACGGATAATCCGAATGGTAACAAAAGAGCCCAGAAAGACTTCTAAAGAGATCCAAGGTGAACTTCATGCTCAAGGAACATCAGTGTCAGATCTCACCATCCGTCACTGTTTGAGCCAAAGTGGACTACATGGGAGACGACCAAGGAGGACACCATTGTTGAAAACAAATCATAAAAAAGTCAGACTGGAATATGCCAAACTACATGTTGACAAGCCACAAAGCTTCTGGGAGAATGTCCTATGGACAGATGAGACAAAAATGGAACTTTTTGCCAAGGCACATCAGCTCTATGTTCACAGACGGAAAAATGAAGCACATCAAGAAAAGAACACTGTCCCTACTGTGAAACATGGAGGAGGCTCTGTTATGTTCTGGGGCTGCTTTGCTGCATCTGGCACAGGGTGTCTTGAATCTGTGCAGGGTACAATGAAATCTCAAGACTATCAAGGGATTCTAGAGAGAAATGTGCTGGCCAGTGTCAGAAAGCTGGGTCTCAGTCGCAGGTCATGGGTCTTGCAACAGGACAATGACCCAAAACACACAGCTAAAAACACCCAAGAATGGCTAAGAGGAAAACATTGGACTATTCTAAAGTGGCCTTCTATGAGCCCTGACCTCAATCCTATTGAGCATCTTTGGAAGGAGCTGAAACATGCTGTCTGGAAAAGGCACCCTTCAAACTGGAAACAACTGGAGCAGCTTGCTCATGAGCAGTGGGCCAAAATACCTGCAGAGAGGTGCAGAAGTCTCATTGACAGTTACAGGAATCGTTTGATTGCAGTGATTGCCTCAAAAGATTGTGCAACAAACTATTAAGTTAGGGGTACCATCATTTTTGTCCAGGCCAGTTCCATGAGTTTTTGAGTTTTCATTTTTTTTTTTTTATTCTGTTGAAGTATGGTTGAAAAGCAATGTCTGACTTTCATTGGTTAACATTCATAGAATTCTTATTTATTATTACTTTTGTCAGATTAAAGTTATTTCTGTGACCATTGTGAGTTTTTCTTTCATTGACCGAAGGGTACCAACAATTTTGTCCACGTGTGTATGCGGGAGAGATGAAAGGCATCTAATCATCACCCTTGGATAACACATCGTGTCTCGGTTTACATCACAGCTCAACCGTACTGTTGTAACAAAATCACAATCTTTACCCAGAACTAATCTAAAATACGATTATGGCTCGACACTTATTGCAAAAATGTCAGTGATGTTTACGCCTATTATACAGTATCACATTGCCAAACGTTTAGACATTTAGTGTAGGAACGCCACAATTTATAATTAGAGTACATGAGCATTAGATTTTACTTAAACTATGCCAAAAGATGGGAATTGTTACATCATCAGGACTTATGGTGACCTTGTGTCCTGTCAAGGCAAATGAAGAATATTAATGTTAATTATAATAATTATAATAATAATAATGTTTTCCTTACAATGAAATAAAAGCTATTACTGTGTATTCGAATTAGATATTACACACGTAAACAAAAAACAAAACACAACAAAACATGAATTTGGTTGAAAATGGTAGGAATGATGAAACTTTGACCTAAAGTTATGAAATAATTAAGTTATTCAGGTGGCACAGTGGTGTCGCCTTGCCCCTCCAGGGTCCGGGTTCGATCCCCGTCTCTGTGTGCATGTGTTTGGTGGGTTTCCTCCGGTTTCCTCCCACAGTCCAAAGACCTGTAGGTTAGGTTCATTGGCATTCCCAAATTGGACGTAGTGTGTGAATAAGTGTGTGTCTGTGTGCCCTGTGATGGATTGGAATACCCCGCCTTGTGCCCTAAGTCTCCTGGGATAGACTCCAGGCGCCCCGCGACCCTGAATACAGGATTAAGCGGTATAGATGATGAGTGAGTGAGGACGTTATTCAGGACAATTCAAAACTACAGCATTTTGAACTTGTTGATCTTACACAAACGATTTTGTGCTCGATTGTATTTTTTAACTCTTCTGTACATTAGTGCAAAAACATCATTCAAATTAAAATGAACAAACGTTCTTTGTTACATACACAAGCATACACGGTATGATATGACCTTGAAAAGAAAAAAAAAAAAACGTTAGTAAGTAAGGAGGCATAAATGCTAATAGCCGAAAATATATAATCTAAAATCTTTTGTTACAATAAAATGAAATAAAACATCCGTAAAATCCACTCTTCTTCAATAATGAAATGGTTTACATTAACATTTATATTTACTTCACAATTTAAGTCTTGGAATATGCCTCAGCCATTTTTCCCCATCGGGGAAGGAAAACTCTAGTCATTCGGTACATTCAGGTCATCAGCTGACTTCATTTTATTGCCACATGACGTTTATGAAGCAACCCTGGATCATCCCTTCTTACCCTGACACGCCCATCGCTCTGGAATAGGATCAATCTGGACTCATCAGACCATATGACCTTTCACACTGCTCTAAAGTCTGATCTTTATTCTCTCTAGCAAGCCTTTACTTCTGATGAGTCTCAGTTGAATATTCATCCTGTATTTGCAAATATTGAACTCATTCTCACTAACAATTGGTTTTATTCTCGTGTGTGTAAACGCTCTTTGTTTTACTATGACACGTCGCTCTGATTTCTCCTGTTAATATTTTATGATGCAACTTTATCATGTTAAAGCAATTTTACGTGTAATAATGCATCAGACAGTTCTTCGCCCAATTCCGGTCATTTAAATGTTTTTGTTTGTTTGTTTGTTTGTTTGTTTTTTATACAAAACCGCAAGTCAGGAAAATCAATAATGTAAACACCTGAAATGTGAGACAGTACATACGGTACAAGGCAGTGCCGAGGAGACAGTGAGAGAGGAAGTGAATGCACAAACATGGAACGCCGCGGGAGCGGATGCCCGGTTGATGGACTGGAAAGGTTTAACGTCCTACGCTTCGGTGCGCCTGCTGAAAAAAAATACCCGACAGGTCAACGGACCCAGACGACTAATATCAATATATCAATATGCGCCTGCACAGACACACGGACACACTGCTTCATGAATAATACAAAGCAGCGCCCGATGTGAGCCGAGGCCACATGTGTGATTTATACCGTGACCCCGAGAGTCTGGGGTAACCACAGAGGTCACGGAGAGGACGGGAACTAGGACGGATTGGCTAATTGTCTAAATGAGGTTATATAATCGTGTGGTAGCACCTCTGACACGGCACTCGGGTTCTCGGTTTATCGCACATCACTTTTCCTAAGCAAGGTTTAATTTCCTAAGCAAGCATATTAATCAGACATTAACGTTACGTTACCTGAAAGAAAACGTCGACTGAGAGGAAATGCACAGAAAATGAATCATTTGAAACGTTTTCACTTTGGTCCCACGGCTTTCTTCGCGTTAATGACAGCCGAAGTTCTGCTTTGCATGTGGCAAAGTTTAGCACGAACGAACGAAACACAAATAAGACTGACCTTTTAAAAAGCTGTTGTTCTTCTTTAATGTTTACAAAGGCACTTAGTGACTTTCAACGGACGTACAACATGTATAAATATGTCTTTCTCAAACATCTGCAGTTTTACCGCTTAAGGATTAAGTTTTAAGGACCGCACAGATGAGCGCTGGCGTTATTCTCATTAGTCCGGTAATTTACTTTTGTTCTCCTACTGTGATTATAGTGCGGTTGCATGTACAAGCGAAAACACGTTAATAACCACAAATGATTTATTAAACACAACTGGACATCAAGCCTAAAAAAAACTAAACAAACAAACAACAGTATGAAACATGACAGTCCGGACAGCGGTCCAAAAAAAAAAAAAGTCTGTAAAATTCTAAAAGAAAGATTAGTTTTTTATGAAATGTTTTATCCTCACTGATGATCGGAATAAAAACGCAGAAAGTGTTGCGCAATCGTTAACCGTCATGTGACGTTCAATAACGAGGCGTCTGTTCGGATCTGAGCTGGAGTTGTGTTTTTTGCGACTCTCCTGTTTTTAGTTCTTCTGTTGCGGTTCTGGTTTTGATTTAAGTGTTGTGCTTTTCAATTAGGTCTTATGTTTCTGGTTTTATTGTTGTTGTCTTTTTTGAATCCAGTCCGGCGGTGTAGAGGTCCAGGGTCGAGGGATCGGATCGTGCTGGGTGGGTTTCCTCTGCGTACTCTGGTTTTCCTCCACAGTCCAAAGACGTGCAGATTAGGCTAATTGGCGTTTTCAAATTGCCCGTTGTGTGTGTGTGTGTGCGTGTGTGTGTGTGTGTGCGCTTGTGTGCCCTGTGATGCCCCTAGTTCCCTGGGAAATGTTCCAGGCCCCCAGCATACAGGATAAGCGGTATAGAGCATGAGTTAGTGTGTGTGTGAGTGAGTGAGTGAGTGAGTGTGTGTGTGTGTGTGTGTGTGTGTTGTGATTTAAATCTTGCTGTTGCTTTTTGCTCGTTTGCGCTCACATTTCTGATTTCTCGTTTTCATTTTAGTGTTGATTTTTTGAATTTGCTCTCATGTTTTTGTTTGTGGAATTCACTGTAATGTTTCATTCTTGTGTTTCTGTCTTTACATTTTTTCTTTCTTTTGTCCCAAATCACATATTTCTTGTTGTTTTTTTCTTTCCTTTCTTCTTCTTGTTTTTGCTCTCACGTTTGTGTTTTTTCCTCGTTGTGCTCCTGGTTTTGATTTTAGTGTTTGTTTAAACGTGCTCTCATCCTTTTGGCCTTGTTGTTGTTTTGTCTGAATTTCGTCTTTTGAATTTCTGTCCTTTTAGGAATTTTTTTTTTCTCCTTCTAAATTTGATTTTGCTGTGCTTTCTCCTTTTCACTTTTAGTATTGTTCCTCTTTGTCTTCATGTTTTTCTGGTTTTGTGTTGGCTGTTGTGTTTGCGTTTTCAGTTTCACTGTCGTGTTCTTTGGCGTCTCTTTTAAGTTTCTAGTTTTACTGTCCTGTTTTTCCCTTCTTTCTTTTTTTTTTTTGCCGTCATGTTTTTACCTTTGCTCATAATTTTGCTGCTGTTGAGTTTGTGTTATTGGCTTTGTCCTTATGTTTTAAGTTTTGTTGTTGTTTTTATATTTACTGTTATTTTCCAAAAATTTGCTGTCATAGTTTTGCTTTCGCACAGGTCATCGTCCTGAACATTGAGGATCTTCTCCCAATATAAAACCCGAGAGCAGTCCTGATGAGACTTTTCAAGCCTCTGAGATATCTTTTTATGTCTTTGTTGATTTTCATCTTGCACTCTTAAGTGCTTCCTTTAGGCAGTAAAATCTGTGTTACGCTGTTTCCACTAATAAAGTGTACTCAAGCCTAAACCCACTGTGTCGTGTGAAAAGAACGTTCTGTTTTTTTGTTGTTGTTGTTGTTTTGATTTGCCCAGGCTCTGCGCTCTCAGATCAGATAAAAGCCATGTGTGAGAAAGTGAAACAGGAACGACGGCGATACTGAACACTAATCGATTAATTATAATTTGTTCGGTGGTGTGACAATAGAGAGAATTAAACCGACAAAGTGATACGATGACCGGCCACTGAACCTCTGGAATACTTGAGGCGAGACAAGTGCTCACTTTCCCTCCCCCCGGCGCACACACACACACACACACACGCACTGACAAAGTCATAAACTGCTTTCACGCACAGACAATGTGAGCGCTGGAGGGACATCCTGAGCGGAAGTTTGTTCTTCTCCATGAGGTCTGAGTGTCATCAGGACAGCCTGTGGCATGCGTGTGCACCGTGACTCGACTCGGAGACAATCAGAAAATTGAATACACACCCCATCTCTCTCGATATAGTAAGGAATTGTCATAGTAAAAAAAAAAAAAAAAAGGGACAAAACTATGAAATAACGCATATGAAATTAGGTAATTAGGTAACAACAACAACAACAGTAAAAGTCAGTTGTTATTTCAAGACATGATGGTCGGCTGTTCTGGAACAGTATTGTGTAAAGTGCATTTGCAAAACCCATCAAGCTCCATGATGAAACTATCTCTCATGAAGACCTTCCCAGGGAAGCAAGACCAAAACGTAGCTCTGCTGCAGAGGAGAAGTTCGTTTAGAGTCAGCAGCCTCAGAAATCACCAATTAACAACCAGCACCTCAGATTAGAGCCGTTATGAAGCTTTACAGAGCAGAAGGAGATCATTTCATACTTTAGACGCCTTCAGCATTGTTTTACAGTGAAGAAAGAAATAAAAAAACAAAAATGATTGAACCATGGAGTTTGAAAGTGATCCCAAACTTTTGCACGATTGTGTATATCAATTAAAAAATAATTTAAAAAATCGACTTTGTGGCTATAAGTGAATTGCGATACATAACTGAAACCATTTTTTCCCCCGTCTCTTTGATTATACAGGGCGGCTTAAAGGTCTGGATCAACAGGCAAGTACATTGAACGCCTGTACAAAACGTTGAACATTTCTTAATGTATCTGGCCTGATACTGTGTACAGAGGGGAGAGCAGCTGCCTGTCAAAACCCCGTGCTTGAAACAAGTCACGGAAGCACTTTCAGCAGGAAAGCGCACATCTGATAACGTTATGTCATCCTAAACAACACTTTGTCTCCTTCGTAATTACTTCTCAGTTGTTTTGAATGTGTTTTGATCTTTCATCACTGCTAGTTAACATGAGAGCGCGCATCCGCTAATGCTCTGCGGCTGACTGACATCCAGTGCTGTGGGATTTTTGGCAGGTAGACGTTTGTAAAAAGTCTCCCAAGTGAAACGTGTAGCAGAATAAACTGTGATGGTCCATGATCACTCACTCTCACTCATCGTCGTCTAGATAGAACTTAACCCTGTATACAGGGTCGCGAGGGGCCTGGAGCCTATCCAAGGAAGAAATTTAGGCTACGAGGCGGGGTACGTCCTGGACAGGGTGCCAATCCATCACGTGGCACACACACACACTCATTCACACACTACGGGCAATTTGGGAACACTAGACTAATCTGCAGGACATTGGGAGGTAACCAAAGCACCTGGAGGAAACACACCACACACCAAAAAAACATTCCATGTGATTCCCTCATGGACTCAATATTGTTAAAAAAAAAAAAAAAAAAAAGGAAACAGAAAAAGGAGAGGGCACCTTATCAGTGCTCAGATCAGTAGTGCTTACAATAGTACATATAATTACGAGATTGTCATCGTCCAAATTCAACAACTGCACGCAACTCGAAGGCTATAAATCCGTCATCGCGCATAACTCGATTCTCTTCCAGCTGACCGGAAGATAACGTCCCTTGTCCTCTGGCTTCCGAATCAGTCCGTAGAGACGAAACATGTTACCATCTGTTTCATTTGGTTCAATCCATTTTGTATATAATACTGCATATTCGCTACACATTCGAGACATGAAATCTATATTAGTCAGTTAAGTCTTCAGCAGAATTCCACTTTGTCGCACGAAAATAACTCAACGGAATCGACATTAATTGATCACCATCCTTATCATTGTCGGGTTTATTGGCCAGGCGATTCCCAAACGATTGCAGCTTCGGATCTCTGCAGATCCCTTCCTATTTTCCAACATAATCGTTACTTTAACGTGTACAATAATAATATTAGCACTGTTTGTTTAGAGCAGTAGAGCACTTTTTTTCTCTCTCTGCGTTTGAGGCTTGCACTTCATTCAATTCAAACAATCAAATGATCGGTTAAGCAAGCAAAGAACCGTAACACCCTAATGATAAGTATAATAACTTTTTATAACAGTGGCTTATAATTTTTTTAACAAACTCGCTCACAAACCCCCGGGCAGTGCTTCATGAACCCTCATTTTTGATCCATTTAAAGACTCGATGAAACAATATGCCAAATATCAAAATTAAAATCAAAATTAGGCGATATGACTGTGCATCATTGGATAATAAAATATTGCCATGCTGTTACAATTAGTAGAACACTTTATTAACACAAATAGTTGACCTTTTAGATAAATTTGTTTATGTAAACAAGCATTCTTATTAATTAATACCTGCTGCACTCTCCATACATAAATCACTCTCTCCCCTGTACATACTGTATGGAGCCATAACCTGAGTGTGTTATTATTGTAAATGGGCCTTCTGCTTTGATGCTAACTGCATTTCATTGGATTTGTACTTGTACTTTAGCCAATAAAGGTGAATCTAATCTAATCTAATCTAATCTTATATAAGAGAAGGTTTAATGAATATAATAAGTTTAAAAGGCAACCTGTCATATTGTACATGTACACTGCACAATGGCAATAAAGTTAAATCTAATCTGATCTAATCTAATCTAATCTAATCGAAGAGGAGGTTTAATTAATATAGTGAGTTAAAAAGGCAACCTGTCGTATCTTACATGTACACTGCACAGTGGCAATAAAGTTAAATCTAATCTGATCTAATCTAATCTAATCTAATCTAATCTAATCTAATCTAATCGAAGAGGAGGTTTAATTAATATAGTGAGTTAAAAAGGCAACCTGTCGTATCGTACATGTACACTGCAGAGTGGCAATAAAGTTAAATCTAATCTGATCTAATCTAATCTAATCTAATCGAAGAGGAGGTTTAATTAATATAGTGAGTTAAAAAGGCAACCTGTTGTAGATGTACTTTGCACAATGGCAATAAAGCTGAATCTAATCTAATCTAATCTAATCTAATCTAAGAGAAAGTTTAATTAATATAATAAGTTTAAAAGGCAACCTGTCGTATCGTACATGTACACTGCACAGTGGCAATAAAGTTAAATCTAATCTGATCTAATCTAATCTAATCGAAGAGGAGGTTTAATTAATATAGTAAGGCAACCTGTTGTAGATGTACTTTGCACAATGGCAATAAAGCTGAATCTAATCTCATCTAATCTAATCTCATCTAATCTCATCTAACATAAGGGGAGGTTTAATTAATGCAACCTGACAGGCGTATAAATAAAAAGGTGCAGCTCAAGAGCAGTGTAATCCCAAGTTTAGGTAATTCCAAGTTAGTTGGTTAAGTTTTTAATAGTTTGCAGTAGTCAGGATATTGCACTGCTGTATTACAGTCTTAATCTTTTTTTTTTTTTGCATATTTGTCACACATAAATGATTCAGATCACAAAAAATATATATCACCCTAAAATAATCTGAGTAAATACAAATTGCAGTTTTTTAATGATAATTTCATACATTGAGGGGTAAAAAAAAAAAAAAAAAAGTTATTCAAACCTGCTTGGCCCTATGTGAAAAAGTAATTGCCCCCTAAACCTAATAACCGGTTGTGCCACACATGGGGGCAACAGCTGCAATTAAGCATTTGCAATAACTGGCAATGAACATTTCCTATTACTGTGGAGGAATTTTGGCCCACTCTTCTTTGCAGATTTAATTGAATTCAGTCACATTTGGAGGGTTTTCCAGCATGAGCTGCCTGTATAAGTGAAGGTGGGGGGAGGGGGCAATTAGTTTTTCCAGGTAGGTTTGGACAAGCAGTTTTCTTTTCTTTTAGAGACTGCTTATTTATTAACTCGGGTTACCTTTGTATAAATACTTTTTTTTAAACAGAATTGTATTTAGTTTCGTATAACTGGAATTAAATGTAATATATTTTCATATTTTTCATATATTGTTTTTCTATTTTTATTTCCAAAGTTTAAGAACTACTTCTATTCATATACTGCAAACATTGGGGAACGCAAAAGGTAATTATGAAGTGTATAAAGAATGGGACAGGCGATGATAAAAAGGTACAGTATATCGCAAACTTTTTTTGGGAGTGCTTTTTTAAAACATAGGAAATTTTGCTGAGGTTTGGCAACCCTTGGCCCAGATGACATCAGATAGGAAAAAACAACTTTGTACTTTAAAGGTCCCATATTTAACTACTTCGTCAACTAGGTAACATTGTCCTTGAGTTTCCCAAAAGTGTGTGTTGATACTCCAGCTGAAATACCTCTCAGATAATGTATTTTTATACGTTTGTTAATTCCTCGCACTTTCCCTGCTACACTCCTCTTCCGGACACGCCGTTTCATTGTTTATGTAAATGAGCTACTGCTGAGCCCCGCCCCACCAACAGAACTGAGCAACCAGATGCGTTTCTCATTATTTAATCAAAAAACAATTTCTTCTGCAAATTAAAAACAACTTTTGAGTATATGACCAGACCCTGGCGAGCCTGTAAAGAAACTCGTCATGTTCATTATATTTCTGCTTTTGTTCAATGCACCACTGGGTTTAATAAAATCCCTCAGACCAGTTAAATTATGATTATAGTACGTCAACAAAATAAATGTGTAACTTTTGACCTTTTTTATTCCTACGATATTACACAGCCGTGTTACCAGACAATGAAAGATGAAAGCACATCTGTAAAATTGTAAATAGTTTCTGAAGACTGTAAAAAAAAAAGTTCTGCAGGTATAACTATATGCACGTTCAGTACAAATACACTCATAACATCACCAAAACATTGCTCCATCCAGCTCCCGCTTCAGGAAATGGGCTCCACAGGTCCAATGGCCCCCCTGCGGATCATAGCGGGTCTAGAAAATGCCGTCTGGAGGGAAACCGAAGTCCTGAAGAGACATGGCATGTTGCCACACAGATGGAGGAAGCAAGAAAATAATTGCCTGGCTGGAGGCATTTGGAAGATTGGCAATTAAGATTAGCCCAGGGCCTGACAACGCTATAAGAATCAGACTATTTCTACTCATACGTGCACGCAAACTAGCGGTGATCCGTAAGGATTCTCCAACAGAGCCAGAATGACACGGAGAAATAAAGACTTTCATTCAGTAAAGAAAGGAGGCTAGGTGCTCAGAGCGCTTTAGTGAGTGTGTGTTCAGATAAGGAGCGATAAAAGCTGGAGATTCCCTCAGCAAACCACAACAAGGTTAGATATCTAGTGCAAAGATAAATCCAGACTCACCTCCATAAACTGATCTAAGAAAATGATGCAGATGGTGTTTAATTCAGCTTTCCCAACTGAGTCAGCTCTCACGAGCAGACGTGCTATTACAGCGTCTGCTCTGTTCATCTGACCGCAAGTGCTTAATGAGCTTTTTAACACTTGGTTATCAAATTAGGACGCAGACAGACCTGCCAAATACTCACGCCAACTCTGAGGAAATACCAGCAGTCCATGGAAAGTGCAAGGAAGAAACTTTAAAAATGAAAAAAGCCAGATCTCATAAATTTGATTTTATATCACACTTAAAATAATACACTGATTGGTTGTTCAGGTACATACAATATTATCACTCCAGACCAACTGATACGATATTATCACGATACCTCGTTGTCAATTCGCTTTGTATTGCGATTCTCTAAGTTTCACGATTTTATAAATATCACGATCCATTATAGATTTTTTTCTATAGATTTGCTGACAATTCTAACAAACTTAGCAAACAATTTGCTCGTACATTATCCACACAGGATTCTGTGCTGTGAATAGTTTAGAGTGCACCACCTGTAGGATTATACAGGAACAGCAAGGTTTCATCACCTGAAATGCAAACTTATACAGTACAAACAAATAATAATTAATAAAATTTGATATCGGAGTCAGAGTAGCGATACGTCAATTTACATACAGAAGAATCGTGACGCATAACTGAAACATTATATTCCCGCATCCCTATATCGTATACTGTAGTACCACTCAATCACTCGTCGTCTATACCGCTTTATCCTGTGTACAGGGTCGCTGGAGGCGAGGAGATGGGGGTACACCTTGGACAGGGTACCAGTTCATCACAGGATTCGTATAGTACCAATTTAAAAAAAAGAAAAAAGAAATAACGTACTTTGTTTGTAGAAAGGTGTTGCAACAGCTCAGCTCAGCTCAGCCAATCAGAGGCTACAGCATCACTCGGGAATCGTTTTAATAAGGTTATACTCCCGTCTAAATTCCAACACAACCTAACGTGCAATTCATGAGATGAGAACAAGAAAAAGAATGACATTTTTTTAAAGCCCGGGTATGTTTTGGTATGATTTGTCAGTGATCCGACTGTAATTTCTGATTACTGGCTGAGAAAAGCAGAACCCGATATGCTTTTCCTGCGGCTGCGGTCCATCCTCATCGGAGATGCTTTTCTGCTCATCACCGTTGTAAAGCATGATTAATAAAATGAATTACTGCGGCTTTCTTGTTTTAACTTTAACCGCTACGGTCATTCGTCACTGATCTCTCTCATCACTGCAGATTTATCACTCAGTGGAGGTTTTTATTGTGGATGACTTTTACACCATTTTGTATAAAGACTGTTGTGGGTGAAAATTCCATGGGCTCAGCAGTTCCTGAAATCCTGGCAGCAACAACCATCGAGCCATCGAGCCACTGGGATCACTTTTCCCTCCATTTTTACCCTTCCCTTTTTTAGACATGAATTGTAGATGTGTTTCTGCATGTTCTCTATGATAACTGCATGGGTGTAGACATTCCTACAGTATCAATGTGGCTAGTGAGTTTATTTAATAATTTGTTTTTACTACTTTAGGCTAATATAAACACGTCAGACTATAATTATTTCCATAACCACGTTCTTATATAATAAATTAAGAAATCCTGCAGTGCATAAAAGGAGCGGATTTTTTATTTTTTATTTTTTTTCCCCAGTAAAGACGAGAACATGCATACAAACTGCACGACAGATGCTTTCAATAAACCAGTGGTACTCCAACCATAATGTTGTTATTTTTCTGCTTTATCTCGACCTCGATGGAGGTGATATGTGTTGCCTGAGTGCTTCAAGAAAGCAAATGCAGGCCAATGTCAATTGAAGATAATCGAAGGGGGGTTTGTATGGCATTTAAGTATGGCAGAGGGGTTAATCTTAAAATATCTCGCTGTGCAGATGCTTGCCGTCACTCTATTATCACATCAACTGTATTTGGCAGTGGAAACAGTACTGTATAAACACGGGGGGAAGAAAAACACCCCGAAATTCTCAAAACAATTTTAGTAGACGTCATATAACAATGACCTCCGGGTTTCACATCGTACATCGGCAAGCGTGAAATCGTTTCACGGACTACCGACACGTTTCATACGATAACAATTCAAAACAAGCCGCTTCTTAGGTCTCGGGACTTCCTTCAACTAAACACGTACAGACTGAGACCTTTGCAGACCCAGACAGCTTCAGGGTGGAAGTATTAAAGATTACAAGTCTTCTCAATGGGTAGGCCAATAAAACTGGGAAGATGACATTCTTTAGAGGTATTACAGTACCAGCAGATCCCAGGACAGTGCCGAAAGCAGCTCTACTGCTACATCAGTGTGTGTCTCAACTAATCCTAACTAGCTGTTACCCTGCAGGCTACTGTATGTCTCATGGTTGTCCTGTTTTGCTAAAACTATCAACTTTCCCCTTAAACTCCCTTTCCCAGTCTCGCCCAATAATTCCTTGTCTAAGTATTAATGCAGTTTGCTGGGTCATTAAAAAAAAAAAAAAAAAAAAATCATGTTTTCAGGTTTGGGAGTGAAAACACTTTTCCATAATCACTAAAGTGTGCTTTTGTACTTTAAACCACTTTTTGTCAATGTGGAATCTATTAATTTGGGGCCAGTAGTTTAAAAAAAAAAAAAAGGAAGTGCAAAGATGTGATTCTCATGCAAGCTCTGAATGTGATCGTGCTGAAATCTTGCATTAATCACTTGGAACAATATTACAGAAAATCTATAATCTTTTGTATAATCTTTTGAACCATCACTGCTAGCTTTTGGAGACTTCTGGTTATTACCTGATGTGTGCGGATCTTCTTCTTGAAAAAATCAAAAAAGGGCACGAATCTAGCGGATCTCTCTGGCGAGGTGGTTGGACCCACATGGGCTGGTTTGAGAATTCCAGAAATATTTCTGATGTCCTTGGATTTTAAAGCCCAGAGAGAGAGAGAGAGAGAGGTCCAACATCAATGGACAGACTTGTTTAAGCTGACAGAAAATTTATCTTAGAAATAAATGATGTGTCCATCCGAGTGGCGCAGAGGTTAAAGCGCTCGCCCTATCATCCGGAGATCGCTAGTTCGAATCCCGGGTGATGCTGTAACCTCTCGCAGCCGGAGGTCTAGAGAGCTGATTGGCCGAGCTCTCTCAGAGGGGAGGGATGAGAGGTACTTAGTGCTCCCACATTAATCACGGCTCTACAGCCAGTCAGGGGCGTCTGTGAGTTCGCGCAACGGAGGGAGCGGATAGCGCTGTCCTCCGAGTGTGTTACGCCGCCCCCAACGGTGCGCGAGCGAGCGGTTCGAAAAGATGCGGTCGGCTGGCGTCACGTGGTTCGGAGGAAACACGTGATAGTCTTCGGCCCTCCCGGCTGAGTGGTAGTAGTAGCCTTAATGTGGGAGCCCCCTAGTGACGGGGAGGAATTGGACACGACTAAATTAGGGAGAAAATCGGGGAAAAATCCAAAATAAAAAAAAAGAAATAAATAAAAAAGAAATAAATGAGTAACTCAATAATAAACACTCTTTAACAATTGTAGTGAATAGAAAAGCATCTCAGAGCACTTATCATGTCCAACAGGGACCGGAATCACCAGTGAACACTGGATACAATATCATCGCAGTATCTAGGTGCTGATTTGATTAATATTGCGAGAATCACTATTTTACTCATTTCCACAGAGCAGCACATATATCTGTGATCCAGCATGATTATTATTTTTAAACAAACTTAGCAAATAATTCAATCCCACCACATGCCATGCAAATGTGTGAAAAAAGAATCGCTTAAAAGAATCATAAAAGAATCATAACTGAATCGATTTTTTTTTAACCCATCTCTAATGTTCAATATTTGCTACAGATTGGCTACAAGAACAGGAGACCTTTGAGCTCCACTACAGGTTCATTAAAACGGTACGGGTGAAGATCAGGAAAAATCATTACTGTCCTTGTCCCATCTTCAACTGATTTCTTGTTTGCCCATTTTTCATCTCCGCTGGCACTTCCTTTAAAAACCTATATATAATAGAGAGAGAGAGAGAGAGTGATGGATAATGTGAATCATATACAATATTTTTTGTCATTTCGCCCAGCTCTGGAAGGAACGAATGGACCACATAGCAATGTCACTGCCTCTCAGTCATAGCGCAATGAATGAGCTGCACAGCGGTCATTATGGTTTGTGGTTCTTATACTCTGTTACAGTTCATTATCCAGCTCCTCTGAACACGGCCTGACAGGATGACTGAAGGGAACATTCACAAAGTTGAAAACAAAGCGAAACCCATTGGAACAAAGCTCAAGATTTGAAAGAGACCACTGCATTATCATTCCGGCTCTTGAGGAAACCAACAATTAAGTGGTGAGCGTGCTTCAATGTGTGGCCCATCAGTTTGATTTCTACAGGCCTCATTCAAGTGTGCTTTCATGCTTCCTATGAATGAAAGGCAATTAACAAGGGCGAAAGAAGGCTCTCGTGGACTTCCATTCATGTTTCTTGGTGATTCGAGAATATTGCCCCGAGTCACCTTCATCACGAGTCCTGAGTCTCCGCTCTTTCAGACCAGAGAAGCGGAAATGCTGCACAAAGACACACTCGGAAAAGCCCCGAGACGTTATTGACGGTCTCGGTCCAATTAATCTGGTCAAGAGCCGCAAGAAACAGACGCCGCTTCCGTCCCGATTGTTCCCTCCGAAAGTCCGTTTGTGTTTGTTTTTACACACAATAGATTTCAACAGTGGCTTTCGGGGACAAATATTTTGAGACAATAAAAACGAAAGGAGGCATTAAAACGTCCCCGGTGGACTCGCAGGAAGGCTGTGAATTGTAATTGTAATTGTATGCAACCCTTCATAACTGTAACTGCCACCAAATGAGGTTTGTTAGACGGCCAGGAAAAAAAAAAAAAAAACAGTTCACAGGGAGCTCTTGTGTTTCTTTTGGAAGTATAATGTTTAGCAAACAGTCTGATAATTAACAGTTAATAAAACGATTTGAAGGACTGAAGAGAAGGAAATGACTTTCTACAGTATATTTGAATTGAAGTTCGACTGCGATCGTGAAATATTGCTAATTTTACGGCAAATGCGATTTCAAATAAGTGGAAATTACTCAATGTAACAGGTAACAAAAGGCTCAGTTTAAATGAACCCTAATATTCCACTAATAATGGGAATAATAGCCTAATTAGGACAAAAAATGCATCCTAAAGTCAAAACATTGATTAAATTCCTTTCGATTGTTCAATCAGGGATGGTGTGAATCCTTTTTAATCTATTAAACAGAAAGATATCATGTGTGTAAACCCGTGATCTGATTGTTTCTCTCTTGTTGGAATAGATATATTCTGTCTGCATGTTCGCCCCATGTGACGGGTAACATTAGGTGATGTAATGAGTTTCCTTTTGTTCTGGATCGCTAATCTCAGTAAGATCATCTCTTTCCCGCAAGTCTTGCTGTAGCTTCAGTCCATCACAACCAAAGAAGGGGTCACTTTGCGAATTTACGCGCATCAAACCATGCAACCAGTGACAGATTAGATTAGATTAGATTAGATTAGATTAGATTAGATTAGAATTATTGTAATCAATCATAATGTCGGATTTGCATTTGTCATGTTAACCTAAAATGAAAAAAAAATTTAAAAAATGGTTTCTTTGTTTTTCTTCTTCCTCTTCTTGGGTTATATTATACATTCCCAGCATATTAAATGCTTCAACAGTCAGCAGAACCACTCACACATGTCAAAAAATAAATATTCTTATCAAATGCTTAGAGCACTTAAATGTGCATTTTATCCGATCGGAGTCCATGTGAACAGTTAAATCAGTCTCATGTAAACGCAGCTAATGTAATTGTCAAGAAAATCCCACGAGTGGTTTCATTTTATAAACTATAACGGCGTACTAGCAACATAAACCACTCCATAATGCTTACTCGCTGAAACCATGCACGAGTGTGAAATCACACTTCCAGGTGGAGTAAAAGGTATTTTGTTTCAAGAATTGCTAACATCCATAATCTGAAAAATAACTCATTGGCAACCCACGAGCGTATTTGCAGCTGATAAAAGATTGCATGAAAACACGCAAGGAAGCATGCATCAGTGTGTGTGCGCTCAAACTGGTAACAGCAAATTAGTTAATAGTGAATGGAAACTGCCTTGATGAAAAGCAATAGGTTTCAAAATGAAATGTTCAGACATGTCCTTTGGTACTGCCCTGGCCCCTGGTTTCCCAAAAGCACCATTGGGTAATTTCATGCCTGACATTATGAGTTTGACTTTGTTGGATTGTAGCCTTTGGTTCCAGTCGTGGAACGGACAACAGGAATCCGAGCCGTGTTTTTCATAAAAACTGCACGCATCTGGTTGCACCGTGTATTTCTTGTAATCTGTATGATTTCTGTCAAGAAAGCGGGAAGATTGAAAACAAAAGTATTCAAATAATATCCTGCTGTGTATGCTTTCTTCTATTTAACTCCTATTTGCTGAACTGCAGCCTGATTGTTGTTTAGAGATCATCTACTGTTTTTTTCGCGGCCTAAACGTCAGCACCTCCGCAGCTCGAGTATCCCTGTCATAGAAAGTCGAAGGAATGATTTGTACAAGGCTCCTACCAGGTTCTGAGTTTGCTCTTGTGAAGACTGTATAGACAATGTATCATTAGAATGATCTGTCTTTTAGAAAGATTATAAAGTGATCTCATGTCTACAGCACTTTCAGGAGACTCACCTGTCCTCGGTTAGTTATGCTCCATACTCAGATCCCCCTCTGGCAGTGCGCACATGCAAACCGTATGCTGTTTCGAACTGCTTTAAAAAAAAAAATATTGCACAGGTTTGCAATGTATCCTTAAGATGCACTTTTACTGAAGGAAGAAATATGACTAGTTTTTTTTTTTTTTTTTTTAAATGCAGTAGCAAGTTCTTCATCGTGATCCTCACTGCCTCAAAGTATTCTCAATGTTTTTCTTTTGATTTCAGTCAGGATTCCCTGACGTCCACCCATCTCTGAATTTAGGACGTGTCTCTTCTACTTGTTCACCATGGAAATGCCTTTCGCTGTTCTCTATAGAGATACATTCCCTGGAAGTAAATAATCTTTTCAAAATTCCACCAGACACACAAATTCACACAGGGTTAAACACTCCGCTGCTCTCAAACACTTCTGTCGGAAAAAAAAAAAAAAAAAAAAAAAAAATCCAGATCCTACAGCATGTATGGCTGAGGTTACACAATATACCATGTCTGTCAATCAATCTAAGGGGAGAGAAAGAACCGCATTTCGGGCTAAATAACTTCCACATGTCGGCTGCCTTTCAACTACGAGACGTCCATGAGATGTGTTCAGTTCTGCGGTCGCACAAATGTTGTCACTCAGCAGCACGTATCAGAAGGAGAGATGCTGGATACACACTTTTCTGAAGTACCAAGGACACATCTGCGTCATCTCGAAAGAAACAGAGGTCACGCTTCTGAGGCGAGCTGTTGATTTACAGCAACCCCTTAAAAAACTCTGAAGAAAATGATCCCAACGCTGGAATATGATTCTTCTGAGACAGAAAGATCACGGTTTATTTCATATTCACATCATATTACTCACGAGCCTCTCTGCAAAATAAATATCTGGATTCATTATAAACTCTACTAAGCGAGGACGGGTCAATCTATCCAGATGTTCAAGGAAGAGACGAACTAGACGGACTTAAGAGGGACTTACCTGGTGGGCACGAGCACTCCTGAACTACTTCCCTCGGTGCGCGGAGTTTAGGCGATTCCTCCATGAGTCTCTGCAGCAACAATCAAACAATTGTTTCTGTTAGATTTCTAAAAAGAAGCTTGAATCTTTTGTGCGTTGATTATAAATTTAATGTCTACATTATTTCACAATAGATTTTTATACACTAAATAAAAAGTCCAAAAGGCCAAAAAAATACGGACACCCAAAAATCACATGCTGCTTTCCCAAACTGCTAAATTGGAAGCACATACTCGTATAGAATGTCTTTGTATCATAGAACACTGCAGAATTACAATACTTTAACTTAGTGAAGGAAGCATGGCGGTGCTCGTATGCACAAATTGACCTCCATAAGGACATTGTTTTTTCCGAGGTTGGACAGAAAGAACACAAGAACACCTTTGGGATGAATTGCAACACTGACCGCACCCCAGACCTCCTCGCTCATCATTGAATACTACGACCTATAATATACACACTGGGTACTTTACACATACTGACTAAAACTCAGACAGGGTCAGACAGAAGAGGTTGGAATTGGTTTAAGAACTGATCATCGCGTTATTAAAACCTGGAAGAAAAAAAGAAAAAGAAAAAAATCATGAATGACCGTGATCAGAGATCACATAAAAGCCTGGTGAAGTTGCATTAAAAAAAAATCAACAGTAGAAATAACATTTATGTTTAAAACACACACAACTGTGTGTCCATAAGAAAACCACTTGTTAATGAGACTAATCAGAAAAAAAGGTTTCAATATGCTGAGGAACATAAAGATTGGACTTTGGAGTCATGTGGTCTGATGAGTCCAGACTGACCCTATACCAGAGCGATGGGTGCATCAGGGGTAAGAAGGGAAGCGCATGAAGCGATGCACCCATCATGAATAGTGTCCACTGTACAAGCCTCTGGAGGAAGTGTTATAATCTGGAGTTGTACAATCGTACAGTCAGCTAATGACCTGAACGTACTGAATCACATCATAGGAGTCATTTTCACAAATGAACTGACCACCACTGTGTCCTGACAATAACTCCATTAAAAATATTTGGGATGTGCTGGAGAAGACACCCATTATCATTATAAGATCTCGGGAAACTAAAGCAACTCTGTTGTCTCTTTGTCACATGTTGTCGAGACAATGCCACAGCAAACGCATGTTATAATCAAATGTTAATCATTACAAGTGTGCTTTTTTTGTTGTTGTGGCATTTTTGTATTTTTGGCGGGGTGAGTTTCAGGCTTATTTGTTAATTATTTAAGTAATGAATGTTTAATATTTATGTATTTATATTATGGTTATAAAATAAATCTCACTTTAGTTTACACTTCGTAAAAGTTACACGACAGCGCCAAATGAGATACTATCAATAATTGTGTGTTGTAGATACTGTGTACCCAATTCTGACCATGTAGTAGCATAAAAAAAAAGTGGTGTCTGTTCTAGGGGTCCACATCTGGAGGCTTGGAGGAGGGGCCGCCAAAATTCCAGCATAAAACAGGTCTGAATTCCTGATTATGTCCAAATCAATAATCCGAGTATTCAATAATCCTCAAAGAATGAGTGGCAGTTTCGCAAAAAAAAAAACAAGTCCTGTTAATTAGTAAAGAGAATATTTTGACATAAAACGATCTTTTGATCAAATCTGCTTTTAGTAAAGTGCCACATTTGCATGTTTAATGTCTGTGGTTTAACGATTAATTTGAATTGAAATAGGATTTTAAAGGATTTCTTTTTGCACAAGAGGTAAAGCAATGCATGGAATTCATTTCAATACCTAAAAAGGTATTCATAAATATTTACTGAGTTTAGCAATTTTGCAATTTCACATCACCTAAAAAAAAAAGCAAACTGTCACTAGTATTTAGTATTTGCATTTATTCCCATTGTTACAACCGTGGTATGATCTCCGGTCAATATGCATACACTTATCGACACAATACGGGCAATTTGGAAACGCCAGACCTGCATGTCTTTGGACCATGGGAGAAAACCGGAGAACCCGGAGGAAACCCACCAAGCACAGGGAGAACATGCGATCTCCATGCATACAATGCGAACCTGAGGCAGGAATCGAACCCTGACCCTGGCGGTGCAAGGCTACAGTGCTAACCACTAAGCCCCCCCCCCCATTCGCAGAGGGAATATTATACAGTCTACTCGAAGGTAAAGAGGCATATAGTGCATATAAAAAAAGATGTGTTTCTCAGAGTAAGCACTTCACTGACTGACAGCACTGCGTTTAGATTCCAATGCAGCAGGTCGACGTCATCCTTAACACATTTATGCATTAATGCAACAGCTGAATATGCTCGTGAAAACATTACGTTTTGCAGTGTTGCTTCTCACCTTATGGACGAGGTTGTCTATGGCTTCCTTTAGCGAGAGGTTCTGCTGCAGTGATGGAGCCGCACTGATGGAGCTCAGGACAGAAAGCCGCTCGCTTTCCAGGAACTGCATTCTGTCCTCCAGGTGAGCCGTCCGTAAGGTCAGGACTACACACAACACCACGGAGAACGCCGACAGGACGAAGCAGGAGACGGTGTGTAGACAGTGGACAGGACCGCTGTAGGTCGCGCTCACCGGGGCACGCTCCTGCGGCACAGCCTTCGCGCGCATCCTGGTTGCTCTCGCGACTCGTAGGAAAAGTCTCCCAACAACAACAACAACAAACTACCAAAAAAAAAACCAACAACAACTGATATCTGAAACAAACTCGGGTTATAAAAAGCTCTCAGGTTAATTAGAAGAAAGAAGAAGAAGAAGAAGAAAAAAAAAGAAACAGAGAGAAAACCCCCGAGCGCTCTGATATCCGTCTGTATGCTGTGTGCTGGTGCTCAGTGCGCGAGCGCTGTTTAAACCGTTCCGCTCGCGACGATCTCGTGCCAACACTCTGGCCTGCGCACTTCCTGCCATTCTGAGCGCGTGCAACTACAGCGCGAGGACACAGCACTGGGAGCACAGAGGTTACAGCCCTACACTAACGAGCATTAGCACACAGCTTCTGATCGTCTGTCAGTCTGTCAGTATTAGCACACAAATGAATTTTACAGTATATACAGGCTCTATCTATCTATCTATCTATCTATCATGTATATACTGTACATTCATGGCCAAAGGTTCTGAGAATGACACACATATTCATTTTCACAAAGTCTGTTGCTTCAGTGTTCTTAGACCTTTTTGTCAGATTTCACTATGGTATACTGAAGTTTCATTACAAGCATTTCCTGAGTGTCAAAGGCTTTAATTGACAATTACATTAAGTTAATGCAAAGAGTCAATATTTTCAGTGTTCACCCTCCTTTTTTAAGACCTCTGCAATTCGCCCTCTGGGCCACATCCTGACTGATGGCAGCCCATTCTTGTCAATCAATGCTGGAAGTTCGAAGTTCATTATCGTAAGCAAGTCCACCAGGGAATGGTTAAAATGATACAAGGTTAAGGTTTTGGAGTGGCCTAGTCAAAGTCCTTACCAAATTTAGATGCCGTTTATGCTTGAAAAACCTCCATCCTGGCTAAATTGAAACAATTCTGCATAGAAGAGTGGGCCAAAATTTCTCCACAGTGACATGGAAGTCTCACTGCCAGCATCACCAACGCTTGATTGTCGTTGTTGCCGCCAAGGGTGGCACAACCAGTTATTGGGTTCAGGGGCAATTACTTTTTCACATAGGGTCAGGCAGGTTTGCACAGCTTTTGTCCATTAATAAATGAAATCATCATGTAAAAACGGAACTTTGTATTTACTCATTTTATCTTTGGGCAATATTACATTTGTTTGACGACCTGAATCATTTAATTGTGACAAATATGAACGAAAAAAAATAATAATAATAATAATAATCAGGAAGGGGCAAATACTGCACATTCTGTAGATTAATCACGTTCACCCCTGTACATATGGACCCATACCCTCATTGTTATTTACACATTGTTAGTTATTGTAAATATGCTACTTATACAGTTTTTAAATGCTGACTGCATTTCAGTGGCTATGTACATGTACTCTGCACAATCCAATCCAATCTAATCTAATCTCATCTCATCTCATCTCTCTATGTAGTTGACTAAAAGACCATGTGCAGGGGAGTGAGGTCAGTTTTGAAGAGTTGCTGGAATGAACTGAAATTCCAGCAACAATTTGCAAATAGAATGGAAAAATATATAATTAGTATAAAAGGGACCATGTTTCATTTCATCACATGGAGTGTGTTAATGATGTGATGGAGACACCCTGATACTGTATATACGCTCCAAGACAATAACAGCAGTCAAATATATTTTTTTCCATCAACAAAAAGAGACATCTTTGTAGAAAACCATGGGCATGTTTCATTAATAATTCCGCTTGTGATTTTGGATGAAGAAAAACAAACTTTGACATGGCCTATATGGAAATACAGTCATAAAGGAGCAACTATATATATATAAAGTAAATTACTCCAGGACCACGTGTAAATTTTATTATGTCTGGAGAGGACAGGGTTTAAAAACTTAATCGACTTACTTCCGAGTTCTAATGTTACTCATCAAACATGCATGATTAAGAGAATGTCGTAGAATTAAACAAAGGTCAAGGGCAAAATGTAAAAAAAAAAAACTACAGAAATTAAAGGAAGAGCAGTTGGTCTAATGTCTCTATAATGAAGTATACAGTATCATTACAGTTAATGATATTAATCTTAATAAACCTAGGACAAATTACAGCTCCTGTACGTATACTTAGCTAATTCACATAAAAAAGTTCTGTGCATCGAGTTTGGTTACTATTATCACAACATGAAACAATTTTGATGCTTTCCAGTTTAGGAGCTACAAACCTGTTTCGTTTTTCCTCCTAATTTACATCACATTTTCTGACACAGACATGTTATTATTCAGTCTGCTATAGAATCATTATTGGTATAATCTTGTACAGTGTGACAAGTAATAATCATAAAATATTCCAAAATTCATAAAAGCTCCAGTTTCTTGACACACGTCTGGTAAATTTCTGTTAATATAAGAAAAGAAAAAAAACGCAATAAATAAATGGAAATTAACAAAATGTTAGAACTGCTCCTACGGTGTGGGATCAGTTGGCTACATTATACATTTGCGGCATTTAACAGACAAAACAACAATCCAGAACAACTTTCTACAGAAGTGCTTTGAAGTTCCTATCAATAAACACATCCCCATACTGGTTCACTAGGTCAGGGACTAAGAGTAAATCAGTCTAAAATCCTCGTCGGGGAGGTTACTAGGGAGATTAGCATTTTTTAAATAACAAAATAACTTACATACCTGACAAAGCGGTAGGTCTTTAGTTGTCATTTGAAGACTACCAGGGGAAGTGCCAAGGCAGAGTTGATATCTTCCATGTCTTCCTTGTACCCAGAGAGATGGGTGGTCCAATCAAGCAGGACTAGAAGATTGGTTGGACCATGATGCAGTTGCAACATCTAAAGCTATAACATGAAGGATGTAGTAAGAAAAAAAAAAAAAAAAAAATCTAATCACACGTAGCACGTTTTGCTGCTATAATGCATTCTTATGTGGGTGTAGAAATGTTGGGTACCGCGTGGCACACAAACACCGCAGGTCAATAATGTGAATGTACTAACAGTTGACATCCAAGTGTCATGTATTTTTTTTCTCCCCAGAAGAATGAGATTATTATTAAGTAAGTTCAGTATTGGTGTTTTGTTAAAGGAGTAAAAAAGGAACAAAGAGAGAGACTGAAAAAATGATATACATACAGGTGCATCTCAATAAATTAGAATATAATTGAAACGTGGATTTATTTCAGTAATTCAATTCAATTATATAGGATCATTACACACAGACTGATATAGTTCAATTAATTTTCTATTAATTTAGATGATTATGGCTTACATCTAATGAAAACCCCAAATTCATTATTGGTCTTAAGTAATATTCCAAACAAGGATTTTGGGGGTTTTCATTAGTTGTAAGCCATAATAATCAAAATGAAAAGAAATAAACATTTGAAATCAGTCTGTGTGTAATGATTCTATGTATGAGTTTCACTTTTTGAATAGAATTACTGAAATAAAATGAACCTTTCAAAGATATCCTAATTTATTGAGATGTATGTTGAGAAATAAAGGTCATTTTATACTCTTGTGGCCATGTTCTTTTATTCTGCACAATCAAAAGTCCCAGTTTCACTTGAATGCCCCTTATTTATTCATTTATTTATTTATTTTTTAATTCAGTGAGTATCCCCACTGGACCTGCTAGATGTCAGTTCTGTTTGTGGGTTGGGAAATACTGCTTTCTGATAAATGGTTCTATAAATGTAAAAAAAAAAAAAAAAAAATTGGCGCAGCCCACAGCACACAACACTATTCTAGGCAATCAGCAACAGGGGTGTTTTCATTCTTGATGACCTTGCATACTAAAAGTGGTCAGCTCACGTATTTGGGGGTGGAGCTTCTGGTGGAGCACTGACTGTAGTGGGGTAATGATTTGGCAGGTGAGTTCAAATAATCTGGCTGCGTTCCATTCCAAAGTGTACTTCACAGGGGGCTCCCTACTCCCTGCTCCCTGCGCAAGGAATTTTGGTTATGAGAACTTCCCTTGACAACATTCCACCATTCGGAACACCAGCGCAGACGTCACTTCCTGTGCGTTACCCTGGCAACATAATCTGTGGAGATTTCACACTACGGAAATGTATCAAAACTGATACCATTATGAAACATATACTATTAAAATGTGTAAACAAATTATTACATTCATTTACAACATGTACATAGATTTTATTTTTTACAGATTACTAGCCTATATAATACTAAGGACTTTAAAACTTTAATTATTGTGTCCCATCAATAAAATGTCATCCTCTATAATAATGACAATAGATGTACTGTATGAATCTCTTTTTGAGCTCCTTGTTTTTGTTCAACTAGGTGCAGTGACTGATGGGAAATCTTTCATATCCACTTTCGGTGAAGTGAAGACCTGTTGTTCACTTGTTTGTAACTGATGTTCCCGAACTGCATGCGAGAATGGTCGTGGGTGTACCTGGTTGCTGAGTGGAGCGAATCATAGTGTAAATACTGATCCTAATCTCCCTACCATAATATTAATCTATGGGATCCATTAACATTTTATCTTTTAACTTTCCAGCAACAAAACCCAAACTGCTTACAGTATATGAAAATCTACTGTAGAATTCAATATTATAAGCTATTATTGCAAAAGGCACATTAATATTTAGAGTATTTTTCAGATTTTTTTCAGATATTTACATTGCACTCAGATTAAGGTCGAGCCTACACACTTGGTTTAAGTTCGAGCTTCAGATGGACAAATCTAGATCAAATAAATAATGTGTCTATGTGTCTGCAAACTCCATGACCACAAAGGTCCTGGAATTTATTTTTTTCCTTTTTGAAAAGTGCCTGCATGATTCTTTAGAGAGAGAGAGAGAGAAAAAAAAAAATATATATATATATATATAAACGGTTCATTAAGAAACCCAGATTTCAGTGAAGAGGATGTAGGTTTGTTTACAGAAGGTATAATGACATTTAAAACAAGCCATTTGAGGTTTGCACAGTTCATATATTCCACAAAATGTTGCTGGACAGCAAAATATCAGGATCTGCTAACATTGCCCACATTGAGTATTTGTGGTTTTTGGCACATTTGTGTGCAATTCATTAAAAAAAAAATGAAATAAACACAAAAACCCTACCAGCCATCGTACAATAATCGTGTTATCTACTTGTTCTGTGTTACTCGAGATACAGACTGGAAATTCTAAAGTGTCTTTAATTTAGCGGATGGGTAGTTAATTAATGTTAACACCAACAGAAGATCAAAACTAAACCATTGTAAGGAAGCTTAAAAAAGTATTCCTATTGCTGGCATTTAAAAAAAGAAACTGATATACTAATGCGTTTAAATTCCAGTAATCCAACAATGCTCAGCTCGAACACCTAATCTCAAACTTGCAGTGTGATTGATCTGCAAGTTATGCAGATTGCATCATAATGAGCTTAGCAGATATTTCATTTTGTCTCTCAAATCAGATCCTGGTGTTGGACTGTGGCGCCATCTACAGGACACCAACAGGCTGAGCCACCTCGCTCATCCATCCATCATCCATTTAAGCCATCATCACAAACATTAGTCAGCTGCAATGACCTGTGACTTCACATGATCGGGAGAGTGCTGTAGGGAGAACTTATGGTCTTAGGGACCTGGTGAGAGGCACACCCAAATGCACAAACACACACACACCCACTCAGACACTACTGACAATCTGGAAACACCAATCCGACTATGATACACATTTTTTATTAGGACTGTGGGAGAAAACCCACCCAAGCAAACCCAAGGGGAGAACCAGCAAACTCCATGCACACAAACCAGTCTCCTGAGTATAGAGGTAATTTTGAGAAATAATCTCTCTCTCTCATATACATATCTATATATCTATATATCTATATATCTATATATACACACAGTATATAATTTTTTTTAAATGATTAAATAAAGGAACATCTTTTTGGAGGCCATGCTCACTTCAGGATTAACTAGCTCTGAATACAAATTTGCCCAAGTAGCATATTCACTAAAATAAAGTGATGTTTTTTTTTTTTTATTAAGACAAACCCTACTTATTATAGATTAAGTTTCTGATAGGATGAGGTGTAAACCCAGAGTCACACATGACCACACAGAAGTAAGCTACAAAAACTGGCCAATCTATTAATCCTGACTTTTTAAAACACAAAGAATTACTGAATTCTTGAAACGTTATTAAACAAGTACATCCTTTATTCCTGACTTAACACATCGACCCTCTAAAAAAGATCCATCACAATTATTGATTGTCTGAAAATGTAGTAAAGTTTAATTAACACTAAATCACAAAATAAATATGTACATTATGCAATCAGGCAACTCTGAAAGAGAAAATCGGCAGAACTCTTCTTCTGACATTCTTATATCGAAGCAAAGCACCGACAAGCAGTTTGGTAGCTGCAGGCATTTTATTCACACTTAGCCGTATTGCTGCGATAAAGCAGACTGATACAGTCAGCAGGAGTCTCCGTGGGAGGTGTAAAAGAGTCAAACTACTGATCAAAAGGTCACTTAGTATCACTCTCTTCCCCAAGTGGGGTGAAAAACGGGTGACTGATGGCCTCCTTCAGGGTGATGCGCTTGGACACGTCGTACTCCATCATCCTCTGCAGCAGGTCGAACAGCTGCTCGTGTTCTGAGCTCTTGGACGACATGTATTGCTGGAAAGGCATTCGAGACAAGTTTATGGTTTAATCGCACCGGTTACACTATTAGCACTCCGAGAGGTCATCTGTAATAGCAGAGTTTTAAAGTAGCGTTACCTTGAGAGGCTTGCAGTGCTTCCTCACGTATCTCCCTGATGAGCTGTACTCGTCCCAGTCCAGCTTGCCATGATGAACATAGCGCCGTTTCCTGGAACCAAAACCAGATTCATTATCAAACTGCTCACATTCATTCAATCCTGAAATCATGCATGCTTGTAGGTAGCCAATTAATCCAATGATTAATACTTAACCTTTAAAAGGGACCCATTATTCAAAATTCACTGTCATTTTTAGACATTCAGATGGGTAAAAAAAAAAAAAAGTGACGGGAATAATAATAATAATAATAATCATCCCCTGCTTCACCTTTTGTTCTATTTTATTTTTGTAATTGCTGGATTTTAAACAAGCCAATCAGGTTTCCCCCTAATGTGACCACATACAAGAGCTGCCCCTCCCCCAGGTTTGCGCTCTGGTGAGGTGGAGTACTACACTAGTTAATTTACATAGACAATGAAACGGCACATTTGGAAGAGGAGTGAAATAAGGGAGTTTCATGCATTATGTGAGTGCTATTTCAGTTGGAGCTTGAACACACACACACACTTAAGCAGACGTCTGACCTGAGTTCTTGTTAAAAAAATAGTAAAATATGGGAGCTTTAAAATTTTCCTATCTGAATAGCAAGCCACATACTGGTTTTCGATAAGCATTTGGAGTACAGAAAGCCCCGACTTACAAACATTCGAGTTACAAATTTCTGCAGATACGAACAAACCACGGTTCTACGAACATTAGTAGTTGAGAACAAATTGCAGAAGTAGCTCATGTGTATTGTACAAAAAGACACTGCAGCGCACCAGATACCAATATTTACAATATATATATATATATATATATATATATATATATATATATATATATATATATATATATATATATATTTTTTTTTTTTTTTATTTTTTATTATTATATATATATATAATTTCAGTGTTTAAGTGAATGTATAAAATGTCTAAAGTCCGGTATATCATATGTGTGTGTGTGTGTGTGTGTGTGTGTCAGAGAAAGTAATCAATCCGAGAGCACAATGATAGAAAACGTCTGTCCTGTAAAGCTGTCCTGATGGTGAAAAATCCTAATTTGAGAAAATCCTCAGCAAAACAGCGTTCACAGTCCAATATGGTGGAAAAGAGCTCTGAGACAAAATGCCGTCCGGGATTCCCCTCGCGATGTAAAGGCTCAGAGATGACACTGTTACATTTCACTGTGAGATTAATTTTCTTAGGCGTGGTTACAATGTTTGGCCACATGATGGGAGTGTAGGGGAAACAGGGACAGAGATTTAATCAATTGGATTGGTATGCATTACATTGTATATATTCGTGTACAAGACTCACTTCGTCGGACTTAAGAACAGATCCGACCTACGGATGTGCGCCTGGGACGGAAGTCGTTCATAAGTCGGGGACTACCTTTTTTTTTTTTTTCCCCCCCCAAATATATTTATTGGCATTTAACAAAGATACAACATCGGGGACTACCTTTAATATTTGTCACACTTAAATGATTCAGACCATCAAACTAATTTCAGATAACTTGAGTAAATACGAAATTTATTAAAGCGCTAATAAGTGCGACCAACAGAAGTCTCAGAGACTAATATAACCTGAGTGCGGATCATTTCTGACTCACCCTCGTGCATAGACACAGCACATTTTTTTCCACTGTATCAAATGCCTTATTTATGTGAAAATTAGCCCTTTGATGAAGTGAATCAGAGTCTCTAGAGAAACCTGGAGATCTGACTTGCCAAAACTCTACAACAAAATACAACAGTTTAAGTTTAATCTTGAAACGGTTAATCTTCAGACTACCTTGTTTGCTGGAGCATGTGTGCTGGTATTGGTCCTAGTACTCTTTCCATCATGGCCAGATGCTCCTTGCTGTCATGAGTCTGTACCAAAAACAATATCAGTAAAAAAAAAAGTCTGCACTTCTCAGGCGGCATTAATGTTCAGGACAAACGGCTGGACAGCTGTGATGAATTTACCTGAAACAGTGTTAATCCTAGATAGTACTCGATCAGAATGCATCCCAGACTCCAAACATCACACGCCTGATTCCAGCCCAGCTCTAACAAAGACAATAGTGTGTAAAAGATATGAGAGTCCTATAATTTTGCTGATGTTCATTCTTGAGAAGAAATACGGTAACGGAAGGAGCATCTCACCTAGGACAACCTCGGGCGCTCTGTAGTGACGTGTCGACACCACTGAAGTGTGGTGCTCGTGGTCGTACGTAGCGTTCCCGAAGTCGACGACCTTCACGTCGACGTTCTTCAGCGTCCTCTCATCCCGCTTCTGTAGAAGAGAGAAGAAAAAGAAAAAAAAACAACAACCAATCAACCAACCAAACAAACAAACAAAAAAACACTTCAGCATGGCTTGACCTCCAAATTTCACATTCTCGTGCCTGCCTGTGAGCTTTACTCACCAACTTGGCATTGTATTCTATGTCACAGTCTGAATCCACAAACAGAATGTTTTCGGGTTTCAGGTCGGTGTGTGTTAGCTTATTCTGATGAAGAACTACAAAAGAACACAATCAAAGGATAAAGAAAGCATCACATGTTGCTTGCTTTCACTTTAACAGTTTGTGAAACACTCATTTCGGTATCGTACTCACATTGAACAGCTCTAAAGATCTGAAACGCCATGCGTCTGATGTGGTCGACACTAAAAGGCATGTAGTCGTTCTCCTTCAGGAAGTCGTATGTGCTCAGCCCCAACAGCTCAAACACGATGCAGATGTGACCGTGATGGTCAAACCAGTCCAGCATCCTCACGCACGCACTTAAAAAAAAAAAAAAAAAAAAAAAAAAAAAAAAATTTGCTTTGTGCGTTTTATGACAAACTTGTTGTATTCATCTTCTTGTACATCTAGCGACTTAACTTACAACTGATTTTCAGAATCCAAAACATTCATCTGTTTCAGCACCTCCACCTCGATGAGAGCTGCTTCACGATAGCGTTTCTGACTTTTGATGACCTTCAGGGCCACCCTGATGCCGTCTCTGCCAAGACAGCCATGAATCTCGGGTGAAACCATGTTCGGGGTGAAAATGTTTCATGTTTCATTGACAGAAAGAGCTTACTTTGTATGGTCAATACACTCCACTACTTTTCCAAAGGCTCCTTCACCTACAGTGCTCACAACCTCATCTAAAAAAAATAAAAATGAGGATAAAGACAATACAGTCAAGAACAACTTATAAACAACATGATTTTTTTTTTTTTTTTTTTAAAGGCAGCTACCAAAACTGGGCATACGCTGCAAGAATTCAGGTTGGATCTTATACTTAAGGATTAAATTATCAGTAACAAGATTTCTTAATTTTTGACATAATGGATCACGTTACATAAGTGGCCTTGTACTATAACTCATTATTATTATTTTAATTTCTACAATAGATTTCATTTGATTAAAACATGAAGACAACTAATCAATTAAAATGACACAGGTAAGATATACTGCACCCTCTTGCGTCATTAGATATTATTGTCCCTGGTTTAGATTATAACGTAATACAATTTTAATTCCATTTTAAAAAATTCAAAAGGAGTGACTCAGGAAAGAAAGAGAGAAAAAAATTATATTACGCTTTAGACTTTAAAGGGGCAGTTTAGGTTCTTTCAAATCTGTTTTAAATGTAAATTGAGGTGCATGTAAGTACACTACCACAGGTCTTGTTCGTTAGAAATTTTCCTGCTATGCACACCGACTGTGAAGTTTGTCAGAACGCGAGTACAATGCGAGTCATCGAGCTCCTGCAGTTCCACTGAGCTAAATCACGTTCATGTATTTCAAAGCTAAGTTCAGCTAGTTCCAGAAAAAGTAAGCAGTTACATTTGTGCGTAACTTTGAAAGACACCAACTCGATTAAGCTCAGCGAGTCTCAGCTGAACTTTGGAATGCGATTTTGGACGGAATGACGGTTGTGGAATCTGAATTTGACTACTGATTGCAGTTAAACCCCGACTTTTTAAGTCCCTTTTTAACATTTAAGTCACGAATTTCCTTAAATACAAACGTACTACGATTGAACCAGAAGTAGAATCATGGCCCATTTGTATAGGCAGAAATTCGTAACTACCTGTGATCAGAGTCAAATTGCATTCCGAAGTTATAAATAGACTGCAGTGTCTCGGATACCAATATACCAGACTTTTACAGACATTTTATATATTCACTTAAACTTACAAATTGAACATATTGGTACCCGAGACACTGCAGTCTATTTCTACCTTTGGAATGCAATTTCACTTGAGTTCACTTCACGGGGTTGGGAGGGCGGAGTCCAATACAGTGAAGAACAGCTCTTAGACAAAATGGCGTCCAGGATTCCCCTCGCCATTTAAAGGCGCAGAGACAACACAGTTATATTTGACATGTGAGATTCATTTCCTTAGGCACGATTATGGTTTTTGGCCACAGGATGGCAGTGTGGTGAAAGGAGGGCCGGAGATTTAATCAAGTGGATTGCTACTGCTTTAGATTGTGTATTCGTGTCAAAGGCGTACGAGACTCGCTTTGTCGGACGTAAGAACAAATCTGACTTACGAACATGCTCCTGTACTTATATCGTACTCATGCTCTGTGTGACAAACTTCACAGCCAGTTTGCAGAGAAGAGTATAAAGACCAAAACCTGTGGTAATGTACTAATATTCATTGTCATTTTGATTTAAGACCGACTTGGGGGAGAAAAAAAAATTATCCCTTTAAGGACTGTTTAAACACGCAGCATGGTACCTCATTGGTAAGCTCTAAGATATTCCAGCTGTTCTATAAAAGAAAAAAAAAGAAAAGAAAAAAAATCACCCCTACCCACCATCTCCCAAACATTAGACACAGAACAGACAGAGAAAGATACGTGTTCTGTACATCTTGCTCTTATCACTTGTCCTTTGTGATAGATCAGGTGACCTTCGTCATCATCTTCACAACTCCTGCTTCTTTTCCGCCGATGACTTTTCTGGAACGGGGTAGGGGGAGGGGTTTGACGTTCACAGACACCACCATCATCATCACCACCATCAAACACCAGTCAGAACCAGTCCCGAACGCGCCATTCATTCATTCAGCAAGGAGGGTTGGCGATGGTGAGGGAAGGGCGGAACGAGACGTGTTCGGGAAACCCACAGCAGACCACGATGGCGATGGCGGCGGCAGGAGCCATTTCAAATTCAGTCCCGAGAAAACGGCAAAGGGCCAACATAGTGTGTGTTACACAAGAAAAACATGGCAACAACATTTTCAGACAAGAGATTTGGAATTAAATGCAATAAACATTAGACCAAAGTCAGACCGGATTTCCCAAAAGCAACACATGACCTCTTGAGAAACCTGGACCCTGACCCATACAAACTGGATACTCAGTAAAAAAAAAATTTTTTTTCATTTTCTTATCCCTCCATTATAAAACCAACCTGTGGTAGAAATTGCATTTAAAAATGTTTTCAGAAATGTGTGCTAATTCTACTTTTGCAATACACCTTCCTTTAAAAAAAAAAAAAAAAAAAAAAATCCAGGACACACTGTACCCTAAAGCCAAGAACGTGATGAGTGTTTACCGAGTGTGAACGGCTGGCATGGTGCTTGGAGTGCTGATGTTCTCTGCTGCCGCACTTAGCCAGGGATTTGCTGTAGTTGTGCCAATGCCTGTCCCTGTCCTGCTTCTTCTCAGGAATGCCTCGGTCGGTCGCTCTCTTCTCATGTCCCAGTGTCTTCAGACCGGGCTCTGGCGCGCTCCGCTCGGTGTACTCCAGCCCCCTAGAGCTTTTCTTGCACCTGCACAAACAATACAATCCACAGTCGTGCAAACGATACAAAACGCTCGGTACTTTTTCTTCCTGGCCGATCTGCAGAGCTGCCATGTGGGGACGGAGCGTCTCTACTACGTATGTTCGTCTCTACCTCAGGACATGAGTGCACGTCTCTCGGGTTTTTGCGCAGTTAATTACTTCTTTCAGCGGGCGTGCGAGGAATGTGCCATCCTGCCCTGCCCGATGTCAGAAAGCATCGAGTGTCTCTCGAGAAGCGAGGGATCCTTAACGGGGGCTAAACTTAGAGCGAGCCCTAGAGACACCGCTTGTGGGAATGTGCACGCCTCCACTTTTTACACATAGCCATGTGTTAACCTGTCAGTGTTGTAACAGAACAACCTTAAACAGAATGCCTCAGCTGCTGCTCATGCCGACATCTCATTTGAGTGTATTCACTCAAATCATTAGTGCAACTTGAACAGAAGCTGATTTACTTTAGAAAAACATAATTATTTGATCACTTTGCTGTTAGGGATGGGAATCACAAGGTACGAGCTCTCATATATATGATGCATCCCGTCTGTAAGTTTTGTCCTATTTGCACGGGATGAGCACCCAAAACAAAGCCTTCATTCTTTGTGGAAGATGAATAAAAAGGAAATAAAAATAAAATAAAAACCTTAAAAAATAATAATAATTCATTATATACGACACCAGACAAATCACAGACGTGCTGATTCGTACAGGACTAATATCATCACAGGAACTCTGTGTTCGGCGGAATGTGCCAAGTCATATGTGGGGGAATTTTTACTTTACAAACAACGGATATGGCCGATTCTCATGGGATTAAAATCACAGACAACCTCAGCGATTATAACAAATCACACAAGGTCCTCAGGTAAGACTAATCCTGTGCAAATAGGATCAAGTAATCCCCTCCTTAAATGTTCACGGAAACGACTGCAGTGAGCTCCGTGACACCTCGAGTGGGGTGGTCATACACAGACATTACGCCATTAAAATTTTTTCTTGCGGCTAAGAGTTTCATAAATGTTAATCGTCTTTACACATTCATTCTACAAGAAACCTCACCAGAGGTCCCGGTTTGACTTGAACGCCTTTCATATAGTTCCAACCTGGAAGTTATCTTTCAGTCTGAAGGAAACTTCTGCTTCTCTGTCACAGGAGTCTCTAAAATGTCAGTGACAGTTAATTTTGGCAAAGGCTTACGCGAGACTTCATCACAAGGACAGTAATTTTTAAGTACCGGATTAATCTCCACAGTATTTACACCATGTATTAAAACAAACCTAAATATACATGACGGAAGATGACAAGTGTAGCTCGACACTTTCTGCTTGTAAAAAGGCTATAAATAAGTAGGGAATAAAATGACGGTCAGAAACGAGGTGATGATGTGCCGCCTGACACACAGTCGACGTGGATTGTTTTACTATGTCCAGACGTCTTACAACCAAACAACTAAGGCAAACATTTAGCATTTTATTAAGTAAAGGTTGCAGAATTGTGCAATTAACCCATTTACAGTTACAGTCAATGATGTGGAATATCTCAAACAAGCTTGGAGCAGTCATGACCTCACCAGTATCTTTTCTTTTTTTACTCTCATGAATATGTGCAGCATGTAATGTCTGGTTGGAGTAAACCTAAACCAAATAACTTAATCTAAAGCACTGTTTAATAAATGTTTAAAAATCATCTTCAAAACAGCTTCATCATAGCCAGAACAACATAATTATAAATAAATTTATTCATAGGCCTGGGCAGTGGCGACTCAGGTGTCTGAGGCTCTGGGTCGCTGATCAGATGGTCGGGGGTTCAAGCCCAATCAGTGCTGGGTTGCCACTGGCCGTTAACCTGATGCCCAAAAATATCCAGTCACCGAGATGCAGGATGTCATCAGTGCCGGTCTCAGGCCTGAAGAAATGGGTGAGTTGCGAAAGCAAGGGCATGTGGAGTAAAAATCTGTGCTAATAACTTGATCAAATTATCTGATGTGGCAACCCTGAGAAAGAGAGAAGGCCAACGGAAATGATAAATCATTAATGGATTAATGATTCATGAGCTTAAATTACACAGAGCATGCAGCATATGGTTCTGGAGAGTGAGCAGTTACTACAAAAACCATAAAATATTAGGAAAAAGTAATATTAGAAATATAATCCTGTGATTTATTATTAATTGGATTCAAGAATTCAACAACCATTGGGTCCAAATACGGAATTAGCATGAAACGTTGTACAGAATAAAAAAAAAAAAAAAAAAATCAATCAATAATTGATTCAGTGATGTGTCACGATTCTTTTGTATAGCACTTCATGTATCACCACTCTAACTACAAAATAGATATTTTATAATGAATTGTTAATTAATATTTGGAAGCAGTGAAATATTGCACTCAAGTTATAAAATAAAAACAAATCAATCAATAAATATATGCTGTCTACACAGAACTTTCAACTCTTGTAAAAAACAAGCAAATTGTATATAATTATTTTTTTCTGTTAAATTGCCCCTTGGGGATATATAAAGTGTTTCTGAATTTAAATTTCACTATTTTGGAATCCTTAAAGTAAATAAGATGTTGAACATAAATAGAATGTTAACGATAATAAATTAAAATCGGATATAAATAATAATTAATAATACATACATGGCCAACTACAGTACTTCATTATGAATGCATTAGTTTGCACACATTAGTTTATACAATTAATAATAATAATAATAACAATATCAGTATAAGGTAAATATCAAGTTTTTTTAGGTCGTTTGAAATTAAATGCATAGTTTACAGTACAGAATGTATTGCTGTTAAAGGTTTTATTGCTCTCAGTCTTAACTCACATCTAGTATACTTCTCTGCAGATGTTCATCTCTTCTCGACACTCTGTGTATCAGCTAGATTCAATGCAAAATTTAAATTAACTAATATGTATAGCAAGTTTAATCCCAATTAAACCCGTACATGCCTGCCTCGTCCCTCGACCTAGACAATGTTTGTTGGACTTACAAACAAACTGGACTTACGAACAAGCTCTCGGAACAGAACTCGCTTGTATGTAGGGGACTTACTGTATTTCACTTTTTTTGCATGTATGTGTGTGTGTGTGAGAAACATTTACCTTACTCTGATAAAATTTTAAATTATATAAATGTATGTGATGATGAATTATGCTGCTAGAGCGCAAGACAGAAATACAATGGTTTCATAGATGCACACTGAGGGACACAGAGAGCAACTGATTGGCTAAACTTTAGAAATTCGTACTCCAATGAGGAGAAGACCCTGTCCAGTTGAAGGGAGTACCTTTCGTATGTTCTGTAGTGATGGTTCCGTCCTGGTCTCCCGTTTCTCTCACTGCCGTGAAAGTCCCTCTTCGGGCGCTTGTGAGCCTCGACGCTCCTGACGTCGTCGTCGTCTTCTTTTTCATCCTCCCAGCACCACTCCTCCGTCCTGCGTCCATCAGGACAGCGCATTCGCTTCGAGCGTCGCATGTGTCCTGCCAAAACAGGGAAAGAAACACAGAAGTAATAAAATGTACATATACAACACAAAACTCTACACCAAGGCCATTACTTGCCCAGGAATGGTTGTAAAAACAAAAAAATAAAAACCCAAAACAAGAGACAACTGTCTGGTATTAACTTTCATGAGCTGAGTGACGACTTCAAGGCTATAGGTTACAGCTTCAATCTGAAAACCCTGATTTATTAAGTATCACTCAGCACAATATATTTAACACAACACACTGATACAGAAATAATTACCTGACATTTCAGACTTTTTTTTTTTTTTACTTTTTCCTCCGACAACACTTGGGTGAACCTGTTTTACTTAAGACCAAATTAGAAATTATTGAAGTCTTCATG
Organism: Clarias fuscus; assembly: GCA_030347435.1. NCBI lineage: Eukaryota > Metazoa > Chordata > Actinopteri > Siluriformes > Clariidae > Clarias > Clarias fuscus. The sequence continues at coordinate 5,068,816 of CM059230.1, read as the reverse complement.
TTTATAACACACATCAACTGAGACCTACAACACTTCTGCGTTGATTGTTGATTATTATTAATCAACGCAGATTAGGGCGGAGTTGTACGCGCAGCTCCGCCCACATTTGAACGCCCACGTACTACCGTTTCCTGCGAATGGAGTGTGCGGTCAACTCGCTGCTGCTCCACACACTGCTCCAATGTTTTGGCAGATATATTATTATTATTATCATTATTATTATTTTTAATATTATGTATATATTATCACCTCACAATATGACATAGAAGGTAATGATGCTGCCTACTGTTACACAGTGAGAGATAACAGTTTCTATAATATACATGGTGTCCCAAAACATGTGACATCATTTGAATTATTAAAATTATTATTGACGTATTCAAACTGATTTTACAACCAGTTTCACAAAGCTTCAATATGCACCCCGTCTGCGACATGTACCCAGGTCAAGTTGGTAGTCCAGATACCGCCAAATACGCTGTACCGTAACATTCTCTAGCACCTAGATGATTCTCTAAGATTATTGAGGATGTATCTGTATCTGCCATTTAACCGTATCTGATGTCTGCATATCGAGGAGGTGGACCTGCTGGTGGGATCTGGTGTAGTAAGAAGACTGGAGCTGAAGACGCTCAAATAGTGCGATCTTATGAGACATCATTCAACAATTCTCTCCAACTCACAATAACCAACAGCCCTGCGTCATCTGTGGAGACCTTCAACTCCCTGAGAAAATCTACTGTAGTCTACTATACAGACCTCCATCTAGATGCTGAGTGGTACTGAAAGGGAAACATGTTGAGAAGAAAGGGCGTGTGAATGTACCGGATAAAGCAGACAGAGAGTGACAAAGACTAAGCAAGTCAAGACAAGATCATGTCAGTGATGCATTAGAGGTTTTTAAGGTAGACAGGTCTGGAAAAACCATCTTTAATTAAGAGGACAAGAAGTCATGGAATAATGAGACCAACAGTTGGTGATAATTTACCCAACCTACTGGATTCCAACCAATGTTAAACAACAAAAAAAGAAGGAAAAGTAGAAGCCCAGCCGTCGTTGTCTTTCTGCGCTAACTGAGGAAATACAGTCTGCTACAGACACGAGCTGCTCTTACAGCTCTACACTGCAATCACTGAATCGGTCATGTGAACATTCATCAGCGTCTGGTTTGGTGCAGCCACAAAACAGGACAGGAACAGCCTACTCTTCAAGAATCAGGAAATGGGCAAGAAAAAAACCAAAACCAAAACCAAAACAAACACTACAAACTGCTCACACCCTGAACACAAGTTTTTCCACCTCCTCTCTTCTGGCAATGCACTACAAAACACTGTACAGCAAAACTGCCAAGCACAGAAGGAGTTACTTTAACCTCAAGCCATCACCCTTATTAAGAGTTCAATTTGATTATACACCGATCAGCCATAACATTATATATCCACCTAGCCATCACAATCAGGTTCTTCTTACAGTAGCTACATCTCCACAGAGAGCTCCCAAAGCAAAAGGTATCAGTCAGGAGAAGGCTACGGGGAATTAGATATACCATGGAACACTCCAGGCATTTCTGGGAAGTACTCTGAACACGTAACAACAATCTCCCGTATTCTTCCTATGTCTGGCTATGGGGTAGGGTGAAGGAAAAACGTCCAAGCCAGACATGTTTGAAATCTCCCAAAACCATGTGGGAAACTGTGTTATGGTATGATGAAACCAAAGTTGGTTTCAAACTACTTGGCCATAATTCCAAAAGGTATTTTTTGTTCAAAAACTACATTGAACATCACCAAAATAACAGCATTACCACAGTGAAGCATGGTGGTGGCAGCATCGTGCTTTCAGGGCTGCTGGAACTGGGGCCTTAATCAAGGTGGAGGGAATTATCAACAGTTTCAAAATACTAGTCAATTTTGGCACAGAACCTTCTAAAGCTGAATATGATGCGGAACTTGATAGCTGATAGACTCCTACCAAAAAAGAAAAATAATCACTAAAATAAGTACTTCAACAACATATAAGTAACACTAACACTAAAATATTTCATTTTGTTTTTCAGTTAAGTTGTACAGGTTAGAAATCACATTAAATATTTTTTTATAATTATTTTTTAAAACAATTTTTATATAATTTTCTATACATTATATTATATAAATATAATATATTATATTTATACATTTTTTTTTATAATATTCTTTTATAAATTCTGAAATGATTGATCTTGGTTTCATGTTTTACATCACAAAAACCTGGCATTTTAACAGGGGTGTGCAAACTTTTTTTTTTATATATCCACTGTACTCTGACTATTTTATTTTTATATATTTATTTAAACCTGTATATAACTATTAAAATGTTGTGTAAAGTGTCTTGTCTACAACAAATGAGAGCCAGAAACTCTCATTCCAGCTAGCAAACAATTAGCAGTTAGCATGTTTGCTAATTATTACTACAAATACAACCTAAAATTATACAAGCGTATACAATTTATCAGTTAACTTGCACACAAAAATAACTGTTTTGACTTTTTATGAGATTTTGAGCTAGTTAAATGTTTTACATTTACGTTAACTAGCCTTCTAGCTAGCTTCAGTTGTCGGAAGCAGAACTGGAACTTGCTAGCCGGGTTAGCTTGAGCTCGCCGATTTGCTCCCAGAGATAAAAAAAACAACAAAAAAATACAAAATTAAGCATATAGTCACCTCAGCTTTAAATATCCCTAAGTCGAACAAGAGTTTATGACAATTCGTGAAAAGTCACACGACACTCCCGGGAACGAACCACAGCTCGTAATAACTCTGGCTGACACCCAAACTGCAGCCCACTTTAGCACCGAGTGCACTAGGTAGGGTGTATAAGCCCTGATTTATAATAACTCAGCGTAGTGCACGTATACAGGGCAGGCAGGTGATTCTGCCCCCAGCCTTACCCTGACTTAAATTCTATTACAAAAGTCTAAATATGAGTGGATATAGGTGGCAAATTATTTGTTTTTCAGTATTTCTTTTTGAAATTGTTATACTCTTTAGAGCATCTTTAGACACATTAGGGTTAATGCATTCTTTACATTTCTGGTCGCAAGAATCACAACAAGGAAGTAAATAAATAAAAAGTGTATTTCATAAAGTAAAAGTATATTCATAAATTAACAATAATTATAATTCAATTATAATGTTAGGTAATTATATATCTGTCGAAATACTGGAGCAGGAGAAGGAGTGGCAGCAAGTTGACCGCACACTGATATGTGGCACAGTTACTTACACGTGAGTCCTTAAGAAATGTATAATAATAATTACTGTATAATATTAATAATAATAAGAAGAATCCAAGCATGCATGCATTCACATAAATTAATGAATAAGTGTATCAGGCACCCAATTAACATGCAATGTTCCCAAGTACTCACCTATCTAATGTATTCCCAATAACCTGTGACCACTGCCCGTTACTGTCCCCCTGCTTAAACACATCATCTGTTATACTGAACTTCCAGCCTCCTAACACACAGTATGACTGATGATCAATCCCTGCTGTATGATATCACCCAAATGAGTATGGGTTCCCTGTTGAGGCTGGTTCCCCTCACGGCATCTTCCTGTTGTCAACTCGGGGATATTTCCTCACACTTTTCAAACGCATTTCCATACGTTTTTGATTTCTGTAAAGCTGTTTTGCGGCAAATTAAAAGTGCTATATGAAATGGATTGAAAACTGAATTTAAAAAGAAATGACATGGGTAGATTTCCTCAGTAGTGAGTTTCTTTCAGGTAATAATGGAGAACAGATTCTCTGGAGAAAGCCATGAAGACCAGGAGGGAACTGAACAGCACGGTGTGGGGCAGGAAGCTGGTGTACGTGGGAGTAGTTCCTCAGTGGAAAGAAAACATGGACACCAGTCCTAATGTAACAGGATATGTTTTATATGAAGCTTGTAACTCTAGATCCTTGTTTTGGGCTTTTTTTTCCCCCTGTATGCAAATGCTATATGTGGTTTAACCTGCACAGCTGCATCGGCAGACCCGTGGCACCATTACACCATCAACCATGACTGCACCAACATCTGCACATAGTGTATCAATGGCATACACGGTGCCAGCTGTTGACACAGTTCAAGGGTCTGTCAGGGAAGAATATTAATAACTGACTGTGGTTTGTATGCATGAAAAAGGAAAAAAAATAAATTAAATGTCCATAAGGAATATTTTTCTGAAACCAGAGGAAGAAATGAACAGTCAAAACTTTGCTACATTCTTTTTTTTTCCATTAAGTTGTAAATGAGCGCGATAGTTAAAGAAGGGAGGTCCAGCAGTTGCAGGGATTTCATCATAAACTCATGCTACAGCCGGAAACACGTCTTATTGACATTGTTGGAAATGATAAATATTTGAAAGTATTATTCAGATTGCTTCTTGACAAATACACGAATCATTTCTTTTATAGACCATAAGCAGACTATTAATTTCAGAAATATGAACTGATCATAAATCTAAATATACAAAAAAGAGGGGGAGGGGGGGGGAATCATTATTAAACTTAAATATTAGCAGAAGCAAGTTTGCTGAAGAAATCAAATCATTAATATTAAATAAACAATTTTTCATTTAAATAAAATCACCTTTTTTCCCTTCTTTTTTTTAAATAACACATTTCCCTAAGTCAAGGTGCTTGGCCCCAGTGTCAAGTGCACCCTGATTCAAACTGCATTGTATGTGGCTTGCAGGAAACATGTTGCAAATTTCCCTTTCACCTGATGGTGGCAGCAGACTGTGTCAACACGACAAAGATTTGAAGAGCCTCTTCTGTCTCTGACTAGATAGATAGACAGATGAATTCCAAGTATCCAGCAGCAATAAAAAAGAGACGGTAACATAAAGACAGGCTGTAGGTTTTGTGATGGCACACTGTATATATAGTCAGTAGACACAGAGTAATGTGACCAAAAGCTACTAGTGCAACAATAAGAACAGAAAGCTACAAGGCCTATAAATCACAAAGTTACAATAATTCATCATTTAACCCTTACGTAAAAAAATATGGCAATATATTAAATATAAATATAAATATAAAATAAAGATAAAATTACATACATTAAGATATAGATCTGAATATATTTTAATATCTTTTATATTTCTCAATATGAAAGGCGGCAATTCCTTATGTATTTTTCAATTTATTGTAATATTTTTATGCAATATATTTTTATTCTGTGTATTGTGAATATATTTTTGAATATGAATATCTTTTTTTTTCCTGTCAATTATTAGTTAGTATCAGTTAGTGTAACAACGAGGAGTATTAACATTATAAAATCTAGCGCATTATACACTAGGTCAGAACACTGAATCATTTAATATATTAACAGTTAATATATAGGAAAATATATTTTCTTTGCGTAAGGGAAGACCAGGCATAAATAAATACTAATATTAATACACTGTAAGTGAAATGCAATGCAAACTTGATGCATTGCAATTAGAATTGTAACTTTAAGTCACTTATTAAAGCAAGGTAGATTCCTGTTTATTCATATTCATCTTTGCAGATCGGATTCATTGTTCCGGACATGCCACGATCATTCCAGCAAATATAATATATATATATTCTAATCAGCCCTAACAAATGCACCGTGCTCTAAAAGTAGAAGTCAGAATGGGATTTCTTGAGTATTTTTTGTGTGTGTGGGGTCAAATGTGTTGAGCCAGAGTGAGTCACTTCTGTGTTAAAGTCAGTATGTGAATAACTCAGATGCAGTTTAATGTAGGAGTGCGTCATAAGGCAAAAGCATGACGTCAGTGTTTCAAGGCATTTTTACAACATGCAGAATATATACAAGGGAAGAAGAAGACAATATACACTGTAATGTACCATAGTCCAATGCCTTAAGCAAAACATTTTACTTCCATTCCAAGCAACTTCTTCGGTCTGTTCTACCAGGATCAAGGATCGTCCCCCTGCATGAAAACACTCATTAAGTGAACAATGGAGGAGGTGAGAGTAGGAGGGAGAGTCATTAGATATTAGGGGAGAGAGAAAGTCATTAAGGAGGCCAGTATTTTCCTGGTGGATGTGTAAAGAGGTCTTGATCTTCCTAGGGATGGATGAAAGGTCAGCATGAAAAATAGGAGACAGGTTGTGACCAAAACCTCCACCTCCACCGAGAGAAGCATTTTCCACTTGCACGTACAGTAGATGGCCTCTTTCACACCTCTCTGAAACCATCTATCCTCTCTGTCCACATTTTGTCTTGTACATCATCGCCCTCAATTTATGTGTGATTTATCCTTTAGATAAAGGTACACTGCTGATTCCAGTCCTGAGCTGATGCTCTTTCTGTGCTGGTACACCGTCTCATGTAGGGGTTGTTGATGTTATAACGCACTTCCTTTGTTTTGGTGTCTGGTGTTTGGAGTGGACAGGTCTCTGCCTTGAAGTGAACTGGTATGTGGTGTTTTCCAAAAAATCCTTTTAAGCTTCTCAGACACTCCAGCCACATATGGCATGATAATGTTTTTCCGTTGGCTCTCGGTCTCAGCTCTCTCCGCCATCCTTCTGTTGGATCTGGAAGCTATTTGAACAACAACAACAACAACAAAAAAAAACCGAATCATAAAACGAGCAATATAATAAGAGGTTTCCGCAGTAAGTGATGATTTGGGGCGCTATGTCATCTGCTGGCGTTGGTCCACTGTGTTTAATCAAGTCGAGAGTCAATGTAGCCATGTACTGGGAGATTTTAGAGCACTTCATGCTTCCGTCTGCTCTCAAGCTTGATGGAGATGCAGATTTCTTTTCCAGCAGGACTTGGCATCATCCCACAGCGAGAAAACTCCCACTAGCTGGTTTTCTGCACATGATGTTACTGTGCTTGATTGGCCAGCTACCTCGCCTGACCTGAACCACATAGAAAATCTATAGGAGATTCAAAATGAAATAGAGAATCACCTGACCAGACGAGCTGGAGGCTGCTATCAAAGCAACCTGGTCTTCAGTTAACACCACGTCAGTGCCAGGCTGATCGCCACCATGTCATACCACACTGCTTCATGCTAAAACCAGGTTTCATCCCAACCAGGTATCAAGTAACATAAATGAACAAAACTTCTATATTGTGAATCCTTTTTGATTGACCTTAGGAAATATTCTAATATTGCTAATCTTAGGAAATATTTTCGAGATACTGGAGTTTTGATTTTCATGAACTATAAGCTGTAATCACTCACTCATCATCTATACCGCTTAATCCTGTATTCAGGGTCACAGGGGGGCCTGGAGCCTATTCAGGTTTTTATACTGATTTCATATGATTGATTTTTTTTTTTTTAATGTTAAACACATAATACAATACATGTGTGTAGCCAAAGAAGCTACTTCAAAAGTTTATGCAACATGGAGGTGACCAATATTACTGCCCTAAAATACCAAGTTGCTAACTCTATAGAGATGATTTTATATTTGCGCCAAAAACTGACATTTTTCAGCGTTATACTGTCATTTAAAATGCGGATTATTCATATTTCTTTATGTGTATTGATACTAAAGTAACTTTAAGCTTCTATAAACCTATGACCTGTAAAAATTGTTGCTTAAATTAAAGCATTCCATGCAAAAAAATCTGTAGTGTCCGTAACCATGTCAAATTTATGTTGCAATATTCTTTACCATTTAGCATTTTAGAATAATGCACTTTGTCCGGTTTACGTCTTCTCATGTGAAATCTAAATTGGCCAAGTTTTATCTGAATGACAGTTAAGATCATTGAATGATTTGAATTCCAGAAAGTTACGGACACTACAGACATAAAACGTCATGGATTTGTGTTTGGCAAATGTGCTTCTTTCTATCTGATAGAAAATATAAATGTGCGCATTAGGCATACAGCATTTACAAAAAACGGAGCAATCATCTGTAGATAAGAAGCATTAAATATTACGAAAAACGAAATCACTTTTTACCTACAGTACAGGTAGGTGACACACTTTCTAACAAAGATACCATGTCTTGGCTGCATCTCTTTTATTCCTATGCTATGCAGATGCTAAAGATAATAAGACACTCCTGTACAGCTGACTGCATGACGGTAATGCATTAGGAGTCATAAGTCATCAATTCTGTTATGTACATACAGTATATACTGTATAGAGCCTGTGATTTTAGCCACTGTGAATTGGTGAAAATGCACAGATTGCATTAGTTACTATCTCGCTCTAACTTCACTCATACTTCAGTTTATCTACACAAATTCGGACTTGAACAAGTAAAAAGTGCAAACGAAGTGGAAACACTGTTCTAAAAATAGACAAAAATCTAATCAGTTATACAGTCTTCATTAGCGACACCTGTTTAACCGGCTAATCTGAGTATTGTTCCTGACCATGTTCATCCGTTTATGACCACAGGATAACGCTCCATGTCACAAAACTATAATCATCTCACCAGGCGAGAACAGGAGAATGTGATGCTCTCATGTCCATATGGATCAACATGTCTAAGAAGCGTTTCCAGCACCTTGCTGAATCTTTTCCATGAAGAATGAAGGCAATAAAGGTTCTAAAGGCAAAAGGTGCTACTAGCAAGGTGTACCTAATAAAATGGCCAGCGAGTGTACCGTATGTTAAAATGAAAAATTCTAATGTTATTTGTCACATACATACATAGTCATGCGCAGTACGATATGCAGTGAAATGCTTATACGACCGGCCCGTGACCTTAAAAAAAAGATTATCAATTAGAAATAAATATGGAATAAAATAAGAAATAAAATGTAGAAAAACTTTAGTTATGGAAAATATATCTGTAAAGGATAAGAACAAAATATATAATGTAAGAAAAACTTAGCTGTACAAATATAGAATTTTATTTTTGCTGTACAAATATAGAAACTATAGAAAAATTTAGTTGTGGAAATAGAATTTAAATAGAAATATGCATGAGCGTGTAGACGCAATGTCCATAGATGTGCAATGAGCAAAAAATGAAATATGAATGTGCATGTTACATGATCAGACTGTCCAGCTCTCAACAATTATTTAATATACGAAGTCAAACCTTTAATTTGAAAATAATAAAATAGTGTTAAACTGATGCAGAGACTTCCAAACACAATACTCTGATCTGGTCTGAAGCTTGGAAGCGCACGGATTTCTTACCCCAGTTAGAGCTTTTCTTGCCCAGTGATCACCAAAACCTCACATCGCAGAACTTGCACTTGCAGAACTACAGTATTAAAACGCATATCACATATGAAAAACAGGAATGAAATGCAGATTTATTTCTATAAACCTCATCCAAATCAAACCAGTTGATTGTCCGTCCCTGGCTGCTGTGCAGTTATACTGCCTTTCAGCCTGTAGGGGGCAGAAACAGTTTCGTGTCAGAGAGAAAGCAGTATTACTCGGGTATTATTTGGAAATTTTGGATGAGAACTTTTTGTGTGTGTGTGTGTGTGTGTGTGTGTGTGTGTGTGTGTGAGTTTACAAAAGTCCTATACAGGTGGTTGTTTTGTTGGAGAAAAGTGAAGCGTGTTTCTGTTCACACACACTCACTCACAGTGGCACTTTCAATTCCCTAGACTGACATGTCAGTCATGGAACAGGAGGCATGATGAAGTGCGTGGGTGTTTGTTTCCTAGAAAAGTAGTCTGCGTGTGTGTGAGTGTGTGTTTGTGTTTGTGTGTGCGTGGTTTCATTTTCTGAAAAGCCTCAGCCTGAGTACATGAATGGCATGAGTCAGGCATATTGACATAATGGAAGATGAAAGCTTTCAGCATTAATTAGAATTGCCTCCAACAAGGTGGCTGCTGGAGTCAACCTCTCTCACACACACACACACACACACACACACACACAAACACACATATTGTGCACAGAGGGCTACTATTCTCGAGTTGCACTTTGTACTGACACTCCATCAATATCTTGACAGGTGCTTTGTCTCTACAATCTGTGCAGTGTATGTAAACAGGTACTACAGTACATGCTCGGTATGAACCGGCTCTGATGGAGCGTGTCGTCATCTCGCTCGCTCGCTCGTGAGATCTGATATGATGAGTGTTGCATTAGGGGAATATGACAGTTGAACGTCTCAGCCCACTTGCAGCTTGTTCCTCAAGTATCTTGTAAACTATAGTGATGCCGAGGCCACATGGTGGTGCAGCAGGTAGTTTTGATGCCAAAAACATGCAGGTGGACGGATTCGCTTGGCTAAATTGTCCCAAGGTGTGAATGGTGCCCTGGAATCCAGGCAAAATTCTCCCATAAATCCCTAAATCCATTCACAAAGGTGTATATTTTCCTTTGTGACTGTAGACATCAGACGTGAAGCGCCGCGGTGACACGCGCAACAAATCAGTCCACCGAAAGCGCCTCGGTTTCTTGATGGCATGTGTAAAGTCTAGTCAGTCAGACTATTCCTTCTTCCAAATGAAGTGAGCCTCTTTCATCAGGATCAATACATCCACAACATCCCTGCCAGGCCAGCGGACATAAATCTCGACTATGAACAGAGAGAGAGGGAGAAGGAGTGAGTGAGAGAGATGGACAAGATGGGGAAACAGTCCAGAGAAAGAGAGCAAGAGAGGAGAAAGAGCGTCTCCTCTTAGCGTAATGGAGAACAGTTCAAAAGTTTAAACGCGCCGGCCACCCGCTCCTGTCTTTATAACCTCTTTGAGTCATTGCGCGCGGGTGAGGGCCGATCATGTCGATGGCTATTAAACCAAATGCTGGGTGGCGGCTCGCGGGAGGGAGGGAGGTTGCAGGGAGGTGGATGCATTAGGGAAATTGGTCCTGCTCGCCTGAAATGCCGTACTGTCCCAAAGTAATTATAGCTGCTGAAGGGATGCTGAGGCCAGACTTTGGCTTAGGGAGTGTGTGTGTGTGTGTGTGTGTGTGTGTGTGCGTGCGTGTGCGTACGTACGTATGCCGCAGAGACAGCGCCTGCCCCACCCTCGTATCTCCCCCAAACACGAACTGCAAAAGGGGTAGAGCTGGATCTTTATTGATGGGACGCATGGGGAGGGAGACGTGGGGAGTTAGACGGATGGAGAGGCAGTTGAGCCGAACCATGGCAGTGCTGTGGAGTCCGCGTTTAGGAACACCGCCGGCGTTCGCCAACAACTCCATCGCTGACATGCAGAGAATGATAAACGCCGCCAAGAGAGGACTAGAGATCCGACGACGCTAGGGTTCTACATGAGAAAGACACCTGCAGCATGGGACTCACCTGTTTCAAGTCTTGGAAGTTTAACAGCGTCACGCAGAAAGGTGAGTGCGCCTACAGTACGTCTCGCATCCATCACGGATTAGCTGGGCGGATCGCGAGGGACGCCGACCTTGAGCGTGGAATCGCGCTGCGTGGCGTCTCTCAGAGGTTATGGCTGCTGAAATAGGAATTAAGTTGCATTAACTTACTAAACGACAGAGCTTCGGGAGATTGATTAACAAACCGAGCTCGGGATAAATGAAGCAGGTTTGAGCTTTGGCCTAATAATTTGGTTTGCAGAAAACCGCAGAGCACTTCAATAGTGACTTGTCCATCACTTTAAGCGGTGTTATCAATTCTGTCTCGATCCGTATTGGCAGCTTCAGCGTGCCAGACACCCGGCATACAGTTATCTGGCTAGACTCTGATTCTGATTCTGTTTGATGGCTTACAGACACAAAAGCCCATGGAGAAGGATCCAAAGTGGCATTAACAGTGCGGTGATTTGTGGCTTTATGAAGGCCTGAGGGACGGCGAGAGTGTTGCTGAATATAATGAACTGGTGGACACTCGGCAAATACTATACACTAAATCTCTCTATAGTAGGATATGGAGGAAAAATTTAAAGTCTTTAATAACGGTCTTGCAGTTTCTTTCCCGACGCTAAGGAGAACTGTAGTGTTCGACATTACATTAGACCCTGTTGCTTTAACTGACACACTTGTTGAAGCAACACTATTCAAGGATACATCAGATAGTAATTAAAAGCAAGGAAGCCTTACTGGAAATTTCCAACAAGGACTTCCCAGCAGCCTATCAAAAAAAAAAAGAAAAGAAAAAAAGCTTTATTTAAAGTATACTGTATTTATACTTGTAAATGCTCACAATATAAATGGATTAAAAAAATTATTCAATACCATCAGAATGTTTTTTTTTTTTTTTTTTACAATATTCATAGAAATATATCTAAATTCATTCACATGCTTTAAATTAATGCTTTACAAACTGCAAGTTATTATACTTAAAATATGTTAAACTTATCTAAAAAGAAAAAACAACAAAAATAATTAAACACTGACCAGGATAAAGCACTTATTTACAATAAATAGATGGAAATGTAATATTTTTTCCCCACACTTCTTAAAAAGAGAATTATTTTAGACATGTGAAACATTACATTGATATGAGTAACGATGCAGAACCCTAACAGTATCAACCATCATTTTGAGTCTCTATTGTTAACATGAACTAATTAATATGGTGCCAAAACTAAAATGATTTGGCCATATTAATTAATTACATTAGCAAGCAAATTTGCACTAAGCCATTAAATATCGTCTCTAAGGGCCACATATATATATATATATATTTAGTCTCTACATCACATGACTTCCCCCACCAGTTAACACCACTTCCTAACATCATCATGTCTACTCCTGACTTATTGGCCTCATTAAAACCACACACCACCCAAAACCACTACCCACGCTTCATCTTTCATCAGATAATCACGTCATTTACCTGTTGGAGCCATGCACTGTACATGCGCATGCTTACTGAATTGCTTATTTCTTCTCGTATCTGTCAGGAGGGCCGCTGAGATGATGTTATTAAGCTGGTGGAGCATTCTGAGAGTACACACTTACTGCTCTGGTCCATCTCGCAAGAATACATTTAGAGACCACAGCTCATCTCTGTCCAAGCTCAAAGTATGTTTATCATGCTCTAGCACTCCATCAGTGCCGATTTCTGACTGCCGCTATTGGGTGGCTATTTTTAGTCACCTTGCTGGGCTTAAACACCAGCACTGCCACTGATACACACTCACGCCAGGGTCAGAACTGTGCATTGTGGTCAGCGCTGGTACATTCACTATAAACGAGTTAGAGTTTATATGCAATTACCGCATATAGCTGCACTATATAAACTGTATATAAGCGGTTCCTAATAACCTGACAACTTAGCCAGCCGTACTTAACCAGCACGCTGGGGTCCATACTGAACTCTCATTTCGAATTTTGTCATTTTTATTCAGACTTTTTAAGTCTCAATGCTTTTTGAGATTCTCAGTGGCACTCAAGGTTCAAGTAAAATATGTTGCTCACCGACAGCCATGAAACCAGAGCAAGATTAATTCTCTACTTCCCTTTTCATCATCTGTAACTTGTCAGTTATTTCTAGACAGATCAGAACGTTCTTCCTTTTATGCTCGTATTTATGACCTCGCCATCTTAGCATCAAGAGTGACCAGATTCTGAGAATGTGTGTTTTTTCTTTTCTTTTGAGATGCTGAACAGATGGCTTCAGGTAACTACACATATGCATTGTCTTGCCATTTGTTAAACGATATTATACAACAGGTACTTCTGACAGTGAATTCTGATTGGACGAGAGCCACGCCATGAGTGGTGATGATATATGGTAACCGCATTAGGATGTTTAACTATACAGTATGTATCACTCTGTGTCATAAGCGTACAATCGTTAATTATACTAACTGTTGGTTGCAAAATGGGTGAACGTAGGTCTGTACAGTACGTTTCCCAGTACTAGAAAGAGGGGTGCACTTTCAGCAAGAAACCACAGTCAAAGGGCTAAGGCACTGAGTTACTAATCTGAAGGTTGATGGATCAAGCCCCAGTTCCTCCAGGTTGCCATTGTTGGGCCCTTGAGCAAGGCCCCTAACCCTATCTGCTCCAGGGGCGCTGACCCTTTGCTCCGAGTTACGCTGGGATATGCGGAGAAAGAATTTCACTGTATGTTTGACAAATAAAGGCTTAACTAATATCTGATGATTTTATGTCATCTTTAACAACACTTTGACTCTTAGTAATTTCTTCTAAGACATTCCAAATTGCCCCTGAACTGTCCGTGTATTGTCTACAGTTAACACATACGGTGGCCGAGAAGTGCAAAACAAAATAACAAAACCAAAATCAAAATAACAAATTCCAAAACAATATAACAAAATAAAAAAATAAAATAACAGAACCGAAAACAAAATAACAATTTCCAAAACAATATAAAAAAATAAAATAAAATAAAATAACAAAAGCAAAATCAAAATAACAAATTCCAAAACAATATAACAAAATAAAAAAATAAAATAACAGAACCGAAAACAAAATAACAAATTCCAAAACAATATAACAAAATAAAAAAATAAAATAACAGAACTGAAAACAAAATAACAAATTCCAAAACAATATAATAAAAAATAAATAAATAAATAAACAAACAAACAAACAAAAAATCAAAATAACAAATTCCAAAACAATATAACAAAATAAAAAAAATAACAAAAACAAAACAACAAATTCCAAAACAATATAACAAAATAAAATAAAAAAAAATAACAAAAACAAAATCAAAATAACAAATTCCAAAACAATATAACAAAATAAAAAAATAAAATAGCAAAACCGAAATCAAAATAACAAATTCCAAAACAATATAACAAAATAAAAAAATAAAATAACAGAACCGAAAACAAAATAACAAATTCCAAAACAATATAATACAAAATAAATAAATAAATAAACAAACAAACAAACAAAAAATCAAAATAACAAATTCCAAAACAATATAACAAAATAAAAAAAATAACAAAAACAAAACAACAAATTCCAAAACAATATAACAAAATAAAAAATAAAAAAAATAACAAAAACAAAATCAAAATAACAAATTCCAAAACAATATAACAAAATAAAAAAATAAAATAGCAAAACCGAAATCAAAATAACAAATTCCAAAACAATATAACAAAATAAAAATATATATATAACAAAACCAAAAACAATACAACAAATCAGAAAACACAATGACATATCCAGAAACAAAATACCAAATGAGAAAACACAACAAGTCAGTCAAACCGGAAAAGGAAGGTACAGTTTGCAAATGAAATTCTTATCGCTGATTGGAAGAGACATCTGTCACTCAAAACATACAAGGAGTCCTGTAAAGTGAAGTCAAATTTAGTTTTAAAGCACATTTACCACAACGTAGTTGGTCAAGGCGCTGTACATTCCTAAAATACTGAAAATAATCCTTAAAAGAAAATGCATCTAAATGTCCGTGAGACTGCAGCACTTCCTGTATATTTTGAGTGACAGATGTTTCGTCCAATCAGCGGTAAGAATCAACATGCTTACGTTAGGTTGCGAATTAAATCCTACCGCTAATCTTGAGTGGCAGATGTCAAAATATACAGGAGGTACATTTAGATGTATTTTAATTTAAGGATTCATTTGAGTATTTTAGGATTTTACATCACTTTGGTCAACTATGTTGTGTTACATGTGCTTTTAAAGTAAGTTTGTATGTTTTGAGTGACGGATGTCTCTTCCAATCAGAAGAAGAATTTAATTCGAGAACTATACCTGCCTTTTCCGGTTTGACTGAATTGTCGTTGTGTTCAATCATTTGGTTTAGTGTTTTCTGTTTTGTTATTTTTTGTTTGGGGTTTTGTTATTTAGTTTTTGAATGTTATTTTGTTTTCTGTTTTGTTATTTTGTTTTGCACTTCACGGCCATCGTAAACACAAGCGCCCAGCACAATGGATATGTGATGGAGGAGCAAAATAACTGGTTAAATAAGTTAACAAATCATAATCAACAATATTTGTGGAACTGTTGTATGAAAGCTATATCATAATCGAGGTCGTGCTGTTGTGCTGAGCATCAGCATGGCTGTAATGTGGTTGTAGGATGAAAGTGCTACAAGTCTCAATGAGCATTGCTTGTATGGAAGACTCATCACAATCTATTTTAATTTTAACGATCAACATTGTTAACTTTAATATTAAATTAATATAATATTTATATTAAATATAAATTTCATATTTATTTAAAGTAAATAAAATATGAAGAATTTTGCTAAATAAAATGAAATTGTGTAGATTAAATTAAAGAAATAGGAACAAATGTTCTACTGCAACATACTTGCATTTAAAAAAAAAATTTTTTTTTAATTGTTTGTTTACATCAGCAACCTCATTTCCGCTCTCGTCTGTTCCAACCACTTAGCATTAAGCATCACCAGTTTACTAATAATCCCCAGCCTGATCATCTGTCACCATCTGCACCTGTTTCTCCCATGTTACTGGTACTATCCCATAAATGAGATGGATTTTTTTTTTTTGAGGCTTGAATGATTCACAGGTCACTGTGTGACTAAACAAAACAAATAAAAAACATGGCTCTAAATCTGCTCAGGTACAGGTTTCCTACAAAACTAAAGTTTTAAAGCTGCCTAAAGCATTCCACTTGTACAATTAAAGAGATCTGAATAAACACAAGAGTGCAGATTTGAAAATTTGTCATTTTGTTTTTTTTGCTATTATTTTGTAGTAAATTTTTCAGAAGAACAAACTTTGTATATTCACATCCATAACCACAGCCTGGACAGGGTGCCAATCCATCACAGGGCACACACACATACACACACTACGGGCAATTTGGGAACGCCAATTAGCTTAATCTGCAATTTTTTTTGGACTGTGGGAGGAAACAGGAGTAACCGGAGGAAACCAACCAAGCACGGGGAGAACCTGCAAACTCCATGCACACAGAGGCGGGAGCCAAACCCAGCTGGGGATCGAACCCAGACCCTTTGGGTGCAAGGCGCCAGTGCTAACCACTAAGCCACCGTGCCGCCAAATGAAACAGTTGAAATAGTATTTATAAAAGAATCTAAGTATGAAAGTATTTAATCACCAGTCTTTCTATTCCTTTTCACGTCAAATTTCATTAAGCTTTTTATTTCTAATCTAGCATTTTTAGTTTAAGTAGTTGTAGTCTGTACAAATTCTCTTATACTAGACTAATCCATTTAAGCTAGACTTCCTAACCAGCATGTCTATGCTCTTATCTAAACACGGCAGTGCAGCTGATAAAGAATTCAGGGCCTCGTTTTTAAAGAACGAGCAAGGGGAGCACTAATGCCACTGAGAGAGCTACAAATGTTCACTTACATTAAACTCAATTTAAGCTTGTTGGCCAGTGCATCAGTGATTCTCGGCAGCCTTTAGGGATGTCCTCTATCTCCTTTTAATATCATTAGGCTATGGTAGGTCTTACTATCCATGCTTGGAACAAAAGAGGTATTGATAAACCACTTAGCTGGTTTTTACTGTTCTCTGTAGGTGGATGAAAGTGTCTTGCTGAAATTAATTACCACGCGCTCTCAGCAAATGTGAGCGGAATGTAGAGCGCAGTGTAATTGTGGCCAGGCCCCATTCTGTGATTTATAGTCTCTTCCCAGGAACGTATGAGGAAGAAAGAAAGAAGGAAAGAAAGGGCCAGATTTTAAATTAAATTATGAAAATCAATGCGGTGCTCTTCTGCTTTTGAACTTTGGTCGTATTTAAGGATGGGAAATGGGCACCCGATTGTACCGAGGCCATTATCTCAATCTAAGGCTGGTTGAAAGGACATCTTGACCGTGACACATAGAGAAACTTCCTAATTTAGCCTATTCAACTTGTACTTAGAGATTTCATGTCTGCTTTTCAGCTTGGGAAAAACAGATTCAGTATGGCTCTTCTCCTGGTTACCTGGTGCAGGGAATAAAAAAGAATGAAAATCATCTTAGCTTTGGAACAGAATTAGTTCTCAAGTCACCATACATTTGGGTGAACTCAAAGTTTCCACAAAGAGTGGAAATTAACACCTTTTTCCAAAATGTCTTCCAGGACTTTTTGATGAAATTTCTTGTAAATAATGGTGTCTCAACAACTGGAATTTACAGTACGCTGATTAGACTCTAAGCTGCAGTAAAACAGTTGAATGATGCGAACGTTTTAAAGAAGCCGAGGTGAACATTCAGCGAGTGGAACACCTGATCCTTGACAATCGAAGGATAACTAGACGCATCTGTCTGTGGAAACTGTACACACAATCATCCACCAACACCACTTGCACATTACAGGAACTCTAATCTGGAAGTTATTGCCACATCCCCCATACAGTCCTGACCTCGCTCCAAGATATTTCGCCTTTATAGGAGTTCCTGGGAGGCCAGCGTTTCAGACATGAAGCAGGGAGTCCGATAATAGCGCTGGTGTACTGCGAAAACTGTCTGCCTTGATGGTATCCAAGCACTAGTGCAACACTGGGATAAGTGCATAATAGTGTAACACGCGGTTATACAGAGAAATTAAGGGAGTTTTTAACTCATGATAAGTGTATTCTGTTAGTCTGGACAATCAAAAGTCCTGTGTATTTATTTGCCCGGATAACCTTTACGATCTGAAGCCATTTTGTAGTTTTTAAAATTAATTAATTCATTCAAATTATGTATTACTAAAACAATTGATTGTGTTCGTTAGGAGAGCAATATTTGTCCTACTCCTACTTTTTGACTTTTTCCTCAATTTTAATGAACTGAAATAGACACAGCAAGGGTATTTTGATGTCACCCACTCAGCCACCCCACAGGAGCCCTATATACATCTGAAGGTTTGGGAAAATGCAGGAAGGAAAGACAGAGACGTGGTCATGTCATGTCTGGCTGATGGCCGGATATGAAGTGATTGCGAGGTAAAAATCACAAGATTACAGGCTCTTGAAACGAAAACAAAAAAGCAGCTTGTTATGTTACCAAGAAACCGAAATCTCCTTCCACCTGAACATTCCTGTATGAGAACCCTTAAAGTTAACTACCTCCGAGTGTCTCACCGGCTCTTAAGAAAATTCCAAAAATGCTAAATAAACGTCTCCTCACAGAAAGCTATTATGCATGTTTATTAAATCTGTTTGTGTACGTGAGCTGTTACTATAGCAACGCTAAAAACCTTCTTCAAAGTTTGAACTGCTCTGAAATGTTATGTTGAGCATGACCAAACATCACAACGACGTTCACTGGAGCCTGTTCAAAAGCCCTCGTTTCAACGAACACCTTCTTCAATCCCGTCGATCTAAAACATCAAACTCTAGCTCATTCCTATTGGTTTATTTCCAATTTAGCCAAGCCAGCTCCAATGACCAAAGTTTACATTTCTCCGATTCTCTCTTTGATAGGAAACAGAGATGTCTTAGTCAGTCCAGGATCATACTTCTTCCTGTCGAACAGCTGCGGTCAAGGAGATGAATGGCTGAAGAGCCTCAACAAAGGAGTTTGGATACCTTTTACAGGTAACCGCACACACTCTGACACGGACATGTCTCTGGAACATCCTGCAGGAGTTCCCCTGATGGTGCCCCTGATAAAAAAAAAATTAAAAAAAAACTATGATAAAAATGTTTGGGCCGAATATCTCCAACGAGGCGACATCCCAGTAAGGATTCAGGTCATAACACATTCCACAGGCAGACACTCACTCGATGAAAATGTCTAGGATGTTTCGTCGTAATACGGGTATTGTTTTCTGACACAATACCCGTATTACGTCGAA
Organism: Clarias fuscus; assembly: GCA_030347435.1. NCBI lineage: Eukaryota > Metazoa > Chordata > Actinopteri > Siluriformes > Clariidae > Clarias > Clarias fuscus. The sequence goes on along the minus strand of CM059230.1, from coordinate 5,049,222 downwards.
ACATCCCAGACATTTTCATTGCGTTAAACAAATCACTGCCCTATTGTCGACCGCTTGGATACCACAATATAGTATATTTCTATCAAACAACCACGTATCTCTAAAACTGATGCAATTCCAAACTGGTTAAAAATAAATAAATAAAAAATAAAAAATTCTAGTTGTCTTTATACGAGACAACGAGCAGAACATTATCTGAACTGGAAAAGACAGGGAAAGTTTTAGCACTGCCACTTAGGTGAATATAGACTTCATACACTTGAAAGCGTCTCTCTGCTCACCAGATATAAACCTCCTGGTATAAACAGACGATTCTGGATTGCAGTTCTTCCACATGCCCTTCATGAACTATTTCAGGTCGAGCTAAGTCCAGGCAGATCAGAGTACAAAATCCCTGTCTGGCCTCCTGGCTTGAAGTGTGTGTGTGTGAGAGAGAGAGAGACAGGGAGGTGTTTTGGGAAGCAGTTCAATTTGGCGAAATGCCTAATTCCACCAGAGTTACAGCACACCTCTACTCTCTCGAGTGGGCTGTCAGCTCTCTATCATTCTCTATCAAAGCAATGAAGTGTCATACACCACCACTACTACAAGCTTTGCCTGTTACCGGTTCCGTACAATCCTTTTGGTAATCATGTAACACATCCTATGTTCGCCTAGGGGAGTTGTTTAAAGACTGCAGATCGCACTCTGCCGAGTCCCCATCCCTCGTTTCCCAGGAGAGATTAACATTCCCAATGAATTCCCCACATAACCTCCTAGCCATAACTGCTCACCAGCCTGGGGCACCTACAAGGAGACAGATTTTCCTACATGATAACACACAAACACACACACACACACTCAAGTTCTTTACATGTTAAGTCACCGTGTCTCAGGAGCCATTTTGGATTTGTCATCCGGAGCCAAGTTACCTAAACTTAAAAGGAGTTGAGGGAGTGTCCATTGTGGTCCAGTGGAAAGTGATTGGAGACGGTTAAGTTAGTAAGCATGGGTGAAGGGGACGGTGTGAGACCAGGTGACAAACAGAGGAGAGACAGGCAACAACAACAACCACAAAAAAAAAAAAAACTGGCAGAAAGGGTAAGAGGGTGGGTTAAAGGCTGCATGTTCTAGCTCATTTATTTTAGTCAATCTGTGACACTGGTGTTCAGTGTTAATGATTCATGGAGAGACGAGAAGGATAGGGAAAGAGGGAGTCGGCGCCACTTGGCCACGCTCCAAAGAGCCTCAAGTGGGGTAGTTTGATACAGGGGTGAGGAAAGGACAGAGGAGGACAGAGATAGAAGGAGTGAGAGAGAGAGAGAGAGAGAGAGAGAGAGTTAGTGTGCGTGTGAGGGGAAAGAGAGCGAGAGCTTAAAGGGAAAGGAAAATGTAAGAAGACAGGTAGGACAAAAGAAACACATGGCATAAGACTACGAACATGTGACATGGGAGAGCTGAGAAATTCCAGAAGTAGTCGGAGAACGAGCAGCCTCGAATAAGGAGGTTCCGGTTTGCGTCACTGGAAACTCCTTAAGACAATTAGACTTTCTTCTCATCAAAGGAAGAAAAAATACAGGCACGGATTATGATAGACCAAGCCATGTGATCAGGATGTTTAAAAGTGGCTGCAAGGGAACCTCAACTGAAACGTCAGAAGGAAAGAAAATGTGGATCACCAAAGTTGACAGGACATGCAGTAAGGAAGAGGTGCTGGACTTACTCACACCCCGAGAGGACTGGACAAGTCTGAGCTAGTGGTACGTTAAGAGCTTGAAACAGAAACCACAGCTTTATATCTTCTATCGTTCCGTTCCATAGCGGATATGTTGATCTCTGTCTTGGATTTTGTTTTAAAGACACATATTTGTATTGGCTAGTTTATTAAAACCTATACGAATGAGACAATGCTTTGGAACAATGCCTCCTGTTGAAGAACGAGATTTGTTGTCACCGTCGGAATGTTGATAGATCTGATTAGCACGCATATGTGAGCTTGAGGGTCAGTGCACATAAACAGAACAAGACAAGGACTGCCTCTTCTCCAGCTCCAAGACTAACAGACCACTAGGGTTTATCCATTTACCTGCATGTGGAAAAGAAGGAGACGAAGAAGAAGACAGAGGGAAAGAGAAGCAGGACTGACTACACTGGAAAAAAAAAAAAAAAAACCAAAACCTTAGAACGAGCAAAAGACAGGAGGTATCTTTAACTGCCTTTGTGCATTCCCGGGACACGAAGTCATTCTGAGATGCTGTGATTTTAAAACTGTAGGAGGGTGTGCATCTGAGAAACGAGGACGCAAGATAGAAGCGAGGAGGAGAGAAGAAGATGCCTGAGAGCAAGCAGGCAGTTCACCGAACAGGGAGCTACCTCTCTAACTCTGCTTACAGAAAAATAAAAAGGGTCCTGAGCTTCAGAAGGCGTGAGTATTTCAAGCTTGTGAAATACACAGAGATGAGCTGAGAGATTGTGGTGCAGTGCTGCGGCACCTCAAACAGTTGCTCACGATTTATTGTCTTTGATCTACATGCTGATGCTGCATGCGTTCCGATATGATTGCTGCATCGTAACCCTTTAAGTTTTTTTTTTTTTTTTAAGGTTAGTTGGGTAGGAACCAAGGGGTTCCACCCCTGCGTTTTTTTATTTTATTTTCTCTCTCTAAGGTGTGTTTGGGCAGAGGTTGGAGGAGACAGTGCTGTATGAGCGTCGGTATGGAGACCACATGGCTCCTCTTGTGGTGGAACAGTGCGTGGACTTCATCAGGGAGCAGGGCTTGATGGAAGTCGGGCTCTTCAGACAACCGGGCCAGGCAACGCTTGTCAAAGAGTTGCAAGAGGCTTTTGATGCCGGTGAAAAACCTTCCTTTGATAAGTAAGGAACATCTGTTTTTTGTTTTTTTTGTTTGGACATGCCATTTTGGTGACATGATACATCAGCTGTATTACTCACACCATGCCAAAAGATGAAAGACAACGAAGACAAGATGTAGCACAAAATACGTCAGCATTCTGTGTTATTTTTTTGTGTGTGTATCTCAGCAGCACAGATGTCCACACAGTGGCCTCGTTGCTGAAGCTGTACCTTAGGGAGTTGCCTGAACCGTTGGTACCTTTCTCTCGCTACCAAGAGTTTCTTATATGCGGCAAAAAAATCACATCAGACAGGGAACAGGTATTTACTGCAACTTATATTTTGCTAAACTGTACTTTGATTACTCTGAACTGTACAGATTACTTAATTTAGGAAATATGCTTTTTTTTATCGAGTTATTACTGTTAATGAATCTAGTTAATGACTTTTACATACAGTATAATATAATGTCATAATAAATACAGTGCTATGAGTAAATGCAAAATGCAGTTTTTAAAGTACGTTTTCATTTATTAATGTAAAAAAACATTCCAAACCTACCTGGTCCTATGTAAAAAAAATTTTTTTTAAAAGAGTAAAAAGCTTCAGGACCTAGAAGACTTGTCCACAATTGAGGGAACCACGAATTCTGTGCTCTACTAGAAAATCCTGAAGGAGTATGTCTATCCATCAGTTTGTGACCTCAACCTCAAGAACACTTAGGTTTCACAGCAGGACAATGGTCCAAAATACACCAGCAAGAGCACCTCCGAATAACTCGAACAAAAAAAAAGAAAAAAAAGAAACAAATTACGATTTTGGAGTGGCCCAGTCAACGTCTGGCCTACATTCCAATTGAGAGGATCTTAAACAGGAAGTCCTTGCACACAAACCCTCCAATGTGGCTGAATTAAAACAATTCTGCAAGAAAAAGTGGGTCAAAATTCCTCCGCAGCAATGTAAAACACTCATTTGCCAATTATTGCAAATGCTTGAAAGCAGTTGTTGCCCCAGGGGTGGCACAATCACTTATTAGGGTTTTGGAGGCCAATTTTTTCACATAGGGCCAGGCAGGTTTGGATAGCTTTTTTCCTTAATAAATGAAAACATTATTTAAAAACTGTATTTACTCAGGTTATCTTTGTCTAATATTAAAATTTGTTTCATGATCTGAATCATTTAAGTGTGACAAACGTGTAAAAAAAACTATATATATATATATATATATATATATATATATATATATATACACACACACACACACAGTACGGACCAAAAGTTTGGTCTCATTCAAAGAGGTTGAATTTGTATTATGGCAAGAAAAAGCAGCTAAGTAAAGAAAAACGAGTGGCCATCATTACTTTAGGAAATGAAGGTCAATCAGTCCGAAAAATTGGGAAAACTTTGAAAGTGTCCCCAAGTGCAGTCACAAAAACCATCAAGCGCTACAAAGAAACTGGCTGACATGCGGACCGCCCCAGGAAAGGAAGACCGAGAGTCACCTCTGCTGCGGAGGATAAGTTCATCCGAGTCACCAGCCTCAGAAATCGCAGGTTAACAGCAGCTCAGATCAGAGAGCAGGTCAATGCCACACAGAGTTCTAGCAGCAGACACATCTCTAGAACAACTGTTAAGGGGAGACTGTGTGAATCAGGCCTTCTTGCTAGAATATCTGCTAAGAAACCGCTGCTAAGGACAGGCAACAAGCAGTAGAGACTTGTTTGGGCTAAAGAACACAATAAAGAAAACTCTTTGAATGAGAAGGTGTGTCCAAACTTTTGGTCTGTACTGTATATATAAGAAAGGAGCAAATACTTTTTTTTCACCATATAACCTTCTTGTCTGACTTCAGGGATTGATAGAATTACGAGACCTTCTACACGAGCTCCCTGTAGCTAATTTTAAACTGCTGAAGTACATCTGTCAGTAAGTGCTACTGAATATTTCATCTTGTGATAATCATTGCTATGAAATCAGTGAACTTATGCGGCTCCATCGTGGACAATTACTCATCTTTATACTCTTGTTGCAGGTTCTTGAATGAGGTCCAGTCCTTCTCTAGCACCAATAAGATGAGTATCCAAAACCTAGCAACTGTCTTTGGACCAAACATTCTTCGACCTAAAGCTGAAGACCCTGAAAGTATAATTGGGGGTATGACCATTTAAAAACCTGTATTTCAAGAAAAACATCAAGAAACAAAGGATGGGAACGAGAGAAAGTACTAGGCAACGTTTATTAGACCCTTACCTTAATAGCCTTACCTGAGAAATCTAATTTTACTTAATATAATTACCAAGTCTTCATGGTTAGCACTGCCGCCTTGCTAACCATGAGGTGTGGGGGTTTGAATCTTGCTTCAGGTCTACATGAGTTTGCATGTTCCTCCCATGCTTGGTGAGTTTCCTCTCACAGTCTAAAGACATGCGGTGTAGGTTAATTGGTGTTTCCAAATTGGGCAAAGCGTACGAGTTTGTGTGCTTGTGCCCTACATTGGGTTGGTACTCCATCCATGATGTACCCCACCTTGTGCCCTGAGTTCCCTGGGGTAAGCTCCAGACCCCATACACAGAATGAATGATGTATAGAATATAATGTTTGGTATCATTTAGGTACTACTTATTGACAGTATTAATTTGTCTATGAATGGTGGCAAAGATCTAGAAGGACAAAGTGGATATCGTCTCTAAGGTCTAGGGGGGAAAAAATGTCCCTGACTAAGAACTCAAGAGCCTCATACATGCTGATGATAAGACTCTGGCATTTAGTGACATTTATACCACTCATACTTGAATGACTACGTTTCCTGACATTTCTCTCTAGGTACGGCTGTAGTGCAGCATCTGATGTCAGAGCTGATCAGGGAGCACAGCGTGCTCTTCTCAAGAGAAAACAACCACAAGGCACCAGGGACATCTGGACCAGTTTTTGCTTCCACACATAGACAAGGCAGCCAGGTAGGCTGGCTGCACACCAAGCCTACTACTCAGCCAAGAGAGACTCAGCTAGAAATGAACAGTGAGTGTGTGCCCCAACCCGCTCAGACTTTTAAGCCATGCTCCAGGAAATTCTCTCTACCTCTTATGAACGAACTGAGATTTTCTTCACCAAATTTTCACACCCCGCATCACCTACCGGAGATGCAGCAGCAAAAAATGGAAGTCTCTTCTCAGGCAAGCTCAGCTCTTATTTATGAAAACCACAGGCCATCGATCTCATCACAGGAGCCTTCTCACTCTGGACTTGTGCCTCCCCTCACCACACCACCTACTGCCTCTTCCTCAACTATTACAGAGGCAGAAGTTGTGCATGAGGTCTGTTTGCAGTCGAAAAGCTGGCTTGGTCTGGGGCAATGTGTCTGGGAGACGGAACGAGCTCTAGGGGACAGCGGTGGGAGCAGTGAAGCCAAGGACAGCACGTTATCGGTGTATGACAACATGGTAACTGGGGTGCCGATGGATGGCTGTGTAGAAGAAGGGGAAGCTGGCACTGGGATAGTAGACTTGGAGGGTGGGACTGCTAGAATGGCTGACAGCACCAGTTCCTGGTCCTCCTGTGAGATCCTGCTTGGGGATGGGTTCTCTGGTAGCTGTGGAACTGCTAGCCCTTGCCACAGCTCTGTATGTTTCCCTTCTTTCAGGTCAGACCTTGGGGAACGTGACTTGCACCCAAACTCCCCAACTTCTTCCACTGCCCCCACAGATGCCCCACTGAGTACAGGTAGCAGTGAGGTTTTTCTTCCAAATGCTCCTTCAGATTCACAAGACCCCCCGTCCTCTCAAGCGATACAGTGCCTCTTGGTTGGCCTACGGCAACAAATGGCCAGACAGAAAGCAGAGTACGAAGCCAAGATCAACAGGTAAGAACACCTGTATTAGAATTTCAAACTACAAACGCAAAACACATGAAACCTCAGTTTCTAAGCTTTCCGGAATAAACACACTGAGGACACTTTATGATTCATTACCATCAAAATCAGTGATCATCATTGTTGATCAGAATGAACAACTTTTTGTTAAACACTGAAAAAGTCTGGTATGCACTTTGGCTTCTTTGAGATTCACCATATGCTTAAACCATCTGTTAAGGTTGGAACAGCGAAACGAGGCCCTCCAGGGGCAGGTAGCGGGACTGCGTGCAACTCTGGAGCAACAGCGCCGAAGCGTCAGCGTCGCCGAAATCAAGATGCGGAACGTGGAACGAGCCCGGGCTGACGCAGACCGACGGAACGCTGCACTGCAACAAGAAATGGAGCAGTTCTTCGACACTTTCGGAGAGCTGAACTCTGAGGCTCAGAAAACAGAGCGAATCATTCAAAGTTTCTGAGTCTCGATCTCTCGATGCTTTCTTACTAAGACTTAATTGGGTGGAACCTAAAATTTCTCTCTGGCATGTACAAATGTTAAAAAGTTTACTGGACCAAGTGAGAGAGAAGGGGAAGAATCCAAAGTAGTGAAAAAAAAATAGACACGCATGTCTGAAGAAAAAAAAAGACAATAAAATGATCGAAAAGGAGGCGTTAACAAGCATGGTGTTACAAAATACACAAGAAAGAGTCAATTCGTATGAAGTCATGAGTGTACACTCAATAACCTTGATGTAAGACTGAGCTCCTTAACTAACGATTTAAGTGAAAAATTAAGAACAATTGTATTTATAACCTTTAACAAACAGTCACACAGGTCTGTATTTAAAAAAAAAAAGAAAAGAAAAAAAAGAAAGATCATGAAAGAAAAAAAATGCATTTATACCAAAATAAAATGTGTAAGAAATGTATAAGAGCATTTCATTTAAAGTGTTTTATTTGGCAATTCGTTACAGATTATTTCTTTTTTGCCCCCCTCACACGGAAAGGAACGGATCGGACACTCTGTAAGCCTGTTTGAGATTTTGCATATGTATCAGACGAGGTTGACTGACGGAAACTCGCTAGGAGTTTTTCGTTCGCAGCAACTCACAAAGAGCACATTCATACGCGACATGACAATAGAAAGCACAAAGAAGCAGTAAGAGTATTATTCGTACATAGCAGGTAAGATATTTAATTTTTTTTGTTTTTTTTCCATGATTTTGAAATGCTTTTGCGTGATGATGAAATGATGTTGGGGAAACTCGATTGAATTGCCATGTTAAAAAAAAAAAAAGAAAAAGAAAAATACTGGTCCCATGTCTAACAGTACAGATTGTCAAGGTGACACACGATTTTTACAGACGTACCCTCTGGATCAACGGTAAGCCCTTATGAGAGAGTTAATGGTCCAGCTTGTTCTGGGATTTAATCACACAGAGCTAGCTTCCTTTTGTTCACAGAAAAAGTGCTTGTAGATTTAGATTCATGTTCATTAAACAAGCTTTTGAAGGTTCAGAGCGGAGAAAAGCAATCATAACGCACACGATGTATTCCAATAGATTATAACGTGCTACTATTATGAAAACAAGAACCAGATGCATCTCATCTTTGATGACGGCAATTTTTACAGAAATGTGTAGAGATATGAAAGCTACTGTGCAAAAGCAAGTAATGGTCTCAGATAACACCGTCCATCAATCATTCCATCCATCCATCCATCCATCCTTCCACATTAATCATTTATCCAGAAAGTCAGACCAGGCTGGAAAAAGAAATGATGAGGATATTAAGGCATGGGGAAATGTCTGTCTCGATGCCGAGGCTCCACCTCTGTGTGTGCGTTTTTCAATGGAGGTCCGTCCCGAAAGTCCGTCAGGTTGAAGTCTACGCCGCGTGAACGTGCAGCCGGCCATGTTCGCCTCCAGATGAGGCTTAGAGTCGTTTATACAGTATAACTGAGGAAATGATCTTCAAAGACGCCTTTAGAAGGAACATTCCCTGGTATGCACCTGCAAGTAAGATTTGCTCTGAACAACACCATTCATGCACTTCGTGTAAAACAACAGATACAATAATACAACTACAATGGAATTGTATAGTTTGTTGTTTTCTTTTCAAGTTTCAGAACAGATAATTGTGTTACAAGTGTTGGTTTCGTTCCCAGGGCAAAAAGAAAAAAAAAAGAAAGAAAAGGAAACCGGATGACGGGACAAACAAGCAGCAATGCATCAACATCGCTCAGTGAATTGTGAAGCACATGCTATTGTGTTAACTTGACGAGAGATTTATATTACAATGCTACTCGCTGTGTTCAGTCACAGCATGCCCATCGATTCATGTAGTGAAAATACATAATGCATATAAAGGGGTCATGGTCCATAAATTTTTAGAACAAAGATAAGTTTTTCTGTCATTTGGCCTCGGACTATACCACCACACTGAATTTAAACTGAAACTCTTTAAAGACTTTCAGCTTCAGTTCAAGTGCTCTGACACTTCAGGAATTACAGCCATTTTAATGCACATATGCCCATTTTGGGGGGTTTATAAACAATGGAACAAACTAACATGATTACAAACATAAGCATTTCCTTTAATACTTGGATAAATCATCTTCAGTCAATGACTGCCTGAAGTCTCGAACCCATGGACATGACCAAATGCTGACTTTCCTTTCCCTTGGTTCCTTCCCAGGTCTTTACCGCAGCTGCCTTTAGCTGCTAATTGTTTTTAATTGGTCTTTGTGCTTTCAGTCTCATCCTCACTAAGTGAAAAGCATGGTATATTGTATTGGGTTGACATCTGGTGAGCGACTTGGCCAGTGAAGAATATCCCATATCTTAATCTTGGGTAGCTTTAACTGTATGTTTTGGGTCATCATCCATTAGCAAATATGAAGCCGCGCCCTATCTGTAGCATTTAGCTGAATCTGACCATTAAGGGTCAGAATTATACAAATGAAAGGATCTTATACCCTAAATTGTATAGGAAGCCAGTGCGATGAGGCAAGGACAGGGGGGATATGATCCCTTTTCTTAATTCCTGTTAAGAATCTCGCTCACCATTTTGTAACCGAGACAGTGTAGATTTAGGTACGCCACTGTACAAAGAGTTTTGGTTAACGAATTACAATTTCAAGGTCTTTACTAGAAAAGAAAGTGGTTGACCTTGGCCAGACTCCCTCAACTCCCATAACACTGCTTTCACCATGTCTGACAGATGACTTTGCTTTGGTTCATGAGCTGTTGCCCTCCTTCTTTATATTTTTCTCTTACCGTCATTCAGGTACAAGTTAATTTGGGTTTCATCAGTCCAAAGAATTTGGCAAAGTTTTCCATCTAATCAAGCCTAATCTGGCCTTTCTGTTCTTGAGCGTTACCAATGGGTTGCACCTTGTAAAGCGTTTGCCGTCTGTTGACTGTAGACTTGGGCAATGACGTGCTCACCTCATGTTGTGGAAGAACTCTGCTGTCTTTAGTTCCACTGTAGTTATCTTCCGTGGTCTTCTCCACCCTTTTGCTGTTGCTGAGTTTGCAAAGTTAATTTCTTTCTTTTTAAGAAAGTTAAAAAAAAATTGTATTGGCCACTGCCAGTTTTGCAGTTTTTCCATCTCTCTTATGGGTTAATTTTGGCTTTTCACTTCCGCTGACACTTTTTTTTTGGACCTCATAATGCATAGGGAGTTTGAATGAACAGCTACCAAATGCAAGCTTAACACTCTGAACCTCCTCCATGCCTTTTAACTGCTTGATTAGTCATGGAGTAATAAAGGAACAGGAAATTGGTGTGTGTCCTGGATGGTTAATGCCACACATTTAAATTAAAACTGAAAAAGTCTTGGCTTTGCTTAGATCCCGAGTTTCTCATGTCAAATTCAATGTGTTGGTGTGTGGAGGTAAAATGCAAAAAACAAACAAACAAACAAAACAATTCTCTTTGTTCCAGAATGTACGGACCTGACAGTAATCTCTCTCTAAAGAGTTTTGTATGAAACAAAGCGAATCATCTTTCCAATAAAATGTTATTGGTCTTCAAAAATATTCAAATTTGGATTTGCAAAACATCCTTTTTTTCGGGCCTGTGAGGAAATTGTAAAACTCAATAGTCTACTTTGAGCTTATATACACAAACAAACTCCCAAAACACAAATTATTTTGTGCAAAATTATTTCTGGAATGATGCAGAAAGGAAAATTTGTGCACCATTTTTTTTTTTTACCATTTCAGCTTTTTTGTTTTTTTCCCCTTTCATCTGCAACATATCCAATTTTAAACATACTTTCCCAAAATAAAAATGTCTGGTATACAGTACTTTTGCAAAACCATATTCAGAGAAGCTGTAAAATCAGGAATTCACAACATACACATAAAAAAAATAAAATAAAAAAAAGTACACTTCGTCTATATACATGGCTACACCCTATATGAGTGAGACGCGTTATCAAGTTCTCTGATTGAAAACATGGTGTATCGTGTCGTGTCTATATACAAACGCAGGCACTACCATTTATTTCATGAGTGTGTTCAGGCGTAATCGGGTGGGTGGGGGTGTGTGTATGTGTGTAAACATATACTTTCGTAAAAGTTCGACATGAGCGGCATGCAATACTTTTAACAGAGCATTGAGAACTTTAACGTTTCTTCCAGGAGTGTCTGTGCTTTTCGAAAGAGGATGTGAAAGGTAATATCAGAGAGAGAGAGAGAGAGAGAGAGAGAGAGAGAGGGAAAGCGAAAGAAAGTCAGGATGAGAGGCGAGGGTAGTGATTAAAGAAAGTACCATGACTTTCATAGTTAAAATCCTAGCTAAAAGTTCATTATAGTTTCACGAGCAGAATATTCTAAACTGAAGGAAAAATCTGAAATCCTTAGGCACGTTTTCCGCTAAAGAAACCACAACCGTATTTAGTTCATATAGGCCATAGATATACGTATTTAAAACTTGCTTTTCTGATGATTAAGCTACGGAACGTAACAGAAAGCAAAGAACGAAAGTAGGAATTATAAAAATGATTCTGTGACAGACGACCCTTGAGGTGTCACAGCATGTCTGTCTGGAACACGTCAGGACCGACACTGCTATCTAAAAAAACGTATGGAGGAGAAATAGAGAGAGAGAGAGAGACACACACACAGAACGACCGAGCGCTATGGAGTGCAGAGCCTCACAGTCACTCTTCTAATCCCCCTGCGATGGCATCGATGCAGGAACTATCCGTGTCCGAGGCCAGGGTCTGTTCGGTGGACATGGATGAGATGTCGTTGATGGACGAGGACTGGGAAGCCGTGGCGCTGCTGTTCACCGCACCGTCTACTGTAGACAAAAACGCATCAAACTACAATTCAACGCAGACGCAGAACAGGACGCAGCCGACACCCGAATCGTCTCACCTAAGCACTCCTCCTTCAGGACACCGTTTTTGTTCCTCTCCTCCCAGTCCATCACCTCCTTATAGATCAACTCTAGTGAAAGAGAAAACGAATCATCTGATCAGAGGGCCATCTTAAATCTAATCACATTTCTTTTCTCTTGTATGCTTGTTTTCCCCCTCCCCTATGGCAAGGACGTCGGTCTACCTTTCCATTGTTCTATGCTGTGCTCCCTCTCCTCCAGCTGTTTGTCTGAGATTTGAGGCGGAGGCTGGAAGTAAAGAAAAAACAGCTATTGAATAATTCTGACAAAACACGACAGAGCACCTGGGGATTATAAAAAAAAAGAAGAAGAAAACAAAAAGAACAGTTATTATGGGGGGAATAAATCTGTAGTCTTCGCTTACTCCATACATCTAATATGATAAAGTGTGTTTGGTGTTCGGTGTTTGCTTACAAGGATAAAAAAAAAAAAAAGAGTGTATGTTAGCAAAACCTTATCAGGAAATATCCAGTGTTTCCCTTTCCCTTCTCAGGCACCGCGGTAAAGAGGATGATGAAGATTTCACAGGCACAATTTTGTTATTTATTTCTTGAACAAGACTTTTGGATGGTGATTTCCACGAGTGTACTACAGAGTACTGCTGATTTGAAGAGCGACTTTAATTGCACGCTTGAATGCATTTAAAAAAAAAATGTACAGTGGCATCTGTTGAATTTTGGAATGAACAAAAATTTCTACACGTTACTGTGAAGGTGTGAGATCACGTTTATTACGTAGATTTAATTTGCACACTCATAAGCTTGCATTAAAATTTTTTACAGCGCCATCTGTTGAAATTCGCCTCCGTGTGGCGCAGTGGTAAACTGCTCGCCCTATGATTCAGAGATCACGAGTTCAATCCCCGGGTGATGCCATAGCCTCTCGCAACCGAGGGCTGAGAGAGCTGAGCTCTCTCGGTGGGACGGGACGGGACGGGAGTCCCATTTAGTGCTCTGACAATAATCTCGGCTCTACAGCCAATCAGGGGCGTCTGTGAGCTCACGCGAGCGTAAGGAGCGGACAGAGCTTTCCTCCGAGCGCGTCTGAAATTATGTTTGCGGCTGGCGTCACATGGTTCGAAGGAAACGCGTGATAGTCTTCGGCCCTCCAAATTAACATCTTCATGATCCCCATGAGCCGAATACACCTGTGAAAAACCCATTCAAATTAATTCAGTAGTTTTCCCTTGATGCGTGCACAAACAAACAAAAATACCAAAATCATTCTGAACCTCCCCGAACTCCCTATTTATAAATGAGATGTATAAATATAAAGTAACGAGATATAGAAATATATATATATACTTTTTGAAGTATGAACTGGTTTTCCATCCAATGTGCATCAAGGAACCACGTCTAAAATTCCTGATAAACTCAGGACCTACCGTGATCCTGTCCAGAACAAACCTTTTCCCGAAAGTGAATCAGGAAAGGAATGGAGAACTTGGGCATGTGTTCATGTTTCATTACAGCGTGAACACATTATGTGTGAAATCATAGTAGAGTGCGTTTACACACCGCATCAGCCTCGGCTGGGTCGTACCACACATGGATGTAGGGATGATTCAGGGCTTCCTGGACAGAGATACGAGACTCGGGATCGATCACAAGCATTTTAGACAACAGGTCCCGAGCTTGACTGGCTGTAAGAGACGAAAACAAAGAAAGAGAGATGTGCTGAGTTTAACGAAAAGCTTAAGGACAGACAAAACAAACACAAAAGAAAACCGATAAGAAACCGAAGCCTGGTCTTACTCTTCAGTTTGTCGTGCTCGGTCTCGGACGGGAAAGCCCAGTCCGGGAAGAGCTCGCTGAAGCTGACTCCAGGGAAATGTGGCTTGTTCATCACGTAGTTCCTCACCGTCTCCATTAAACGGTTCATGAACTCTAGAGAAGGAGTTCCCAGCACCTCGATAACCTTATTCCACTGGTCAATGTCTGGCAGCAGTTCATTTAAGGTTAAAACAGAAACGAAAGACAGAAATCATGATGTTTGCGGATCTGTTTTTCACTTATATAGCTTTTAGTTGTAGAATAATAATTACATCCTCACTGTTACTTGTACTAGCAAATGGAAAAAAAAAAAAAAAAAAAAAAAACTCAGCTCTTAGCAATGTGCACTGACAGCCAGCTGGTGAATGTTTTCCAATGATAAGCAACAGAGGCTTTATTCTTTCTTTCTTTTTTTAATCCAAACAAATCACGTTGTCTGCTGTTTATCCGGCTGAAAGCTTAAACAACTCTGACACGACACCCTCGCCAAACTGGGGTGATTTAATAATTTAAAAGCAAAGGAACCTCGTGCACAGACCATTATGTTTTTAAATGCATGACTGCAAGATAACAACTAAAATGATATACATATAATAATGATTAATTCACTTATTTCTGAAACAACCATCATTTTATTGAGCATTTTACTATATTTGGAAATAATCTAAATTCTAGCACAAACTGTAAATGAACACATACTGTAACTCATTAATTAAGCAATATTTCTGTGCAGCCCTGATGCAATACATGTTGTTTATTCATCTGGATCTCCAATGCGCATGCAAAAACAAAAACAAACAAACAAAAAAACATTCCATGCTAATCATCATTATTTTTTTTCCATTTTTGTTTTAGCCAGTGCTTAAGCTAACCTATTAGATTTTAGTTTTTCACCTAATGTGACCTCATCTAAGCCCTCAGCCCCTCCCTGGACTTTTTGCTTGGCTCTGCAGTCCTCTGGAGGGGTGTGGCTAGTCATAGCTAATTTACATAGAGAATGAAACGGCATATTAGGCGGAGGAGTGAAAGAGAGGGATTTTCAGGTATAAATGCATCTAAGGAGTATTTGAGCTGCCGTATTCACACACACACACACACACACACACACACACACACACACACACACACACACACACAGGGGGAAGCTCTGAGACCTGTGTTAATTTGTTAAACAAATAGTAAAACACAGGACATTCTATTCCCAGCATATGATTTTAATTTATTTAATGAAAGATTTATGTAACCGTACCAGTCAAAAAAAAAAAAAGATTTATTTTCTACATTGCTAAACAATACTGATTTTTCCTCACATATGGTATTAGGTAATTAAGTAACAATAAGCGTTAGTTGTTCTTTTAAGACACAAAGGTCGGCTGTTCTGGAACAGTTCGTGTAAGAACAGTATTGTGTCGAGTGCATCTGCAAAACCCATCAAGCACCATGATGAAACTGTCTCTCATGAAGAAGCAAGACCAAAACTTAGCTCTGCTGCAGAGGAGAAGTTCATTTAGAGTCACCAGCCTCTGAAATCAGCAATTAACAACCAGCACCTCAGATTAGAGCAGTTATGAAAATCAGTAAGGATCAGGGAATTAGAAGGGGTGTCCAAACTTTTGACTGGGAGTGTATATACAGTGAGCACACAGTGGACTTACAAATGAAATGAAATTCTCTGAGTCACCGAGTTCGCCTCCAGTCTGTTTGAAGTTGCCAAGAAATAAAATATTTAAGTGCAGCAGAAAGAAACAGAGAACAGTCTCCTGCCTCTCAGGGGAGTCGAGTCGTTGTAAATGCATTCTATTGCCATCTGTGTGTGTGTGTATGTGTATGTGTGTGTGTGTGTGTACCAAAGTGTTACAGTATGTGCTGTCAAAGATGCTAATCAAAGAAATCTTTTAACACTGTGGGAAAAGAAGGAATCCTGTTACTTTACAAATAAATAAATAAATAGTTAACAGTTTTGCTCGTGTCACTTTACGGATTAGCTTCAGAACCAAAATATAGCAGAAGCTCAGTGTACGAACGCTCTACCTTACGATTTTTGGCCTTAAGAATTAAAATTTTGCAGGGAACTTGCACCTACATACAAAGCATTTCCGTTATACATGCAGTCCCCGACTTATGAACGAGTTGGATTCCAGGAGCACGTTCGTAAGTCCGATTTGTTCTCAAGCCCGACAAAGTGAGCCTTGTACGCCTTTGACGCAAATATACAATGTAAGGCATAGCAATCCACTTGACTAAATCTGTTCCCCTTCTCCAACACTGCCTCATGTGGCCAAAAACTGTAACTGCGCCTAAGGAAATGAATCTTGAAATGTAACCGTGTTGTCTCTGACTCTTTAAATCGTGACGGAAATCCCGGACCCAATTTTGTCTCAGAGATGTCTTCCACTGCATTGAACTATGGACTCTGTTTTGCTGAGGATTATCCGAAATTAGGATTATTTCACCATCAGGACAGCTTTACAGGACAGACATCATATGAAACCGCTGAGGCCGACTCATTTCTCCTGCACACGCGCGCGCGCACACACACACACACACACACACATGCATACATACATACATACATACAATCACAACAACTATACACATGCTCATTTAAATAGGACTTTGATGGATATTTCCAGAGCCGCCCTGCTAAAACATAAAACATTGTTTTATTCATCTGCCAAGGTTTTATTAACACACACTGATTGACGTACAATTGCCACAGACATCACTGTGAGAAGTTATTGTGGGAGACTTCAGCTGAAAGGATACGATCAGTGCCTTGGAAGATAACGCTGCCTTTCACCATCTCACCCATGATGCAGCCCACTGACCAGATATCCACTGCAAAAGCACACACACATACACACAAACAATATAAAAAAAATATTCAAATGAGCTTAAAAAAAAAAAAGTCAAACTCCAGAAACACAAGACAAGCAGCACGTTACCGTTCTCTTTGTACTTCATGCCGAGGATGACCTCTGGCGCTCTGTAATATCGGGTCACCACGTATGGAGTCATCATGAAGTTGGTGCAGGCGGTCCTGGCCAGGCCGAAGTCGAGGATTTTTAAAGTGCAGTCTGATTTCACCACTATGTTACTTGGCTTCAGGTCCTAAAAGCGGAGAAAGGAAAAGTGATCTAATCTCCATGGCGATGTGTGTTAACTGTGTGTTTTTATCCACATTTCCAATATTAAAGATTCATCCTGGTTACTGCCTAGTGTACATTCCCAACCAGAACCACACAACACAAATTAGATGAATACAAAATTAGAAAGAAAACAAACCCTGCGCATCGCGACACGCCATGTCGGTGAAACCTCGGCAAGAGCTAACGAGCTAATGTTTCATTCATCATGCTAGCATTTACAGTTCAAACCTCCATTAATTTTTTTTTCAAATAAATGTATAGTTTAATCCCCTTCTCATTTTATCATTTTTTATTATTATCATTATTAATAAAATAAATATATATATAAAATATTGTTGATCAAAATATTGTTCTAATAATAAATTGTTAATAATAAATGAATGCTGCGGTTAATAAATACCATATCTTCCGGATCCTTTAATAAAATTGCGAAGGTTTTAATACAAAACGTTGTTTTAAAGCATTTTAATGAACCTTCAGGTCTCCCAACTGGTTACTTCTGTTATGTGTTATTTTTTTTACCTTATTAATTATAATCCACACTGCTGGTGAAGTTATTTTTAGGTGTAATAGTGACATCCTGGTGCCATAATGAGGCTGAGGATTTTCTTTTTCTTATACATCAATAAATGCTTATTTAGATACAATAAAAATAGGACTTTGAAGGGGTTTTCTAGAGTCGTCCTTGGGAAAACAAATTTGCGCGGACCGTATCTCAGGAACCGGACACGATACGGTAACGAACTTGGTAAAAAAAAAAAAATGGAGCTTATTGAAGCTGGAATGTGAACACCTGCATCACTCGGATCACCCAAGACGTGAATTTATATCCGTTTTGTTACATATTGTTGGAAATGCATCCAAATACTGTACACCTAAACTAGCGAACGTCATAGCTTAACCTACTGTAAAAAAATGTGCTACAGGTACTTAGCGGCAATTATAAGAACACAGTTCCTCTATTTTTCTTTCTCGTATTACCTTTTTGTCGTGTTGTTTTTTCAATCCTACTATTACTTATATTTTTATTTCACTTCACTGTATACGTATTTTTATTACACTGTACATTACACTTTAATGAAAGTGTATTTTATTTATTTATTTTTAACATATTTTGTATTGTAAATGATGCTCGTTTTCCCGTTTCATTCTTGAGAGGAGTAAACGTACAACAATAAGAATTTCATTGTACTAGTACATGATGAGCTGATGACAAAACTCTTGCATCTTGAATCTAATTAGCGCACACAGTTTTTTGAGACTTTCGTAAGCGCGTGTAACGAGCGGGTGTGAGACTAATTTGTTCGCACAGATTGCAGAAAAAGGCCATTCGGGGGCTTTTTAACGATTTTAATGATGTGACGGCATGACAATGTGTTGCGCCACAGAATCGGTGACGTCCGATTGGTCGTGACTGAAAACCATCCGATTCCGGTCACTGGCTGATCAACCTTCTGCATCTCTATTATTATACATTATGTTACGTTAATGTGGCGAGACATCACACAAAAGAATCATGATGCGTATCTGAATAGATTTTCTCCCCCATCTCTAAAGAATATATCTGTTAATTAAAACGAGCACGGAAGCTCCTGTAAGCCGCGTAACTTTGACTTTATTAAGTCATACTAAATGTCAGACGGCGTCGTGTCCTTGTACTGCCAAAAGAAATAATGATAAATAATGAAAATAATGAGACCGATGCTTGACTGTTCCTTTAATCCACTCTGCTGATTACCCTGTGGATGATCCCGGCAGAATGCAGGTGTCTGATGCCGCACAGGATTTGGTAAAGCAGGTAGGACATCCTCTCATGGTCCAGGTCCATGTGGATCACCTGACACAGACTGGCATCCATCAGCTCCATCACCAAATACCTACGGGGCACCAGACCAATTAAGCAGAGTGCATCAGCAAGTGCTATAAATTATAACAGCTAGGGCAATAACAAATCTCCTGAAGCAGTCGTTAAATCCATAATCTTAAAGAATCTTAGAATGGAAAAAAAAAAAAAAAAAAAAAAAAACTTGTTGCTTACAAATCCTGAAACTCCTCCAAGGACTTCTGAGGTGTGAAGACGTTGAGTAAACGGATAATCTGGAGAGAGAGACGCGGATGTTTGAGTCAGCCGGGATGAATAACTTGGTGAGTAAATGTCAGAGAGAGAGAGAGAGAGAGAGAGAGAGAGAGAGAGAGAGAGAGAGAGGGAGGAGTGTGGTGGTGATGGTGATGGAAAACGTGACGTACATTCTTGTGATTGACGCATTTCAGCAGCACCAGTTCTCTGTAGGCCCGCTTGGCGTGGGTCTGGTTCTGAAAAGGCCGGCTGAGCTTTTTAACTGCTACAGGGATGCCCAAGACGGTGTCCAGTGCAGAGCTTGATGTGGTGGGTGGAGAAAAAAGAAAAAGAAAAAAAAAAACGAAAAGTTATCATCATACTCGTCGTGATCAGAAATAGAGTTCTGCAAGGTGACATCATGAATTCAGTGCTGGCACAGAAAAACAGTGGGTGAGATGTTAAAAATATCAGATCAGGATATACTTGAAGGCACTTCAATGATACATGATTTGAATCATAATAAATATCTTTGCTCCTTTTTTTTTTTTTTTAGACACACTGAGTTCACAACATGATGCTTAAGTGCTTCGTAGTCCAAGTGTCTCATAGACCAATCAGAGTAATTAGCTCTTCTGAAACTCTAGGGCTGCAAAAAAGGATGACGAGAGCTTTAGCAGAAAACCTGGACTTGGCTATAAGGAACTCCTATTCCACTTTTCCACCGAAGTGAACCAGGTGCCAGTTCACGTCTGGGTGTTAAGTGCTGGTTCAGAGTCGGTTCAACTCTATAATCATATTTTTGTAAAAAAAAAAAAAACCTGAAAGTGGCTTTGTTTTATACTAGATGACATGCTGCATAACATTTTTGGGACTCATTCTGCTACGTCTTTACTAAATGCAAAAAGCAACAACAACAACAACAACAACAACAACAACAACAAAAAAACACAAAATAATTTAAACTTGCTTCGTTTGGCTTTCCACTGATTTCCTCTGAAAATGCTTTGTATATCGAGGAAAATTTTAGTTCTTAAGGCAAAAATGACATTTTATTTAATTCAGCGGTCAACCTGAATGAAACCAAGGCTCGAAAAGCTGTCGACGGTTCTGATGCTAAATTTGAGCAGCAGAAATATATATTTTAATGTTAAAATTAAATACATTTAAATGAAATACTCATTACTTATTTTCCAGAGCCACAGCAGGGGAACGAAAGGACCACATGTGGCTCCGGAGCGGCGGTTTGCCGACACTTAGGGATGGGAATCACCTGATACGATGATATCACGATACCTCGGTGACGATCCGATTTGTATCGCGATTCTCTAAATACAAGACACAATGCTCCCTGCTAATGTGTGAATAGTTAAAAGCACGCCATCTGTAGGATTAAAGCAGAACGGCACCATTTTACCACCTCAAATGCCAACATGTACGAATTAAAAATTTATTTTAAAAATTCACTCAAATTTCTCGCAGCCGGAGGTCTAGAGAGAGCTGATTGGCCGAGCTCTCTCAGAGGGGAGGGATGAGAGGTACTTAGTGCTCCCACATTAATCACGGCTCTACAGCCAGTCAGGGGCGTCTGTGAGCTCACGCAACGGATGAAGTGGATAGCGCTGTCCTCCGAGTGTGTTACGCCGCCCCCAACGGTGCGCGAGCGAGCAGTTCGAAAAGATGCGGTCGGCTGGCGTCATGTGGTTAGGAGGAAACACGTGATAGTCTTCGGCCCTCCCGGCTGAGTGGTAGTAGTAGCCTTAATGTGGGAGCGCCCCCTAGTGACGGGGAGGAATTGGACACGACTAAATTAGGGAGAAAATCGGGGAAAAAATAAATAAATAAAAATTCACTAAAATTTACGCAATACGTAAATGGAACAATTTGTTCCAATCTCACTTATGTTTGTTAGCCTGTGTTGCTATGCTGCTTGCTTACGCTTATGATTATTTCATTGTGTTGTACGAATAAAACATGAGTAAATTAATTAATTTATTATTATTATTATTATTATTTCGCTGGAGCGCTGAAAGAGAATTTGTTCAGCGCATCATACAAACCATGGTGTTTTTCCGCCACGTGGCCCTCTTTCCCCGAGACAGCCTCGTATCCATCACGACCCTGACCAGCTAAAGCGGCTCCTCAAGATGAATGAATGAGTAATACCTGTAGCTCAGACTGTACTCACAAGCTCTACATCATAACTATATAATTATCCACGGAAAAGGAAAAGTGGCAGCATAACAGCGTTCATATTTACAAATAAATACCGTGTCATGTGTCTGAGAGAGAATGAATTGCAGTAAACAGGTGCTTAACACTGCCCCTGGTGGGCATGTGTGGTAAAACAGAACATCACGGAAAAGTTAAGAAGAAAATAACCACCATCAAGACTTTTTGGCTTCATTCTGTTTGTTGTAATAATCACAGAGATGCACTAGTAACATTCTGCTGCATTCAGCAAGAGAAAATGTGTGAGGCATCATTAAGATTCAAATGTGACTACCCATTTCCTGATCACAAAGGCCACAGACCACCTTTCCATCAAGAGCTCATGACCCGCTCATGTCTCATGCATCAACACCGGTATACATCAATATATATTTTAAACCATCTGGTCAACATCGACAACTAGGACATAGAAGAAAAAAAAAAAGAAAAAAAATCTCATCTATCCCAGTGATAATGGTCGTTACGCAGACGGAGGCGGCATGACGGTGGCACACGGTGCCCACTCACCAGACGATGCCCTGCGCCCCGGATCCGATAGCGCGGAGCTGCTGGTACCGCCGCAACACTGTGAAGGTGGAGTCTCCCACCTGCACGCTGTAAAAATGTCCTTCCCCTTCAGTCATGGCTCCTCTATCTGGGTGCCGCTGGACAATTCAGACCTGGGGAAAAAAACAAAACAAAATAAAAAAAAAAACAGGAGAGACAGAGAGTGAGAGAGGGGAGGAGGGCGAGAGAAAGAGAGCGAGAGCGAGAGAGAGAGAGGGGTGATGCGCTTGGCTGAGAGACATTACGCCGAGTCATCGCTTAGTGTGCACACTCATTCCTCGGCAGCTTTACTGTCTCTGAGCTGCGTGTGTGTGTGTAGGAGATGACTCCGTGAATGACTCATACCAGGAGAACCAGAAACGAAAAAAATCACTTCGTTAAAATCAGCGAGTCTGACGTCAGAAAATGACTATTACCGACCGATATTAACGAGAGCCCAGATAACGGTACTGATTCCGCTTACCGCCGTCGTTTCTAATCGCTATCACTGTCGGACAAGTCCACCAGACGCTTCCGTCTCATCCTGGAGTTTACGTAAGGGTGACCCCCTCTCTCTATCTTCTCTCTCTCAGTTAAGCGTCATCGTATCCTCTTATCAGGAGATTACACAACAGGTAATAAGTAACGTAAAGGAACGAATCCCATAGCAAGACAAACGCCTTTAGCATTTCTACACTCGCTAAATCTTTAGACATCATAAGGCAGAGGTTACGGTTTGCCGACGTTGGACTTGCTTGCTTAATAAGGCCGTGTGATCCGGCGTGGAACCGGATGAACGTAATCAGGTTAGAGAGAGCTCTATAATCCAATATCTTAATGGAGCTCAGTTCTGACAACAGGCAACAGTGGGGAACTGATGAGACAGTGCTTTTGGCATATGGCTGAAGTATAAAGATCGATAACGGAGGGAAAAGGGAAAAAAAAAATGAGCTCATGAAAACTATGATGTGATGCGATAGATCTGACTAACGCCTGGCTGATAGGAATACAGAAAAACAGAGAGAGGCTGGATAATCAGTGACGGTTGCATTCATTAGCCGCACATGTAGTCAACAAAACAGTTTGAGTTCACAGTCCAATACAGTGGAGATCAGCTCTGAGACGACATGGTGTCCGGGATTCCCCTCCCGATTTCAAGGTGCAGAGACAACACTGCTACATTTGTGTGAGAATAATTTCCTTACGGTTTTTGGCCACATGATGGCAGTGTGGGGAAAGGGGACAGATTTAGTCAAGTGGACTGGTGTTGTATATTTGCATCAAAGGCGTACAAGACTCACTTGGTTGGAATTAAGAACAAATCGGCCTTACAAACATGCTCCGGGAACAGAATTCGTTCGTAAGTCAGGGATTACCTGTATAGACAGACAGACAAACAGATAGAAAAAAATGGACAAATTACATGTCACCATATTGAATATATAACAGGCTGTGATTTTCCGGTCTACAGCGTTCCCCAAAAAAACATCCTAAGTATCAGCACTGTCGCTGCAGAGTGTTAAAATGATCGTAATAATGCTTATACAGTGTCAAAACAAATGAATATGACCTTTAGAAAGGGATTAATCACATCTCTCCAAGACGTTGCACTTACTGCTAAGAACCAACAGCACAGTTACAGACTCAAATGTCATTACAAATAAACAACCTGCACTGCTCAAACCAAAACTTACACACAAGAGACGCGCTTTGCTACATGTCCTGGTCATCGAAATATGTGTCTTTCTGAAAAAAAAAAAAAAAACAGAAAAAAAAAACAAGCAAGAGAAAATATCCGCTCTGCTCAGCTGAACTCCTCTGTTGATAAATCGCAAAAACAAAAGCACACACACTGCAGCAAACAGGTCCTGCTCGGCTAGGCGCTATATATATATATGATATATATAGATATATATAGATATATATAGTATATATATATATGGATGCATTTTATGATATTTTTTTCCCTTGTAATCTGCAGCCTCTTCAGTAATGGCTGAACTAAAGCCTGATAAGGAAAACAGTTGGCTGAAATCCTGGCAAGTTAAACGAAACCGAGAGAGGTTAACAGTTATAAGCAAAAAAAGCGACATAAAAAATTCGACTGACGAATCCACATGACGGATAGGACGCCTGTGTCAAAAGAGTCCGGTTATACACAAACAGTCCTGTGATGTGACTCAGAAAGGCAGGACGGGCCTTCAGCTCGGAGACGTCCGTGTCTCCGTCCTCATCGCGTCTTCTTCCTCTATTCGCCTTTTACAAGCTGTGATTAAATCAGACACCCCGTCCTTAACGTTCTGATTAACGTTCCCGATCAGGACACGAGACCCAACACTACACTCATGGGACTCCACCAGGCTGAGGTATGATCTACGACTCTTTAATCACGTACTAAGATTAAACATGATGACATCATTCAGCATCATAAATCAAAGTGATGAAAAATAAAGGGAGCGAGCTAGGGAAAGTGGGGGGTGGTTGTATGACTGATGATAAAAATAAACAAATTTACTTCACAAAACATGTGAGATAACAGGACTGAGCTAAACACTGAGCTGATCCCATGCATCATTATCTGCATCAATATCACTGCATCAATATCAGCATTACTACATTAACTCTATGTCTCAAAAGGAAAAATCTGTTTCAGCTACATATCGCAATTCTTTCATGTGACAATTAATGTATCGCCACAAAGACTTCAGAATTGATTTTTCAAAATTCTCTTATTAATTAAAATGTTTGCATTTGAGGTAATTAAATGTTGCAATGCCTATATAATCCTGCAGGGGGTGCACTCTACATTATCCGTACTGTATACTGGCAGGCAGGATATTTATAAGTGCCCTGTGTGGTACAAGAAAATTATTTGCAAATGTTGCTTAGAATTGTAACAAAATATGGAAAAGATATTTAAAATCGGATCAGGATATTTATAAAATCGTGAATCACAATACAAATCGTATCGGCATACAGATATCGTGATAATATCGTATTGGGTGATCCCGGGCTGAATCCCATTCCTACTGAAAATACTAAAGCAATACTAAAGATCTGTGCAAATGCAAAAACTAAATGTTAACCAAAATGCTCTAAATGAAAACACGTACAACTAGCACAGCATATTTCTGTACAGAATGCAAAGACTCCAACACTCCCACACTTTTCTGGCACAATCTTTAGTAGTCTGGTATGCATTATTGAGTGGAAAGAGCAATCTACGATGCCTTACAACTTACGAACAAGTTCCATTCCTGGAGCACGTTCGTAAGTGTGATTTGTTCTTAAGTCGGACAAAGTGAGTCTTATACGCCTTTGACACGAATACACAATGTAAAGCGTACCAATCCACTTAAATAAACCTGTCCTCTGTCCCCACACTGCCATCATCTGGCCAAAAACTCTAAGTAAATGAACCTCACAGTAAAATGTGACACGTAACAGTGTTGTCTCTGCGCTTTTAAATCACAAGGGGAATCCTGGACGCCATTTTGTCTCAGACCCGTTTTCCACCGTATTGGACTGTGAACTCTGTTTTGTTGAGGATTTTCCAAAATTAGGATTATTCACCATCAGGACAGCTTTACAGGACAGACTTTTATTAAGGAGTCATTACAAAGACATTTCTCACTGGTAAGTTGAGGTTTTCTTAAGGCCACACAACTGTTAAGTCTTAAACTATTGAGCTGTCGTCACATCGTGCTTGTGGAAACGCTCTTACTGTCACTATTAAACATACTGCAGCCCTGAGTTCTACTGTTGCTTTGTTTTACTAATTGATTTAACATTTAAGTAATCTCTGATCATGATCATTTAATTAGTTTTTTTTTTGGACCATGTTTGTTCCTCGAAGATGATGGTTCACCACTTTTCTTTCCAAGTTTTAATAATGCATTTTACAGATGTTAACCGAATTTTAGTCGTTTCAGAAATCTGTTATTTGTTTGATGCAGGACAATAATTTGACTCTTCTGAAACGTCATGTTGTCGCGTTGTCACTTTATCGCTCGTGTCTCTCTTTTGTTTAAAACTTAGTTTTTCTACTAACTTAAAAGGTCAACCTGTAGTTAGTTATTAGTTCAGTTATGTTGTTAATTTATGTTGTATGCAGCACCTTGATCCTGGAGAAACGTTGTTTCATTTCACTGTGAACTAATCTGGTTGAAAAGCCACAATAAAAGCCTACTTGAACTTGAACATAGTAACATCTCTATCAAGAACTCAGGATACTCAGGAGTTCGCACTGAGTTTGCATGTTCTCCCCGAGCTTGGTGGGTGGGTTTCCTCCATGTTCTCCGGTTTCCTCCCACAGTCCAAAGTCATGCAGATTAGGCTGACTGGCGTTCCCAAATTGCCCGTAGTGTGTGAATGACAATCGGCCATCATGAAAGCAACCCGATCCATAAGTGTGTGTGTAACTACTACAGAAACGATGGACATATCGCCAGGGTGGGGAGTATCTGTCGCCTGATGTGCCGGATACCACGTGTACGGATGAAAAACGACAAAAGATTAGAGGAATGAAGATTATTGTCACTGTGTTCTTTTATTCTGCTCACTCAAATGTCCCTGTTTAATTTGAACACCCCCTTGCTTGTTTATTCTATATATATATATATATATATATATATATATATATATATATATATTATTAAAAGATCAAAGATATTCAAATTATTAATTACATCATTGTACAGGGTCGCCGGGGGCGGAGCTGGAGCCAATCCCAGAAGACTTAGCACAGAAGATGGGGTACAATCCATCACAGAGCACGCACACACACACTCATACATTAAATCTGGGAACGCCTATTAACCTAATCTGCTTCTTTTTTTTTTTTGAGGATTGGAGGAAACCCGAATCCCCGGAGGAAACCCACC